>JAHFWJ010000743.1:0-684080 GCA_028555115.1 Himalopsyche japonica | reverse complement strand
AAGCATGGACTCATTTTACATCACTCGTTGTCAGAAGCGAGCTTTTCACAAGATGCGACATGTTTTTACATGCATTACAATAAAGGAATATTTTTTCGTATTGTCGTGAATGTTTTATACGAAACGGTAAAATGATGAAGGTAGAGGGACATTTTGCTATTAATGTCCTAACGTCTTGCGTTTAATATTCATGCTCGTTATTTCAGCTCCCCTGTGCGTCAAAATCAGGTACCAGACCTACGACTCGTGAATGTGTAAAATGTGTGACAGATTCATGAAAATAATATTGGGAACATCCATCGTGTGCAGTGCGCGTGCGCCGTGCCATTTGATCGACCATTTTAGCTTTTACATCACGTGGGGGAATGTAAGGTGGGTGAATTGGTCAGGGAATTTCAACTTAATTCACCTGTCGTACTTTCAACATTTTCTCCGCTATATTTTTTAATTTTTAATTAGTCAAACAGATTTTAATTAGCTTCAATTGTGTGGGTGAGTTATAACTTTATTTTCAATTAATTATAATATCTGAAGGATCAGCTATGAATCCAAATTAAACTAACATTCAATAGTTACATTGAGATTACCTACAACAAAGTATTGCAAATGTTGGGCTTAGAATTGGTAAGAAGTAATAAATTCGATTTTAATATAAACAATGCAATCTTTTATCGTTAACTAAAGTGTCGCAAATGTTATTCTTCTACTATTCAATGAGTGGCCAAACTGTCTGGCGATTTTTATCAGTAATACAATTTGAAAGCAAACTAACATTCAATACATTAGGATTACCTGCAACTAATTATTGCAACTCTAAGGCTTTATCCTACGAACCACGAGAGCCTTTTCATGTGTTAAATTTTTGATATTAATGAACAATGCTTTAGTACGAAGTAGACTTGAGAGTGGATCTATTGTTTGGACCCCAAGAAATTTGAAATATGCCCTCATGGTGGAAAAGGTTCAGAAGAATTTTTTGTGGCTTGTTTACTTGAGGGCGTATGAATAATATCCATAACTTTTTCTTTTAGATATGCCCAATTTTAATGGTTTGAAAATTCAAATAAAAGTGTTCCTAGCCACAAATTTCTTTTGACTCATTCGAAACCAAAATGATAATTCTGCCATCCTTAATAATATCAAACTGTATGTTCTGGATAGCTTTTTAAGAAATCATAGATATGGATTGTTTGCTCTTCCAAAGTGTAGAACCGGTCTGCCAACGGTGATTCCAATGGCAATAACATTAACAGTGTTCAACAGTATTGCTTCGGATGCCGACATATTCCATGTGGACGAGAGAGAGTTCAATTCATTAAGAAATTTCATTAAGCATCCTAAGTTTATAGAAAAAGTCATGTTTTATTTATTTGTTATATATCTTTAATAATTTAATTGTAGACATACAGGTTATGCTTATTTTTAGTTTTTGTGATTTTAATTCTTGTCATCATATTTCTGCCGATGTGATTTGCTCAACAAAAAATACCAGCTCGTGTAAAATGTGAAATTAGTAAAAAATAAATATTATTTTACTTTACAAAAATATATTGTTTACTTTTAAGGTGTTAACTGTCGCTTCTTGATGGAAAGGCATGATATTTTAAATAATAAATACACATTTTTTAGTACTTATTTCCACAATATGTTTTTCGATCAGGACCGCTTTCGCTCATCGCGAGCATTATCAACTGATTATTAGAGCATTATCAGTTGATAATGCTTGCGATGAGCGAAACCGGTCCTGATCAAAGAATATATTGTGGAAATAAGTACTACAAAATGTGTTTTTATTATTTAAAATATATTGTTTATACTAGTATAACAGTTAAACAAAGAATATCATCTCATTCGGAATAATTTGCTCTACAACTTTGGAATCAACCGGCTGAATTCAATTTAGTTCTGTATGTAAAAGCTCCTTGATTCTATTAGAAGCTTTTAAGCTTAGAATAACAGTTTCTCTACGGATATAACTTCTAAAACCATTAATTATTTAACGGTTGAACTTCGGTAGAACAAGGAAATCGTCAGAGTTGGTTGTATAATTGTCGTGTGGAACAACAAGTTGAAGCTATTTGAATATCAAAAGATAAACGAATGAATAAAATATATCCATACTTAATTGTCCACATTAATTTTCTTAATATAATACATATAAATAATTGTTTGGATGTCGCAAAATTAAATGAAAAAACACGTTGAACAAACTATTTCTATCGTATAAAACAGTTCCTATCAATTTTTACACAGCTACATATAGATAGGTAAACTAACGTTAAAACAAAGATCTGATGAAGGCGTCAGCCCAAATAGCCGTCTACTTTATTTCTTATAAATGTTATACTTATGTTTACTTTTTTTTCACCGGGTTAATTCTTATTAATCTTTGTCAGTGTTTTTAGAATTAATTATTGTATAAGATAATATTTTTAACATTAGTAATTGACCATGAGAAATGTATATATAAACTATTTTATTTAATTTATGTTTATTTTGTCGCGAACTGTTAATTATTTTCTCAGTTCTTCGACCTTAGGTTTTGAATTCATGATATTTTTTTGCTCGTAATATTCTTCTGATTCAGTTTTTTTATTGTATACAAATACATAGATATAAAGTTTTAAGACAAGCAAAACATTTTATTTAAGAACAATTTTATATGATTACCTGGATATTATTTTTTAATGTATTGAATCAATAGTTTTATCAACCTGGCAATTCGTTACTCAAAATGTTATGTGCATAGATTTCGTTTTAATTTGTATTGAATCAGTTGATAATGCCCGCGATAAGCGAAACTGGAGTTAGTCTTAATAATTATAATAAAATTGTAATAAGAATACTAAAAATAAACATTGTTTTTTTAATTAAATGAATCGAATATATTTACAAAAAAAAATACATGTTTGGAAAAGTTTTTTGAACAAATTTTTGTATTTACAAACCCACCACAAAAACCTTATTTTTTATATTAAATATCTGCGTAATTTTACGGTTGATTGACGAATTTTCCAGAAAAGAAAACCGATCAAATATTGTACGCCGAACAATTTGAAGTCCCTCGGGCGATATTTCCTCCCGTGAACATCAGGATTTTGTTAAATTCAACAAATGAACTGAAAATAAAGACAGGGTATTGAGTGTAAAATGCTACCGTCAGGATAAATTCTGTATTTATTTAACGAACAAAAAGAGGTGAATGACTTTATACTTGAAATTATAAAATAATTCTTCTTCCTATATAAAAACATTTCAATAAAATAATCATATACAATAAATCGTCCTATAGCGTTTGCGGCAGTCTCCTATAAAGCGATCCCTTCTATATATCGCCCTGTTAATTACAAAACGCAAAATCAAATTATAATTTTTATTCACATACATATTTTATAAACGTGCATTTAAAATATATTTATTAGCTTAATATCTGTTATTCCCTTGACTTCACTATACGCATTCAAAGACAAGAACAGATACGAGAACTTTTAATATACAAAAATGGAAAAAAATGTAATATTTGATTAGCTGATTTCGGACAACACGAATCGAAATAACTTGACCTCACATTTATATAAATACCACATCGCCTGTAACGTACTTTTAATATGGTCTATTAGCAATTTATCTCTATAGGAGGGTTGACTAAAGTGTGAATTTAACAGACTAATTTAAATAATAAAAAAAACATGTTTAGGTTTGAATTGGTACAACTTTGTGCGATTTCACATGTTCTGTCACTAACGACCCGGGTTTCGCCTTTCGGCATCTTCGAGCACTCTATCACACGGATGCAACAGAACTGACGTTAAATAAAGAGTTAGCATCGTATATGTATAATGCTAAAGTTTTTTATTTACAGGAAATCACTAACTCCAAGGCAAGGCATTCTATCACACGGACGCAACAGAACTGACGTGTGATAGAATGCCTGAAGATGCCGAAAGGCGAAGCCCAGGTCGTTGGTGACAGAACATGTGGAATCGTACAAAATTTTAACAATTCAGATTCGATATTGAAATTCCATCAAGCACCTTCAGTCGATATCATAAATTACATTTTTATGTACTATTTCAACAATACATTTTATGATCAGGACTGGTTTCGCTCATCGTGACCTTAATCATGATTGACGGTAGTGATTTAATTATTTGGTTTTATAATATTGACTAAGTCCAAGGACAAATGCAAGCTGATCTCGACAGAAGCTTTTTTCAGAAAGCTACAATCATCGTCTTTTTCTTGTTCAAAGAATAAAATTTAAAGAAATTCGTTATTAACTCTTGAAAAAATCAATTTTAAATTTAGAATAGGTATCTTACAGAAATTGACAAACCCGTACTAATAAGTATTTTTTATGGTTTACTTTGAAATGAAAAACTGATCACATGTTCTATTCAAATATACAAAATTAGAACAACTGGAAACTCGGCGAATAATACTTGGTAATCTTTAATGGTTCTATTTGAAAATTGCTTTTCCACGAATGCTTCATCCGTCTGCAGTACACAAGTGCTATCTTTATTTACATTAAGTCGTGCGGCATTTATTTTTAAATAAATACTTCATAAATGAATTTTCAAAAGATATCAATGAACTCATTTCTTTACTATCACTTTATATATCAATATTTCAGAATTTATGTAACTTTTTAGTGTGTAACACAATATTATTTACTTTTTCATCGAGGTCTATAAATTTCATCCGCGATTTTTTCAGTTATAATGTACTAACTCAAACCAAAACATTACATCAAAAATAACGGACTATTTTTTAATGAATACAATTAATACGGTCAAATACTGACAATAAGAAATAACATGCGTGACGTTACAAAAACTACGAAATTTTATTACATGCACGTGCAAATATGACAAAATTTCCTCAACAAATTTGTTACAAGAAGTTTATATAATAAGTTAATTTTAACAGCTTTTTAAAACATGTCTCACTGAATCAAAAAAGATAGTTTAATATTTTTATGAACGCCTTTTAACAATAACTTCAGGTCAAATAAATATATCATTAAAATTTATTAATTCAATTTTGTAAAAATTAACACAATTTTATTATTGAAGTTTTTTTCTATAAAATTAAAGAAAATTACCTAACTTTTGGTTACTTAGTTTTAAAGAAATAAACAAGTTTTAAAATTGTCTTTAATGTTAATAGCTCTTAATAAAATTATCAAACGATTATTGATTGTTATTAATTTAATAGATTTACCATGTGTTTTGCATTTAAATAAACACATTATAGAAATATGGTAAATAGGTTCAAAATCAAGGATATTTTACGTTTTACGTAATTACGTAATTACGTTTTGTCCATAGGACAAAGTATCATACATCTTTCAATTTTTTAATTAAAATTCAATCGGTTATTTTAAAATTGGGCCAAAAAATATTTAAGCCTAGTGCTGCCACCTAATGTAGTGATGCAAACTTCTTATATCAATTGACAATCCAAAAGCAATATACCAACTGTTACGCGTAAATTAAATGATCTGAAGTTAGCTTTTAAATTAAACTTTTAAATGAAATTCCATATCAACGTTCCTTTGTTTTATTGTTTTCGTTTGACGTTTCTCAAACATAATTCAAAACTTTTCTTCGGTCAAAATTGGTTGTTTTTTTTTCGATATAAAATGTATAACTATAAAGTAAGTAGTTAATCATTTATCATTGAGATTTCTTTATCATATTTTATTAATCAATATGCTATGGCAGTGATTCTCAACCTTTTTCATGGTGCACTTTTGAGCGTAAGAAAAAATCGGGTAGTACCAAAATCAAACGGTCAGAAAACTAACTGTACACTGGCATAATATTTATTACAAATTGATCTAATTATATAACATACAAATTATACTTTACAAAATTGGAATTATTGTATGTGAAAATCAATTGATGTTGCTATGCCGGGGTATTCCAAAGTGCGTCAGATGGCGCACAACGGAAGACACGTGCATCAATTAACGACTGATAAAATCGAGTCCGCTAATGAACGCGAATGCTATAATAATATGTGCAAGCGCATAATTACGTCGTTTAGTGTTACCAGATAGTATATATAATAAAACCTTGATTCATAATAATATATTTTTATTTAGAGAAAGTATTTACTTTAAGATGTAAACTGCTATTCAATAATAAAAACACATTTCTTGAGCCAATGGTTCTTGCTAATTATTATTTAATTTTTTATAAAAATAAGCCTGTTTATAATTTTTATTCTATCAGTTGATAATAGTCGCGATAAACGAAACCGGTCCTGATCATAAAATATATTGTGAACATATTACTTCATTTTTAATGATTAAATTGGCATTTACTTGGTAGAACTCCATTATAATACGGTGAAAAAATAGCAATGTATTTCAGTTTTACAATTTTTTTATAAGATATAGTTGATAGCTATTTCGGCTCACGCCATCGTCAGAAGTAATTCTGTCGCGACCAAAAAAAATTGTAGGACTAAAACACATTGCTATTTTTTCAGTGTTACTAAATTTTATCATTATTTTTATTTAAAATACAAAGTATTTATTTGCGAAGTTATTGACCATATTTTTTTTTCCTTCGCCAATATGTGTAAAAAAAAACATTCATTTCAATTTAACGCGAGTATAAATATTGCATCACGAATATTAAAATAGATATTCATAGTAACAGTTGGGGGAGTTTGTATTTATCATCGGGCATGTAAAAGTTAACTGGTTTTCGATTTAAATTTCTGATAGAAATTATTACGGCAAACATTCATTTTCGATTGCTCAATATATTGTAATTGCTCGACTAATATCGAGTATTAAAACAACTGTATGAACTCAACCTATACCTGATAAATATTCAATAGCTCTTATGATATATTTCCCTGAAGCGAATAGCGTAGAAAGAATATCAAATACTGTCGGCTATGCTTTCAGTGTTCGAAGAACAAAGTTACGAAGAAATGCACAACATACATATTCAAGTATAATAGAGCAGCTTTATATTTATCGTCACAAAGACAGGAGTTTTGAATTTCAGAAAAGCAATATAAAAACAAATAATCTTCATTATTCATAGATGTTTTGTTGGCAACATTGCCTTCAGAAATTTTACGTGACACAATTTAAATAAAATACTTTATTTCAATATTGATTAAACAACATTTGACATTATCATTTTCAGCCCTTTAAACTGGACGACATTTGGAGAAGCTGCAATAAGATTCGGGCCGCCATCTTCCGATTGGGGTTCGACCTCCGGAAGTTTTTTGAACCATTGGATCCACGGCGTAACAATCTCATTTCCGGTAAATTTTTCAACATGAATACCTCGTTTTACTTCTAAGCAGAATTTAATAATATACGACTAAATGGTCTCAGAAAATGAAATGTTTGAAGTATCACACATAAACGCTCGCTTCTTGCAAACCGCCAACCGTGCACGGTCCCCCTAACGTTTGAGCTCAACAGTTCGACTGTCGTTTACAGTTATCCTCGAGCCAACGTAAACAATTCCATACATATGCGAGAAAAATAGATAAAAAGAGCATTTATTACTGTTATCAATACACCTCTTAATCCTTTTTTTGACTTTCTTTTTGTTCTACTTTCATAATACGGTTCGATGCATGTGAAAAAATCGTGTGGCTCCTGGTCGAAATCACTCACCTGGTCATCAATATATCTGACAGTTTCAGCTGTAAATAATCATGGTTATTTCATGTTTTCAGAGGCGGAATTCGTGTCCGTTCTCGGAGGACCTTTAAGGAATCTCATCGGGTTGTCACATCAAGAAGTTCTGGACATTGCCGATTATTTCCGCGTACAGGACGGACGTGTCCTGTATGCGCAAATGTGCGACGTCTTACAAAGAGAAAGTATGTTTTTAAAATTACGGGCGTTTTCGTTAGATTTATGTCATGCGATAAATGTAATATATCACTACAACTTCCCTTTATGTTATCGTATTGTCTACGTAGCACATTGGCCGTTTACACTGATGTATATAAATATAGCACCCTAACTATACTTTCTTATTTTATCTCGCATTTTATACTTATATCTATTCATCCGTCAGAACAACTTAAAAATATTCTGTATTTACCGATCTCTTTGTTTTGTCGTCTAAATATTTTGGTCTTGCCGTAAATATTATATTATTGCTTTTGACTTTGTATGTGAATATTTATTTCACTGTCAATTAGAGGAGCGTTGTTGACCTTCGAAAATACAATATCATTTTAATCACCCCAGGATGTATGTAGAAAAATATTTCGTAAGTGAAACTAACGTTAAATTGAAGTGCTAAACGGTAACGACATTGACCAGTGATTTTCAAAAATTATCAGCTCACACAATATTGTTTTTTTTTTACATTATTATTTTAACATTATATACATATAAACAGACCATTACGAAGAGCTAATGCATTTCTGTAAGAAATCATCTCTTGTCAGTATTTAAGCTTATGGAAAGCGCCGCCTGTATAGTTTAGTTTAATTTAATTTTTTTTTTTTTTGCTAGCACGATATAATTTCGGACCACTAGCACGACATTTGGTCATGCTTGTGGTCGTTCAAACATTTTTTAGCAATATTAAAATGCTACATTTAAAATCACATTGATCACATTTCAAAATTTTCTTTATTCTTGAGCGTTGCAAAATGATGCACGATCGTCACGCGGTAGTGTAAATCGCTCGCGAGTGTGATAGTTTAAATATTCGACTCAAGATTGTGACAGGAAAGGGGAAAAAGTCAACAATTCTAAAATGTCCGAAAATATAAACTTCCGTCTTTACTACGTATATTTGATAAATTTTCGATTTATTTTTCTACATTTGATCATCAAAGCAGCGGTTTTGAAATTTTTAAAAAATGTTGAAATGCTCCATACAAAATTGACACTGATCATATTTCAAAAAAATATTTTTAGTCTATATATATCTGATAAGAATGCCACAGCATATTACGAGAGGATACAATTGAAAAATAAAACATGATTTTGTAAGCTGTGTTTAAAATTTAAGTTTCTTGTCTTCCTGCAAAATATCATTGTTTTCTCATCCGATTTTACACAACATAATCCAGTAGCGTGGAAAACGTTTTCTTTGTTATATAAAGTTTTTTTTTCGATTATTAAATGGGTTTCAGGAGCAACTCAAAACGAAAAACAAACCATTTATTTTTTTGTGTTAGCTGCAGTAAATAAAACATTTATGTGCGATAAATAAATAAAACCTAAAATATACCCTAAAAAGCTTAGCCGATGGCTTTTATCAGATGTTAGCACTATAGGAAGATCTTTTCGTCGACCCATCGATCTGATCTTTGATATATTATATATTAATATGACCGTCTTCAAAGTGATGAAACATTTACAGCACCTCTTGAAAATTTCTAATCCAAAATGGTAATTTAATTTTTTTTATCCAAGACTTCTGAATAACTTGGATAAAAAAAAATGCTAAGCTATAAACTTATATTCTCACTACAATACACAATTGAAATTGTAGGTTTTTTTCATTCAAATTGGAGCTTAGGTATTATCGTATTATGTTATGGACAGGTGTGTTAAAATTTCTTGTGTTTACATATTGAAGATGTATCACGTCCCAAAACGACGCCATACTTCAACGGAATTACTGAAGGAACTGATGCGGTGAAACACAATCGGTGCAAACTTTCGCCGGATCAGGAGCGCCGACTGAGAGTGCTGATGTCGACGATTGCTTCAAGGAAGCTAGTACTTAGGCCTTACTTCCAAGATTATGAAATGGTTGGTAACAAACAAAATTCGTATCTTATTTAATTGATTCCTTGTCGGCTTAAATCAATTAATTTTGCAATCTAGAAATAAATCAAACAGCTTTTAAGTCACCAAAATTTTAAAATAGTTTACAATATTACAATACAAATTACAATAGTTTAGTTACGATCTATTTCAATAAACGAAACATGTTTCCTAGAACCACATCTGCTATTTTTTAGTCTATTTATCAGGACCGGTTTCTCTCATCTCAACTATAATATTTTCTACTAAAAATTAAATCTCTATTAAGCCTTAAAAGTCACTTCTTGGTGGAAAGGCATTGTATTTAAATAATAAAACACAATTTTTAGAATAGTTTTCTGAATTTTATATTTTTAAAATCGGGACCGGTTTCGCTTATCGTGAGAATTCAAATCGAATTTGAATATATAATATGTTAAAAATCATAATTCCTTTAATGATGTTTACCGTCATTTTGTAGTGAAAATTCATTATATATAAATAATGAAACACAGCCTTTGATAATTTACAATATTGTCGTGATGGAATTTTATTATCTATCATAGTTTTAATCGTTCAAACTTTGTACATTTCAACATGTTTTTTTTTTCATTTTTTTATGTTAAGGTTAAGTAGGTATGAATATAATGTATTAAATGTTGTAAATTTACACAAAGTGACTTATACCATTGTTTCTCAATCGGTGGTCCGCGGAGGTTTTCGGGTGACCCGAAACAATCGAATTTTATGTTGTACTTAATGGATTTTTAAATTACATTTTTTGTTACTGTCTGTTTTAATATCAATGTATTTAAATATTGTTACATCAGCATACGGTGTTGCAAAATTAATTGTTTTTAATAAAAAATCAATTATATAAATATTTATTATTTTAATCCAATGGTAGTCCACGGATGTAAAAAGGTTAAGGAACTATGATTTATACGATTCAAAAACAGCATCACCTTTAACCTTTGTGTTAAAAATAATTCAGATAAACATTCTCGTATCTCTTAGTAAAGATGCATAATATATTTCGTGAATATTTGGTTATTATCTGAGCATTCCTTTTTTGATAAGGTGGCAAAGAATGATGGACGAGTCACGTTCGCTCACTTCGCTCGCATCTTGAGTTTTGTCGGAGTGGTGGTCTCCCCTGAAGACTTGAACCTGCTGATGAGGAGATTCGTCAGCGACTCCTGCTGCGTCGACTACGAAGAGTTCATAAGCGAAGTGGCCAAGGCGGCTGCAACAGGACGTTCGGCACGCCGTTTAGGTGTTAGTGAATATTTGATATATTAACTAATATTTGTAATCAAGCATTTTCCATGAGACTTTACGCATCTATAATTTACGTTTTCCTGTCATTTGAGTGTTATTTTTTATAATTAATATATATTTTAACGTAGTACCTTGAGTCTTCGTGACATAAAAACTTAATTTACTAACAGTGAGACTATTTTTTCGTCTTAATTCATTCTCTGCTGAGCTGTTCATAGGATATTCCATAACCGATATCTTTTTTATTGAATTATTAAATTGTTAAAAAATCTTGTATATATTATTATCAAGTCAGGCTATACAAATAAATACAATTTACAATATCGGCTGAGAGTGCTTGACGGAGTTAAAATATAAAATTTAAATTGTTGAAACTGTTTAAAAATCCATATTAATTGTTAATCAAAACTCAGGTTTCATCTTTCGGCATCTTCAGACATAATATCGTTAAATTTTATTACAATCAAATCAGAAGTTTTGAAAAATATTTCAGACATATATTTAACCGAAAAGTGAAATAATTTCAACAAATATTACATACCTTGTATACGGAACTTTTCTATTTTTGAGTAACATCTATCAAAACACTGATACAGCCATAGGCTCCCAACTTGGGGGTCGCCAAATTATACGGTCAACTAAAAAAAAAAAATGCTTTTGGATTGTATGGGGGGTTGCGGGTCACATGGATTTTATAAAAAAGAGATCATCACCCGAAAAGGTTGAGAGCCTATGGTTTAGACGTTAACAGCCGAGGGTTAATGCTATGCATGAAGAATGATAGTGTGTCTCCATTTCTCGAAATATTGATTTAATTTTAATGAAAGTTATACAATATTAGGTAAATGCTGACCCACGTAGAATCATCAACACTTCCATTCCGTCAGATCCGTTAGAATCTTCCAAAATGAAAACCAGCACAGAACAAAGACGGAACTGTAGTAATAACATCAGAAGTAAATCACCACATAATGTGATGAAGGAAATCGACGTACCAAGTCTGATGAGAAAAATTCAACACCACGTTTTGATATGCAGAATTCGAGCATCAGAATTCTTTCAGGTAAAGTGATATGTTACAGTAACGTAACAAAAACTGTTTCCATACAAGCTATTAAATTTTGAATTTATATATAACACAGTGACACCTCGATCTTACGTTTTCCAAGGGACCCTGAAAAAAAACGGTAATTGCGGGAAACGGTGAATGCGGGAAAGCTTCAAATAATATTAAACAAGTAAAATCGTAAAAAAACATTTATTTATTAGTTACTTGTACCTACTGTATATGAAATTGATTTTTTTTAAAAGTCTGCTTCTTTGTTATTTGGCACTTTAATCGGAACAAAGACTTATTACTAAACTTGTGACTAAAAGTTTCTATGTACAGGAATCATTATTACCATGAATTTTAAACAACTCTACATTTGCATCATAAACAATAATACGCGTGTGGTGGATTTCAACCCAAAAAATAGCACATGCGTCCAATGCGTTACGTCTAACATGTACAGCGGATTCCAACGTGTCTAGACATAACACCTGCACTCGGCTGTGTCAAACTTGCTTGCCGAGATACGGATAAATATGCAATAAAAACGGTCAATCGGGATAATATTTGTGATGGGACCAAAATATTTAGACAGTTTATCGAGGAAATCGGGGAAACGGTCAATGCGGGACTATTTAACATTGTTCTTATGGGAGTTTGACGAGACTATACAAAATAAGCGTTCCAGCCAGGAAAACGTATTATGCGAGAACGGTTGATCGAGGTTCCACTGTATAATATATGTTAAAAGTTCATTTGGAGGATCACAAGTTTAACACTCCTGATCGTTTTTGCTTTTTAATTTCGGTTAGCAGTCTTAAATTTAATTCTCCGGAGACACTTTCTAGGTTTACGATGTTTACAACACGGGCAAAATTTCTGCGAACCAATTCTCGCGCGCTCTGGACGTGATAGGCGTAGGACACTGCCGAGAAGTTGCCCTTTCTCCCGAAGAAGTCCTCGCGCTCTGCCAGTTCTACGGAGACCCTCAAGACGAACGGCAGGTGTGCTGGAAGGCTTTTGCGGATGATGTCGATCAAGGTTGAGTGTTTATTGTCGATTTGATTCCTTGAGATTCGGCAATTGCTATGCCTATTACCTAGGTAAATGTCCCAAAATTCATATAAATATTATTCGAATGTTAATCAAGACAATGGACAAGAAGTGGCTAGCAGGGTTAAAACTCTCTAAAGAAATTTATCTACAGTACTGATATTATCGGATCCAACGATTTTATATATTTCATTGTGATTGATAGGTTCGTGTTGGGCAAAAAGAAGATAATCAAATTCCCCATCTTGGTTAAAGTTTCTCCACTTTTGTTCCAGGTATGAGATATCTCAGACCATCGCGTACCAGAACTTGGAGAAACTGTTTCATGCTAACGTAATCTAATTTATAACTTATAATAACGAAAGCACTAAAAAAATTGCATTAATTTCGGTGTGTATATAAAAAATGATTAAAAATAGGGACCAAAGTTAGTTGATATAAAAATAGGTAAATATCTACAATTAGAACAATATTTCAATTTTCCTTGAATTCTCGGTTAAACAATTCTGTTTTTAATCATTATTCAAAAAAAAAACAGAAACCTTTAACATTTTTTTAAGTAAATTGATATAAGACAGCCATTTTTTATAAGGAATCGATTACACGTTCAGATGAAACTCCAATGACGTTATTGTTGATTTATGATATCGACTGAAGGTGCTTGATGTATTTTCAATATCAAATTTATTTTTTTGAAATTTTGTACGATTCCACATTTTTTTTCATTACTAACGACGTGAATTTCGCCTTTCGGTATCTTCAGGCATTCTATCGCACAGGTGATTGAGTTAGTCTAGTCTCATCCGTTTAATAGAATGCCAGAAAATGCCATAAGTTGAAACTCGGATAGTTAAAGACAAAACATGTGAAAAAATGTGCTACAAAGAAATTTAATTTGAAAAAATAGACACAGTTTGAATCATACTATTTAAAAATGATTTTTTCTAACAGGACCGAAAGAAAGTTAGATATTTTGCAACTTTTACCACATGTAGCATTTAAATTACAATGTGCAATTGTACCTGATAGAAAAACAATTTTAAAACATCTCCTAATCCTTTCATAACTTCGTTTTATACTTTTCCCATAGTCGAAACATTAGCTCATTGCAAAACCTGTTATGATTTAAAACACCTTTCTTAAAAAAGGCTTATTCAATGAATGTTCCATTAACAGCTTTTAGCTTCTTTTCTGAAGCGGAAATCCGTTCCTAAAAATTCTGTATCCTTTCCAAATACAACAATCGTTTTATTTATTTCAGTATTTTCTATTAAAAACCTGGAGCAACATCCTGAAATAGATGTGAAAGCGACGCTGGAGAGCAGAGTTATTTCACCAAAACCAAACTATAGTGTCATCCCGCCTAGAATAAAACAGCTTATAAAAGGACTATCCACCAATTTAAAGCCATTTTTCCAGGATTTTGATCGGTGAGCAATCTATTTTCTTTGAATAAAATATAATACTTTTATCATATAATGCACTTATATATTCCAAGAATTGTTTGTAAGATGTCAATATATTTTATATATGAAGAAATCATTATATTCTATGTTAGAATGCCTGATGACGTCGAAAAAGGAAACTCGAGGAACGAAGGAAAAAGGAGTCCTGGGTGACAAAACATGTAGAAATGTACAATTTCAATAAATTTCAATCATTCAAATTTGATACCAATATTCGTTTTTTTTTCACTCACTATATTATATCTTTCATAAATAATTAATTTCTGAAGTTGTTTTTGATTTCGAATAGTTTTTTATTTTAATTTTATCAGTTGATAATACTCCGACGAGCAAAACCGGTCTTGATTATTATATTACATAAACTTTCAGTACATATTATATTTAAGATAATTAAAACACATTTTTCGTACTTATTTCCACAATACATTTTTTGATCAGGACCGGTTTCGCTCATCGCGAGCATTATCAACTGATATATATATTGTGGAAATAAGTACTAATAATGTGTTTTTATTATATGAAAGGTTGTGTCTATTCATCAAGCGTGACAGTTAATACCTTGAAAGTGATATATTATATGTTATCAAAAACTGTTTTTTTATTTGTAATAATAAAATTTCTTTCCGCAAAAAATATTAGAATTAACACATTAAATGTCACCTTATCATTTCTTTGAAATTATTTTCTACGGAAAACAAAATTATTTTAAAGTTATCTAAAAAGTTCGCTTTGAGTTCGAAGAAATTATTTTTACATAGATACAAGATTGTTTTTTTTTATAATTTTTCCACTTTATCTGCTTTTACTGTTGTCAAGCGAATTTTAAAAATTAGACATCTTACATCAATCAATTGAATGATTTTTGTGCGTCAAAAACTTCGATATTGATAAGTCATTATTGCCTCCAATGTTAGACATCTAAACCGACTCAAAAATTAATTTTTCAGCAGCTAAAATAGCAAAAAAAATTCTACTTATTTATATTATATAATATATTTACGCTGTCGTCAAAAATAAAACAAATGTTTTCAATTTTTTCATAATTGAATTTTATATTGTTGTATTTAGAATAAATATTTGCACTCCGGAGCACAGAAATGTGACGTTTTAGTTTGAGATAAAGATTTTCTACCTCGTCTATATTATATTTTACAATTACGTTTTACATAGATAAGATAAAAAGAACTGGAGTGATGGCGATTTATAAACATTAGTTGTTCACCAATCTATAATTTTATTATAAATTTATGTGTATATATATATATATGAGAGTGTGTATGTGTATAATATATTGTACAATAAACAGATTAAATATTTCTTATTGCCGCATCCATTTGTTTTGTACACCTGGAAATGAATACCTGAAATGTTTATTTAAATGACCATGTTTTTCATCTTTGAATTCTATTAGTTGAAAATGCTCTGGATGAGCAAAACCGGTCATGATCTTAAAAATACTTAAGTGTCGAAACATAGCTAAGCATTGTGATACGGTGAAAAAATAGCAATGTATTTTAGTTCAACAAAATTTATAAGATATATATTTGATAGCTATTTCGACTTACGCATTCGTTAGAATCATGTTTAAACGTACATTTACCTAGCTATTATATATATATAAAGCTGTGTAGAAAAGGTATAAATTAAAGGTGTTATAATGGAGTTCTACCAATTAAATGCTAATTCAATCAATTCAGACAGCATTGTGTTTTTATTATTTGAATATAACATAATACCTTTCCATCAAGAAAAGCCATCAACACACTCCAATCTAGCGTCGCAACAGTTATGAAAATAGTGATCGATTAAAGTTAAATGAAATATTTAATACATTTGCCGACTTTGCCCTACGTTTTTAATATGTTTTATATCCTTAACGAAATTACTGCAGTCTTACTTGTGCATTCGTTGTTTTCAGTTACAAATTAGGTCGCGTCAACATGAAACAGCTTCTGCAAGTTCTGGTGCGCGGTGGTCTGAGATATCCCATATCTGACCTGGAACAGCTGCAGGAAAACTTTGGACAAGATGGAGAATTTGATTATCTCCGCTTTTTACAACAGGTACGTACTAAACAAAATGACAATATAGTTTATATATGGTAGAAAAAACTTGAAATATATTCGTATAATTTATAACAGTGTCTCTTTGTCGTTTGTTAACATCTGAGTCGCGTTTTTTTACTCTTGCAAGCTGACCATAATGTATGATTGATTAAGATGTACTTACGTCACATTATTTATCCAAATACAATGTTTATAGTGATAAAATTTAAAGTTGGTGTCATTGTTGTATTTTGTGTTATTTAAAAAAAATATTCCTGTTTTTTTTTTTTTCATTAATATTATCTAGAACGCGAAAGGCAAGAAATTATCGTGTAAAGTAAATGTTCAAAAAAAATAAAAAAGCCTAGGGTATTAATTAAATCGTGTATTTCGAAAACGTTACGAGTCACACATTTGTAATTGTTCATTAGAGTGAAACATATCTTTCCTGTAAAATTGTAAAATGTAAATTATTCAAATCGCGTTAAACATCATATTAATTTCATTTGACAATTTTAAAGTCCGTTCCGAGAAATCATTATATATTCAAAATTGTATCTGATAAATTTGATATTGATTAATTTTGAGAAAGAAAAAATGCCGCGTTAAAACGACACCGCGCAAAAACAGTTCCGTGTAAATCGGGGGATGGGTGCATTTTCATAAATCAGCAATGATATTGGTTGGGAATGTTTCCTCAGACGTACTGCGCGTGGACAGTAGAACTTGTACAACACAATTACTTTACCATTATGCATGTATATAATCGTTGTTTTTATTTACGGTTTGTACCGGGTCCATAGAATCGCTTATTACATAACGTTTGCTAATCTTATCTACCGAAATCTGTAGATTTTTTAATCTCTCAACGTGACGGTTGAAAAAGTTATTTTGGTACCGTGCTAAATTTAGCTCGGTTTATATTATACAACATTGAGCGCAATATGAACATTTGCATATATGTAGATTTGATTAAATCAGTACTCAATTGATTGTCACGGCAGATAAATTGGTTTGTCAATTTACCGTCTTTCCAGGAGTAAGGCAACTTTTAAAAAAATTCTTGATGATAAACAGTTTCAAGAACTTTGTGTAGCATATATATTGGAAAGTATCAAATTTGAATTGTTGAAACTTTGTACGATTTCACATGTTTATCTCAAACGACCCGCGATAGATGAAGCCAATATATCGTACGGATTCAACAGCACTGAAAAATGGAAAGAAATATAAACTTTTTGCATGATTTTTAAATGTGAGAACAAAATAAATGCAGTTTTTAACTTAACGAGCTAGTAATGAAAAAAAATAACAAAATTTGACTCACTTCTCAAAAATGTTCGCAATCACCGTTCTAGTGTATATAGAGTCCTTGTATCAAAACCAATCTTAAAAAAATCATTTTTATAGTTTATCAACTCGCTTAACTAATTTAGAATTTGACAATTTATTGTTAGTGCACTGGTGAATATTATCATATTTTGCGCTGTAAGAAATTTTCTTTGTTTGTGAAATTATTACCGAATATTAATTATTATTAGCCTTTAATATGAGTGTAAGGCCGTGGCGAGTGGCGGTGGGTAAAACGTTGAGTAACCTTGATAATATTTAAAAAAACCTTTCCGTTTCAATGAAAGCTAATTTCTAAGTTGTAATCGTTTAACTGACCAAACTAACAATAACTCACTACCGCTACTTAAACAATTACAATGATCACATTTAGTTTATTGATTGAATTGGCATTTAGTTGGTGATTGGGATTAACACGGTGAAAAATAGCAATGTATTTTAGTTCTACAAAAAAAAAATATAAGATATAGTTGATAGCTATTTCGGCTCACGCCATCGTGCGAACTATTGCATTTAGTATCGCATTACCATTAATGTCCATACTTTTATTATAACCGTTTTTTTTTTGAGAAACTCCGAACGCAATTACTTATTCAATATTAACACTATGGATAAAAAATGTGATGCTAAAGTAAGTAAAACGATATATTTACTATACTATAGTGTATCTGTTTTTCAGAAGCACATAAAGCTAAACTTGATACAAATGTATATATTTGATCGTCATAGACATCGAAATAACATGTTATATTGTACAAAAAGCCATAAATAAAAAGTTGTAGAGCTAAATAAAACAAAAAAGGTTTAATGTCGGATATTTCATAGCTGGAGGTTGAAGACGATCCATGCAATAATGTGCAAGCCATGATGGACTTTCGTAACACGCTGGAGGCGACCAGGTGGCCAGTGAAGCCTTACGAAGACCACGAAAAAGATATATCGGCCATTTTGGCGTACATCAAAAATAAGGTAAGTGAAATTCACATGTTTCAGACCGTTATGGTCATCAACTGTTATATAAAAACCCGCTCCCGCTGCATTTCAGTTAATTTCGAACAATCACTCAATTTGCCATATCGTTACCTTATTTTGAAATAATCCTAATTAACTTTAACCATCATTAATATATTCGCGTTTTTAGTTTGAATTGATCGATTTTTTTAATTTAAGCAGATTACATATTCAATCTTGTTTTCAACGCTATTGTAATGAGTCTTTCAATAGGAACGCTTGAATTTGTTAGGTTATAGCAGCAATGTTGTCAAAGTGACATGTGTCAAATTTATTGTCAATTGCTTAATAGAGTATGGAAAATCACAAGAGAAAGTTAAAGCTTCGAACTACGAATGCAAACCATCAATTTTGGACGAACATTCTGCACGAATGGTTTGAGGGCATGGAAATGGCCATCAAGATCGTGCGATATAACACCTTTACACTTCTCCCTTTGCGATTATTTTAAATCACAAGTCTTTTCGAATAAATCATTATCAATTGACACCCTCAAACTCAGCATAACAAACGCTACAACAAACTCAGCCAGATTTATGCAAAAAAGTCATTAAAAATTGGACCCCCCAAATACGCACTACTAACATTGCACGACATTGTATTCCACACTTATTATACTTATATATATATATATTATTTTAATCATGCAGCAGAAAATCGCCTGATTCGTTATCAATAAAATCTGCGAATATCATTGGATTAACATGAAATATTGTCGCAAATTTACGTACTCATATAAAAATCGGGCTATCTTTGTTATTTGGTTTTCTTGGATATGTATTATTATATAATTACACAGTTTATAACGCTTTTTTGTTAATAATCAATTAAAATTCAAATTAATTCGCCGAAATAGTAAATCACCAAGTGATTAATTATTTGGCGTCCTTAATCTTTTTAACCGGTTTTAACTCGCTACATGAGACAACAATCGAGATTTTTTAATGTTTAAGATTACTAATTTATATCCCTAGCAATTGCTCTGTCAACGTGTATCTCGGAAATTCCTAATTCGATCGAAAAAAAAAACTTCATCCGTTCATCATTCAAAATGTGAAACATAACATTGGATTGATTATAAAAATATTACTGAGAAATGATTTCACGAAGTGAAATAACAAAACAATACTAATATTAACCATTTCTTTGTAAACATTTATCCGTTATCCAATGTCCATTTACTTTTGTATCTTCCACAGGTTACTTTAAAAATCTATTTAACATTCTATGAATCAAATTTTTTTTGGCATCTTTGAAATAATTAATCTACAATCAACATGATCAAAGAACGTCAAAATATTGATCACATTTGGTTTCACTACTTCATCAGATATCTTTACACCCCTTATCCCTCGATTTATGTGTATTTAATTAATAAAAGAATATGTATATGTATACTTTTTAGTAATTTTGTTTCATTAATGTATTTTAGAAAACAACCAAGTTTTGCATTTTTTGTGTACTTTTCGATTTACACGGTTTTACATTAAAAAATATACAATTTCGACTTGCGCGTTTTTTTCAGGAACCTATCTACCATATAAATCGAGGGATAGGTGTACTTACTCATTATTCTTCGTTTTCACAGAGTGAGTTAGTTAAAATATATGGAAAATTGTGCGAATAAACACAATGAAACGAGATTATAATTTTTATTTTAAATTAAATATTTGATAAATGTTTTATATGTTTCATTTTTATAACGTTTGATCACAACCTTTCATTTGCTAGAGCGTTTAATTTCTGCACACTGCTATATTTATTACGTCGCATATCTAACGTTTAAATATTAAAAAACTACTTTTTGTTAGTTTTAGAAAATTTGTCAAAAATCTTTTTTGTTAACAATATTTTTCGGTTTCAGGTGAGCCGAGAGCGAATAAACCTTCAGTATTTCTTCAACCAGTACGACCCGTTGAGAACTTCTGTGATATCTCGAGAAAATTTCCGGCGCGCTATTAAATCGGCTGGAATAAAACTCACCCCTTTTCAACTTGATACGGTTATGGACGTGTAAGAAATGCAATTTGTATCCAAACCCGAGGATTCCGATCTCGAGGAAGTTATAATATTAATCCCGAAATTTCGAAACTCTTTCAATGTGTAAAAAGACATATTTTAAATTATGATATCGACTGTAGGTGTTCGATGGAATTTCAATATCAGATTTGAATTGTTACAACTTTGTACAATTCCACATGTCTTGTCACCAACGGCCCGGGTTTCGCCTTTCGGTATCTTCAGGCATTCTATCACACGGATGCAACAGTACTAACGTATAATAAATAGCATTGTCTTTACACCAAAGTTATTAATTACAGGAAAACACTTACCCCAAGGCAGCTAGTAAATTGCAGCTAACACAAATTTATTTATTGAAAATTATCACAGGCAAATGTGTTAATTATTATTAGATTAATATTATTAAATTTGTTTTAATTACCATTTAGTGCTTACCTTGGGGTTAGTGTTTTCCTATAACTAACTACTTTGGTATGTAGACGATACTGTTTATTTTTCGTCAATGCTGTTGCATCTGTGTGATAGAATGCCTGAAGATAACGAAAGACGAAACCCGGGTCGTTAGTGACAAAACATGTGGAATCGTACAAAGTTGTAACAATTCAAATTTTACATTTTTTTAATTAAAAATTTCTTCACTAACTTAACACTATATCTCAGTCTGTTAATGTAAATATTTTTTTAAGCTTCGTTCGTAAAATCTTTCACATATTTTCGAGTTCATGTACTTAATCCATTCCTTACTAAGCAGTATAATGAATTTTCATTCACTAAACACATTTATGAAGATTTTTTAAATAAATTATGCTATATTATCGCTATATTAAGCTCTGTTAACACGCTTATTTTTTAAAGTATCAATTATCAACACACTCAAAAGTTGAGACGTTCGCAGTGAGTGGGTTTCATAGTTGAAATACTATGAAACTTGGCCGACATGGCCCTTTTCTATCTTACTACGATATATACATAAGAATATCTTCAAAAATATTTCATTGTCAATTGTTTATCGACCAAATGCTCAACTTAAAACCTTTTGGCGATCAATATGTTAAGAAGATAACAATATCATTTATTTTTTTAATTTACATCAATGCATGACTGCATCAAACCGAAACGTGTACCAGGTTTGCCGCTCCTATGAGGAGACATCTAGTGGAATACGTCCGTCTTTGCCGTGTGGTTGAGGAGTGCTTCAGCCAGCCCGGCCTGGAGCGCGCGCCGTTGTTGGTTCCTGTACAGCATATAGCATCCGAAGAGTGCGGCAGAAACTTCCTAACCCATCCAGAGAGGACTTTGCTGGCTTCGGCGATGGAAAAATTGGCCACGTTTCCCGACATCGTGTCAAACATTTCGGAAGTTTTCAAGGCAAAGAAATTTCATCTGTATTATAGCGTATAGTATATATGACGTCACATAAGCTTTTCACCCCTTCTGTCATGAACGACTCTCATGAACACAATTGCCTGTGATAAGTTTCATTAACAATAAATAGTGTTTATAAGTCGGTGAAAAAAATAGCAATGTATTTTAGTTCTACAAAATTATTTTTTATTTTTTAAAACATAGTTGATAGCTATTTCGGCTCACGCCATCGTCAGAACTATGCTTAAACGAACATTTGCTTATCAGCTGTGTAGAAAAGGTACACAATACATTTTTTCTCCTGTTTTAACGATATAGCTTGTTTCCTCTTCGCAATAAAACTAACAATTTTAAATGAAACTAAAAACGCGGCTATATCAATAAGTTTACATATGGCACGGAAATGGTCCATTACAGAAACAAAGAAGCACCAGTCAGAGGAGTCAATAATGGTGACCGGCACATATTAGTTTGTTCGTTAAGAATCCTATGTGATAGTTGATATCTATTAATCTCCAGCTGTTCCAAAGCAGTCATCCTGCGACCCTTACTACAAAGATGCAAACACTTAGGCGCTGTGTTTGAATTTATATTGTGTGATTCTTTTATAACGTGATTAGCGAATTTTGAATCTGTTTTTTTACTGTTGAATGATCTTACATGTTTTTTAGCTCGAGTGGATGTACTTCTAACTGTCTGTCCGATATAAACGTATAAACATGAGTCACAGGACATTTTATAAATATTGCTTCTGTAAAGTTTATTAATTTTATGTTTACTATTTTTAAGATGTCTGCCTAAATTGCTGTTGACCTTTAAAGCTACGTTTACAGAGTTTTTATTTTCCCGATCAATTTTTTCACTAATGCTACCTAGGTAATTGATTTATTTAAAGAAGCTGTTATCCTGAATAGTGTTTATAAGTCATTCTTGAAAGAGTTTTACAACAAATAGTAATCAACTATCAAAAATATTATTGGCTTTTTTTAGGAATTACCTACTTATTTCAATTTGGCAAGTAGTTATTAAACATCAAGTGACGTAATATAGGAATTTAATTAAATCATGAGATTGGCGATTAAATTGCATACATTTAAAAACAGGTTCATTTGTTCACAAATGTAATTTATTATTTTTATTTACAGTTGAAAGTTTTATTTAAGATTTATAACAGTTAATTTGAATTTAGGATAGCGATGCTCATAACTGTGGGTCCATTTCTAAGTCTCAGTTCAAGAGATGCCTCAAAATTCGCAATATGCTGGAATTTCTTTCTTCCGAAGAGGCAGATGTTGTTTGCAAACGTTTCGCAGTTCCCCGTGGTACCGAGAATGAGGTAATACTATTTATTTAATATAATTTTGGATATCAGCTGAGGGTCCTTGATGTATTTTTATTATAAAATTTAAATTGTTGAAACTGTGTTCATATTCACGTGTTTTGTCACTCACAACCCATTTTCAATAATTTTATTACTTTTTGTCTTAATTCCTCTTGTATATAAACGATGCAAGCTGTATTATGTCTATCAGTTCTATTGCATACGTATGTTATAATGCCAGAAGATGCTGAAAGTCAACACCCAGGTTGTCAGTGACAAAGCATGTGAAGTTGTACACAGTTCATAGATTTAATAATTCAAATTAGACGTGATTGTACAAACGATTTCAAAAAAACATATCACGAGCTAGTTGAAACAATGACGTAATCCCGAAAAAGGCTTATACTTTTTTACGGCATGTTTGGATAATTTAAATTTACATATCGCAATAATGATTGCACTTACATAATTTGTGTGTATTTTTTTGTTTATACAAATTTTGTTGTGTTTGTAAAAACCATCAACCCGATGCCTGCCATTAACAAAATATATCGTCAAATGGCGTAATGCTCGTGTTGCCACAGACGAGATATCTCGGATGTACTTTTGGTAACGTGGGCGATTCAGTGTGACAACCCTGTCTAACAATGAATTTTTAAAACTGGTCAACAATAAGAATTGTCTCTCAAAATTGAGCGAGATATAATATTTTGTGTGTAAATTATAATTTCTTTAGACAAGTTTTAATTTTATCAAAAATATTCGGCCTGGTAAGCACTGCGGCGTAATTTATTTGCGGCTGCGGAAAGGTTAACATACCTTAAGGGTATGGTGTCATTTTGATCTTAAGCTTCACATACAATTCAAGCGTTCAACATAATAAAATTCCATAAATTCTTTATCAGGCATGTTTCAAAAAGAAAGACAGAACTGACATAAATATGCATTTATTGTTAATCTGTTAAAGTTACTTCAGTTCAAAAAAATCGCGGTGAGTAATATTTAAATGATTTTCTTTTTTTATTTTTTTAGGTCGACTTTCGAGCCTTCTCCAAAGCTCTGGATATTCTCTACACGTCAGTCAAGAGACAGCAACGCCACGACAGCTGCTGAAAAAATAACATGTATACTTTCTCAAAAAGCTCATGTATAGAGCTTAGGAAGACAAAACGAACTAAACTTAGTGATTATTACGTTAATTATAGATAAGTTTAGTCATTTTTAGTTAATTGAAAATGCTTGATGTCATATTCATAACTGCAATTCGTCATTCACAACGCGAGCTTTGTCTTCCAGAGTATGCGGATGAACACAAATTGAATGCTTTGAACTCATTCAGTATGTTACTCACGTTCTTTCAAAAACCGTCAGTCGACGTATCAAATTATATTTTCATTCGTTTATGAAACGAAAATGGGTTAAGCACCTTATATCACAATTCCGTAACAATTCTTACAGTTTATTGATTGAATTGACATATACCTGGTAGAACCCCATTATAACACGGTGGAAAAATAGCAATGTATTTTAGTTCTACAAATTTTTATAAGATATCGTTGATAGCTTTTTCAGCTCACGCCATCGTCAGAACGTACATCGTTTAAACGTACATTTACTTATCTATATATAGCTGTGTAGAAAATGTAATGAAAAATACACATTACATCTTCTCTTCTGTTTTAACAATCTAGCTTATATCGTGCTAGCAAATAAAAAACTAAATATAAATTTGAATAAAACTACACTGAACAGGCGGCACTTTCAGTATGCCTAAATACTGCCCAGAGATGATGTATTACAGAAATGCATTAGCCTTTTGCAATGGTATGAGGATCGGCGAAAGACTTATATTTGTCTGTTCGCTTAAAATTTCGTGTGACAATTGATATCTGTTGTAAAAAATTGTGTAAACACGTGGGCGCTGAGCTTAAATTTATGTTAAGTAGAGAAGATTTATTGTGTATCTTCACAGCTATATATAGATAAGTAAATGTATGTTTAAACATAGTTCTGACGATGACGTGAGCCGAAATACCTATCAACTATACTTTATAAAATTTTGTAGAACTAAAATACATTGCTATTTTTTCATCGTGTTAATTCTTACAGTCTTTATACAGCTACGAAATGTTTTCGTACTTCATGTAAAATTTGTTCTTTGTTTACTGTTTATTTTTGCATGTATAGTGTTAAATTATATATCAATTGGATTGCATATCATTTAATAATAAAGAAGTTTTTGTTATGTGTATTTCTTTTTTCTATTCCGTTTTTAAATACTGAGGTGCGGCGTAGAGGGCTCGGAAGCTTTTTGCGCGAGCTTTTCTTCAAATATTACGAAGGTAGGTAACCCCGTTGTTAAATTGAGAAAACAGAAATATTATCATATTAAATTATTATTCTACCACATTTTCTTTTGTTTTGTTTTGTAATTTATTTTGTTACAAATATTTACAAAAAAGAATAAGCAGTGTTTTTTCTAGACCAAAAATGCTTTAAACTTCAGACTGAAAATTATGAATAAACTTTTATGTCAAGAACGTAAACATGTTTTGGTAAAAACTGTTTATTGTGCTAGTGTTGGAAATAAACACGAACTTTGTCATTTAGATAATTATTAATTGAATATTTTTTGTAGCGACTTTAATTTGAATTTCAAATTACTAGTCTGCTTTGAATATTTCACTGAACTATACAAAAGATAATAAATTAAAAACGGCTTATTCGAGTGCAAAGTGTATTGGAAAATTGCTAATTTGAGGACGCGAAAAGGCAAGCGTGTCCATATATTAATGATGAATGATCTATCATACTGTTGCGAATGGAAAATGTAAGGGTGATAAAAAAATAAATCAACCCTTTCCGAAGCATCGCGCATAGTCGTGACGCTAATTGCCCCCTTTGTTTCATGTTGACAGTGCAGCGATGATAATAATAAACTACCATGACATTTACCATTACTTTGGGGGTTTGTTCTTATTTATTTTTAACGTTTGTGACTGTCATTTAATTAAAAATCCAAAATATATTTCAATCTTCAATGCACTATTCTGTCACTTTGTTAACCTCTAAGAAACGAAGAGTTATGTGACTGAAAATTTTCTCTTTTTTGTTTTCCCAACTGTAGTTTTATCAATGTTTTATGAAGCGTTCCACTGAGAATAACGTACAAGCGTCGAGTTCGATAAAATTTGGTTTTTATTTAAAATAAACGCACAAAAAATACACATCATTTTTTAAAACTTCTATGCGAATTAATACAGTATTATAAACTATTTTTTATGTTCAAATACGCAAAAAAACAAATCTTCGAATAATTTAAGAGCTCTTTTGCCAATATATATTATGAGTCATATACTACACATTAAGCAGAGAAATGATAGAAAAACCAAATATATGTATATTATCCATAGGTGAATTGATCTTTCCTTAAAAAGTCATAAATTGGTGTATTTTTATTTTGAGGTAATGCCTCTGACGTTGACTTAACATAAAACACTACAGATAAAGTGCAGGCTATATTGACTATAAAAAATTTCCCATTCATTAAAATTTGTCATTATTTCATGTTCGCAAAGTATTAATAATAGATTGATTGAATTGGCATTCACTTGGTAGAACTCCATTATAACACGGTGAAAAAATTACAATGTATTTTAGTTCTACAAAATTATTTTGACGATGACTTTTCATGAATTTTGTTGAATAACAATTAATAATAGAGATTTTTGTCAATTCATTTTTCAATTAATTTTCTTCATTTGAATTTTAATGTATCGTATGTATTCCTGTTAATTGTTTTCTTACTTCGTGAACGTTTTGTTTTGTAAAACTGCTATTATAACGTTTCACTCAAAAGAAAAATGTATAGGCATGCTTTTAATTTGTATGCTATCAGTTGATAATACTCAAAATGAGCGAAACTTTATGGTTTTTTCATTCCTCGATTCTTGTATTTCGCTTTTTAGGGTCCCTTGAAAAACGTGAAATCGAGGTTTCACTGTGACGACATTTTAAGTCGGACTCAATCTAAAATACAATTAAATATTTTAATATGTCTTCATTTTCGATGCAATCTTATTTACAATACGCACTTCCTCAATCGAGCTATTACATAGAAACTTGATTGATTAGACTGAATACGCTATTTGACTTATCTATTACCCATATCTTAGACTGTGAATGATAAGTGAACACATCACTCAAACATAAAAATAATATATCCTAAGCAATACAACTATTTCATAACTATAATTGCTTCGATAAAAATTCTCTATGCCTAGCTCAAAAGATTACCGTAAACACTTCAGCAAAAAAAAAACAATTTTTTTCAATTAGGTACTAATTCGTTAAATTGTAATCGCTTGTATTACAATGTGAAATTAAAAAGTATCAACTAAACCCGTATTATATTCAAGTGCTTACTTATAATCTATGAAAACAAATGATGTAACCGAACCTATTATTTAATATCTAAACAGTTTGTTAATCAGTAACGTCGAAGATAATTATAATTCCACTCTACAGTGCGCCTAGAATTTTTAAGTTTTCCATTCATATTTAACAAGAAAAAATATTGTAAACGTGTAAATATACTAATTTAATTATATTTAATACCCCTGTCGAGGGATGATTGCATGATATTTTAAGTAATAATGACATTGTTTTTGGAAAGTCTTCCACAATATACTTGATGATCAGGACCGGTTTCGCTCATCGCGAGCATTACCAATTGATGGAATACAAATTAGAAACATACATTTTTATATAAAAAATTGGATTTTTAATTAACTGGTTTATAAAACCAAAGGTTCGAGAACGAAGAAAACAATTCATCACACAGTTTTTTACGACAAAATAAAGAGTTTAACCTTGTTTAAAACTTGAAATTTTACATGTGTGTTTTCAACCCAAACTATTAAATATGCATCTTTTTTTTTGTTTCCACCAAGAAGTCACATTTAGCACCTTTATAGTTATAATGAAATAGTTTAAGAGCAAGTCAATTTTTCGTCACCAATTTAAAATGATATTATCTCTGTTCAATGTTAAAATATTTCTTTATAATTAAGGACATTTCGCCAAAAACCACGGCGGAAAATCACAACAGCGATTTCAATAGTTTATGAACTCTATTAATATATGACTATCATTTGATGAATGATAGTCATATATTGGTCACTGTACAGTGGCATACCCAGTATGCCCTCATGGAGACGGATTCAAAGTTGGATAGGAATGCAGCAATTCTATTTTGTCTATCTATCTATCTCTATCTCTATATATAATCTATCGATTTTGAGGGGGTTGAGGGGTATCCTAGAAACCTTTGAAGGATTGTACTCAAGAAGTTTGTAAAGTTTCATATCGATGGGATATATGGTGTAATAATGCATTAAGGACAAACAGATACACGCATACATTGATTAAAATTTATTGATATAATATTTATATTATATAGATAGATAGAAAAAGATTAGATTAACCAACGATTTGTTTGAGCGGGATGGTATGCCAGAAACATTCGTAGGAGACTACTTAAAAACTTCGTAAAGTTTCATATTATTTTGGAAAGGATAGTTATGCTAAAACCTTTCCAGAAGTGTAGTCAAAAAAATTGTAAAGTTTTATATCGATCGGATGAATGGTGTAGTAATGTATAAAGGACAAACACATACACATACATTGATTTATGTATTACAAATATATATATATATAATAGATAAAAGAAGATTAGATCATAGATCGATTTTTTGGTGAGGGTTATATACCAGAAGCCTTCGCGGGAGTTTACTTACAAAATTCATAAAGTTTCAAATTATTTTGGAAGGAATAGTACGCCAAAACTTTTGCGAAAGTGTATTCAAGAAATTTGTAATTTTTTATATCAATCGGATGAATGATTTAGTAATGCATACATGACAAACACACACACATACATACATTGATTGTGTATATATATATATATATATAGATAGGCGAAGATTGAATCATAGATCATTTTTTTTGAGAAGGGTTGTATTGCAAAATCTTTGCGAGAGTGTACTTAATAAATTTGTGTAGTTTCATATTGATTGGATGAATGGTTTAGTAATGCATAAGGGACAAACACACATACACACATTGATTTTTATATTTATATATAGGAGGATATTTGATCATAAATCGATTTTTTTAGGGGGGTTGTATTACAAAACCTTTGCAGGAATCTACTCAAGAAATTTGTAGTTTCATATCGATCGGATGAATGATGTAGTAATACATGAAGGACAGTAGTGTAGTAATACATATACATCGATTTTTTTTTATATATATAGACAAGCAATTTCGCGTCAATATAACATAGGTACAAAGGTGAAACTGAATTTTAATCTAGATGGACAGCTGTAGTGTTTTCCGTATAATTAAAATAATGCATCGAGAGATCTTCATCTGTGCAAAATTAAATTTTCGCGATGATAACAAATACACGTATGTGTTCGTGATAGCAAAGTATTCGTTGTTTTTGTTGCCAGTCGTATAAATTTATCTTTATCAGATTGTTGGTATCTGATAATTTTATAGCATGTTACATTATTTTTTATGCTCTATTGACACTTCTCGACTGGGCTGTTTCTCGGTTGGCCAATCAGATAAAAATTTCTTATATTATGTTCATTTTGTCTCATATTAAAAAGTAACACGGAAAGTGAATTATTTACCTTGTATCTAATAAATAAACTATAATTTGCCTTGTTTGGGAATAATGATAAAACAAATGGACGCGGTGAATCGGCGTAGTGATAAATGGACTAGGTTTATTGTCGTTTTAGGTCGGTAAATCTGAAATCTTGGATGTTTATGCATAAAAAGTCTTCGTGAAATTTTCGAAGCAGGGTTTCGATAATTTCTATTTTTAACGCTCTCTATGTATAGCTTCCAAAAGTTTCATTTCATCTATAAATATAACAAATACAGTAAAACCCACAATCACACTAAAGTTGGGACAGTGTAATTTGGAGTAGTGTAATTGGAGGATTAAATCTCATACAAAATAATGGATTTTGATCTTAGTTTTGCAAAAAAAAATATAAGGATGATTTTTTTTTACTAGGTGATAAAATGCATAACGCTCTCAAAATTCAGCTCATATACAGTCGCCTGTAACGTTTTTTTATACACAGGCGTTAGCCAAAATTTGGCTGTGCACAGATGACCGTACGGCTGTGCGAGTGCAGTCAAGTGATCGTGCAATTGGGGGAATTCCGGTGATTTTTCAAGCCAGCGCATATTCCGAAGTAGTCTTATTGGGGGCTAAAATTTTAGATATTCCAGCGTTATACATTTATGCATCAAATAAAATACTAAAATAATAATATTTACAAAAATCTATCGATAATGCTCGCGATGACCGAAACCTGTCCAGATCATAAAACATATATTGAAAAGTGAACAATAAAAACGCGGTCGCAGAAAATATATTTTTACTCAATTAAATAAACATTTCGGTGTCACTTTAATAAACATAAGCGATATTCTTATCAACAATTATTTACCCTTGCTGAAACATTCATATCACCCCTTCTGTACTATAGCATGCGCTTGACGTTTGTAATCAGTTTTCTGATAAACCAAATTTTATCAAATATTGCAAAGTCATCTAAATATTATTTATTATTCTGAATGTTATTGAAGGCAAAAAAAACTTGTTTCAATTAAATATATATTTTTATTTCGTTATCATATTTTTATCAGTCGTTTTTAAAATAAATCACTGCATTTATAACTGGTGATCAATATTGAACATCGGCGATTACTTATCTAGTAAAAAACAAAGTGCAATAATATATAATAATTTCCCTTGAACAAGTTCTACGAAAATGATCGATGATCCATTAATCGTTTTATCTCACTAAGTATCAATATAATCATACCATACAAGCCATACATAACGTTTTTTGAATAATCTAGAACAACGATATTATTGGCAATTATTTCAAATTTAAATACAAAAAGCTGTCAATTCTATAAAGTTTCCAAGGCCGATAAAGCTCTCAGTATTTAAAACTATCTGTCTTAACATTGTCACGTCTTACATATAATATGTTTATCTTTTTAATCCAATTACTGTACATCGATTGAATTGTTGAAAGGCAAAAAAAAACAAGTCCATTTTTTCTACGTCCCATAATAGTTAATGCCAACATATTCAGACGAAAGCACATAAAAAAAATCTGGAAAGTATTATAGTAACGATCAAATGGCGATAAAAACAATTTTTATAAAATACATACTAATATATTGATTGAATTGGCATTCACTTGGTAGAACTCCATTATGACACGGTGAAAAAATTTCAATGTATTTTAGTTCTACATACAATTTTTTTTTAAGATAAAGTTGATAGCTATTTCGACTCACGCCATCGTCAGAACTATGCTTGAACGAACATTTGATTGTCTATATAGGTACACAATGCATCTTCTCTCCTGTTTTAACAAACAAGCTTGTTTCTTGCTCGCAATAAAACCAAAAAAAATCTTCCAAACTAAAATACATTGCTATTTTTTCACCGTGCTAAATACTTATTTCAAGATACATTAAAACCTGTTTTTGCATAGTTTATTAGTTTCGCGTAAATAAGCACACATTGGAAGTTCTAGCATGAATCGCTTAGTACTCAAAACAGTGTCATTCTATGATAACAATGTGCTGAAATGATCTTTTAACGTATTTACACCGTAATTCATAAAATCAAGTAAACTGACATATTTATGTTAGTTTTCTTGAATTATTTTCAACCATTTGCATATTGAATAAATTTATTTGTAGTACGATTAAAGTGGAATTGTTCATTCCCAGGAAATGGTTTAATGCAGGTCTCTGTGCTTGTTTAAAAAAAATACGACTCCGACTAAAAACCAAAAATTTTGCCAGTATTTTCCTACTTTTCCTATGCAGTGCATTAAATTAGAGATTAACCAACCAATCCGGCAAACTGTTCATTGAGATATTCAAAATCGTCTAATCGAAAAAGTAATCGGAGCCGGTCGTTTTTCACGACTCCGATTTCGACATTGACCAAAAATATAACTCCGATTCCAGCAAAAACACCGCAACTCTACAGGCCTAATTTAAAACATCATAATTGGAAAAATGGACCTGAAAACAATACCCACACTAAACTGATCTCCTCATAATAATTAAACGAATTGTGCTAGTAGGAAAAAAAACATTTAATCCGTTAATTTTATTTATAAAAGGTAAATAATTTTGGCGACACAATAAAATTCAGGTCGCAAATGAATCATCTAAAGATTACGATAAGCATCAATAACAACGAACGTCTAAGTAAATATTTGTTTTATGACTTCCAAAGAAATTGGTTAGATTGCTTTATTTTTCATTTTATGATATCTTTAAAGCGTCTGTTATTTTAACCTTGATTTCAAAGACATAATCTAGACCAAATAATTCTTCTGAAACTTGTATAAACATAATAATTTTCCACCATGTAACACCTATTTTTCGTGCTGATAATGCGATCCATCTAGAGTCCAATTCTGAAATTCGACAGACTTACAATCTGTTCGTTTTCCAATGATTCGAATAGACATTCGCTACAATCCATTCGAAAATATTTTTTCATTCGTTTTGACATATTGGGTCAACGTTTCAACCCTTCATTATTCCAAATATAGGTTATATGTGAATATATGAATCCACTCCTTACTAATAACTATGACAAAAACACACTGACAGACTTCCACAGTCTCAGGAGAGTTTTACTTCTTAAACCTCCTAAGACAAACCCCAAACGACACCCAAAGACCACCTCTTTCATTTACAGCAAGCTTGGGCAAACTGCGGCCCTCAAGCAATATTTTTGGATCTACCTATCTATGTGAACAGAGGTCAAACATCGCCGATGAACATTTAAAAGCAGTTTTAAAAATCCCAACACCACAATTAACACCTGAATTGAAAACAATGCTTTAAGACGTAAAAGTTTCATTTCTCTTCGTAGATTTTTTTGTAAACTTTTTACATGATAAGAAATAGGATACATATAAAAATGATAGTTAACTTGCGGCCCACCACTGATTTTGAATTCTGATCCTTCATCCGAAAAGTTTGCTCCCTCCCCCTGATTCACAGGATACCTTAATGGTATACGAGTGTATCGGAATCAGCAGAAGAAACAAGGATACGACGACACGACTCCAGAGAAAAAACTTCAGGACCATCTGCGGCATTGGTCGTTATATGAAATATTAATAGGGATCGATAAAAGTAAGCTTAATATTTAATACGTACATATCCCACAACTTTGCATTTTGACGAATTGAAGGACGTAGCAAGCTGAAAATATTAAGTCCTTAGGAATTTTATTAGCATAACTCTGAATAAATTTTACCACATTCATATGACTTGGAAGATTTTATCGTTTTATTTTTTATCTACTCTTTACAGTTTGAAAACTTATTAATATTTAATATTTCGTAATCAAACTGCTATAATACATCTTTCGTTTTCACGCCATTTGGGCATAGCCAAATTTATCAACCGTCCATTTTTACTGCTTCAACGATCACTTTAAGATAGCTAATTCAATCTTATCCATATTTTCCGAGAAAATTCGATTAAAGATAACAAAAATCTCCGCCATTCTGAGAGCTGTACGTTTTATCTTATCTTTGTAAATTGAAAATAGCTTATAAAAGGGAAAAAATAGCACGGCAGATCATTAGTAGAGAGGAATCAATTATTTATCGACGGTGAAACGAATTTACGTAATATAGCTGTTTTCAAACGACCGCCATCATGTCAAAGTTTCTGTTCGTGGCTTTGATCCTTGGTCTGTGGTCAAACATAGACGCAACAGGATCATGTGCCCCAGAACCGTGCCCTGCGGAAGGAAATGATATCCTACTTCATTCAGTCCCATGGGATTGTGGCAAGTTTATATCTTGCATCGATGGGGAGGCGATTATCAGGTTAGTTAATTTATTCACGTTTACGTAAAATATACATTTTGCGTGGCAGAAATATTATAATATTCAAAATACGTGTAGATTTAAAATCATAAATATCACATTTATCGGTGCTATCAGTCTATTCATTGTGGGAATGATTTATATTACATATTATTTTTTTCAGTTTATTTCACTATTAGACTTTAATCATCACGACTATTTTATTGCATAGTTTCTCAGCCTTTTTACATCTGCGGACCACCAAAAATCCAAAAATGTTTTGTAGACCATCAACATTGGAATAAAATAATAAATATTTTTTCAATTGATTCTTTATTCAAAGCAATTAATTTTGCAACAGCGTATGCTGTTATTATAATATTTAAGTATATTAAAATAGATAGTAACATATCCTTGTGACATAATGCCTGAATATGCCGAAATTCGAAACCCGGGCTTTATGTTACAAAATATATGAAATTGTACCAATTTTCAAGAATTCAATTTTGATGTTGAAATTCCATCACACACAGTCGATATCGTAAATCGTATCGTATTAATTGATGATTTTCGCGATGAGCGAAGCCGGTTCTGATCTGAATAATATAAATTTGTGGAAATAATACTAAAAATAGTATATTGATTGAATTGGCATTTACTTGGTAAAACTTCATTATAACACGGTGAAAATAATATTTTATTATTTAATACAATATTTCATTGAGTTCATTCGACTAATTTGAATTGTTACTTTTGATCAATATTCGTCTACCTCAGTGGTTCTCATGTGCGGCCACCAACAGTTTTATTGTAAATATTGATTTGGATTGTTACAAATTTGTACGATTCCACATGCTTTGTCACTAACGACCCGGGTTTCGGCTTTCGGCATCTTCGTGCATTCTATCACACGGGTGTAACAGAACTGGCGCACAATAAACAGTTAGCATTGTCTTTATACCAGTGATATTAATTACGGGTAAACACACGCCTCAAAGCTTTATCAAGCGACTACGGTCGATATCATAAATTATATTCATACGAATATTTCACTAATACCGTTTCAAAGAGTAGCTTATGTTTATTTTTAATTTTGGACAACTGCATACCCCCAGTTCTAATTTGGCGCAATGTCGGTTTTATGCGACTTTTGGACGCCAGTTTTGGATTTTTTACGCGTTTTACCTATTGTGATTCGATTTTTTACAAATGCTAAACGACAAAGACTTGATGGAAATTGTTACAGCTAATATTGAGTCAGATAATAGTTGTGACGAGAAGGCAGAAAAACCAACACTTAAAGCTGAAACGATGCTAAATGAGTTAAAAATGTCAACACAATATGGCTTACTATCATTGTTTCATTGTCAGCGATGTGTCATGATATTATCGATAAATCACGTTTGTATTTCAGTAAACAAGATAAAATATCAGCAATAAAACAATAGGATTGAAAAAAAAAATATTTTTTGAAATCAAAGATTTTATTTTAATTACGCATGCGATGATTATCTCTCTATTGCCAATTTAAATAAATTATCTATTGAATGATAGATAAAACATGATAGCTGATTTGAAACGTTTTTGGCCGGTGATCTTCAAACATTTTTGATCGCGAATACCTCAGATTATTTACAAACCAAATTACCCACGTTGCGTATGACAAGTATTTTTAAACTATTTATATTGGACGTTAATATTGTAAGATGTCGACCAATATGTGTTTTGTATAATTTAAAAAACAGCGTTTCTGTGAGAGAAATAACATCGCATCCGATGACATAGTGAAGCCCTATACCAGTGGTTGACAAATCCCGGTCCTTTGGCCCATTGAACACGGATCTACCACAAATGGCTGTGTAGTAAAAAGCAAAATAATAATTAACATATTTCAGGAATTTAGAAACAGGAAACGACGGTAGCCTTCATTCAAAAAAACATTATTATGTTGCATCCGTGTGATAGAATGCCTGAAGATGCCAAAAAGCGAAACCGGTGTCGTTAGTGCCAAAATATGTGGAATCGTGCTAAGTTTCAACAATTTGAATTTCATATTGAAATTTCATCACGCATCTATATTCGAATCATAAATTGTTACAAAACTATTTTGTTATTCTGCCTTTTAATTTTCACATTAGAAACATCGAAATAGACTTAATAGTTTAATTTAAAATATCTTGCAATCAATTTGGTAGATCTATTTTTAAAATCCAGAAATATTATTCGTCTCTTTAAAACAATCATTTGCTATTCTTTTACTTCTCGAATCTTTATTTTCATGGAAAACATAATTTTTCAAGCACGAACCTTATCAAAAGTAAATTGAATCGTCGTCATACTGACGAGAACCTGATATAGTATCTAAAATGAATGGCACATGTATAGAAACCTGGCTTAACTCAGAATATCCTCGACTATTATGTGTTTGTCAGTCATTGTCATGATTCAATTGTATGGATAACTTAAAAACAGTTTAATATTCACTACAAATGAGATCATTTTCAAGTATAATATAAAGTTGTATTAAATTTACCTTTAGTTTAATACCTATATTCAATTTTATTATGTTAATGCACATTGTACATTCTTAGCGTTATATTTTAAAATTTAAACATTTTTACTCAACGAAAAATCTCAATTGTTGTACTGTTGACATTGGGTTCTGTTGACTTACAAGTTTGGCGACCACTGCCCTAGGTTTTTTCGCTTGTGAGACCTTCAAACCCAAATATTTTAAGTTAAGGAAGTGTTAATCGATACAGTGCAAAAGACGTATAAATGGTATCAAATGATAATGCTCGTGGTGAACAAAACCAGTCCCAATCTTAATCTTTCTTAAATCGTGGAAATTGTATTTTTTATATAGTGCATTACACTGAATGATCTGTCAAAGTATAGAGTTGTAGGTAAAATCGACAAAATCAATGAAGCAATTGTTGTTAATTCTTTATATTGACTTAATTCATGGTCAACGTATAACTTCGATCAAAATTTTTGAACAGTTTTATTATTAAAACGGTCTTTTACTTAAACTCGAGTAAATGCTGGATAAGCCAGGTTTATTCAATTAAATTTTGAAATAATAATAATTTTACAAATTCATTTGTAAAACACATTTTTTTAAGCAACAATATTAACAATAAAACTGTCGGTGGCCGCAGCAAAATCCTCTGGTGGCCGCACATGAGAACCACTGAGATAGACGCATATCGATCAAAAGTAAGAACCTGATTAGTTCTGGAACATATCACTAAATAAACATTGTATTAATTTATTGTTGCAGAGATTGCGGAGAGGAATTGTACTTTGATATTCAGCAACAAACGTGCATCGAAAAGAACAGATCCAGTTGCAAAACCTGCATTCCAAGCACTTCTGATGAAAACAGTGAAGAAAGTCAAAAGGTCTCATTAGAGATTCTATCAGATTTGACGTTTAACAACATATCAGACCGCTGTATCATTAACAGTGTCACTCCAGTGTCCTGTGCTACAGTATTCGGTGAAGATAAGCTTCTACCACATCCTGATGATTGTGGACTTTTCTATTACTGCGTCAATATCCTAAGTGCACCATTATGCAGGGACTGTCCTTCAAATCTGCATTTCAATCCAATAAAAAAAGTTTGCGACCGACCAGAGAACGCAGGATGTACAGTTGGTTCTAATAAAAACACTTTTAAGCCCGATAGAATCGATGTTCTGTTCGCTCTCGGTGAAGCATTGAAAAATGATCCTATCCAATGCGATAAAGAGAATGGTGAATTAGCGGATTTGCGCCCAGACCCGAATGACTGTAATAAATATTTCGTTTGTGATTGGGGAGTTCTTATCCCGATGAGTTGTCCTGAAGGAATGGGTTTCTTGCCTGATTTTAATGTTTGTAGTGTTGGATTCTGTAACACAAAACAAGCTATAGAAAATTTTGTACCTACTCGAAATATTGAGAGAGTTTTTGTCGAACTTTCCAACAATATTTCAGAGAGATGCATTGCAAACAGTGTAACACCGGTTAAGTGTCCATCTGATATTGGCGATGACAGACTGATCCCTCATCCAGACGATTGTCACTTATTCTATTACTGTTTAAATATTGCACTTCCTCCTGTCTGTAGAGAGTGTCCGTCCAATCTGCATTTCAATCCGATAAAAAAGGTGTGTGATCACCCTGAAGTAGCTGGTTGTAGATCTTGGACAGAACAAAATGTACTGAAGTCAAATGAAATCATTTCGGCTCCTAATACCACAGTTAAATGTTTGACATCTAACGACACCGAAGGACTCGTGGAACTGCATCCAAATCCTGAGAGCTGCGACTCTTTCTTCATCTGTTCGTGGGGAATCCCTTATCTGAAAAAATGCCCGCCCGGCCAGCATTTCAGTCCAACTCTTTTAGTGTGTGACTTACCTGAGACCGCAGGATGCGACCCATCGTTCACAACAACAGCATCTCCAAATGTCACGAAATCGGATGAAATTGAAACCACACCGGCCCCCAATAACACGGTTAAGTGTCTGACATCCAATGACACCGAAGGACTCGTGGAACTGCATCCAAATCCTGACAGCTGCGACTCTTTCTACATCTGTTCGTGGGGAATTCCTTATCTGTCTAGGTGCCCGCCCGGCCAGCATTTCAGTCCAACTCTTTTAGTGTGTGACTTACCTGAGACCGCAGGATGCGATCCATCATTCACAACAACAGCATCTCCGAATGTCACGAAATCGGATGAAATTGAAACCACACCGGCCCCTAATACCACGGTTAAATGTCTGACATCCAATGACACCGAAGGACTCGTGGAACTGCATCCAAATCCTGACAGCTGCGACTCTTTCTACATCTGTTCGTGGGGAATTCCTTATCTGTCTAAGTGCCCGCCCGGCCAGCATTTCAGTCCAACTCTTTTAGTGTGTGACTTACCTGAGACCGCAGGATGCGATCCATCATTCACAACAACAGCATCTCCGAATGTCACGAAATCGGATGAAATTGAAACCACACCGGCCCCTAATACCACGGTTAAATGTCTGACATCCAATGACACTGAAGGACTCGTGGAACTGCATCCAAATCCTGACAGCTGCGACTCTTTCTACATCTGTTCGTGGGGATTCCTTATCTGTCTAAGTGCCCGCCCGGCCAGCATTTCAGTCCAACTCTTTTAGTGTGTGACTTACCTGAGACCGCAGGATGCGATCCATCATTCACAACAACAGCATCTCCGAATGTCACGAAATCGGATGAAATTGAAACCACACCGGCCCCTAATACCACGGTTAAATGTCTGACATCCAATGACACTGAAGGACTCGTGGAACTGCATCCAAATCCTGACAGCTGCGACTCTTTCTACATCTGTTCGTGGGGAATTCCTTATCTGTCTAAGTGCCCGCCCGGCCAGCATTTCAGTCCAACTCTTTTGGTGTGCGACTTACCTGAGACCGCGGGATGTGATCCATCATTCACAACAACAGCATCTCCGAATGTCACGAAATCGGATGAAATTGAAACCACACCGGCCCCTAATACCACGGTTAAATGTCTGACATCCAATGACACTGAAGGACTCGTGGAACTGCATCCAAATCCTGACAGCTGCGACTCTTTCTACATCTGTTCGTGGGGAATTCCTTATCTGTCTAAGTGCCCGCCCGGCCAGCATTTCAGTCCAACTCTTTTGGTGTGCGACTTACCTGAGACCGCGGGATGTGATCCATCATTCGCCACAACAGCATCGCCAAATGTTCAAACCACAAAGACACCAAAAACTACTCCACAATCTAATAAAAATACTCCACAGGCAAATATCGTAAAATGTCTTACTATGGAGGACAATGAAGACGGGAATGTTGAACTTCTTCCTAACCCTGAAAGCTGTAGCTCATTTTATGTTTGTTCGTGGGGGATACCATATCTGACTCCGTGTCCGCAAGGACTTCACTTCAACCCAGTGCTTTTAGTCTGCGATTTTCCGGATGATGCAGGCTGTATTTTATAAAATGTTAGTAGCCAATCGTTACACAATGAAATGTCGATTTACATACAATTTGAAGTATCTTTTAAGTCACATAAAGTCTAAGGTATTGAATTATTCTACGTTTATTACGATACCAACAAAACATGCTTGAAGACCATTTAACAACAGCTTAAATTATATCTCACTAACTCTGTGAATATTTTTTATTTATTTTCTCAGTGACAATAGTAAAGAAAAATTATTAGGTTTTTTTTATTGTATTACGGTCCATACATATTTGTGCAACCATATTTAAAAATATATGTATATTAATATTTAATGAGTGAATATTGACAAAATTGAATGAATCTTCTAATTTTTAGTTTTTTTATTTTTAAGTATTTATGACATATTAAAGGAAACAAAGAAGAAATCAAAATAACACCGATAGTTTTATTTTATAGCTCCCTTGCATAACCTAGCACACATCTACAGACAAAAATTGCTATCCAAGCTAATTTTATATTGGGTAGATATTTTTTTATTAGCCTAGATGGAGTGAACATCTCCTAAAATGGATAAATTTATATATTATATCATAATACATACGTTCTTGGAGCTTATTATTAATGCTATATATATAAAGAAACTAATATTCCACACAAAAAACCGCTTTGTCTTTATACAAAAATATTTCATTGTTACCTATCACTCACTAGTAAGTACATAATACATAAATAAATTTAACAAATGGCAATGAAATTTCTTACTGAAGAAAAAAAAATAATCGTTATTCAATATAAAATATTTTGCGGAGACTCAATCGCAGGAATACTTAAATGTTATACACAGAATCTACAATATAAAATGTGTATTTATAGGGAAAAAATATGTATAAATAAATTAAACTATGCAGAAAGAATCAATCATAATAAAAATTGTATATGAATAATCATTCGCATTTTTATTAATATTAAGTTGTGGTGTGCCACAAAATTTTGGAAACATTGGTGTGCCGTATAAGGTAAAAGGTTGCGAACGACTACTGCTTAAGAGTCAAAGATACTTAATGTTATCTTTAGCATTCAACTTCGAGTGACATATGTTTATGTTTAAGTCCAGGTTATTATGATTATAAAAAATGTTCCATTCATTATTCTTGCATAAATCTTTCACGATTGTTCTGAACTCTGGTGCAAGTCAGTAAAGTATGTAGGTAGTAGGTAGTAAAAAAATGTAAGTAGTAAAAAATGTATTATAAATTGGACATTCGGGAACAGTAATACCGATAATATATGAAAAGAAATCTATGAAGGGAAAACCATGATTTGGTCTGTCTTTGTATCCATTCTCGTTTAGACACAGTATCTATATTTTTTGAGTTTATAATGTGACTATCATGCGTTTGATGCCTTTCTCCATATATTGTCTATCATGGGTAGCCAACTTTTTCAACACCCGGGCCATATTTTATAAATGAGATTTCTTGCCGGGCGGCACAACAAAATTTCTTTTATTATTCAAAGCAAACAAGAAGAATAGTGTTTTGTTAGGAAGATATAATAAAAATGAGAATCAAACTATTATACTACTAAGAAAATTATCATCAATAATTCGTGTTCTCATTTGAGATTTAATATGATTCATTCGACTAAAAAGCTGTTCATTCGTGTAAATTTTTCCAAATAGCGAAATTATCGATCGAGCATGTTTGTAACATAAAATGCAGGATATTTTTACGATTTTACGATTAGTTCATTAATGGTTTTGTCACACCCGGACAGATATATGTATTTTAAATAATAAAAACACATTTTTTTAGTACTTATTTCCACAATTTATTTTTTGATCAGGACCGGTTTCGCTCATCGCGAGCATTATCAACTGATATAATACAATTTACAAACAAGTCTATTTATACAAAACAAAAAAATTATTTGATATAAAGGCAGCAGGTGTACAAAACCATGGGTTCAAGAACTAGGAAAAAATTTACATAAACTCATACAATATTGATACAAATAAAGTAAATTAGTATAAAAATTAAATGTTCACAATCACTTATTAAGAATTACAAATACAATTATGGTAAATCAATAATCCATTAGGAGCTCTGAACAATCAATAAGGAAGTAAGGAGTGGGAAATTTTTTAATGACGAAAATAACCCACACTTACTACTTAATGGAATAAAATAAATTAATATATGAGAATTTTAATGGTAGTCAATTAAAGATGAATCGATGAGATGGGAAGATATGGTCAGTATGGGTAACAATGGTGACGACGCAAAAGTGGTTTGTTCATTTATAAGATTAGAATTAGGCAAAAATTTGTATCGATTAATTTCAAGGATTTCTTGTTTATCTAATTTCAATGATTTGTTATTGAAATGCAGGATTTTGTAGTTTATAGTAAAATCACATGAATGTTTATTTTGAAACAAATGGTTTCCAAAAGTAGAAATCTCATCGCCTTTTTTGGCACAAGCTAAATGTTCCTTAAATCTAGTATGAAAGGATCTTCCTGTTTGACCAATATACCTAGCCTCACAGGAATCACATTTTAGAAGATAAATACCACTTTGGCTTAAAATATTAATTTTGTCTTTCGTGTTAACTAACATTCGACTAAGATTATGATTGTTATAAAAAGTTACATTAAAATGTTTTTTGTCTATCTTCTTGGATATGTTTTCAGAAACTCTGCCTAAATAACTTAGTTTTACCCAACGTTTTTCAACGGAGGGAACATCAATCATCAAGCTCGAGGTTACATTTAATAAAGCTAATTTTTTAGTTTTTTTAAAGACAAGTCGATCGATCAACTTTGCATCATATCCATTTTTAAGTGCGATCTGTTTAATGGTGTTTAATCCTTAATTGAAATTTGATTCTGTCATAGGAATTGTCAACAAGCGATGAATAAAAGAATGAAAAGTTGACAACTTATGTGAAATGTGGTGTCTAGACGAGCTACTTATAATATTGTCACTGAAGGTCTCTTTTCTGTAAATACTGAAACTATGACGATTATTAATTAGTTCAATGGTTAAATCTAAAAAGTTTATTTTATGCATACCCAATTCCATTGTGAATTGAATTGAACTATGAATCTTATTCATATTATTCAAAAAGGTATGCAGTTGCCTTTCGGTACCTCCCCAAAGTACTAAAATATCATCTACATATCTATACCAATAGATGATATTTTTAAAAAGATCTAATTTTGTAATTTTTGATTCAATCAAATTCATGAAAAAATCAGCTAAAATTGGTGACAATGGACTACCCATTGCCAAACCATCCAACTGTTTATAAAATTCATCTTTAAATTTAAAATAATTTTGATCTATGCAACAGTTGATGATTGATTTTACATCTGTAGCCAACCGGGGATAAAGATTTTTCATATCTATGAAATCAAAAATCGCTGACTTTAGGTCAAATATAGGCACACTAGTAAATAGGCTCACTACATCAAATGAAACTAGCTTCGCGTTCAAAGGTACTGATAAATCTTTAATTTTTTCTACTAATTCAATTGAGTTTTTAATCCCGAATTTGGGGGTGAATCCCAACTTATGTTTGAACAAGGAATTAACAATCCCTGCTAATTTATACGACGAATATTCTGTAAATATCATAGTAGAGAAGAAAATATCTTTTGCGGAACTGGTTGTTAATACAACTTCAGTCAATTTTGATTCATCCTCATCGATTCATCTTTAATTGACTACCATTAAAATTCTCATATATTAATTTATTTTGTTCCATTAAGTAGTAAGTGTGGGTTATTTTCGTCATTAAAAAATTTCCCACTCCTTACTTCCTTATTGATTGTTCAGAGCTCCTAATGGATTATTGATTTACCATAATTGTATTTGTAATTCTTAATAAGTGATTGTGAACATTTAATTTTTATACTAATTTACTTTATTTGTATCAATATTGTATGAGTTTATGTAAATTGTTTCCTAGTTCTTGAACCCATGGTTATTTACACCTGCTACCTTTATATCAAATATTTTTTTTGTTTTGTATAAATAGACTTGTTTGTAAATTATATTATATCAGTTGATAATGCTCGCGATGAGCGAAACCGGTCTTGATCAAAAAATAAATTGTGGAAATAAGTACTAAAAAATGTGTTTTAATTGTTTAAAATATCATGCCGTTCCATCAAGAAGTGACAGTTAACACCTTTAAAGAGATATATGTATATGATAATATTTCTGGTCCCAATGTGTAGTAATAACGAATCGACTCCTCAGATATTTTCAAGTTTTTCGACGAGAACCACTTGCTAATCTATTTTGCCCGGCCTCTTTTACGAAGTGGGAGATATAAAAGATGTGTATCTCTCACGTTGAATAATTTTAATGCTGTACTAATATATCACCTCTTACAACTACTCTATGACCTAATTTTAAATCGTGACAATTACGAGCCATCTGCCGATAGGAATAAGAGGTATAAATAAATTATATTAGTTCTTTCCACATTCGATAGATGGCGCTATACGTATTGGATTCACGAACACACTCCAACCACATAATCTTTCCGCCCGCCATGTAGTAACGATTGAGACAGCAGGTATCGATAGAAATCAAAAATATGGATTAAACATTGAAACCTTCGCATACGATCCAATTCATAAGAATGCAGCCCCTTCGTCTCTAAAATTTACTTCCAAGTATTTTCGCTTTGAACAAATAAGCAGTATATCTTATTTTTTGTAGTTTTTGACTATCTCGGTTGCCTATATTAACAAACATTTTACAAACCTCTTCTGCAGGGGTGCAGGACTAAGGCAACAGTGACAAGTATAAATAAAGCACATTTATGAAGGAGGGAATTGTAAAATAATACAGCCATTTATTTACACAAGATTTATTTTCCAAGACGTGTACACCAAATTGTGTATCTGACCAATTAACATCAGACAAATAACTTATTAACTATTTTTTTCTTAGATTAAAAATTGCTAAGACATTGAGATGTCAAATTAGGCGTGCGGTAAAGGAGATCAATTCAGCAGTGGAAGACAGACCACTGACTTTTGACTACAGTGATGAGTAAATTACGAATCACAAATTCCAAGCAAGAGATACTACTTCCATTTGAGAGCAACTATATCCGCCTTAACCGCACAGCCAACATTTAATTCAATTTCATAAAATTCAAAAATACTTTTAATGGCCCTATATTTTGTTCCGTAAAATACACAGTCTCCGAAAACTATTGTGTAAGTATATAAAATAATTAAAAAATATGTATACACAATCCTGCGCAGAGAGAACAATACATACAAAGGACGAATCTCTGCGCAGGAAAGCGTAGACTCGGCATGGGTCACTTTTCTTTTAAATTACTCAATAATATTACGATTTTTGTACAAGATCTAAGTGTAATTGTTAATACAGTAAACATAAAAAAATGTTTCATAAAAAAGGGAAAAGAGGGCAACGAAATAATGATTGGATCAAAAGCTTGACTTGTTCTTTCCCTTAATACCGGCAACGGCATCCGTCACAATGATCATTTTCCTAACTGCCTATTTCTTCAATGAAATGGAATGATCTGACTTATCATGAAGATACGGTGAGAGATTACCAAAAACATCAGATAATACACGATGATAAGAGATGAATCTTAACCTGAAATTAAAGAAAACCACAAATTAAAATGCAGAAGTGACAGCGCTCAAAATTATACATCACCAACACTGTAAAAATCATAAAATATTCATATACTCAAAAAAATTGGATTTCATAAGAATTAAACTAAATTTGAGTTTATTGAGACCTTTACAGTTAAAAACACTAACCCTGCAAATGATACAGAGCCCAAGAACCATTACTAACTCTTGCGAGACTGCTTTAAATACTCCTTGAATGTCATTGTATATGAAAATATTGGTTGATGTAAGTTAAAGCCACATATATGGTTGGAAAGAATGCGTAATCATCACTCAGGTGCGACTAAGCAATGAGTGCGAGGAAAAAATGTAAGGGTAATGCAATGTTTACCTTAAAGTAGTAGAGGTGATGAAGATGATTGTTGAGTAGTGGCGAGTGTGGAATTAGACAAGTCAATATGGTTGGTGTCTCTGATTGACTCTTCCACCTCCGCCTCCTCCCCTCTGCTTTCCGCCGGTGTAGCCACCGCCGCCGCTTGAGCTTCCTGTACCCCACACAAACACTTTTACAACTACTCCACTTACGCTACTTACTTCTAATATCATATTCACTCTTTGCACTCCAGATCCATTTAACAAGTTCAATCATTCGGCTCAAATATTCGATGATCAATGAAAGGTCTCCCAGAAATATTGGCAAGGCTCAGAGGGATCGGTTGTTACATCAGTCAAGTGACTACTTTCAACGATGTACATTCAACCTGAATTATTCCACCCAAAAATATAACTTAAAAGTATGGAAAATATGACCAAAAAGTTAACAAGGAAAAAAGATAAAGTTAATCCACATTTTCTTCCAACTGACATAATTAAAAATGAGTGAAGCTTTCATTGAAATTACGTACTCCCTAATAAAATAATCATGCCAACTTCACACATAAATTGAGAATATAAATTCAACAAAAAGAAATAAACATAACTATTCATCTAAATACTTGACACAAATTATAGCAAAATTAAGAGCAAGAGAAACATCATCAAGCCAAAGGCAGATATCGCAAATGAATTAAAAATGATTTTCTCATCAAGCATAATCCGCTATAGATTAGTTGATTGATTTGATTTTATAGCAAAATGATTTTAAATCGGTTACATGCTGCATTTGTCTTTTATTTCAGTCGAGCGAATTTTCTTGTCAAAGGAAATATATTGATTAAGAGATTATCAGAGAAACATTATTTCTAGATGCAGCGAGGAAGGTTAATCTACAAATAGAAACATTGAACTTTTTAATGGCGCAGGATGCAAGGACAAACATGCACCCCACTAAATTGCAAACTAGCAAAGCAAGGCGAACGAGATGACCAAAGCCCTCCTTATACAACTTTCCAAATCAAACCTTCCGCTCGAGCAGATATGAGAAAACCATATTAATATCTACTATGATTTCCTGTCACCTAATCTATCCTGACAATCCTGAAACTCAGTTTAAGACTGAGTCAACCGATAAAGAAGCACAGACAAGCCGAACGACTAAGACAACTGATCAAAGAAGCCGTTTGGAAAGTCATCAGAGCAGGACAAGGCAAGGCAGGGCAAGGCAAGACAAGTAAAATAAGTCTAATAGTGAATAACGAGGACTGTTGTAGGAAGGAGGTAGGTACCTTTGCCTCGCGGAGGTCCGCTGCGCGCACCGTAGCCCCCTTCGTATCCTCCGTATCCGCCATAGTCTGGACGAGACGAGTTGAATAGTGGACAGTTGCGCACAACACAAACATCCGGTTATTACACAAGTCGTATTATGAGATGCCAACTGCCCTCCATATTTACTCATTGTCACACGGCTTTCAAATTAAGTTACATGTCAGCGCAATATCACGCTCGCCTAAGATTTCAATTAGTCTCCGAGCCGAAATGACAAACTAAGTCAACATTGAGAAAGCAGTGCAGCTAACTTTCTTTACTCATGAAATTGTCAAAAACAAATATGATCTACTCTCTTTATCTCAAACTGACCTCCCGTCAGGGTCAAGGGGTCACTTCGGAGAGAGCTTATCTCACAAATTGCATCAAGTATTTAAATTTTTCCAGTGTTTACAGATTTAAACTAAGACAAACCAGCTACAAAAATTGAGGTCAAATAATGTAATTCAAGGCGTTAGGCAATTATATGGACTCAAACCTTCACTCTAGATATTAGTGTAAATTAATAGATAAACGGCTACTGTTAAAAGCGATGAAGCGGCTTGTGAAAAATGAAAGCTTGCATTCTTCGACTCTTACTTCGTTTATTCAACTCTATTCGACCGCTGACACCTCTCATGCCTTGTCATCGACAGCCTCGCTACCGATATGAATCGTGTCACCTCTCATGAAAATACTCACCATACTACCTAGCGCTCGTCAGATTCGACAATGAGAGGCCGCGTCTCTAAATCACTCGTACAGAAGGAGGGTAAGGAAAGAGGCTGTGGAAATAGGGCATGAATATATGGCAAACACATTGAGAATACCATTTAAGAAATGCTTTATTTAAAAGCCCAATATTTCACAATGTATCTTCCATATACTATTTACCCAATTTCCCAAATGTAGCACTGTCACGGGAATATCTGAAGGAATTTTAGTAAATGTCTCAAAAAGCTGACAAGAGCCTCGACTGAGCGAAAAGTTTAAGATATCGGCGAACAGTGCTACAGATGCCAAACGTGGTATTACAAACAAAAACTAAATTATATACATCATATGAAAGGTATCTCATGCATAAATATTGTTCTTTTAAATCAAATTTTTTGCTCTTCCACAAAAATTTCCAAAAAATAAATAATCTGACTTCCGAACGGGCGTCAACGATATAGGCTCTGATTTAAAGGGAACAATATCTGTGGTAAGGTCCCGAGTCGCCTGACCGGTCAGGCTGCCGCTTAGTCGCCTAGTGCTGCTGGTGGTGCGGCTTAGAGTGTTTATTACCGTAGTTGTTGCCGTAGCCGCTGTAATCATATCCGCCGTAGCCCCCGTAGCCAGCGCCGTAGTAGTCGTAACCCCCACCGTATCCGTCATAGCCGCCTCCGTATCCTCCCTGACCGTAGCCTCCATATCCACCGTAGCCCTGGTTTCCTCCCCAGCCTCCTTGGCTACCGTAGCCGCCACGGCCTCCGCGTCCCCCTCGGCCGCCCCTTCCCCCTCGGGCACCGCGCCCGCCCATGCCTCCAGGGCCATCCGGTTTGGGTGTAGCTTTCTTAACATCAACCTGCAAATAAAATCCACGTCAGTCTCGCTCTTCCTTCCACAGAAAACAGTTCATACGACATCAGCGTGAAGCGTTCAGACATGGCAAAAAGACTCAGCATTAGAGCCGCATCCCAAAGGGTTCTGCTATTGCTAGCGTTGGGATGTTGCTCGGACACTTCTGACGTTTGCCACACCTCATCATATTTCGATCATCATTTTTTTCTTGTTAATAGTTAAATAACATGTAGCCATGAAATCACCTCTTTCCCTGAAATGGTCTGCTTGGGTGTCTTGAGAAGTTCATTCACAACCTGCTCCGATTCGAAGGTGATGAAGCAGAAACCCTTTCTCTGGTTCTTGGTCTTGTCAAAGGGCATTTCAACTTCGACAATCTGTGAGAAATAGGAAAATATAGTTAGAAACTACGTCAGAGGGAGTATTATAAATGTATTCGAGATATAGAACTAAAGTTTCAACTTACGTTGCCATACTGTGCAAAATATGATTTGATATCGTCATCTGTGATTTCATTGCTGAGTCCTCCGACAAATATTTTTCCGTATCTGGCTTTGGCTTTTTTGGGGTCGACTTTCTTATTGTTAATGGTATGGTCACCAGCGCTCATCACTTTCTCTATTGACTCGGAAGCCTTAAAGACGATGAAGGCGAATCCCCTAGACCTTCCGGTGTTGGGGTCAGTCTTGACATTTATACTGTCGATGTCGCCATATGCGCCAAAGTGTTCCCGGAGTTCCTCTGCAAACGAACACAAGTATGAAACCGCAAACTACATAACATACATCCAAGTAATTGACCAATAGACCTTCAGAAATTTGGTATGGGTATCTTCAAAACTACTTCAGTAGCAGAACTGGATGATCATCATGTAAATTGTAATATTTTAAATCAACTTAATAATTCATCAATATAAACATACTGAACACTAATCAAGAAAAAAAATAATTATTACAAATATGCAAGGGACAAAAAAAAAAGTATATCGAAAATAGGGGGGAAATTTTGAAGTTAAAAAAAACACAAGGCCTGAGTGAGCTATGCCCTGAAGTGTACTGAATTATAGTTATATATCGAGGAGTAGTACTTACTGTCTGTTGTTTCCCAGCTCAGTCCTCCGACAAACAGCTTCCTGCAAATTATAAAAAACAATGAACAAAAGGTAGGACGAAAGATCAGCCGAAGCTATTGTCTATCCAAGTACGCTCAGTTACGTTAACATTACGCAGTACTTTGATTACAGTTATAATTAAAATTAAGTGTGGCAACTCTCCAAAGCACTGCAGCAAATAACAAAGCCTCATCAAAGGATCCTGTAAGTAACTCTGCAAGTCAAAAGTGTATCTGTAAATTTTTAAAAGTAATATGGACAATGCAATCTTGTCAAAAATTGTAAATATAATAATATAAACAAGAAAATTTGCAAGAAAATAAAATCATTACTATCTATGTGACAACAAAGAAAATCAACAATGAATGGAACAATAGAATATGCATGATGAGGTGGGCCCAAGGATTGGCCGAGACAAGTCAGTTTGGTATTCTTAGCGTTTTTTTAGGTTAAGTTTTGACCCTTCGTAAGATAAATACCATCATGTAGTTCCGGCGGGAAGGTGACTGCGCGCGCGTCCGCCGCGTTGGCTCACCTGCAGACAGACACCCAAGTTAGAACTCATCATGCCTCATCCAACATGCTTATCAGCTCGACTCCCAAACTGACCCTCGACCGCGACAATATTTACCGTTTAACTTCGTTCAACGACGCAGAAGAAACTACTTAATTTATATAGCAATGAAATATAAAAAGAACCAAAAAATAATACAAAGTGAACTTTCGACAAATCTAGAGAACAAGGAAAAATCTGAAAAGTAAAATTTATGTCTTTCTTTAGGGCTCGAGTAAATGCCGATCTGGAAAACCCCGACTAGATTGAATTGGGTGGAATTTGGAGGAAAATTATCATTAGGAAACAAATCTCGTTGAACTTTGAGCAAGAAATCGATAACGACGCGGCGCCAAAATCTAGGCGTGGGACGCCATTTTATACACGCCTCGGCGACATTGAAAAATTGAAAAAATAAACAAAAGTAAAGCATCTGAAACATTAAACTACAAATAGTATCAGTAAATTTATATATATAAGCATGCAAAATTATTGCTTGTATTGATTAATATTCTGTAAATGAAGGGATGTGTACGGATTAAATGATATCAAACTTCAACACGGCCGGTAGCATCCGCCATGGCAGTCTCAGAAAAATAGCATTATGTAAAATAATTAGATCTAGACTAGATATTTACAGTAATTATGAGAGCATTTGAAAAAAATTAATAATCTATCATGAACAGATAGTCAGAGCAATGGCTTTTTCCAACAAAATAAGCGATGATGCATACCTGTCGTCGTCCCTGCCTGGGGCTTCGGCACTTCCATTATCTTGAGCATTATCTGCTCCGCCGTTTTCTGTTGTGCCGTTCATTGGTTGATCTTCTGTTACGTCCTGTGCGAAATTATCACCACCCATATCGTAATCTTGGCTATTTGCCATAAAATGTAAAACTAAAACTTAGGACGGGCACACGCCACCGTTCTCTTCGGACGATGAAAGAAGAAGGACTGCTGCCGGAAAGACGCCGGGTATGATTTGCAAAAATGCGCGCACAAGCCGGCACGCATAAAAATTCAACCAATCACAGACGAGTACTCATAACGCTTGTCATCGATTTCCTGTTATAAAGCTACGACTAGTCGCATCATGAAACATCTACACCCGCTTGTAACGTGTCAAAAAGAGAAAAAGCATATTCGGTATCTCAAATGTTACTTTGGAAAATAGTTTAGGAACGCTTCTTTTCAGTAATGCAACTTGAAATTTCTAAAAACAATGTTAGCAATATAATCATAAAAAATATTGAAAATAGTTCTTACTACTGATATACATAATTATTTATTGAATTATCTATCGAATAACGAACAAGAATATTATTTTTAACAATATTTCTATTAAAGAGTGTATGAATAAATTTAGGTAGATAGATATTTATGACATGAATAAGATGCTATTTCTTATGTTCGTAAATAATTTTACTTACAATTGTTTTTTATAAACAAAACATACTTTAAATGTTACGTATATTATTGATTTGTAGAGTAATGTTAATTTATCTTAGCCACGGATTATTTCTTAACTTTTATTAGGTATCGTATTTATCTCTCAGAGTAAATATCCATTGTAATTATATTTGGTTGTGGATGTTGACAATATTGATCGTAGCGTAATAATGGCGTTGTCGTACATTAACACAAGGAATTAAAGATATTATGAATAATCCGGTTACATGTCCCAACATTTTTGTATCCCAATGCAGTATGGTTTTTTTTAAGCATTATTTTCATTACGTGCTTAGATGCACTTAGACAATATTGCACATTTTGATGAATAATGCTTTTTCATACAAATACGAAATTACTACTTCTTTATGAATACATTAGCATACATGCATAGTTATTGGTGTTCTTTAAAAAAAATATTTCATTTTTCAGCCAAACTATCATCGATAAAAACATTTTTTTCAACAGCTTATGTGTATATGTTTACTATTTGAAAATAATCAAAGTATGTCCTCATTAAACACATAAATTTCTCTAATGGGGTCTTGGTTTATTTCCTCATAATGTGTTTATATGATACTTTCAATCAATTATTCAATCATTCATTTATGTTATTTTTTCCAAACATAACTAACATTATTTACATGTAAGTACTTGAATGTAAATATATTCTACTACTTTCACTTTATGTTAAGTTGGCTTTTCGATATAAAGAAATATAAGGGCATCTAGACATTTTGATTTAACCACCGCTTGATTTTTTCCCTTGTAATTTACTGCCATGCTAATTCGTATTTAAACAAACATCATGTATTTATCATTTGTAGCAACTACCTAGGCTCACTGCTTGTTGCTATGCATAGTTTCTAAATACCTAAGACCCAATTGCAACCTTCTTGGAAAACATATTATAGGTACAGTGAGTGTAGCGCATTACCTGACGCCATGGGCGTCCAGAGGCGGTAATTTGACAGCTGCAAAATTAAAAACGACAAATTCGCCATAATTTTATGTTATGCATTTATATTATATTATGGACGCATTGAATTCAGAAAGTGGGAAGTATTTCTGTAAGCTAAAATATTTATTATGAATCTCAATCTACTTAGTTTAGGAAGGCAATTAATGTCGTTTTTTTTCGTTAGAAAAAGATGCACTTAATATTTTTCCAATAAGAAAAATTCATGCCACGCAACCGATGCCTCATTTCAAACATATAATCTTATATCTCATTTTACATAAAGTCGAGCAATTTATTTGAAGACTAAAAGAATGAATAATATAAAAAAATATCTCATGAGATTTTATTTCTACTGTGTTTATAACGGAAATATATTTGTTGTCTAGAAAACCATATTGGCGTTGGTCGTTGGTATGATGATAGTATTCACACTGGCGATGAAATATCGCTTGGTAAAAGGCGTCGTATTTCTAGACGCGAGTTTTAATCGCTAGTGTTAACGACGTTTTTGTAAGCGCTGATTCAAGCGGAACGGGCTAAAATTCGTATTATGTCTATGGAAAGTTACGTTACAATATACAGTAACTACTGTGTCATATCCATCTAAAAATATATATTATGTATTTAAATGCCATTAAATTAAGTTTTTTTAAATTAAAGTATTGCAACAATTTTTAGTTTCTAAAATAATACCTCAATTACTTATAATAATTAGTAAAAGTTATGTCTATAGTTTTCAGTTACTTATAAAACGATTATAGTCAACAGACTACAATTTTGTAATACATTTTAATTTTTAAAAAAAACTCAACTCAAAAATTTCATATTCCAAAAAGCATAAGATCAAATAAATAAATAATGTTGAAATAATATATATCTATGAAGGGTTGCTTTTATCCTTTCCACAATTTGTTGAAATTTTAGACAAAAATTTAAATGAAATTGCAAACAGAATAAATCGATCGCTGTTAAAATTACAATGAACGATGTCTAACAGACCTATAATACTTTTTAAGTCAAACTATCAATTCTTAATTGATACATATTTTTTTAAATATATGTATGACCTATATGATAAAAATGTTATGCTAAATCAAATTAATCCATAATAGATAAATATTAGTGTCGTAAATTGAGATATTCAAATTATTTTATAAAATCGCATTTTAAGAGAAAATTATGACATCCTATTAAATATTTTCAGAGTTGTGTAGATATTTAAATTGATTTTGAACAGAGGATAAGCGTCTACCTTACTTGGAACTGCAAATTACTTTTACATAAAATACTTTTTAAGCATAAACTAATATTTCAGGTACCTAAGAGAAAATACAGCATATCTTTACTTATAATGATATAATTTGAAATTATGAATCGAATTTAGGCTAAGTTGAAATTTATTTTTATGCCCTGAACTACCTACCTATATTAGATATGCTGGCAATGTTGGTAATAGCGGAACATTGACACCCTAGAACGGCGAGGGCCTTCTTTCTGTTTTCAATCCCGATTTGTTGTTAAAATAGGGATTCTATTAAGTTTTTTGAATATTTACCAAAAAAATCAAGATTTTGTGCTCATATAAGTAAGTTTTGTTTGTTCTTCACACAGGTTTTTAGCATTATTTTTGAATATTTGTTTGTCATAACGAGTCTGTCGATGTTTGCGAAGGTTAATTTGTTTAAAATTCGTCCTATTTTCTTATTCCCTTCTTTGCAGATTGAAAACGTGCGTATTCCAGTGAAGCGTTTTTGTGCCTATTATCCTCTTTACTTTAATAGCGTATTTAACTAATGAATGTGTTTACGCCGGTTACAAGTTATATTTGTCAAATTTAGCCGCGAACGTCGCCATGTGTGTTGCGCATCAAATGAAACTTTTTGTGTCTGAAAATTTTGAACGGCAACCTCGACTTTTTACTTGATTGTTTTCCGACTGACGTCTAGTCTTCGCTACTCCCGTATCAGGCTTAATACTTAACATAGGTTGCACACAGATATAATATGTTATAACAATCCTTTGTGTCTTCTCATAAGGTTTCTGACCTCTAATTTACGAACCCAATTTAGGTTGTTATAATAAGTTGCATATCTCTTAACTCATCATTATTATTATGTTTACCTAACTTTCTTGTTAACTTATTGTTTTTTCGGGGTTCTTGATACAATCAGTCAATAGGAAACTAAATTTTTAATTGGTCTGTTATAATGGTATCTACATGGCTTATTTTCCAGGACGGGAAAGTCCCTGAAGCTCTTCCCAACTAGTGACAGAGGAAATGGTCATGGAAGAGTCTCCATCGCCACAAATTGTAGGCCGGGAGTTTGTACGTCAGTATTACACACTCCTTAACAAGGCACCAATTCATCTTCATAGGTTTGTTAACCTCTGTACTTTTATTACATTATCATACAAGGATCGTTGCATAGTAGAACATTTGGTAAACATGCCCTTCAGCATGCAACACTTTCCAGCTGAAAAAATACTTTATGTTACAAATTATATCATTCCTAAGGAAATTTTAACTGCCGATAGAAAATTGGTTCTTTTTCCTGTCTTTAGTCAAGTTGTCGATGCAGTACCCTGTTGCAGGATCACAAGCTCAAATCTTGGAATGAAAACTTTTTGCATATTGGTTTTTGTTATCCATTAATACATCTATATTCTAACTCGTGGATGCCTTCAATGTTTTTATCCCTCCCCACTTACTGTCTGGTTCTGTGTAGGGGAAGTAGTAGAAAAACCAACTGCATCTTAGTCCACTCCTATTTCCTCAATGTACAAAGAGACCTGACCATAGTCCAACACCAGTTTTTGTATATTAAAACTTAGTATCCGATGTTCTGTTCCTTGATTATTTATTTCACAACTGCGGACTTAACACACTTTTTATCAAGGTGAAGATTTTAAAAAGCGATTGTGCGTTACCATAATTTCTCTCTAAAGATTGTATAGGTTTCTCCATTCGTAAAAGCTTGTCGTACTAGAGTAGGAAAAAGACTGAAGATCTAAAAGATACCTATAAAGGAATAACCGTGTGGAACTGAGGAGCAAGGACCTCCTACGTATTGCACACTATAATATAAATGAAATCAAATGCAATAGAATTATTAGCTCTATTGGATCTGAATGATACAACCCATGAAGATGCCAAAAGGCGACACCTGGGTTGTTAGTGATAAAACATGAGTTATTATTCAAAATTTAAAAAATTCAAATTTGATATTGGTATTCCATGGAGCACCTTACCATTAGTTATATATGAGGTTACATGAGATAGTTAATAGCAAGAGATTGATTACTGTGGTTCTGAATTAAGTCAGCAAAGGTTAACCAAACCATGGTGGTTGACCTTTGAATACTAACAGGGCTCTATCTAGATTTGTTTGAAAATTTGGTTAATATTCAATTAATGCCTATTGAGTAATGTTATAATCACATATAATTTTTAATCGATAATGCGATTTTCTTTGTCTATCGAAACTGTCTTTGAATTAAAAACCATTTCTGTTTCATATTTTGCATACACATCTAGAGGTCTATATTGGCCCTGTCTGTAGATTTTGCCTTAGCGAATAAATTATTGATATAAAAAAAAAATAGACTATGTTTGGATCAGTCACTCAGCAAAACTATTTAAAAAAAAATGTCAATTCTCTGACTCTTAATGTGTTAACTGTTGGGGTGGCACTTTAGAATATGCATAATTCAAACTTAATTGGTGTCTAATTTTTGTAGTTAAATTTAACCTGATATGTTTTTTTTTTTTGTCACTACTCATGTTGAACAGGGAACTGGTTAAACAATTTATGCCACAATTTTTATGAATATCGTTAGAAACTAAAATTTCCATTTTGAAAAAATAGGGTGTAGAGACTGGTTAGCTCACCATTTGTCCTTTCCTTACCTCTATCCTTTCTCACTCTATTAGAGAGAGTGAAAATCAGTTCGTGTAAAAAAAAAACTTCTGTTTATTTGCCTCCATTAGAAGATCAAATGCTCTTTAGTCAAATTATTTCAGCTCTACATTTAACCCCTAGACTTAATTAGGTTTTATATTTTTCATATTTCCTTTTGTATAAGCGATATAAACTGTTTACTGACTAACATGGTGAAAAAATAGCAATGTATTTTAGTTCTACAAAAATTACAAGGTATTTAGTTGATAGCTATTTCGGCTTACATTGTCGTCGGAAAAATATCAGTTATATTGCATGTTGTTGGTGTTGTAAATTATACAAATATAAAATGTTGATTTATAACTAATTATTTTGGCAAAATTGTTATGGAAAATTTAGATGTACAGAAGGAATGATTTCAACAGCGAGACCAAGAATTTGAATTAGTTTGATATCTGCTAACATGAATTTGTTTTGTAAACAGATAACTTTATTGATTTACAACAATTGTCTGTATCAATTTTCGTATATTTATATTATTATTTGACAAATATGAGTCTTATCGAATAAGTGAAATGCATAAGTGATTATTTTGACAGAGATAAAGGTTTGTATTGCAATGACTTACTTAATGTTTATGCACATAATCAATGCATTAATGTAGAAAATTATACAACATTAATTAAGCACACAATGTTACTGGCACACTTAACAAAATTATAAATGCTCTCATTATTTGGTTATCTGCAAATAAAACATAACTTTTGAATATTACCGTAAACTTGTGGAAAAGTTATCTTTGTGTTAGATCGCATTGCATCTTCATCTCTACTGCATCTTTATTATTCTTCAAATAGAGTGCACAAGGCTCTTCTTGCTAGAATATTTAACATCATTTTATGCTTTGCTTTTATTTCTTAACTTGTTAATACCGTTTAATCCATTTTTTTTTAATTTAATTCTGAATCAAATCTCTCTATTTTTTTCTAAATAAATGTTCAGTGGAACCCCGATCAACTGTTCTCACATAATACGGTTTTCCGGATGGATCGTTCATTTTTTATTCATAAAAACAATGTTAAATAATCCCAGCATTAACCGTACCCCGATTTATCGAGTTTCCGTCTCTAATACTATCCTGATTGAATAGTTTTGGTAGATAAATCTATCTATCCAATACAATTTGTGAGTTTGAGCACATTAAATCTTATATATTAACGTATCAACCAAAGAAATAAATGCTGAGATATGTAGTTCGCTCAAATGCCAAAAGAGATTTTCTTTAATAAGGAATTTCACAAGAAGAAGTTTAAAACAGTATTCATTTGTTTCAATAAATAAAATTGAATTAATATAACTTTTACAAAACCATTTCTTATCAATTATTTTTTAAAAATCTTAATTTTTTTTATAACCATTTTAATCCCCTCATTCGTTTCCCTCAAGTCCCTTGAAAAACGTGGAATCGAGGTTCCATTGTATAGTGTTTTATTACTATAATTAACACATTCGTGCCTTGGGACTTATATGCCCAAATTACACCCAGACATAGAGCTGATATAGAAGATAAAATTGCTAGGTCTAATTTAAATCATAATTTTTACTTCATTGGGAACTATTTGTGGAAAATTAGTTCAATTCGACCCCTACACTTAACCTTTATGTTGCATAATTTTGATTTTTTAGCCATTTTAAAATGTCAACAATCTTATAAAAACTGATGTTTATCAGTTAAAATTGCCGTTTGAATGCTTGATAGTTTTCCATACCACCGTGATGCTTTTTTTTTTTTTTTGTAACTATTCAGTATTTGGGAATTCAATTCATACAATATCGCATTACTAAAATGGTTTTTTTTTCTTTTATAATTGCTGACATTGCCAGACATAAATTTATCATTATGCACGGCTTGTGGACAATAAGTGTCTCATTTTAAAATACAAATTTTGGCCACATTCAATAATGTAGAATTGTGGAATCCATTTTTTTTCCCACACTCAAAAAGAGTGACGGTGCATATTCCACTCCAGTAAGTGCATATTCCACTCCAGTAAGTGCATATAAGTCAATGACTGTAAATTTGAAATTGTTATCTTATATTTTTGAATGTATCTAATGAAAGAAATTTACTCTTTACTGTAGCAAATATCTATATAAAATTTGATGTTGCTGTCTTAAAATAAATTTGTCATTTTGTCACTTGGTAGAACTCCATTATAACACGGTGAAAAAATAGCAATGTATTTTAGTTCTACAAACGACAGAAGCGGTATTTATAAAATGTCCTGTGGCTCATGTTTATCCGTTTATATCGGACAGACGGGTAGAAGTATATCTACTCGAGCTAAGGAACATCTAAGATCATTCAACAGTAAAAAAACAGATTCACAATTCGCCAATCACGTTATTAATGAATCACATAATATAAATTCAAACTCAGCCCCTAAATGTTTGCATCTTTGTAGTAAGGGTCGGAGAATGACGGCTTTAGAACAGCTAGAAATCAATAGACACCAATTATCACAAAGGATTCTTAACGACCTAAACTAACAGGCATCGCCACTTGTCCAGCCATTGCACAAAGGGGTGGTCTGATTTACTTCCAGAAGGATCACTTCCGTCCCACATATAATCTTATTGTCATAGACGCCTATTGTTTCATTTAGAATTTTGAAAATTTAGTGTCATTGTGTTAAGTAACAAGCTAAGCCGTTGGAACAGGAGAGAGGATGTGTTGTGTGCCTTTTCTGCACAGCTATATATAGATAAGCAAATGTTAGTTTAAGCATAGTTCTGACGATGGCGTGAGCCGAAATAGCTATCAACTATATTTGTCAAAAATTATTTTGTAGAACTAAAATACATTGCTATTTTTTCACCGTGTTAAATTTGTCATTGTTCAAGTCTTAATATTAATGGGAGATAGTAGTGATAAATATACCAATGTTAATGTAACAAACCGGCGGGCAATAAAAATTTTGCTGGGTTATGGCATTATTTTATTCAAGAAAACAAGGCACTGATTTTTACAAAAATGCTACATATTTTTTTTATTACATTTATTATCCACATTTATATTTTCAATAATTAACTACGTGGAAAATTTTTAATTGTTAAAACTTTGGATGATTCCACATGATTATTCACCAACGGCCTGGTGTACCTTTTCTACACATCCGTATATAGATAAGCAAATGTTAGTTTAAGTTTCATAGTTCTAACGATGGCGTGAGCCGAAATAGCTATCAACTATATTTAAAAAAAATAATTTTGTAGAACTTAAAATACGTTGTATAATATATAAAATATATGCTATTTTTTTCACCGTGTTATAATGGAGTCCTACCAAGTGAATGCCAATTCAATCAATAAACCTTGGTTTCACCTTTCGGCATCTTCAGGTATTCTATCGCACAACAGAGCTGACAGTCGAGACTGAAAAGATGCTGAAAGGCGAAACCTGGGTTGTTTGATACGAAACATGCGGAATTGTTCAGTTTTAAAAAATCTAAATTGATATTGAAATTCCGTCAAGCGTCTTGAGTCAATATCATAGAACATACTAAAATATTTTCTAATTTTTCTTAAAACATATTATAATAGCTTGCTGTTTATTTGAGACAGATCTGGTTACGTCTGAAGTGATCCGATCAAAGATAATTGAATTTAGAATAGTTGAAAAGAAGTTAATGAACATATAAAATTTATTAAGTCAATGATCGGAAGGGATCAAGGCAACTATTACCGACTTGCTGTCGTGAGATGTTTTGTATGGATTGACATTTTATTAATGGAGATAATTCTTTGTATAGGTTTTACAACAATGTGTCTTCCTTCGTTCACGGCGGCCTGGATGCACCCGACCGGGAAACGGCACCTGTTATCGGCCAAAAGGAGATCCATAACCGGATCCAACAGCTTAACTTCAGAGATTGTCATGCCAAGATTAGCCAGGTAAGAAACCAATTTGTTATATGTGGATTCCAGAGTATCTGTTTAGCGTTTGATCAATTGATTTTTATCAAAAGTTGTATTTGGTAATTGAAGAGTGTGCCCAAACAATGCTTCTTCACAAGACCATTGGTTCTCAGTTGTGGTCACCATAGGATTTTGTCTGTACAAAATTTGTAAAATTGTTAACACGGTGAAAAAATAGCAATGTATTTTAGTTCTAGAACTAGTTTTGACGATGTTTTAGCCGAAATAGCTATCAACTATATCTTACAAAAAAAATTGTAGAACTAAAATACATTGCTATTTTTTCACCGTGTTTTAATGTTCTACCAAGTAAATGCCAATTCAATCAATACATTTAAGATTAATTTAGTATTGAGACAATGTGAAAAAATTGGTATACAGTGGAACCTCGATTACGCCTTTTTCAAAAGAACTTTAAAAGTGAACAAATAATGCGAGAAACGAGGAATGTGGAAAAGCTTAAAATAATAATGAAAAAGTAAAATATTAAAAATTAGTAAATATGAGGGGTTTTGTAAAAGTTATATTAACTACTAAGTAAATGCCAATTCAATCAATAATATTATTAACATTTTCGTATTAACACTTGGTTGTTGGGAAACAGCAAATGCTGTTTATTGTGAGCTATGGTTATATGTTCACATTTAAAAATGATTTCAATTAATATTTTAACTAAGATGTGGAAAAAAATTAAATTGCTGGCTTAAATTAATAATGATTTATTTATTTTATTGAGTTTTCTAAAACATGGCAACATTTGTGTATAATATATGGTTACTAAAACAGGTTGTGTTTTCGGTTTTAGGTGGACTCCCAGGCGACATTGGGTAATGGAGTTGTCGTCCAGGTGACCGGCGAGCTGAGCAATGGCGGGCAGCCCATGAGACGATTCACGCAGACCTTTGTCCTCGCTATGCAGAACCCCAAGCAGTACTATGTTCACAATGACATCTTCCGGTACCAGGTAACGTATTTCTTTATTATTTGCACACATAAAAAAATTCCACCCTTCATTTTCATCCATCTACGCATTAAATATTGTTTTCATTATAGAGCTGAAGATACTCCTCAAAGAGGTGAAACGCACGTCATGTCAAGAATCATAAGTAATGGAATTACAGTAAAGTTGTTAATTTTTGATAAAAATTGAATTTTCATAAAGGTACCGAAAAATCGACTGAAATGATTATTTAAAAATTTTCATTATCTTAAAAAATTCATTAGTCATTTACACAATCAGATTGTTGATGCTAACTCTTGATGAAGGGTCCAAACTGAATCATATGATGAAAACTGATAATAAGTCAGCCAAATTGATTGATAGGGTTAGAGACAGTGAAAATACATTGAATTTGTCTACAGGATTTTTATTCAACGATTATAATCTTTAACTACTTGGAGCAGAAATACTCTGTTTTCATAATTGGGTTGATTGTCCAACATGGATATATTGCAATCGTCAATTTTAAGGTACTGTCGCTTCTTGATGGAAAGGCATGTTATTTTAAGTAAAAAAAACACATTTTTTAGTACTAACTCCACAATATATTTTATGATCAGGACTGGTTTTGCCCATCGCTAGCATTATCAACTGATGATATATTGTAGAAATAGTACTAAATGTATTTTTATTATTTAAAATAAAATACGCAATCATCAGTGTTTGGGATAAGACTGTTTCCTGATTATATTTCAATATCGAATTGTATTTGGTGATCACTGTCTATATCAATTAGATTATAATACAATCTCTTCAACAATTTCAAGATTAGTATTATGAAATCACTGAATGTCAAAATGGTAATCTAATCAACTCGAATTGATGCAGGTATAATGTAAAAATGCACAGCTCTTATTTTAGATTGCGTATGTGATTAATTAACACATTGTCAACGTCTGTTTTATTTTGTTCCAGGATTTTGTGTTCAACGATGAAGACTCGGAATGGGAATACTCCCGGCCCGAAGAAGTGTCGGTGACTGCCTCAGTTACGACTTCCACGCCCGCTGTCCTTCAACAACCCCTTCCTGCCCCCTACTTCCCTCCACCGTCAACCCTTCCGCCTCTCGCTCCCCTGACTCCTCTCACGACCCACGCCCAGATCAATCACCCAACCCTTGCCCCCGTGGAATCGATCTCACCTCCTCCGTCTCTCGCCCATCGCTTGCCTCATCACCTGCAGAAACCCTCTGCCCCTGTCGCTACACACAATGGTCACCAGGAAGATCCTCAAGGTATGTTTATTTCAGTCACTATTATTGGGTTGATGCAAAAGTTATGACCGTTTTTTATTATCCTAGGTAAAAACAGCTTTCCCTCTACTTTCTATTCAGTTTTGGCCTGGCCAGAGTACAGTGAAGAGCCCTTGTATTTTCTCAAAATAGCGGTCGATTAAGTGCATTTACGTCATTGTTTACTTTATGAAATCTGTAAAGGCAATACCGCGAGTGTGGCAACCAAAAACATTTGCGAAGTGTATGGAGTAGAATGCCTGACGATGCTGTAAGGCAAAACCCGTGTCGTTAGTGACAAAGCATGTGGAATCGTACAAAGTTTTAACGGTTCAAATTTCATGTGATTATTATTTGTATGAGATGTTTCGATAAAAAGCACTATGATAATTGTTTCCTAAACGATTTTTTTTTACATTGTAGCTAATTTGTCCATGCCACTGTCGGCGAGTGACTCGTCGTGCGGAGATGTGGACATTGTGGGGCAAGAGTTTGAAGTGGAAGTTGAGGCCGCGATGGTGAAGCAGTTAGCCGCCTCCAATCCCCCTCAAGTCCAAACACCTACCCTGCCTGTACATGAACCAGGTAAATAAACTAATCGAATTTTCACTTTGCTCTATTTAGTGAACATAACTTCTATATTGAGAATAGATATTCTATTTGTAATATTAAATCAATAAAATCTGTGCTGTATGAATATTTTGAAAAGTAAAAAAAAATGAGAAAATGAGCGTTTTATTTATGATTTACTATATTTTTATTTAAGTTGTTAATTTTTGAAAAAGTTTGTTTTCTGCAAAAAGACAAGCTGATAGTTTTTGGTAATTTTTATAATGTGCCACATTATTATGATATACATATTTCATCCCATGGTCAATTTTCTCGTCAATAGAACATACGTTTTGATATGCATAACTATTAGAGCAGGGATTCCCAACCATTTTCTACTCGAGAGCGAATTCTAAAATATCGGCAGGATGGCGAGCACCACTTGTTTTTTCTATAGATATTTATAATTGGACACGAGTAAAACAATAGATGATCGTTTTTTTTCACCCTACAATTAACCTAGATACTCAAAATATTTTAAATTCTACGAAATAAATGTAAATAATTAACATTTTTAATTATTATTTATGAAAAAATTCTGTCACTGTCGAATAGTGGCGGGCACACACGAATCATTCATGGCGCCCGCGGGCACGGGGTTTGGGAATCCCTGTATTAGAGGGTAGTGTACTGCCATATTTCATGTGCATAAATTATGTTGAAATATTAAAAAAAAACATATTTGCATATTTTAAAAATATTTGATATTATCAATGTGGGTAATTAATAAATTGACTTAAAGCACATATTATTTCATAGAAGAGAAGATTTTATCTTCATGATTAGTTCTGAGTTTAACAAGTAATCGTGATACCTTGTTTGATAAGCTGACAACACCATTTTTTTTTTTTTTTTGCAATGTTCTAAGAATTATTATGCCAGTATCGTGTTCTGTGATTAGATATTGAAATGACCAGAATTGGGTGGATTGAAAAAACACTACCTGTATTTTAGTTCTACAAAATTTATAATGTACACCTAGGCTTCATATAATGCGGCTTTATACAATACGGATGTATAAATTGTAACATATTTTTATACAACATGCTTTATAAAACACAGTTTAAAGGGGGAAAATTAAATTAAAATGAAATGTTGAATGGACCTACTACAATTAATTACTTGAAAAGCATTTGCAGCAAAGTAGCTACATGTTTCACATTGAAAACAAAAAATGACGGCTTGAAATTGGCTAATAAATTAGATTTTTTTAATTGATAATGATACTATAATGGAAAGGAGTTCAAAATTCAAGAGGGAATTACAAAATATTTTGGAACTTTATAAGGAAATATGTAAAGATTTATATCTTAAAAGCAGACAATCGCTAATTAATAATTGTTTAATTTAAATTTAGTTTTATTACAAAAAAATCAAGAGTCCTCCAATGACGAAAACTTACAACCGATCAAAAAACATAAAAAATATAGAATTCTACTAAAGTGATAGCGATGATAAATGAATGGTATATTATGTTATTAAAGTTTCTTTCAATCAATATGTAAATGTATATTTTTTTATACATTTGATACATTCTCTTCTATATAATTCAATTAATATCGATTGTTACTCTGTAAAAAAAAAAACACGCATGATCTATATTATGTGACTTTGTTTCTAGCACCTGTGATTGTGAATACTGAACCGAAGACGTACGCTAACCTCGTTAAGTCAGGACCTCCCGGATCTTTTGCACAAGCAATGCAACAAACAGCTCCTGCTACTCAGGTTTGTGAACATTTCATAATGGAATTTAGGTATCATAATCTGTACGTATAAGTCATTTCCTTTTTGAAATTAGACTGTTTGAACCATTCATTGCTGAAGCTTGTCAACGAGCATCGCCACTATTGATTGCACTCCTCAGCGAAATAACACATCTGTTCCATTGTCTCTCAAAGTCCCTGCAGTTCACTTGTACAACATTTAATGCTTACATATCATACCCACATGCGTTTGACTGTGTTATTGATTTTTCCCAGAATTTTGATAAAATGATTTCCGTGCTCAGTGGTTATATATATATTTTTATTATTTTATTCGATACGTAAATGTGTTGTGAAGGAATTCCTAGAATCCTTTTATTATTCTTAACCCGATCAGCGCAATAGTTTTTCATACAAACTAAATCTGTCCGTGTTGCTATTTTTCAAAATGTTCTCTTTCCATACAGCTATAAATACAGCAATAAAAAAATAATTGGGTTGGCTTTTATGGAAGCTAGATGCATTAGGACCGTTTCACAACATTAAAAAACACAAAGAGATGTCCTATGTTGTCACAATCACTTTAACAAATATCCCTAAAAAATAACTCACTCGTAAATCGCCATTACTGTGACTAACAAAGCCACTAATCAAACTCAATGAACAAGAGCCATTACTGTGACGTGTCATGGAGTGTCACATTGCAATGCCGCGAGATTGGTGCAAAGTTCAGTGTGAAGTTAGACGCGAGTTTAGCACGCAGTTTCAAACTGATTTGTTACTTTGGCAGGGTCGGAATAAATTTGAAGGGTTCGAAAAATCGATGTATCAAACATTTAAGCCTAATACATTTGACAAGTTTACGTAGGTGGTAGTATCAGGACGAATTGGGTGATATTTTAAACCCGAGTCAGTCCTATATGCAAAAGATTGCCTGCGTTACCGATGTTTGAATGTTCGCATCCCAACGTCTGGGGTGCTCTCATACAGGCCTTGCACAATGCCATCCCATACGTTGGGGCGTTAGCGTGGAAGAGAATAATAAATTATTAAATGCTATGCTTAGTTATTACATATTGTACAGGCTGTGTTTTATAGAGCCTTTTATCTATAAGAATACACTTTTTGAAACGGTATTTTATTTTGAGCTCCAGTAATAGTAGATTCTCGATGGGTTATCAAAGAAAATTTTCAATTTTCATTACAGAATGCATCAAGCGGCCGTGTGTCATCTTCGGCAAGCCGATCGGATCAGTCTCCCGCTCAACCTCAGTCCACTACCCCTGTGACTCCGCCTGCGCAACAGAGGCCTCGTATTCAAAGGCAGCCGAGATCTGATTCGATCACCGGTGAGACCTGAATTTCATTTAACTTATCAAAGAAAAGCTTGGAGGATAAAAAGGAACATTAATTTGTTCTTGCAAACAAAATAGTTTAATTCTCATAATAATATTCTTATGATATGTATTCTATCAAAAACTCACCACAATTAGTAGTTATTTTATATTGACAATTTTTGCTATATGCTTCAATATAAATTGAGATTGCATCAATCACAATTAATAATCTCAGTCAGTTTGAGTACTTTAATGCCAGAAAAAGCCAAAAATTTTATTCTGGCTTGTTAACTCATTCCCTGTTGAGCGTTTTAAAAGATAGTCCAACACCTAGACTTCAAAAATTCATTGAATAACATTGGTTTGAAACAATCTTATTGAGTTTGTCAGGACATATCAAGCAATGCATTAACTTAAAAATTAGTGAGTACAAGAAGGTTTTAACCACTGTTTATTCATATATTTTCGGGTAACATCTATCAGCACAGAAAAATCAGCCGTCTCAACAGTTGAGACATTAGCAGTCTGAGGGTTAAGAGATGACATTTGAATACAAATATGAATTTAAATTCACATGTATATGGACATTATCATTCCAGAGTCGAGCAGTGTCCAGGGTTCTGGAAACACACCTCCGTCTTCATCCAGCGGTCCAGCTCGAAGGTACTCAGACAGCCATCAGCTGTTCCTAGGAAATGTGCCACACATTGCCACCAAAGGTTTGTCATTTTCCCATAATTAATTACGCTCAATTTTTTTTATTTCAGATTATGATTAACATTTACACAAGTTTTTGTCGCTCCATAAACAAAAGCAATGTTTGGAAAGCAAAATCCTTTTTTAAACAAGTAATAATTTTGTCTTGACACTCTTAGCAAACTGAATCATACAGAATCCGAGAATCATTGAAAAGTTAGATGTCTGTGTACATAATTATTGACTATAATTTGACGGAATTGTTGAAACATTGTACAATTCCACATGTTACGTCACTCGTGATCCGGGTTTAACCTTTTGGCACCTTCAGACATTCTATTACACAGGTTCAGTAGAACGGAGTTAGAACGGAATAATTGAATGGAAGTTGCGAGCCAGGTGAATGATTATAGTTGACACAATATATTGCTGCAACTACGCAGTAATATTTATTGTATGAAGTTTTAAAGGGAGCTTAAATTGTGAAAAGCAGCGACAAATCATTTTTGACATTATGCACTAGTTACGAATTTTATCTTTCTTTTCCTTTTATTTTTCAGAGGAACTACGCGTTATGTTTGAGCGGTTTGGAGCAATCGCTGACATCAGGGTGTACAACAAGCCGGCTGGTCCTCCCGGGTCGGCCGCAGGACCCGGGGGTCGATTGCTGCCTAACTACGCCTTCCTAACCTTTGAGGATTCACAGTCTGCCCAAAATTGTCTCAACTCTGGGGTAATGAATTGAATAATTCTTTTGATGTCTAATTGTAATAGATCGTGCTGTATGTGCTTTAAAATTGGCTTTGATTGCTATTGTCTTTAAAGATGATTTGTTTTTTTAAATTAGTAATGAAACATTTGAAGACATTAAATTTAAATAGATTCATTTGAAATATAATATATTGAAGTACGTTTTCTTTTTGTTGTAATTTTTGTATATAAATAGATTTAGTCAGCTTATTATAAAAATTACAATGTCAAGTTAGACTAGGGGCTCCCAAACTTTTTTAATTTCCTACGCTCAAAATATCAGATCTTTTTTGCGGTGCCCCAAGTCAAAACATTGGTTATCTCATTGCAAACTTTGTGTTACCTTGCATTTTATAAAGTAATGATATCAATAGTTTGTAAATTTGACGGTGCACAGTTTGGGTAACTCTGTGTTGATGATCTGTAACCAGATCAGCGCGACAGTTTTTCATACAAGCAAAATCTGTCGGCGTTGCTATTTTTCAAAATGTTCTCTTTCCACACAGAGCTATAAATACACCAATTAAAAATAATTGGGTTGGCTTTTATGGAAGCTAAATGCATTAGGAATATTTTACAACATTAAAAGACACAAAAAAATGTCCTATGTTGTCACAATCACCTTAACAAACATATCCCTAACAAATAACTCATTCGTAAATCGCCATTACGGTGACTTAACGAGGCAACCAATCAAACTCAAATGAACAAAAGGCCATTACTGTCACTTTTCATGGAGTGTCACATTGCAATTGAAGAAATTAAATAAATTAATAAAAAATATTCTAATTCAATTTTAAAGTGAACTAGTTTAGACCGCAAATATTGCCTTGAAAAATTTTACTAAATGTAATTTATGAATTGCAGCCGCTGTACTTCCCGTCGGAAGATAGCGAGGATGCTCACCTGCTGAATGTTCAAGAGAAGAAGTCCCGACTGAGCGGCGGAGGAGGAGGCGGCGGTGGCGGCGGCGGCAGGGGCGGAGGCGGGGGAGGCAGAGGAGGGCCCCGTCCACCGCGCCCTGCTTTCTCGCGCACCCCTTACCAACCGCAGAGACGCTAATTCAACGCAACTCGCATAACCTAAATATTATAACATCTGACACCCCCACACACCCCACTTAGACTAATGGTTAAGAGTAGGTAAACTTTGAGAAGAGATTTCCGCCCGCTTGAAGCCGTTATGCGTCTCGCTGTAAGTGCGTAATGAGGGAGGCCATCTCTTGTAACGGTTACGCATGCCTTCCAGTGCAAACTTTTCATTTTTTATTACAAAATGGTTCAAAATACAATTTTAGTTTAAGATCTCTCATTCCACAAATGCGCACATTTTTTTTTTGAGATTTCATTTTATACAGTGGTTTCCTACAGTTATCATTTTTAAACAGCAAACCAATAAATGTCTGTTCTATTTAACAACAGAAAAATAGCAAAATTTGGTCACCCAAGTATAATAAAATATGGTATGGGAAATTTCACTGTATATAATGAAACATTAATTTCTGATGAAGGACTGATACGTAACAAATATATTCATAGGTATTGTATAAATTTTATATATGATTGATCTAATGTGTGGTGTATGTTGTGCTGCAAAATTTTTCAATAATTAAAAAAAAAAAATACAGATATTAAACTTATTATTGAATTTAAAATTGTCTTTTTTTATTGATTGAGAAGAGTTTGTAGAGGTCCACGTAACGGTTGGGAGATTTGAGAATGGCCTCTCTCATCCGATAAGTCTCTTTACGATGCGAACGCTGCGAACCGAAAGTGCGGGCCCAGCGGTGTCTCGCTTTGTCGGGCCGTGATCACATTAGACGTCGAGCAGGCCCCGTCAATCAGTATAAGTTTTTATCTTGAGCGGTACGGTACTTTGTGAGTGTTTTTCTAAAAGAATTAGTAAAATATAATGTAAAATTACCTATATTAAAAAAAATCAATTTCCTTAGTGAAGTTTTCTCGGCCTTGCTCTCTCTTTAGCAGCTTTGTCTAGTTTTTTTTCTTTGTTCGTGATAATAACCTAAAACCAGAGAGCTAGAATAGTTATTATTATAATTTTGTCTTTCATCGGATGCTTATTTCCGTATCTTTAGAGTTTTTATTCTATTTTTTGTGAAAGCTTTCTGAGTGCATAGTTTATCAGTTTTCTTAACCCGTTAAAATTTTGTAATTAGTTTCACGATTACAAATTATCAAATTGTTCTCACTATTGAGGCAAAGTATTTTTCAATTTAGCAAAAACATGTCTCACTATTATTTATGATAAATAACTCTAAATGCCGACATTTATATTCTTACATTAAAAGTTACAGTAAATGTATTCTAGACATATATAAACTTTTTTAATATATAGGTGCATTGTTTTAGTTGTGTTGAATCAATTTTTATTTACAATTGGATCATTCGAGTAAGATATTACGCACTTTAATGTTTGGAACAGTTTCTTTAGTCTTATTTCTTGCGTTTTTTTTTTTATCTGTTCCCTTATTCTTTTCTATTACATGTTTCTATTGCAATGTCACATTAAAACTTTGCATTAAAATTGCAGGCCTATTTAAAATGATGTAATCTTTTTAAGTTCTCTAGTTTTGGAGTTTACCTTAATATTTACTTGATTGTTTTAAACGATTTATTTTAGTCAAAACTAGTTGTGAAATTGTATGCACGGTGGAATTAAATTTCTGTTAAATTATTATTTCCTTATAGTTAGCTATTCACAATAAATAAAATCTTTACATTAATTTACCAAAACAACAAAAATTGACATAGGAATGTAGATACCGCCATTTTGATAGGTAAGCATTTAACATGGTTAGAGCGAGTTCAATTGTAAGATTTTGAGAATTTAATTTAGTAGCTGCGATAGCGGCAATTAGTTATTTCCAATAAAAAAAAAACTATTAAAGTATAAGATGGAATTAATTTATCGGATGAATAAGTTCTAGAATGTATACATTATAATTTTTTTTTTTTGCTGTCATTTCATTTCTACCCACCATTAGCATCAAAACCAAGGATTTACAAATATGATGAGCTTACCAAAAAATGTAACTATTCATAAAAAAATGACACACAATTCAATTAAATATAAACAGTGAATTTGACATTCAATTTAATTTGTTATATGAATTCTCATCGATAATTTGGTTTATGAGATATCTGAAATCAAAATAATTGATAAAATTTTATATATAAGAGATTATTATAATAGATGAAAATAATCACAATTTTGCTTTTATTTGCTGAAGACATTTGATTTAGTATTTGATGTCTTTTCACTCACGATAAAGTTATGTAATATGTGTCACTTTATATGTATAATTCATAGATAAATGTAAAATTAAAGTTAAATATTTGTTCAAAAAATGCTAACATTTTTTTTTGTCTTTGGTAGGTGTATTGTTTTTGGAAATCCTTTTATATTCAAGATCACACGAAAGCATAATGCTTTTTTGTATACTTGACTGTTTCTTGTTTCTTTTCTGTTAAAACTATGTATCGATAATTTCCCTCTACTCGTAATATATTAAGGAGCTTTGTAATAATTTTATATTATTAGAAAAAAATTGCCAGTCCATGTTCACCCCAATATTAAGTATTACTTTAATGTTTTCAAACATAGGTACGAAGTTATACTAACAGAAGTTTATGTGTGAATGGTGAGCGTTGTTGGTAACGAAGTCAATCTAATGTTGATTCATTAGCAGTGTGAATGTGAGGTAAAAAATATTTAAAAATAAAGATATTTTCTTTTCAAAATTTGCTCAGTATTTTGTATTACATGTCTCTGTTTTTTTACATTGTTTTGATGGTGTAATGTTAGTATTGGCTGCTTTAAAAATATAATATGGAATAAAATGTTTAAGAAAGAGCCTTTTTTGTTTGTGACATTTTGTATTGTACACCATTACCTGATCTTTTGTCCATTTATTACTTTCATTTTATATTGTAAACTCAATAATATAATATTAAATTAAAGCTTATGATAATTTCAGTTTTTGTTTGTTTGTTTTTTTTATTTTCCATACATAACATTAAAAATTATCAAACACAAAACTAGCAACACAGTGTGCACAGTCCTCTTCACAGATTTTTTTTTCTATATGTTCAACTAAAGTATGCTTCAGTGAAAGTATATTTAAACTTTTCAAGCAGCAAAAATGTACTCAATATATTTTGTCTATAGTTTCAATGAAAGTTCTGAAATGAATGTAATATCACTGGAGAGTATCTGTTAAAACGTATTTTTACGCATAAAAGCATGTTTCAACTGATTGTGCCATGATGTGATTTCACTGAAATGCCAGTAAAAAAATATTTTTACTTGAAATACACATTTGATGCAACACATACTGACAATATTTCTAACATTCCAAACACTATTGGCTGTTCTAAGGAATGCTTGCTTGAATGCGGTCTTCCTCAATTACGCTCGTGACATTTTTTTTAGAAAGCTTTTTAAATAGTTGCCATAAGTCAGAAAAACATTTTGATAAACGTGTTTTGAGTATTTTATGATAAAATTTGATGCTAACTAAATCGAAACCCAATAAAATCTTAGTAAAATCACCAAAAACACAGGAATCGCATGTATCCAATATTCACCACAATTCTATCCTGTGAACACCTCCAACGAACAATACAAAACTAACTTAAAATCATTTTTCAGGAGATTGAATATGAATGTATTTACTCTCAATTGATTTCTCTTTGAGTGTTAAATATTTTCTATTAGTGAGTTATTGTTTTATTCATTAGGGTTTTCAATATGTGTACTTAATTTATTTATTTACGTTTGACAATAATATTTGAATACATCTAAAAGCAAGAATTATTTATAGATTTACGAGTAGTGTTGTCTGTAAATACAAATTTGGGTATATAGTAATGCACCACTAGTGTGATGTAAACACTGGTAACATAGCTTTCTACTTACTACCCCTGTAACATCGCTTTAGTGGTGAATCAACCTATTCCATGTGTAAATTGCAGCGAACATAGTTAAAATTAATACTGAAATTTAAACAATTAACTACAATCGTTAAAAAAGTGTAGAGGATACACAAAAAACATACCATTCAGCCTGAACAACTCGAGCATTTACTGCCCTAGTTTTATTAGTATCTAACCACTAATCAACATGGGAATACTCAGTGATGGTCTCAGACCTTATAATGGCACAACATACATCATTCTGCAATGCATTAGTAGCTTTTTAAATTGAAATTCTAAAGCATTGTTCTTGAAAAATAGAATCATCAACATAAAAAAAAACTTCAAAACTGTACTGATTATAAATTTACTTAGCCGCTAAACAAATATTTTATAGTAATTTAACAAAAACTGCCATAGAGATAATATGCAATTTAACTAGAAAAATCAATTATAACATTTAGCTCTTTACTGCCCGTATAAATAAAAGTTATATTGAGCTTCAGGTTCTGTATTTTATTAAGATAAAGAAAAACTGACGAATGCTTGGCTGGTATACAAACGTAATGAAAATGGAAAGCCTAGAGGTAATATTCAAAACATAGTATGATGTGCATTTGATTGAAATTTTGCAACACTTTAATATTAAAAAATATTTGTCATTGCTAATCCATTAATATAAGAATATGGCAAACGTAATATCAATGAAATGAATTGGTATAAGTTGATGTTCTAAATTTGCAGAATAGTTATATACACTAAAGTTTATTGGTTGTCTTTCCAACATCATTTAAGCGATTACAAAATTTGCAAACACTTCAATATTTCTTGATTTTCAAGTATTAAAAATGTATTAATTTGATTCAATTTGTTATTTTCAAAACATTTCAAGCAATATTAGAACTTAGGCTTAATAATTATAGCACATACATTTTAAATTTCATTATACATGATTATGATTTTAATCTTTAATTCTATTTCTAGTTTGATTTAAATTATTTGCATTTGCATGTCTTCAGTATCCTTCAAATATTAAATTACTTTTTTATTGCTTCATAAATTTATGTCTGCTAATTAATTTTTTCTGAATTCCTAATCAAAAAAAAAAAAATATTTGAATTATAAACGAAAATAAATACTTAATAAAAACACATTTTTTAGAACTTATTTCCTAATAATATTTTTTGATCAGGACTGGTTTCGCTCATCGATAGCATTATCAACTGATGTTGTGGAAATTGATGACTATTGTGGAATTAAGTACTAAAAAATGTGCTTTTATTATTTAAAATATCATGCCTTTCCACCGAGAAGTGACAGTTAACATCTTAAAAGTGAAAAGAAATACTTAAGCAGTTATTGAATTGCCTAATTTTTAGCTTGCCAAATATTAATTGGATTTTATTACGAATATCTTAGAATACAAATTTATACAATTTTTAAATGAGATTTTTCTTTTATGGAATTCATAAATGAGACTGTAATAATCGTAGAAAAGACATCTCGCAAATCAATTAGATGGAGTTAATAATTGAGAGGATATTAGCCAGAGTGAGTCTCTCAAAGGAAATGTGAGGCCCTGGTGAGGTGATTTTTGAATTTCTGTTCTATATGAACAAAAGTATTCAACTTAAAATAAATAATACAGTTTATTAATATTAGTATTATAAATTAAAGCATTTAGAGCCCATGTCAGCTATCACTTTTACCTGTAATTTGAAAGAGAATGCTACTCGAGAGAGTTTTTCAGACCTAGGGCCTATTTTTAAAAATCTTCAAGGTCTGCTCATTTTGTGACACCCAAATGAATTTTGGTAATATATATTACATTTATATCATAGAAAGAATTGTAACTTCTATTATATTCAGTATCAAAAACATTTCCAACAAATATATGTGTTAATGGATCTTTAAGGTTTTTATTCAAAAGAAACATTTCTCTATATTAAATTAAAATTATCAAAATAATTATAATTTCAAATGCTCGAATAAACCTGGGAATAATTGATACACATTACTAAAATAAAGTAGTAATTTCTTGTAGCATTAATTTTTCCAATTCAGAATAATGGTCATATATTATTTACTAGATAGATAGGAATGTATCGAAGTATTGAAATAAAATAATAATGTATACCTTAGGAATTTATTGAAATGAGTCAAAATATTTTTGACATGTCTTTTAAATTATTCAGGAAAATTGCTTATTTTTGTTCAAAACCGTTGAAGACATGATAATTTCACTATTTTATTTGCAATGAGCATAATGCAAACAATTGATTTTAGGATTTCAAAAAGTAGACTTGCATTTGGTTGTTACCCTACTTTCTTCTGTTCTCACTTTTCTCAAAATCCTGCAAAAGGTTACATTTACTCTCATTTTAATGATATAAAAAATAACTTTATAAAAATCAACATGTGGGTCATTTAAGAAGCCTGCGTGGGTGTGTTGTAGATTTGCCATCACTGCTGAAGAAGAAAAAAATATTCCTGATTTGGATATTATTTTTTTCATTAATTTCAATTTTAATAAAATGTTTAATTTGCGCTTCTTACAAAACACCAACAATATTTATCTTATATTGACTTGGTACAGATATTTATTATACACCAATATTTTTTCCGATTTCCGAATTGATAAGCAAGGAGATATATTTTTGTTTTGGCATTTCAATTAACCAGTTTTAAAGTAATTCCGCTATGTATTATATTTATATATATCTAAAAATAAATCGATTCCTGTAGCTTTTTAAGGTTGGATTTATTTTTAGAATACTGCAATAAATAATATTTCAATACTTTTACGGTGTCATATTCGTTAAATAAATTATCATATTGACAACTCCACATAGGTGCACAGTTATCAATGTCACTCCAACATCGGCAAAGAATAAAGAAGAGGCATTGTGGAATATAAAGTAAAGATTAGCTCATTCATTGAATCGGCATTTACTTGGCAGACTTCATTATAATAAGGTAAAAATATCAAAGTAATCAGCTCCATAAAATTTTAGATATGGTATACAATGGTGGAAATGGAATCAATAACCATATCTAATATAATAAAATTATAACAATATACTTTGACATTTTTACTCTATATATAAAAATTAGCGTTTAAAATAACATTCTGTTGAATTTCTGTCATAGCGGAGAAATTGTGCAAAAGATTAGTATGAATTCTTAGTGATTGTTTAAAGTGAATTTTCAAAATAAATTACAATCCTTAGAAATAAATTTGAAATTAAGGAAACAAAATTCCTTGCTAGATAAATTGAATACTTAATGCTATGGGATAATTATTTTCACCATTATGAAATTTAAACTGAACTTCAATACTTAAAATATCTGATAAAAAAATTCGGAAGTTTAGGGACATACGGGCAAAAACACAAACATTATAACTGAAAAATATGAAAAAAAACGTTTTTATTGTTACAAAAGTCCGTTTCATATTGAAAAAAAAAACAAATTAAATAAGTCTATCACTGCTTTCTATTATCTATGAATTGCATCTTTCTTGAAAATGTTATACTTCTTCAAAAAAGCCATATTTGTAGTTTCTGTTATTCCTAGATCCCTGAATAAAGAATGTCCAGAAACTTATGATATTTTAAAGGTTCTGGCATATTGAAATATTTCTTTTCAATCTAAATAGCATATGTTGAAAATTATCTATTATTTTATAAAATAAGAAACCTAACCTAACTTATTCTAGCTATTCATCACAGGATTATAAAAATTTGGTCTATGAAAATATTTTGTAATCAAATTTTTCCTATGAATATATTGTTCTCAACGAAAATATAATATTTCTTTATCTTTGAATCTTTATCAGTATTGCTGAAAATATAATTAGTAATTAAATTTGTCTTTGAAAAGTCATTGACATTTGGGAAGTTGCCAATATCTACACAATGTATTGAATGTTGCCTACTATAATTTGTTATATATTTATTTTTTAAATATTTTTTTTCATCAGAGTCATCTAATAACAGTTGTAACCCAAGTATACTATATAGTCAACGCAAAAACAAGATTCTATATTAAATTAAAATAATTTAAGCATATAAATTATTTACCTTCTCAAATGTTGAAATGGCTGGATTGACTTATGTGTAGCTTATTCATAGTTGTTCAAAAATATAAGAGAGTTAACAGTGTTCATACATAGCGTAAGAGCTAATTTTTGTATTTAATTATAGCCAGATTTTTCCTGATATTATTTATATTTTCGGTTAACACCAACACTGTTGAATTAATTTTTTAAATTTTATGTGGCTCGGGAGGGAATGGGTTGAAACCAAAAGCTGCTTAATTATTATGCAATGAGAAATTAAATTGAAATACTCATTAATATGTTTAAATGAGTGCCGATTCTGTTTGTGTGAATAAGAAATAATGATACATTTCTAAAGTGAGCAACAAAATTACCTGTATCGATAACGAATTAATATGCAATTGTAGAATTTTACACAATTATTGTTGTCACTTTATATTATTTAATATTCTGGTGATGCCCATGTAAAAACTATTGACAAAATTTCATTTCTATTGTCCATAGATAATCCAAGATTCAATTCTTTAACTTTTTTTTGTTTACCATTCTACCTCCACCTCATTCCTATAACATTGCAATGATTATTATGTTCAAATTAATTCAAAAAAATACTGTTGATTCCTTCATATGTAATATTACCTGGTAAAATATCTTTTCAAATTCAATCAAACTCACTAAAATACTTTTTTTTTAAAAAAAATTCTTTCTTTCTTTCTTTCGAAGGAATCTTTTGTAGGAAATGAACTTTTAAATTGGAAGTAGATTTACATTTGTTAGAAACTATTATTTTAGAAATATTTAAATAATAAATTCTTGAACAGTATGTGATCAGCGCCCAAATATATAATCTACATTGGTTTTTTTAAAACTAGCCTTTGTGATGTTTTTACCAGAATAACAAAATAATTATAATAAAGCTGCCAAGACAGCTTGCAGTTCTTTTCTAATATACACTGATAATATGACTGATAACACTGATGGAAATCTCTTGCTGACGAGTGCTGAGTAGAAATAATGGTTGTGAAGTAATATCAATGAACAGATCATGTTCTTAGGAGCAATCTTAGCATTCGTACTTATTTCACGTTATATAATCAGTAAATGGTAATGTATGTTAGAAGATTTGAATGAGCTTCTATTGTTTCTAACGGATCACCTATTTTGTATTGTGATATAACGTTGAAGCTGTTCACTTTATATTTTTCTTGCCACTGAAATGAAGCTGATAAAGAGAACAGTTTACTATTTAGTATGCTTTGAATCTTTTAGCTCGTAAAATAGTCTTCGTCTTGCTGTAATACATTTGTAATTTTGGTTGATCGATATGGAATTGTCGTAAACTTGTATAATGCCATTGTGAAGGTTTTTTCTGAGATCCAGATTATTGGAAATGCCTGTATGTCTATATTTTCATAAAAATGGACACCTGATTGCCAGATTGTTGAAGCAGGTGGTGTGTTTTATAATAAAAAAATGAAAATTATGAAATGATTGTTTTATTATACATTTTTTTTTAGTATAGCAGTATTAGTGATTGATCAACTCTGGATTGATTAATTATTTACTGGCACATTGCATGCACATAGCTGTCATTATTATTAATAGTAAATTTATGTTGCCAATTCTATAGCCAAGAGGTCAGCGTTGTCATCTTTTGTTGCGGTATCTGCCGATTTGAATCTTGGTATTTAAGGAAGTCTAATTTGACCTAATAATGGATCAGTTTGTCCTGGCAGTGTAAACTGGTACGTGACAGATTTTCAGAAATCTTTTACCTTATAATATCAAAAGAATTTTTTACCACCTAAATAATATAGGTATACATAGTAAGGATATCAAATATTTATAGAAAATATATATTTGAATACCAAATATTAAAACTGTTCAATATTGAAATTTATTTGAATAATTAATGACTTTGTCATATATATTCATTGTATATGAAAATTTATGGTAAAATATATCAATCATAAATACATTGAGACTAGTTTTTTGCATGTGTTTATTAGTTAAAATTAAAAATAACAGAATAGATCATACCAATATACTATCCGATACTGAATGACATTACTTGTTAACCCAGTGGTTAAAGAGTATATTAAACAAATGAATAAAAACATAATCAATCAATTCATCAACTACAGTGGAATCCGATCACATATTCCCCCATTAATCATTTTACTGCATTTCTCATTTATTTTATATAATCTTGACCATTCAACCATAAGAACAATGTTGAATAATCCATAAATAGAATAATTTAGCAATTTCTCCAATCTAAGTCAAATTTCAATATTAAAATCATCTTAATATTTTAATCATGCTATAAATATTGTCCAATTTATAATATCGACTGAAAGTTTTTAGTGGAATTCCAATATCAAATGTGAATTGTTACAACTTTTCACGATTCTACATGTTTTCTCACTAACGATCTGGGTTTCACCTTTTAGTATCTTTGGGCATTCTAACACACGGATGCAACAGAACTGACAAACAGTCAGTCAGTTCAGGTCAGTTCTGTTGCATCTGTGTGATAGAATGCCTGAAGATGCCGAAAGGCGAAACACGGGTTGTTAGTGACAAAACTTGTGGAATCATACTAAGTTGTAACAATTCAAATTTAATAAATATTTTTACTTTTGATCGTTTTTGTTGAAAATTTTCTGTTCTTTCGTTTACAGATACCTTTGGTTTTTTAACAATAAAATTAATTTTATTATTCCAATAGTAAGCGAGTTGATTTTGAATTGTTTTTTGTTTAAATTGAAGTGCCAAAATACCAAGAAATATTTTTGTGTTTAGTAAGTAAGTATTATACTTACTATATCGATTTTTTATATGATATAAAGGTTTTGCTCATTCCAAGCATTATCAGCTAACTAAGTGTTGTATTTTATTTAAATAAAATGTCTTCTCACCAAAAAATGACAATTAAAAGTGAAACAACTTTGTACCATTTGAGACCTTTTTCGAAAAATAAATGATGCAAAGTGATAGTAGAAATTTGTTTTGAGGCTTCCTGCATTTCTCAGTTTATTCAGCATATTAAGTTTTCTTTTTAGAGTCCCTTGAAAAATATACAATCGGGGTTTTACTATATTCAAATTGGTAAAAATACCAAAAAGGCTAAATGTGACATATATGACCTATATACCATGATGCTAGACTAGAATAGTTGGGTTAGGTTAGTTACTGTAATAGACAAGAAGATAGTTGGTACAGAATTTAAAAAACATTTTAATCATTCTATGAAAAATTTCCTAAATGTCATAGCTCTTAATTGAGGCCAATATTAGTTTAATTAATGTATCTTGCACTTGATTGAATCAGATCTATACTGAATAATTTGTCACCATTAAGATGACTGTTTCATATAAACCAATTTATGAAATCAGAAGTTTTCAATCATTTCATTTCAAAGACTTATTCCGCAGTGTTCATTAAAAAATATCTTTTGAATGATTGACGCTTATATTGTAGTTAGAAGGGTTCTAATCAGGGACAGATTTTGATGTATAGAGACTAGGCTATTTCACATGCAAGTCCTCAAAAATAAATTGTTAGGAGTAAAGGAAAGCACAATGGAGAATGAATGTTGTTAATAAACATTAATTGAAATAACATTAGAAGTAATAAATACAAAACGATACTAAACAACATAAAATGTTAACTCAAATACAATATGCATTATTATTCTTTACTTGAGGGCATATGGATAGTATCCGTGGCTTTATCCAACTGAATTTTTTAAAATTTTGCTCTTTTTTAATAGTTTAAAAATTCGAAGATAAATGTATCTAACCATATATTTCTTTCGACTCATTCGAGGCCAAAATGAGAATTCTATCATCCTAAATAATATTAAATTGTATATTCCGGATATTTGTTTAAGACATCGTGGACATGAATTGTTTGTTCTTCCAAAATGTAGAACCAGTCTGCCAATGGGGTTGCCAATGGTAAGAGTATTAACAATGTTCAACAGTATTGCTTCGGATGTCAACATATTCCATGTGGACGAAAGTGAGTTCAGGTGAATACTATTTTTAAATGTGTTAAAAGTAGATTTTTCATGAGCTTGCATGATTGACTTTCTTGTTTGATTGTCTTCCTTATAATATGTTTTGTTTTTTATTTGTTGAATAACCAACAATCAATGTTCAAATATTTTGACATTGCAAAAGCAATGAACTTGTAATTTGTAATTTTTTTAACGCGTAAATAAATAAAAATAAATACAAAAATAATTATAAATACACAAATATTTAATGAATTAACTAAGCAAGCGTTATTCTATAATTAAAAACTTGAAATGCTTCTCACTAGTATGTGACCTAATATGAACATTTCAAATACCAAATTTAGAATACACCCAGTCCTCTTTTTACGCGATTTTTTTACGCGAATTCGATTATACGCGATTATTTGGACGGCACCGTTACATTTTTTTACGCGCTTCACTCGTTTTTACGCGATTTTTTCCCCAAATTTGTTTTACAGAAGAAATTTATATATGATGCTAGGCATGTACATTTCATTATTTTTTTAAATAAAAAAAAAATATATGTATTTTTACAACTTAATTTTGTAAAGTATTCCATTTTTTTAAATACACATACAATTGCCAAATGTTGACAAGTGTATCGGATATTATGCGAATTTTTGTTTTAGGGTGTGTAAAGAAATATAATGGAATTGCGTAAAATCATGGGATGTATGTAAACTTGTTTAAACACAATTCATTTATTAAATTCGTTGAATAGCACCTTTCTCGGCCTCTAATAATTCATATAAGTGTATATAAGATCATAAAACATATCATTTTTTTTTTGCACGAATTTCAAAGAGCAAATTTTGGTTTTTCATACGTTTTTGGTACTTTTTTACGCGATACTTTAATTTTTGGAACCAATTTATCAAATTATATGAAAGTTATGATTTTTTTACGCGATTTTTTTTACGCGCCTTTTTCTGGAACCAATGTATCGCGTAAAAAAAGGACTGGGTGTATTTATAATCACAAAGATCCCATTTGAAAGGCTTTCGCTTGTTTGAGACCTTGTATGAAAATTTTAATTAATAAAATGAAACAATTAATAATTATAATACATAGTGTTAAGTCTCATTTATCAGCATACTGAAATTAGACGTCTTAATTATTGAGATGTTGGCAGTCAAATGGTTAAGGTTTTAATTCGTGAGACAGCTGATAGGAGTGGATTCTTTAGCTGTGTAATTCTTAAAAATATGGAAGTGTTCACAGAGCCAAAAATACAGAATGATTTGTTTTGATAAAACTCGTAAGTCACTTTTAAAATGTTAACTTGACGGAAATGCATGCTATTTTAACTATATCAGCCCCGGCCCATTTTTGAACAAACGGCATTTTTCTTAAGGGTTTACTTAAAGTGTGATAACTATGGTAATATCGGATGAAATCAAATGAAACTCTCTGAGATTGTTAACAACATTATTTAAAATAGCCATAAATTGATAAAATTGTCAACACTTCCCCATGTGTAGAACCACGCTTTAATGTTTACACATGTACCGAGTCTAACTTATATTTGTTGGTTTGCACACGTTTCGCAAGCCCTATAGGAGCTATTTTTTTCTGTTGCCGGTATAGGGATCTAAATCTATTTTTTTATATTCCCAAAACAATCTGTTTTATGAATCTTGCAAATATTTTCCTCGGAGTGGCCTCGGTGCCACTTTTATTTCGTCTTCAAGAGGGGGAATGTTGGTGTGGTATATTGCACGCGAAACGATTGTGTTTTTAGATCGTGTAAACCAATACTTTCATGGGTGATAAGACTAATTGAATGACTGTTTTGAAATGGTTTGAGTCTTGACAATGAGAAAAGATAAAAATTCTTTGTCAAATACTTAATTTAATGTATCTAATTTGGCATTTTTCGAAGGGCCGGTCTATCACGTCAAAACACGGTTCCGGGATCCAATGTGTTAAACAGGGCTATAGAGTCGGAGCCGAGGAGTCTGTTTTTTGGTCAGAGTCATGTTTTTGGTCAATGTCGATGTCGGAGTCGTGAAAAACGAGCAAACTGAAACTGAAACGTGAAAAAGTGAAAACTCCCTGACTACTTTTTCGATTATACAATTTTGAAGAATATCTCGATGAACAATTTGTGGGATTGATTGCGATCTTTAATTTAATGCACATAAATAGGAAAGGTAGGAAAAACCTGAAAAAAACAAGCTTTTTTAGTCACAATCGTGCTTTTTAACGGCTTCATAGCTCTGGTTGATAATAACAAAATCACATTTTTTCAGTATTTTTTGGTATCCACAATATATAATATTTTATAATCAGGAACAATTTCGCTCATAGTGAGCATTATCAACTGATATTTAATTAAACTAACATTCCTTTTCACCAAGAAATGACAGTTTACACATTAAAAGTAATTAATGAAGTGGACCCTGCTAAAGCTTACAGTCTTAAATACAAATTAACTCTCGTAAGTTTGTTTAACATGAACATTACTCAATTAAATAGATTTTTAAATATTTGGGATTATTATATCTTTTACGCTGCTCTTCAAAAATGGGTAAAGTGCAAAAAACTGATTAACAGTGTTTCAAAGAAAATAAATACTTTTTTGGACGTTACTTAATTTAAACAACCTTTGATCGTTTTAACTGAAGACGGCTGATTGCAATATGTAGTTAAATGATACTCAAACATATAAATTTGTCAAAATTGTCGTTTACAAACTAATTTTTATGTTGAAATTAAATGTTGCCTGAAATTCTCTTTAATTTTGGCTTACACCAAAACTGTTGTTAATGGGATTAATATGTATGTTTGATAATGCAATATCGATGTTCTGTATTTAAAATCAATGTTCACTTAACAAGTAAACGACGTTTATACAATAATGGTGAAAATGGAATCTCTTGTGGCTCTAAATAAAAATATTAAGTTTAATTATTTATTATTTCAGAGATCACGAATAAGCGTTTAGCTTCCCTGTTTCGTTTCAAATCAATGCTTCTTGTTACTTCAATACTTGATTCGAATAGCGGAGTTCACATCTGTTTTCTGCATTAGGTTCATTTATGCTCTGATGCGATGAATGATAGTTAAAAACTCCAAGCGACTATTTGATTTTCATATTTTTTTGTTGTTTCTGCATACCGGTACCAGGTTTTATTTTTATTATAAATCCATGTCCTCTGCCAATGAGAAGATGTAAATTCCAAATGGAACCGTCTAACAGCAGTTTTTGTTTAATTTGAATTATTGAAACTTTGTATGACTCCACATGTTTTGTCACTCACAATCTGGGTGTCACGTCTATTGACATATAGTTAACAGTTTGCACCGATTATTTATAGCGGATTATAGCGGAATCACTAGTAGAAAAAATATACCTCCTACAGTCAGGGGTAATTGTCTTCTAGCCGTATCACTCAAATAAACATTGATTTGATTATAATAACATTTTGTAATTGTTATTTGAATGGTGAAACCCGGGTCACGAGTGACCGAACATGTGGAATTGTACAAAGTTTCAACAACTCGAATTTGTTATTGAAATTCCACCAAACACCTTCAGTTGATATTATTAATTATAGCAGTTTTTTTTCTCTTAGAACTACTTGTTAATCAGTTGCCCAACCTCTCTTTTACGAATAGAGTAAGGATAGAAAGGATATGATAAGGAAAGGGTTATTTTAGCATCAGATGGTTGGGAGTAAATTTTTATACATCGTAAATACCCTTGCACTTGAACAAAATCGAAAAATCTATTGAAAAAAGCTCTACTCAAACCCGTTAGACCAGTTGCGGAAGCTAACGATGTTGACCACTATCCTTACGTTTGATCCAGAAAACCCACCTGTAGTCGAGTGGTTTTCATAGAACAGACATTCATTGAGATAATCTCGATTAGTCCATTCTTCCACATTGGGGACGGGAATGATGAATACTAAGTGGACACTAGTGATCATTATCATGCATACTATTGTGAAATTGGCTTGCGGTATTATTTACCGACATCCTTAAAACCCGTTTGTCTATATGTGAAGATTCTCTTTAGAGCAGTGGTTCTTAACCTTGTTGGAGATACTGAACCCCACCAGTTTCATATGCGCATTCACCGAACCCTTCTTAATTGGAAAAAGCGGGCGTGTCATCACGAATCATATGAGTCGGATGCGTGTCTTGACCTCCGCCGAACCCCTGAGACTGACTCACCGAACCCCATGGGTTCGATCGAACCTAGGTTAAGGACCACTGCTTTAGAGGCAGACCCGTATCCGGTAGAGGGTTAAATTGACGTTTGCCAGGTCAGCGGTAGATTTGGGGGTGGCGCTGTAAAGGAACAATAAAATATACATACATAAATAAACAAATTGTAAGGCAAGAACTTGACGTGTTTTTGTCTTAAAATTTTTTCATTGATTCTTAAAAACATTGGTTCATTTTATGACGAGTTTTTCAAAATATAGCACTTTTTAAAAACGAATTACCTTTCAAGCGAATTGTGTTTCTTAGATACAAATATTTTTTGGGGTAAACAAGTAAACACCGAAATATCAACAGATTTTAGGAGTAGCCAACATGCAAAAGTAAGTATAAAAGATAAATACAACCGCGGAAATGATAACGGGTTAAACGTTTCAATTGATAAAATTATACGTTAAAATAATAATATACGTGGTGAGAATCTTGGATATTGGTGACAAGTTAATTTATTTTATCATTTTTAAGCAATTCACAGCTACAGAGTGGTTATGGGACACAGGAATTGTGAGATTGTATATATATATATATGTATAATATACAGTCACGATATTTTTTGCGTTGTGCCCGAATTCGTGGAATAGATTTACTTTTTTTACAAACCTATTTTTGCACAACCTGTTTCGCAAGGGTTGAAATGTCGACCAGAATTATTCGTAAAGATATAAAGCTTCTTTTGATAAAATAAAAAATAAAATTTTGTAATTTATATGTGACTAATTCGTGAATTTTTTTGATTGTAGATAGATAGATGTAGGTCAATGTTGCCCGAACCGTTCAATGGAAACAAAATTGTTGTCATATTTTTTGACAATATTAAATATGTAAATAAAAAAAATACAACTTTCAGTACTATTTCTACAATTTTATATATTTTTATATCGGGGCCGGTTTCACGAGCATTATTAACTGATTCAACGCAAATTAAAAACAATGCTATTTACACAAAGATATATTCAAAAAAATACCGGACATACAAAACCAAATCTAATAAGTAATTTCTCCTCAAAAAAGTCAAAATGTGGAATACTCTCGGTAAGACGTGTGTGAAACGGTAGCGGGTGGTGGTGGGTATTACTTTGAGAACCCTTGAATCAACAAAGCCATTTGGGTAAGTTTTTTGTAATTTTTAATTATTTCAGATACAGTTGGAGTGATGCTGATGTGTCCTTCATTCAACATTGGATTTATTGATCGGGTAAAAAGAGAAATTTGAGTTCACAATGCAAACATTATACCAGCCATCCTTTATATTAATAAAAAGATTACAAAATAAGAAAACTACTGTATTCGATATATCACGATAACTATATACTGGTATGTTTTACAACAAGATGCTAAAAAAAAATCTTTTTTTATAGTAAGTGTGTTAAAATTTGGGCCCTCGTTCATTTCATGATTCTCCTACAAGGCGGCCACGTCGATATACATATTCGGGTAATGAACATGTCATAACAAATTTACCGATTCCTGAGGAGAGATGTTGGTATATCAACTAAAATACTTATTACTCTGAATATATTAAGCAGCCATATTTCAACAAAATTGATGAAATTATTATCATCATCAAAGTAAATTTGTTAATGTAAAAAAATGTAAATGACAACTAAAAAATTTATTGCATGCAAAAATATTATGACTTGTGAAAACCCTACACACATCCTGCAGATGACTGATATTTTTTATTAAGCAGTGGCGTACGATTATATTTAAACAGATTAATTAAAAAAATTGACTTGGATTTTTTAATACTTATTAGATGAAATTTTATTTTCTCTACAATCCTTGTGAAACATTTAAAAAATAATCTTATTAAAGTGTCTCTTACGAAAGGACACAAATATTTTGAAGATTTTTACTGTCTTTATTAAGTATGACGACATTGTTGGTCACATTCACAAGTACTTAAGTACCTTTTTGTATTTTTCTTGAATATGAACCAGGGCTACCAATTCTAAAATCGCGGTGTATGAGACAATCCCGGGATTATAACATTTACTGTTAATTTGAAAAAATTATATTTCAAATTAAATATTGTACTTTCATTTAACTATAACGTGAACGTTGAATTGTTAAACGACATTGCAAACTTCACAATTTGTATTTTTATTGTCATCGTATTCCTTCTTATATTTCATATTAACCGTACATACATAAAAACAGTTATATTTTTATAAAGTTTTACTGCTTTTGTGTTACTTAAACTTTAAATAATCTTAAGTGAGATATTACTATTGGAATAACGGTAAGAACTATTTTTAAATATCGCACGCCAAAAAGAATGTCTGTAAAAACACGATGGCTACAATACATATAATAAAATATATAACTTTAGGTATATTTGTATTTTGGTTACTTACCAATGACTGTCTAATTCTTAATAAATATACAACCATTTTACTGCCCAAAAGAACTTTTATATATATTCATTCACTTAAGCAATAATGGACCCAGTTAAAATAAAAAAAACGGAAACATAGTATTGAAATACAAAATTTCAAATATTTTGTTTTGCGCCATCTGAAATCAAATTGTTGTTATCCACAAAATATTGCACTCCAAATTAGACCCAAAAAATCGTGTGAACGCTATTTTCGATAAACAGTGAAACCTCGATTTTACGTTTTCCAAGGGACCCTGAAAAAATAACGGTAATTGCGGGAAACGGTGAATGCGGGAAAGCTTCATATAATAATAAACAAATAAAATCGTAAAAAAACATTTATTTATTAGTTACTTGTACATACTGTATATAAAATTAATTTTTTAAAAAGTCCTTTATGTTAGTTTGCTTCTTTGTTATTTGGCACTTTAATCGGAACAAAGACTTATTATTAAAAGTTTGTATGTACAGGAATAATATTACCATGAATTTTAAACAACTCTACATTTGCATCATAAACAATAATACGCGTGTGGTGGAGTTCAACCCAAAAAATAGCACATGCGTCCAATGCGTTACGTCTAACATGTACATGGATTCAACGTGTCTAGACATAACACCTGCACTCGACTGTGTCAAACTTGCCTGCCGAGATACGGAGAAATATGCAATAAAAACGGTCAATCGGGATAATATTTGTGACGGGATCAAAATATTTAGACGGTTTATCGAGGAAATCGGGGAATCGGGAAACGGTCAATGCGGGATTATTTAACATTGTTCTTATGGGAGTTTGACGGGACTATAAAAAATTAGCATTCCAGCCGGGAAAACGTATTATGCGATAGCGGTTGATCGAGGTTCCACTGTAAATAGTTTTCCGCCAGTTAGTATCGCTACTCCTTACTTCATTGTGTAATTTCCAAAGCACGTCACTGATAAGTGGAAGCCGTTCCATGCCTATGTGGTTGCTATCTTTGTAATGCAACTGAATGAGATTTCATACAATTCCTAGTGAATTTTGCTTACAGTTTCTCAGTCCTCTAAGAATATTAATACGGGTTGGACGCGTTTGGGTTTTTGTGAAATTTAAGGAGCGCTTCCAGAGCACTCGAGGTAAGTGTTATTTATTTGTTTCAATATACTTTTAAGTTTTTTAAATAAACATGTCAAAAGATGGTCGTTTTTAGATGCGCATTGACTATGCGCGTATAAGTTAAACAGGGAGAGTATCGTAACTTAAAAAATGCATACCTTAAGTTTAATTGGGAACAGTTTCTCCTTAATTTAATAGTCGTTTCTTTTGAGAAATGTCAATTTATATTTTCTTATTTGAAACATTTTTAAACCTTAAGTTTTTTGATATGTCTTAACACTCTTTTGAATTTAAAATACTTTTTATGAATACACAAATTTGAATTTATTTCTCGTTTAATTGTTTTAACAAACCAAATAAATAATACTTTGGTAATGTATAAACACTTCAAATAATTAAAACAAATATATAATTGTTCACTACGAAAAAAGGAAAATAACAAACATAGTTTTTATTTTCTTTTTAATTAAAATGAATATTTATTTTTAATTTAATGTTTATAAAGTATTAATCTGTCTTTTTATAATAACAAAACTGATTTTATTTTTGAATTTATTATATAATTTACGATATCGACTGAAGGTGCATGATCGGATTTCAATATCAAATTTGAATTGTTACAACTTTCTACGATTCCACATGTTTTGTCACTAGCGACCCGGGTTCCGCCTTTCGGCATCTTCAGGCATTCTATCATACGTATGCAACAGAATTGATTAGTCAGTCAGGGCAAAACGGGTCGTTAGTGACAAAACATGTGGAATCGTACAAAGTTGTAACAATTTAAATTATTTTTTTTATAATGGAGTGGTAAAATTTTAAAAACAGACATTTTTCACCAAACTTAATCTGTTTCCATATATTTCAATCAAATTGTTAATGCAAATTAATTTACTGGAATTGCGGTGGGTTTAAAATACACACTATCGCATCCAGAGAGTTAATTGATAAAATATGTTCATATCATTTATATTTTATACAGGAAATGTATGAAAACTATTTTGTGAGTGTTTTATAGTGAGATTAAATGCTTTTTTTTATTTAAAGTGATTACTCGTTGACAATGAATGCATTTAATGCATCAAAACGTCAATAATAATTATGTTTTACGCACAACTTAAATTGAATTATTCGTTTTGAATTGGGTAAGATAGAAACACTGCTCAAAATGACGTTATAACTTCAAATTTTAAAGCGAATAGTCAAAATTATTATGGAATATATGAATAAATCTATAATATTATAACGTAATTTTATTTATATAATCAAACCAAATACTTTTTTATCTATTGTAAATATGTACACTGTAACTACAATAAAACTTGTTGATGGGTTTCGCAATTAATTGGATATGGGTATGTATATATAATATATATTTGTAATAGTAAATAGTTTTACGTAGATTTAGTACATTTGATCTAGTGATGACGAAACGCCAAAATTCACAACAATCATTTTTGATTAATTACCAGCTATTTGTTTATCATAACTTCAAAATTAATTAAAGAAAACTGAAAAAAATGGCGAATTCTAATTAACATCAAAATAAATACTCTGGTAAGAAATGTCATTGATAAATGTCAATTAACATCATACTATTATTCCGTCATTTCCGTTAGTAATGATGATTTTTATTTGTTAATTAAGTATATACAAAAAATAATTTGATTTTTAGCATTTCAGATAAATTATATTTTAATTTAGATGCCCTCTTGACCTATGTGTTTATTTTAACAGCCGCTCAAGGAGATGCCATTATTTTTGATTATGTTATCAAAAGAAAAACAGTTTAATAATCTATACCGCAGTAGCGTTACTAGCATCCAAACAAATTGCAAAATCACAGTGCATATTTTTTTATATACACCAAAACTTCTTTCCAACTAAATAAGTCATTTCAATGAATACAATATATTATTGTCAGTTAGATTCTATTTTTTGTAAACGGTCCATCGATATATATATTTATTAAAACTTTTTTGTATTATTTTGTCAGAGGTTCTCAAACTATGGGGAATTACTCATTGTAAACATATATTTTTAGGTTGCAAAATTATATATTTGAAATGTACAATTTGAGTAAGAGTTTACCAATCTTGCAAAGAGGGATAGTTATTTACTGAAAACGACGACAGATGTTTACAAGATTGAGAGTCACTAATTTAGCAGATACTTAATCTACGGTATGATAACCTCTAGTCATTAAGAAAATAAATCCTTTCTATATTATTAAAGTTTATGAGAGAATTAAAATGTCTTTTTTCATATTTAATTTTAAATAATTATATCAAAATATTTTTATACAGATTTCCACGGTTAGTTTTGGCTCAAATTTAATTATTTAGAATTTTTTCTATAAGATTTTTCAATACAGTTCTTAACGTAAATATTTAGAACGAATACAAAATAAACTCCTTAGCATTTTGTTTCGACAATCGTAGGGCGAACAAAAACCATATCGTTGATTTTTTAACAATCATTAGTAATGAATAAAAACATATTTATTGCAACAAAGTTATCAAATGTAAGAAAATAAAAAAAAGTACTGCAATTAAAAATTAACTTTAGAAGTTATGAAAAAATCTCAGACATCCATGTAGCTGGATAGAAATTCACGAATAGATTAATAATCAATTTATAGACACTTTCTTTAGGATGTTCAAAGCATTGATATTGCAACTATAACAAGCGATACTTTTAGGTTAGGGTGACCAAAAGCTGTGAAATTAACTTCGGGTCTTAGCTCGTTGAACTTGGTTTGAAACAATCTTATTGAGTTTGTCAGGACAAATCAAGCAATGCATTTACTCAAAAATTAGCAAGTAAAAGAAGTTTTTTAACACTGTTAATTCACATATTTTCGGGTATCAACACAGTAAAATCAGCCGTCTTAACAGTTGAGACGTTAGCAGTCAGAAGGTTAAGGAACACAAGTACACAATTTTCGTAACAAAATACAACTTTATTCGTCACAAAAACATGGAACAAGAACGAAGGAAGACAGCATAATATTTTATATAAAGTTAAATTAGTACATAAAAGAAAACAATAAGCATTTTTTAAAATGTTACATTATTATAAAAAACGTTTACATTAAACATTATTACTTTTATCAATATACTTTTTACAGTGATAATAAATATTTTTGAAATTAAAAATTAAATAAACCTTTAGTATTAAAAGGAAATATACTTTCATTTTTATCAAATCGATGTTTTTGTAGTTATACCCTTACGTCACTAAGCAGTCAAGAGAAGGTTTTAAAAAAAAAGTGTTTAGAAGGCGTAATAGAAAAAAAGTAATGTTTGTTAATCAATCGATCTATCATCACTTACTTGTCATGTAATATTTTGTTCATGCTGATGATGATCACTCATGCTATTTTTTGGTGGCTCGAATATATCACTATTGTGTTGTAATTTCTAAACGGGCCAAAAAGATTTGTGATATCACTTCAGTTCAAAAGGTCGTTGGTTATTCAGGGACTAAATAATTATCAAAAAATTATAATTTGGACATTAAAATGTCTTCCTCCATCAATTTATTGAATTAATTACCAAACGAAATGTTTTTTGTTGCTAAACTCAGTTATCGCTTGACTTTATTTATGGGTCATAAGATATCGAGGATGAATCTGAAATTTTGTTCTGCAATAATAAATTGGAAATAGCAATCAAATTATTAAAATATGACATCTTAAATTCACCGATTGACGGAATGTTTAATATTTGCATGTGATTGTTAAATGTTACGTTAATTTTAGTGCAATTCGATATTTAAATATCAGCGTGAATGTTTTGACAGGATACAAAAAACAATATATATTAGAATTGTCTATGATATTATATGTTATATCACTTTTAAGGTGTTGCCTGTCGTGGTGGAGAGGTATAATATTTAAATAATAAAATTCACTAACACTTGTTCTACATTTTTTTTATAAGATATAGTTGATAGCTATTTCGGCTCACGCTATCGTCAGAACTATGAACAGATATTAAGATAACTATTTTTTCACCGTGTTATAATGGGTTTACCAAGTAAATGCCAATTCGATCAATAAAACTCACTGATTATTACTATTTCTACAACTCAATTTTACCAATCTAAGGATCGAAGCTTTATCAACTAAATTCATTTGTAATAATTAAAAAATATTTCACCATGTATCTATAATATATAGTAATGCTACAAATTCATGAGATCGGCGAAGAGTATTTCAAAAAAACAAATAGTGGTTTTCTTGTGACAATAAATACTGTATGTATTTCAAAATGGCTTGAATATTTAATTATATCAAGTTTGATTCTATTGTTGTCAAAATCGATAATATTGGCTTTTGTTACTTTATCGAGAATTGCCGAAACCGTCGAATCTGAAATAGCCATTCAAAAAGTATACGAAAAAGTTCTATAGAGTATTGTTCCAAGGGTACGGTGTGATAAACCCTTTCACTGCTGACCCTCGTAAAGGATATTTCAACACTGAAAACTTGAAATAATAATTCTATACTTTTAATGTAAAATAAACTATTGGTACCAAGATTTTCAAGACAGTATTTTACCATAGAGATTAGTTTGTCAGTTTAAGCACTGTTGACACTCAAATATTTATAAGTATTATTATTAATATGATATTAAAAATTATAAATATAAAAAAAAAAATGTACTTATTTCTACAATACGTTTTATGATTATGACCGGTTTCGCCCATCGAGAGCGTTATCAACGTGCCATTCCATCAAGAAGAGGCAGTTAACACCTTCAAAAATGATATCAACCGACTCAACTAGGGCTGTAGAGTTGGAGTCGTGAAAAACGAGCGACTTCAACTTCTTTTTCGGTTCGACCATTTATACTTTGAAAAATATTTCGATGAACAATCGTCCTTGCTTGAGTCCCAATATAGTAAAAATTGCCTATTTAACTGATCGTTTGGTTGATCTTTATTTTAATGCACATTGATAGAAAAAGAAGGAAATTAACCAGACACAATTAAGCTTCTTGTAGTCGGAGTCGTGTTTTTTTTACGACTTTACAGCCCTGGTCTCAACAGTTGAGACGCTGGCAGTCAGTGGGTTAATATTATACTACACATTTTTTTGGTAAATATTTAAGTAAAAATCGTGGCATTTCTTGTGTAGTCATAATACTTCCGGAAAGTTAGTTAGTTAAAGGTAGTTAAACATGTAGATATAATATTCGGACATATTAACACTTCTCTCTGAGATCCTGCAATGTTTCCTCGCGTTTTATATTACAAATAATTTGATACAATATATTTTTAGTGACGTTTATGAACGCACTGTAACGATGCGATGATCTAAGTGCTATTCAGTAGTCAACAGCGATATAATAATTCTACAAAATAAATAAATGTCAACAACTGTATAGGTCAAATTGATTGCCATAATTTTTTTCATTTAAATTATATTAATGCAACAGATGTGTTTAATAGACTATTTTAAAGAGACACAGTGACATGTTGATCTCTGATCTTAGTATTTGACAGTTCAGTTTACACACTGCAAGTTTCGTCTTTCGATTTGATACACGATATGGTAAAAAAAATGCATTCATTTCCATAAACAATATCTCACTTTACAATTTAAATTTGGAATTGTTTTCAACAATGTTGCAAGTTAAGTGATTTAAGCACATCGCTGTGTTTTTATACAATGGAAATGAATGTTTTGTTTTTTTAATATTATATTTAACACAATTCATGACTGATATTTTATCATCTGTACCGCAAGTTACTGAGAATTTGATAAGTTTAATGATGACATCGGATCCGTTTGTACATAAACTCCGACCGCAAAATTGAGATTGCAATCTGTGTATGAAGATATATTTTGAAACATGCATTTTAATTTCAACTGTGAATATTATAATATGCGTTTGTATTGCATACATTACGTTATAATGCGGAACACATGTGTGCCTTGCACATGTTCCCTACCATAAGGTAGGGAAGTCAAATAAACAAGATGAGTTTATTCTCCGATTTAAAATTGGTGCATGTGCAGGTTTCAGAGTGATTGAGTAGAAAACGCGGGCTTAAGAAAATGGTTATGAATAGTTTACAGCAGTCATACTAAGCCCTTTTCTTTCCCGAACCACACACATATGATTCCGTTGCATTACATCATAATGCCTGCTATAACATTCTATAATATTCTCTAATAATTATTATAATGTAAAAAGTTGTCGGCTTTGTAGCGCAGTGGGTATTGATACTCTCTTCCGTGACGGATTTCATGAAATCGTATTTCAAACGGCGTTTTTTAAATTATATTTCAAAAGCATGGCTGTTTGTCTGAAAATTCCATCCCATAGTGAAACATGACATAGAGAGAGCGATTAGCTAACTTCAAGTTACGTCCTGGCCAAATCCCACTATTCATATTCTCTTCGTAAAAATGAGGTTAAGAAACCAAGTAACAAGTATTTCACGTAGAAAAAACTCCTTTTTGGATATATCCGTTAGATGAACACGCTCCACGTTAGGATCGGTTATGGATTAAAACAAATGTAAATAAAAATGTTCTTTGTAAAATAGGCATTTTTTCTATTTACTCTTATAGGTAAATCAGGAGTAAAGTTGCTAGTTACAGAAAAGCTTAGTGGTCCGGATTTGGCCAGCGAGCCCCAGGTTGAGTATAGTTGGCTTACGTAGCACTAAACTAGAATCATTTCAACCGAATTAGCGGTAGAGTTTTTAGTGTAAAGAAATATTCAGAAATACCCTCATCAAATTTTACTCTATATTGTTGTATAAAAAATCTTACGATGTAAAATAATGCGGCATTATAATATAATATAATGGGTCGTAATAATATAACGATGATATTGTCATTATCTCAGTTTGAAACAGTTAGTAAATACTTTTTAATGGATTCTCCGAAAGGCTTGTTTGATACAATTAATGAATATGTAAACTAATATGAAAGATACAGTACTGCTTTAATCATCACGGCGATTGAACCGTTTGTTATTATTAAAATAATAAAATCAATGTGTCCCACATTTGATATCGTACATATCTGAAAGTCTGTCGTCATCGCATCAAAATGGGTACAATCATTGATTTATCGTTTTGAAATTGAACCAATAAAAAATTGTGACAAATTTTGAATGTCGCGGACATAAATTGTTTGTATTCAAAATGGTTGCTCCAAGCGATTGGCGTCATTTGCATTGATAGGCAGTTTATATGAAGATTCTAGAAGCATCATGGATACGAAAAATAAGTTTCAGACGCGCAGAAGCATTTTTGATGTTCTTTTTTCAAATATCTGTCAAATTTTTCCATTTTTATGGCGTCAGAATATATACGAAAAACAAAAGAACAGAAATCGTGGTGTTGCCATTATTTATGACAATTTCACAGATATGTATTATGGACAGTTCATAAAACAACTATTGATATTTGAAATCCTGGCTTATCCATTCGATGTATTGTAATAGAGTTAAATCCAGTGGCAGATTAGCCCATAAACAAAAGCGTGAGACGTTTCCGATACCAAATGATTGACAGATGTCATTGTATCTTTATTTAATCTAGTGAACTGATACTCCTATGTCTAAAATATATTTAAACCCTAACCTTACTTTCTATATTTTTTGTAATTCCCATTGTATATGAGTGATGCAAACTGTTTACTGTCTGTCAATTCTATTGTATCCGTAAAGCGAAAAGCGAAACTCAGTTCGTCAAGGAGAAAACTTAACTGGAATTTATCATAGTTTTAACAAATTAAATTTGATAAGAGATTTACATTTTAATTAATAACGATGTTGAAAGACTTTCTAAAACTCGGAAGACCGTGACAGAGCGTTTTAAGATGTACATATGTAAATTTGTTCAACTTGCGGACAAAATGCGGAAAAATCTCACGTCACTATATCAAAATATTATACTATAATATATATATTATATATATGTTCATATTATAAAGTTCGAAATATAAATGAGAACTTCCTGCGGAAATGACACATAAAGATTACATCTGAACTTTGAAGTTATCACTGGTTCCGTTTCAATTTGTATCTATTGTGTAGGAAATATATAAAACATGGTAAATTAAATGAAATATAAACATAAATCTGATAGTTCTATCATCAATCAGCGCGGCATGCAATCTAGTTTGCAGTTTTTATATCGATAATATTCATTGTTGATTAATATTTGCTGTTTTTGTTTATATTATACAAGATAATATTCTCAATTGACACATCGCTAAATAGTCACATATCATATGTAATTAACTGAATAGCACTTTTGAAATCGTCTAAAATTTTAGTTGAAACCCAAACTCCAACTTTGACGTTGACCAACAACACGACCCTGACTAAAAAGGCTTAATTTTGTCAGTTTTTTTCCTACTTTTCCTATTTATGTGCATTAATTTAACCTTTAAACGCCCATACGCTGTGAGAAGTAGTCAATTGTTGTGAACATTTTTTTTGAAATATTTGTGCGACCCATAGCTGTTATAAAAATAATTATATCTCTAAAGCCAGTCATCCTATTTGGGTAAAATAAAAAATATTATCAAAATAAAAGATGGTTCATTATTCAAATATCTCCTTATTTGTGATTTTTCAAAATTAAATTAAAATAATTTTTTTTTGTTAATTGCCAAATTTAATATTTTTAATTATTTTATATACACGGGAAAAAATCTATAGCCCTATTGAAATACATTGTATACTGTAAATTTGATAAAGCTGATTTATTACAGTTAACCTAATATAACACAACGCATATCCCAAGAGTCAATCTTGTAACGCTGATTTTTATATTACTCATTATAAGAAAAATATTTATCGAAACCGAAAATAAAATTATGCTTCGGTATCTCGTAGACATTATTTATGAAAGCTAATATTGTGTTTTGAATATTGTTATTATAAATTAGTGTAATCCGAAAGAAAAGTGCACCATAATCACTAGTCCTGTACGGGACCGCTGGGCGGTTAAAAGTTAAAGATTGACCAACCAATCCGGAAAATTGTTTATTGAGATATAATATTTTTCGTCTAATCGAAAAAATAACAATTCTGACTCCACAGTCCTTATGTTATACATTGATTTAACCCGTTGGCTGCCAAGAGCCGATTTAATCGGCTTTTGCAATATATCGTGGATAGTCAGAGCCGACGGCTCTGCATCGTAAAAGAATAAAATAATAAATCATATTTTAAACGCCCTGTTGAAGTCTGCGCTACCTATTGTCATTATTATTACGGCGGTTTGCTTATAATAATAACTCGAGCTCGAACTTCGCCATGGGGACGAAATATTCGGCAAAACGGTGTGTCATTGCATATTGCTCCAGGGGTTCATAACATTTTTTTTAAATATATATATATTTCCATGAACCCAAAAGAATCTTGGTTGCCAGCATCATGATCTAAAAATACTTCAGAAAAATCTTCCTCGAAATCATGTGCTATCGTATCAAAATGCTCTTCTTCAAAACTATCACTCTCACTAATCAGTCTTTGAAATCTCTGTCGGGGTCGTATCAAAGCAATTCCACCCGAGTCCACCCGTATCTGAATCATAATTACTACCTAGTATCCGTTTCACTTTCGTGATTCATTATGAAGAGCAAGATTTTATATTGTAAATGGGCGTAAAGTTTTTCTAAAATTATATATTCTATTTCTATAGGTATGCGTTTTCTTATTTTATTTCCGTTATTATCCAAGGCTAAAATAATAGTTTGTAAGTAAGGTTAAGATTTTAAAGAAAGCTAATTTTATATGTAAAGTAAAATAAATATATTATATATTTGAAAATGCCAAAGATTGACCACACCACAAAACTGTCGATAAACACATAAAACTGTCAAACTGAAAAATAACAGAAGACTGATTGCATCTGGTGCAGTGCATATTATTTGGAACGCTTTTTTATATTTTAATATTTTTTTTTATTTAATATTTTTTGGAACGGAACGAAAATTTTTGTCAAAACAATGGTACACACTGTTTAAAACCTATAGAACACATGTTAATATGTAAATTTTTATATCATAATCGTGGCATTTCTGGCACATTCGGCCAAAAAGTCGTGGCATCCAAAGGGTTAAATATTGTTTCAAGCTGTTTTTTCAACTCTCATCTGACTGTAAAGCATTAATATGCCAGTGTAGATAAGATTAATATTTATATTATAACCTAACGGGTGTATCAAAACGATATACTATTTGAGTTTGTAGATATTAAAACATTGATTCTCGGCTTGTAACTGTTTGGGGCAAGAGCAGTGTATACTCTGAAAAGCAGGGCTGTGGAATCGAAATTGGGGTCATGAAGTCCCGGTGTTATAACCAGAGTCAGGGCCATGTAAATTATGCATGTATAAATATGTCTCTAATGGCGTGAGCCGAAACAGCTATCAACCATATCTCATAAAAAAATGTAGAACTTAAATACATTGCTATTTTTCACCGTGTTATAATGGAGTTCTACCAAGTAAATGCCAATTCAATCAATAAAAATTAAATAATATGTTCAAAGTATATTTTATGATCAGGACCCGTTTCGTTTATCGCTACCATTATCAACTGATTACAAACAGGCCTATTTTAATAAAAAAATGAAAGAATAATTAGCAAGAACCATTGGCTCAAGAAATGTTTATTTATTATTGAAAGTATCATGCCTTTCTATCAAGAAGTGGTAATTTACACCTTAAAAGTAAATACTTTCTCTAAATAAGAATGCATTATTATGAATCAATGTTTTATTATATAAACTATCTGGTAACACTAAGCGACGTAAGTATGCGCTCGCACATATTATAGCATTTGCGTTCATTAGCGGACTCCAATTCATCAGTCGTTAATTGATGCACGTGTCTATTGATTGCTATTTTTCACCGCGTATAATGGAGTTCTACCAAGTAAATGCCAATTCGATCAATAAACTAAATTAACTTGTTGATATTTTTTAAGCGCGACATTTACTGAAATCAATGTATCGCGTAAAAACATTGGGTGTACATTCATTAACAAACTAAATGAACTTGTTCACGAGTGACTACTGTAGTGAAATTATGACTGATGAAATTTTCAACTCATTCGAAATCGGTCGTGGTCTAAAGTTTAAAAAGCTTACCCTAATCTAATTAAGATACTTCAGTCAGGACGCATCCGTTTTAAATGAAACGCGCTTAGTTTACACGAGTGGTCGGCGACCTAATACCAGTGGATAATTGAATTATCACATTTAGAGTTACCCCATAAATGAATATGATATTTTTTGTAACATGGTGAAAAAATCGCAATGTATTTTAGCTCTACAAAATTTGTAGGATGTATATTACATAGCTATTTCGGCTAGAACTCTTACACATTGACCAGAACTAGTTTCTTTGTAGAACGTAAATACAATGCTATTTTTTAACCGTGTTATAATGGAGTTCTACCAAGTAAATATTAGTCGAATCAATCAATAAATATTTTTACATCAAAATATTTTCTTTGTAAACATATTTATTTTTTGAAAATATCTGAAAATAAAAAATTAATAATGATTTTATATCTCATTGAAGTAGGTAACTGAAGGTTTATTTTTATTTAATTATGTGTTATATTAATTATAAATATAAGTTAGTCAAAATGCATTTGTTTTTTTTAATGTTGTAAGCCTTTTATCACTATGCAAATAAATTTTATAAAATTGATTTTTTTTATCCAGCCTCTTAAAAGGTTGCTGATCACTGGTTTACACATTACCACTCAGACGCACTTGACATAATTAACAAGAATAATATTTTAGGGAAGTGCCTATACAATTTTGAAAATTATGTATATATAGTGTTATAATACAAGTCGCACAATGTTCATAAAGCAAATAAGGTAATATTTTGATATTTTGCTGTACAATTAAAAATTTTCCATAGATTCCTATTTTTTTCATAAATAATTATAAAATAAAAAAAAACGTCAGAAATTGACAGTTTTAGGAAAGGAAATATTTGTGTCAGATTTTGACCGGTTTTGCTTAATGTATGCATTATTGACTGGTGAAAAAGAAGAACGAGTTTTTTTGTAATAATTTCAAATGAATATTCTCAATGACAAGAGAAATTTATAAAAACTTATAATTCACTAGGAAACCGAAAAATAAAAATTGACAGTACAATAATAGCAATAAAAGAATAGTATAATGGTAACACCATTTGTTACAGATTAAGTATATATGCTTTAATTTCGTTTAACAATTATGACAGTGTTCCCAACAGTAAAAACATTTCTACCGGTTTTAAATGTGTTATAGTAAAAGTTCGGCGACCTTGTTTTAAGTGTTTCAACCACTATAAATATATTCGAAGTTTATTCATATCTTCAACACCCTATCTAAGACGTTATTCTTTTAGTTTATCGTTCATACAATAAAATTTAATCAGACCCGGTCGTTAATTATGTGCAAGTCGTGCAGTGCATACGGGCGGTCGATTTTAGGGCCAACTAAAATTAGCCTTTTTTGATAATATGACATAACTGAATGGTTTTTAATAAGCATTTTTTTTGATTTAAGTAAGGGACAGGTATAAATAAGTTGGTTTTAACTTTTGATTGTTCTGGTAAATATTTAACCCTTCCACTGCTAACGTTGAGATGACTGACTGCCGAGTGTTAATTGTCGCCACTTAAAAAATATAAGACAGCTGGCAGTGTTAAAATGTGTAAGAGTGTAAATTTATGAAAAATAGTCAGATTCGTCCTGATAACCACTAAATTAAACTATAGAGAGTTCTGACGATGGCGTGAGCCGAAATAGCTATCAACTATATCATATAAAAATTGATGATAAAAAATTGTAGAACTAAAATACATTGCTATTTTCTCATCGTGTTATAATGGAGTTTTACCAAAGAAATGCTAATTAAATCAATAAATTTATTGAAATATTTATTTGGTGTTGGAATATCTTTTATATGGCTCTGGTATGGTAAGGGTTAAAGATATTTTTTATTCAAAAAATAAAACACATTTACCTCCTTCTTCTCAAAATATTATTGTATCAGTTCCAAGTTACAATAAACATGGTAAAAAAAGATTATATCATTTTGTTTTGTTCTAATGACACAATATTACCATTTGTAATATATTTTTTTTTTTGAATTTTTTGTATGTTGATTTTATTTTTTTTCTCTTAATAATAAAATATTCGCGTGCATAGGTTCGTCCTGTTATAGAACATGGTTATAGTGTATAGTTTTAAATTTAAAGATTTTTTAGAGTTAACTACGGAGCAAAAAAGCTGACATAGTTAGATACACAATCCGTTTACAGTCTCTCGTAAAATTGAAATTAGGATATGTTATTCTCAGTAGTTCAATTGAATTAAGGATATGTTCATATTCCAATGTAAAATGTTTCAAGTAACGACTATCGACTGTATTGACTGATTCATCGACCTCATTCTCCACTTATTAATAAATGTAACACAGGGCCATGCCGATAGGGGGCAAAGTGGGTTTAACATCGCCCCGCCAGGGGTTAACAAAAAATATGTAATAAAGTACTCCTCAATAATTAGCTATCATCTTCCATCGTTTAATTTCGTTCACGTACATTTAACGTACAAAAAAACTCAAATTTTATATAATCAGTTATTTTATATTATATATAATATACCTGATATTTTTTATTATATGTTTATTATATGTCTGATATATTTTATATTATATTTATATTATATTATATTATAAATTAATGTTCTTCACGTTTGGAGTAAATATTTGGTTTAAAAAGTACCAGATTAAGTCTTTTTTGCATTCATTATTCATTTTAAAATGTATAGACAATATAATATTTTATAAATGATTATCACAGCATATTCAAATACAATTTATTTAAATATTAACCATTTGAATACTAACGTCTCAACCGTTGAAACGACTGATTGCAGTGTAAATAATTGATACTTTAAAAGTCAACAGAAAAAAGCTCCGTATTAAAATTAAGACGGTATTTTTATATTGAAATACAGCCTGATTAATTCTATAAATTACAATAAGTTTGCTTGACATCAATACGACTGAATTATTTTTTAAACATTCGTTATTGGAATATCCATTATGTAGCTAAGCAGGGTATTGGTTAATTTATAATATTGTTAGATCCATCCCTTCAAAGGTGCCCGGAGTAGAAATACGAGTAAAATTGATGTTTGGATTCTATTAAACTTAAACAGGAAATGTGTAATGAGTGTTGCCCGTTTCTAATTCTGTGTTCCAAGATAATGCGGCTTGATATTATTGTGCACTAGATCTATAAATATCTGCAAACACCCGGCGAAGTCGTATAATGCAGTAAGAAACATAATATGAAATATATTCTCAATAATTTAATATGAAGTAAAAATTAAATAATTATATTATTATTGATTTGTTATAATTATTGTATGGTATAGTTTACTTTTATAGGATAAAATGATTTTGGTTTTAATTTATAATGCTTTCCGATTGTCATTTGCTCCACCTAAGCGAACCATTGTTCGTTAATCAATTACGAAAAAAACAATTTGGCCCCTTACGGTAGAGGTCTCCAAATTACGGCACGACAAAGTTAGATCATACATCTAATTAGTATAAATAATCTTCATAAATCTAGTGAAACGGTCGCCAATTCAATAATGTGACGCAGGCTTGTTATTTGTCGATATTTAATTTCGATGTCTGTCATTTGATGTTTATTGATGATCCTTTATTTAGAACACATTAATTATGTCTATTACTTAGTCAAACGTCAATCGATAGTGATAGGTATGTGTAATGTTTTCAATGTGGAAGCGGTAAATGGGTTAAGTATCAAGTGTTCTGTATCACGGCATACATTTGTATTAATATCGTGGTAAATCGATTGCATCATTACTGACCACACTGTTACTGGGTTCAGGGATGTGCTAAAAATATTATTGATTCTAATAGTCGTTGTATGTAAATATTATTCAGTAATTTAAAAATAGTGGGTGTTTTATTAAGGTAACAATTTAACATATTTTTAAATTCAAAAGTTTGCTAATACTCATGAGTCGAGTGCTGGTTTCCAACAGCATTTTTTTTTAATAATATTTTATCAATTTTAAATCAGTTAACCCATTGAATACCAAACGTCGCTTCGGTGACGGTGTGTAGTCGTTCGGAAAATGCCAACCAACAGTTACATAGTATTTCAAATAAAAATAATCAAACTTGAATATTTTACATATGACATCGGAAGTTTTTCTTCTATCGATAAAAATATGCAGACTAGAAGGGGTTAAATAAATATATAAAACGATCATCTTATTTACTTGAATTTTTATTCTAAATAAAATGGCTATCGAAAAATCAAAACAGCTGTCAAATGAACTTTGTGATGCTATACAAGATTATTGTAAAGTTTTATGTATTCAAAACAATGTCATGTATTACCTCATTTTGGTATGCATACTTAAATGAAATATGCGCCGCAGGATTATATTTCCTGTGGTTTTGATATTTCTGTATCTATCTAGACGTACAATATATATATTTAAATAGACGGACTTAATTTCAGCTGTTGTAAAATAATTATACACAGTAACTGGAACAGCTGCATAAAATGAAATGGCGAATACAGTAGGTTAAAATTTAGCTGTAAATATTGCGGATTACGTATGTGCGTGAAGTTTCCTAGAATTTTAGTTGTCAATAATGTTCCAGCATCAAACGTTATGATATATTATTAGAAATGCACTCAACTTCATAAACAGTTAGGTCACTTAGGTTTTCCTGGAAAACAGCGTTTTCACAATCCAAGTCCAGGAGTTAAATTTATCTTTATTGACACTGATTTAATAATCAAAAGTTTAATCTCAAAAAAATAAGCAATTACAAACGGCAGCTGAAGATGGTTTTATGAATAAATTATCAATAAAATATAATTAGGAAAACTATTATAATATATTTATTGAATTGCCATTTCATTGGTAGACCCCATTATAACACGGTGAAAAAAAATAGCTTTGTATTTTAGTTCTATAAAATTATATTAACTTAACTATTAATTAACTTATAATAACTTAACTCTTATAATAACTTACTGATTTTTAAATGGTGAATTTTGCTGGGATAAAATTAATATCAGATGACAAATTATTTTAAGAATTAAACTACTTTGTTAGTCAATTTATTGAGCTAATCTCACGTAATAGATATAATAAGCGGGTATTCAGAAGGTTAACTATTGCATTCCAAATTGGAAAGCCGTTTATACGTATCTTGTTTATTTCTTTTAAAAAAATGCATGAATTGTTTATGATCTTCCATGTTTTGATGCAATGTTTTAATACCTACTTTCGCATTGAAAGAGTTATACTTCGATTGTAAATGGTTGGCAAATAATGTCGATTGTCTGTGACGTTTACATTTTTCTTTAACACATTAGGGCGATTATATACGATTGTTATTTTCCAGATCTACTCTTTGATCACTGTCTTCTTCCACTGAAGACAGTGAAAGAATGAACAACGTTAATTAAAACAAGCTATAAAACAATGCATATGCTTAATACTTGAACTACACATGATGCATTTTTGTTGCCATGTTTTTATTCGAAATTTAAAATATTTTTTAAACGTCCAAATATTTATACTTAACGAAACCGCTCTTTTGAGAATAAAAATTCCCCCCGAGATATAAAATGTCTCTTCAATAACGTCAATTTTATGACATCGTAAATTTATTCCTGAACCAAAATCTTCCGTTGGGATTGTGAAGAGTTGTACAAAGGGGTCTTATCCCACAGAAAAATAGCTTATTCTTCTTCTAAAAATAACAATACATCGGTTCTTGTAGCTTGGTTTGTACAATTCATTCATTCTTTTAATCTTGGAAACGAAATAATGGCAAAAAATGTCAGTATTGTATTATGTGACACTAATATTTATAGTTGTACAAATTTGTAAAATTGTGAAATTATATCATAGCCGTCTTAACTGTTTTGGCTGATGTCTCAATAGTTGATATCAGGGCTTTAGAGTCGAAATCGTGAAAAACGAGCGACTATATGTTTTCGATTACACTATTTTGAAAAATATCTATAATTTATGAACAAGAGGAAATAAATCGTCTTCGTTTGTTTCCCCCCAATATATGAGACAAAGAACACTCTGTTTCAAAATTAAAAAAAAAGAATTTTACGATGCATTGAAAATATTCTCATTTGAATAGAAGCAATTCTATTTTTAAGAATAAAGTCAAATAAATTCAAATAACAGTGTGAACTTGCTTCAGGTTTTTTATTCCTATAACATGTATTATATATAATACTATGAAACATTTGCCTATTTGCTGGATTGGTTGGTTGTTCTTTAATTTAATGCATATAAATAGAAAATTATGGAAAAAACTTTGTTTGTTTATTGTGTAAAGTTGTGTTGGTCAATGTTGGAGTTGGAGTAATATTGTTTTAACGATTCTACAGCCCTGGGTGTATTAAAAATAATAAAGTAATAACACTGCTAAAACTTTCAAACACAAGCAAATTTGTGTTGTCATATTGTTGTTTAATTAGTCCCGATAATCGTCCTTAGTTTATTTGCCAACAAAACTACTGAATTAATTTATTAAAATTCAGTGTGGAATATCCTGTAAATATATCAGCAGAGAATGTGTTAAAAATGTGATATAAGCCAACATTAAAAATAAAATGTTAATTTTATCACACGGAAGAAATATATCAATAATTAAGGACTTTTCTATGATTTTTACGGGGGTCCATTAAATTTAGAAGGTATCATTATTTACCTTTTGTCAAAGTTAACATTTTTTCTCGGATACATTGAATGAGTTTGCAACAAAAAAAGCGCTGAATACTAATACATATTATTAAATATTAGTAAATCGAAAATATTTACATTATATAACAATATATAGCTTTCAATTGACAACACCAAGAAAAATTTTCTTGTCTACTCCGACAAAAAAAGCATATGTCATGTAGTATTTTTAGAATACCCTGTCAATTAACCACATGTTATCTTAAAATTCACAGTGATGACCACTTCTATAATTATGTCTGACATTTGTAGTTATATGATATCATTCAAATGCATATATATATATATATATGTAGATTTTATTATTGTTAACATTATGTAAACCAACAATGATGTCAAATAACCTATACGTAAACGTAAAATAGTGCAATTATGAATTAAGTAATAATATTTCCGATTAAACAAAAGTATCTTTTCGATGAAATAAAATCGTTTGTTTTAAATATAATATGATATTGTTCGCATAATACGATAGTTCATCGATAATTTTTTTTATTTTAGGACTCATTTACCGAGAAACTTTGAAAGTTCAGCTTAGCTTTTAAGCTTAATAACTTTAAGTTAACATTACTGAATGAAAGAAAACACTATTTCTATAGAAAATGTAAATAATTCTTGTAAACACTGACATTATACAAATGCCTAGATGTGGGTATTAAAAAGAACGAAATGTATTACCTATTCAAAAAAGAAAGCCATAAAATATTTATATTTAAGATAATAATATAAGAAATATAAGATATGTAGAATGATTACTTATTAATATTGCTTTCTCTTTTTGATAGCAATTTAAATTTAAAAAAATGTTTTTTCTATCAACAGTAAAAATTGCATGTCAAATTTAATATTTATTCATTATATAAAAATGTAACGTCACAAATTTTACCAATTCCATTCTCAATCTCCGCTTTTATGCATTTCTTGGGAATATTATAGTACATTCAAAGCTTCATTTTGATTGCACATGTGTCGTAAATGTCACTTCAACAGTATACTATTTAAATATTCTTTGAAATACTCCCACAATTATACTTTATAATGATTAGATCCAGTTTCGCTTATCGCTAATATTGTCAACATATCAGGGGGTAACACTCGCGATCAGATTACGGATTATTACTAAAAGGCATCTGATGTCCATAAATTGCGTAGTGATACCAACAAGCTTACCATGTGTCATGTCCTAGTTCTATTATTTCGACCCCTACCGATTTGTAAAAAATGAGGAGGAAAGGAGGAAAGGAACTGAGTAGCAGACATTTCCTGTAAAAGCTTCTGTTAAAATACCATCACCAGGACGCCATATTGTAAATATACATGAAAACTATTGATAGCATTTTTTTTACTCGAGTTGACATTTCTATATTATATAATTAAGAAGTACATCACTATTTGATTATGAATACGGTACTACAAAGTAACAATTCTGCTCGGTGGTGCAACTTATACTTAAATGCAATTTTATGTAATAGCCATTTTAACGATGTAATTAGGAATCGTAAATATTCTAAATTATATGATAACGCATCTCTTAGAATTGAACATAAATCTTCGTTATGTTGGTACAACGCATTGAGATGTGCATGACAAAGATGAAACAAGCGTGAAATTTTTGTACCACGCACATTCTTTGCTCAATTTATTATTTAAAGGAGATGGCCTGTCGAACAGTGGAGTAGTAAAATATGCGATTTATTTTTTTAAAATAACCTCTTAAATCCCAAGTGGTCATTCTTGTCCATTAAAATAAAAAAAAATCATTTACCTGATGTTCTAATATTATATTTGTTAAATACGCGTTGTGATATCTATGTAGTGCTAGACTATATTAAAAAAATAAGATATTGACGTGTAAATTAACATTAAAAATATATATCGCATAGGCCCGACAATTGTTGCCACATTATCATGACAATGTATGATGAGCGAGCAAATTCGACAGACACGGGATCACTATTTTTAATCTTATATAAATAACACAGCTAAGTAGAATTTATAACGAAAATGATTTAAAAAATAAATATGTAATTTTGTGTTGTGGCAACTCTGATATTTACTATAAGAATACTAAAAAGAATTCTCAATTTTTTTGAGGGCTCTGAAAATGGGTTTGACAATAAATATTCGCTTTTATATTATAATTACGGCACTCAAACAGTTAATAATGTAGAGTAATAGTTAAAAATCATCTTTATAACCTTACGAAATCTTCCTTCAAACTTTTTTCGAGTCATTGACGTAAGCCTTACCCGGTTTGCTCTACAACACGATAAGATTGATGAGGTATGTGCCAGCAAATGACAGATATATATACATATTTTAATAAGATACCGTCGATTATAGAAAACCGTTTAAAACTAGCAATTACGTTGCGTGATAAGATATTTTTTTTTGTTTTAGCTTGTTGGTTTCAAGACTGCTTTAAAACAATATTTTACCCTTAGTAATAACATGAAATGTTGTAACTTCCGTTATGGAGTTATATTTCACATACATTCATTCACAATATGGATATTATAAAGTTGCTTTGTAAAACCGAGTTATTCAGAATTTCTTCATTATTTGCACATAAATATCTAATTTGTTGGGATCCATTTATCTTTCTACAAAATAAATTTAATATACAATAAACCATTTATCGAATCAGAGAAGCTGTCCTGAAATGGATTTTACCCGTCGCAAAATATTTACGGTGATTTGTGCATCCTTGAACAAACTTTTGCACGCCAATGGGAAAAACTGTTTAATTCCTCAGACCATTCACTAAGACGCCGACTATATTGTGACGTGTGCTTATATTATTAAAACAATTGTATGCCGCCTTTAGTTTTTATCTGTCAATTGAACGCAGCATAATAAATTCAAATTTTAAATCACACAAGCTTTTCGCATCCAAATCAAAATTGACAATTACCAATTAAAAATTATCTGATAATTAACCCTTATTTTATTGGTAGAATAATCAGACTTTGGAAAAAAATGATAAATTTGGCGACATTATGCATTTCTCGTTAGCTCACTTGTGCGGTATCGTCACGAGATGGCGCCTCTTACCTTCGTCCGCAGCAACGTCACATCGATTAGGTTAAATGACCTTAATCCTAAATTATTCCTTTAATATTATTATTTGTGATGTTTTTTGTTTATTGCCTTCCGTATATCTCATCCATATATCTAGCCCAAGTGTTGAAACCTGGCCTAGATTTATCTTAAATTTCCAGATATAATGAAAGTCATATTTCGGTATTGTTTTATTACCACATATAAAGGTATTCATTTTTGATTTTATTATATTTTTTTAGATTATCGATTTGTTTCACCATACTGACTTAATTATAATAGGATCGAACTACTATATATTGTATACATTACATTTAATAATTTCACACCGTCAAATGGAGAGCCAGTAGATCTCAACTTATAGAAGTTTTCCAAAAACAAAATGTCGTAATTTTACCATTTATTTTTGTGCACAATATCCATGTCTTGTATAAGTACTGTAGATTCTATCAAGACAATTCGAAAGCTAAGTAAAGCAGGTAATCAGTAGTACGTGGTGCGGTGGCAGTGTTTGGTACTCCCGATTAAAAGAGTTTCGTTAGTTATTCTTAGCCCATCCTTACATATGACCACCATGATAATAAAGTATATTACGATGGTTGTAAAATGCGAAATTTATACAGCATAACAAACAAGTACCGAATTATACGTCAGAAAATGTAATCAATATTTTGAAATGATTACACATTGTCGGACGGATATGATCTCTTTCGCCTTATCAAAAATGTCACAGTGTATACATTTACATTAAGTATTTTTTCTGGAACGAACACTACTCTTTCGATACAAAATTGATAAGCAAAACAATTTTATTTGTACACTAGTAGACAATTTTACAATCAAATCGTTTGTCCTTAACACGATTCCAGAAATTTTTCCGTATCAAATAACGCATTTTTTTTTGTTAATTTTATGATTGAAGCGGCCGGATGAGCGAAATCATTGCTGAAAGCTATAAAAATATTTAATTATGTCATGATACGCGGCTGTCTTTGAATCATTTAGTGTGGTAATAGTCTATGCTTCTGCAAGGTTTTTTTTATATAGTAAAGAGATTGAATTTACAAAAGATAAAGAATTCCGGTCAATTTGACAATTGCTGATTTAATTTAAAGATTTTCAATCGATCATAATACAGTCAACTCTTTTATAGCGTACTCACCAATAACGAATTTTTCTAGAGCCAATGCGGTAATTTTTCGTAAAGCGCTCTCTCATATAGTGGATTTACAAGGTCAAATTAGAATTTTCGTCAATATGTTGTTTTATATATATCTAAGAAGACGAAAAGGGTCAACGCTCTTGAAGCGCGCTTGTCAACAAACAAAAAATATAAATCAAGGTCATAATACAAATATTGAAAATTATTCGATTTGGTTGGCGATCGTTCAATTCGTAAAATACAATTGAAAAAACCTCACCTCAAATTTTGTATGGGTGGATAACCTCCTATAGCGTGGTCCCTATCTATACACTATAGGAGCGTTGACTGCATGTGTGTATTAATCGAAACGCACTTCTTGCGTGGTACTCTCAATGAAAAATATTCTAAGCAATGTTAATCGTGGGATAAAACAAAAAGTTTTAGATCTTTTGATAAAGAGTTTTTATAAAACAAACTTAGCTCCAAATTATCCGTATAAATGATGAGGGTTATATAATCGAATAGCACAGATAAAAAGACACCCAAACAGCATCATTTTCGTGCTAAAGGAAACAAAATACATATTTTAATTTTAGTATTTCTCGTGACAGTAATTGTAAAATATTATACATGAAATCCTGTCTTTATATTTAATATGATTATTTACTAAATATACAATTTTATACAATCATAAAACATCGTTCAATGATGTATTGCGTGATCAATATTGAATATATAATATGCACGGATTATACATATCAGTTAGCCAATAGCCAAATTTACATATAAACGCTTTCACACGTGATTGGAATTTTTGTGTGTTTTAAAACGAAAAATAGTGTGTGTAACGTTGTCGCGTTCAACCGAGGTCCCGTTTTATAGCATACATAACAACCAATCGTGCGTGATTCTCATGTTTTGAATAAGTCCCTCCAAATTTATCAAATCACATAATCTTAAGACTTTTCTGGTGACGTACACTCATCGTTAACTATATTTTCTAGATTGAAAAAACATCCCGAAAATTTGTGCGTTTCCATTGTTCAGTTACTAAATGATATGTTGTTATGTACTTACTTTTGATTTTATGTTAATTTTATTTTAATGTTTATTTCTTTTGATTTCAGAAAATTACCAAGATGAGGGGCAAGACATTTTTTATGATCTTGTTGGTAGCAGCCCTCGTATTAGATTCAGCATCTGCCGAAAAGGTGAGATATCTATTACCCTAAATTCTGTGACCTTTTTTCACATCTCTAACATATTGAAAGTCGATAAAATGCAGACTTATTGACTTTATGCTGTAGTGTCACTATCATTTAGGGGTGGGTTGTAGAACGCTCAGTTACAATTATAAGAACTCTGTGTTGACTTTGACTGTCCAGCGAGCCCTTTGATGGATTAAAAAAAGGACGATATTCTTATATGAAACCTCTACACAACTGCAATTGATATGTATAATTAAAATGAATTATAAAACATAATGTTTTGTTGAATCTTAAAAATTCTCTTGAATTAAAGGTTTCTTCGTATGTATAACAAAATAGACCAAAAATTTTTAATTTCTCGCTGGTCTTAAATCGCTTAAAAACAGCGATATTGATAAAATTTAATTCTGGATATTTAACTTAACGTTTATATAAGCGATGCATACTGTTGAAACATATAATATTGAGTGATATTCGATTGTATAGAGTGAAATGTAAATCCACTCTTTTCTCGAAACATCACGAATTACTCTGAAATTAAGCGAGTTGTTTGTTGACGTATTGGCAATCCATCGCTATTCTAAGTGATGCTAAAAAACAAAAGTAAATGAATTTTTATGTCAATTTTGATTCCAAATTTGAATTATAGTTCTATGTCAATTGAAATTTTCAAAAAATTCTTCCGTTGAATTAGGAATATGGTTTCTATTACTACATATTTATAGCGAAAAATTTTTGAGCAATACTAAAAAAGTGCAATAGATCACAGTTTCTCAACCGGTGGTCCGAGAAGTTTTTTGGGTGAGCCGAATCAATCGAATTTTATGGATTATTAAATAAATTTTTTTTGTTACTGTTTGTTTTAATATACTTAAATATTATTAAATCAGAGTATGCTGATGCGAAATTAAATATTTTGAATAAAAATCCAATTACACGAACATTTATAATATATTTTTTTCCTAGTTGATAGTCCGCAAAATGTTTGTGGAATTTTTGGTCGTCTGCGCATGTAAAAAGGTTAAGAAACTATGCAATAGATAGTTTTAGGTAGATATTTTTCTATAAATTATTTTGCGAGTGTTAGTCGGAATTATTGTTTTTTCAATTTCGAATTATTAAAATGTTCCTTTTTTGACACATTGAATGTTGTTATAACAGTTATTGACTTTTTATAGAGGAAGGTACGAAAAGGCAAGAAACACCATAGAACCACAGAAAGTCCTGAAATGACAACAGAGAATGCTGCAGACAGCTTCCAGTTGGAGGATTTGGAGAGGCAAGGGGAAGAAAACTTCCAGGTACACATATATTAAATAACAGAAACAAATTATAAGTCTTTTTAATTTTTCTTTCCAAAGTGAATTAAAAAAAATGCTATTGTGTATGAACAAATTTTTCAAGTAAAAATTTACTTTGTACGGCTTCAAAGCAGTGATGGGTTGGGAGGCACCAACCGCAATTTAGAGATATTTTTTTCTTTACGAAAGTTGTTAAAAATTTGCCTACAAAGTTAAGTGTATGTAATCTCTTCAATCACAAATAGTTCATTATCAATATTAGATGCATTTCGTATTTCAGTTCTACATTTTTTTTATAAGATATAGTTGATAGCTATTTCGGCTCACACCATCGTCAGAACTATTCTAGTCTATTATAGTGATTCTGACGATGGTTAGCCGAAATAGCCATCAACTATATCTTGTAAAAAATTTGTAGAACTAAAATACATTGCTATTTTTTCAACGTGTTAATATTTTTAACATTAGTAATTGACCATGAAAATTGTATCTTTTATATAAACTATTTTAGTTCATTTATGACATGAACTATAAATTATTTTCTCAGTACTTAAGCCTTAGGTTTTGAATTCATGATAATTTCTAATTCAAAATATTCTTTCAATTTAGTCGTATTTTTTATTGTATTATGAATAAGCAGATATTTTGCTTTAAGACGACCAAAACATTTTATTTAAAAAAAAAACTAAATTTAAATTAAACTAAACTATAAAGACGGTATTTTTAATAAGCTTAAATACTAGCAGGAGATGATTTATTACATAAATGCATTAGCCCTTCGCAATGATCTGAGGGGCGACAAAAGACTTATATTTGTTTATTAGTTTTTTTTTGCTAGCACGACTTAAGCTAGGTTATTAAAACAAAAGAGAAGATGTGTACCTTTTCTACACAGCTATGTACATAGATAAGCAAATGTACGTTTAAACATAGTTTTGATGATGGCGTGAGCCGAAATAGCTATCAACTATACCTTATGAAAAAAATTGTTGAACTAAAATACATTATTGCTATTTAACAATTTTGCTATTTTTCACCTTGTTATTAGGGTGTTCTACCAAGTAAATGCCAATTCAATCAATATAAAAATTATTTATTCAACTTAAGCACTTATTTTTGTATTAATGGAATCATAAATAAAAATCATCTACAGAATTAAAAATATGTGGTTCATACATAAGCTATTTTGAGGCCCCAAGCGCGCGTGCGCTTTTTGTACATATGAGAATATCTGGAACTGATTTAAAAGTAATGAAAGAAATGGATTTGGAACCACATTTTTTGATTTGGAAAAACAAAAAAATGTTACGTATTCGAAACGGGGAAATAAAATATAGCGAGTCAAAACGTGAGAGGTTTTTAACACGTGTTATATAAATTATGATACATTGTTAAAAGTGAAAAGAAAATTTATATTGTTCTTCGAAGTTTTTAAGAGTTGGTTAGGAAATTAATTATGATTTATTTGTTGTAGGAAGCGGAGCGCCTTCGTTTAAGCGAAATGGCACGTCAAGCAGCCGCAGGTATCACCAGTCGTGATTTTACCAGGGATTCCGAACTGTTTGTTGGTAATTCGAATTGTATTTTAACAATTTAACACTTAATTTGTATTTATAACATCGTTAGCAACCTTTTAGTGATATATCATAGGCTATAGTTTCTCAACTAGTAGTCCTCGGACCAATGGTAGTCTGCGAAGTTTTTTGGGTGAGCCGAAACAATCGAATTTTAAGTTTGTATTTATTGGATTTTTAAAATACATTTTTTGTAACTGTCTGTTTCGATTTACACAAATATTGTTTTATTAGCATATGGTGATGAAAAATAAAATATTTTGAATAAAAAATCAATTACACCCAGTCCTTTTTTACGCGATAGATTGGTTCCAGAAAAGGGCGCGTAAAAAAATCACAACTTTTACGCAATTGCATTACATTTCTTTACACACCTTAAAACATAAATTCGCATAATATCCAATACACTAGTCTACACTACACTAGTATGCATTTTTAAAAAAATGGAATGCTCTATAAAATTAAGTTTTAAAAATACACATATTTTTTATTTAAAAAAATGTTGAAACGTACAAGCCTAGCATCATATAAAAATTTCTTCTTTAAAACGATTTGGGGAAAAAATCGCGTAAAAACGAATGAAAGGCGTAAAAAAAATGTAACGATGCCGTCCAAAAAAATCGTATATAATCGAATTCTCGTAAAAAAAGGACTGGGTGTATTGTATATAAATATTCATTACACGGCTTATATTCGGCTCACGCCATCGTCAGAACTATACGCCGAAACAGTTATCAAATATATTTTTAAAAAATAATTTTGTAGAACTAAAATACATTGCTATTTTTTTTACCGTGTTATAATGGAGTTCTACCAAGTGAACGCCAATTCAATCAATAAATATTTATTATTTTATTCAGATGTTGATGGTTCGCAAAACATTTTTGGACATTTTAGTGGTCCGCGGATGTAAAAAAGTTGAGAAAATATATATACATAATAATAAGTATTGTTGCGTCCGTGTGATGGAATGCCTGAGGATACCGAGAGGCGAAACCCGGATCGTAAGTGACAAAACATGTGGAATCGTACAAAGATGTTATAATTCAAATTTTATATTAAAGTCCCATCAAGCACCTTCAGTCGATATCGTAAATTGAATAATTTAACAGTTTAATAACTTAAAGATAAAATCTAAATTAAGAGAAAAGGATACATTTTTTTTGCAATAAAATTCACAACGCGACTTTGATAGGATACTGGAAAATATATACAAATCGTGTAAGTGGAATTTTGAGGTAAAAATAGAATATTTTTAAAATAAAATATTAAATTTATTTTATAAAAAGCTAAAAAAATGTATTTACAAAAGTTAGTATATTATACTATTCTCATTGGAAGATGATGGCCGTGGAAATTTTCATTAAAAGTAGATCTCAGTCTCAAAAAGGTTGCCTACCGCCGTCATATAGCGTGTATTTTTTAAGTGTGCTTTTTGTGTCACGTTGATTTCACCCGTGACCTCTCGCACTATACAATCAACTGTTACACCGCGACTTACGTAGGTGAAGTCGATGCGAACGCGATTGCGACGCGACTCGAAGCGATAAAAAGCGAAGGATCAACGCGAGTGTGGATTTCTTTGAAAATATCAAAACAACTGATCGCGTTGCTATAGTCCCGCGTCGCGTAGCAACGGTCAGCCCTTGAAGTCTCTCTCGTAGGCTATTCCAAGTAACGGAGACTGATTGATATTTTCGTACCGTATCACGTTGGCATCGACCTCGTCTAAACAAAAAGCGATGAAGGTGTTACACCGAGTACCGAAACATAGTATTATGTAATCAATATTTATTCCCATATACACATATCCCTCGATTTACCTGGCAAACAAGATCCCGAGAAAAACGTGTAAATCGAAATTATATATTTACGTTTAAATTGAAAAGCACACAAAAAACGGATAGTTTGGCTGTTCTCTAAAATAAATAAAATAAAATTTGAATTGTTCCAATTTTGTACGATTCCACATGTTTTGTCACTAACGACCCGGGAAAAAAAAATATATTGAAACCGTTGGTGGAGTTTTTATCATTCATCACTATCACAAATCATTGTCAATCTCTTCTTCGTGACTGGTTCAAAGTCACTTTCATCACTCGAAATTTTTTGTGCCAATTCGATGTTGAAGTAGAAACATTTACATATCGAGGAGATTTGGTAATTAAATTCGTTATTAACATTTGCTTCGAATTTATCGTTAGATCTTTATGGATCTCCTCATATTGAGCCAAGCATTGATTAATATCACGTTGGAATCGAAGGGCCCGTTCAACATTTGAGTCATTTTGTACAAAATGATTATCTAATTTTATTCCCAATTCGAGTCCTTCATGGATGATTTTAGCTGTAAATGTAACTGGTTCAAATTCTTTTTCATCAAAATTAATCCGTTTAAATCGAGAGACAGGTGTATGTTATTTTTAAGCCCATGTCTATGTATATTGAAAATTTATATAAATATTTAATTTTAGACGCTTGCTTAAAAATGCACTGCAGTGCCGGTCGAGTCTGCGAATTGGACGATAAAGGGGAAGCCGTTTGCAACTGCATTAAGGAGTGCCCCAACGAAGTCGACGAGAGGCGTAAGGTACAGTAATCAATAGTAATATAATACAAAGTCTGATCTAAGGCAGCATTCTTCAACCTGTGGTTCGCAGCCGTAAAAATTTCCTGCTAGATCAAAAATAAGTTAAAACTTTTTTATTTAACTACTGACTACTAACGTCTGAATTGATGAGGCGACTGATTACAGTGTATTGATACTAGTTAATCAGTGCTTAAACTTTCGTATACAAGCTAATTTGCGTATTCAAATATATTATAGTTTGTTTTACCCCGAAAGTTTTCATGAGTTTATTTGAAACAAATATTACTGAATTAATTTTCGGTGTTGAAATATCCCTTATGTGTTTCAGCTGGGCAAGGATTTAAGTTGAAGAAGATTTATTTTATATTAAAAATATTTTCTCATTAGTTTATGATCTACATTATTAAAAGCTTTCATTTTATACTTTAAGATCTTATCAATAAAAATAAATAAATATCAAATTTGTAAGTAATAGTTAAAAAATCGACAGATAAAAAGCTTCCATGTACAAGAATGCATAAAGATATCGAAAGGCGAAGGCCGAGTAAGTAAGTTTTAACGATTTGATTTTGCTACCGAAAATCTATCAAGCACCATCGATCTATATATATCTGAAATAATACTTTTTATTTCCGCATATTTTTTACCGGGATTAAGATGTAAAAATGTTGAAGAACGCTGGTTTAAAGACACGTGAGTTGGTGTAGATTGAATATGGACATCTCCAGCAAAACCGTTATACTATAGTAAGCAAATACAATTAAACGTTAAACAATTTTTATTTACACGGTGGAAAAATACAATGCTATTTTTTCTCCGTATTATAATGGAATTCTATCAAGTAAATGCCAATTCAATTAATAAAAAAAATGTTCATTTTAAAATCGAATGTAAAAAACAGTGTTTTTACTATGTTACTGTCAAAATCAAACTCGGCCATAAACGTTACAAGTGTAACCTATCGAGTTGCATATTTTTTTGTTCAGCTAAATTGCTAAAGAATATAATCGCTTATCCACCGAATATCGAACCTTCTCATACAACATATTCACTATCTTACACAGCTACAATCATATTTTTTTTCGGTTTTAATTCGCCAGGTGTGCACCGGTCACAACGAGACCTGGGGATCTGACTGCGAAGTTCATCGCCAACGTTGCCTCTGCATGACCGGAGCTGAAGGATGCAAAGGACCTCAGTACAGTCACGTCCAAGTCGACTATTACGGAAGCTGTCGGGAGATGCCGGTATGTTACGCATTAGTCATAATATCACATCCTTAATACCAACAATAATAAAAAAAATGAATATATTTTCCTACAAAATAGTCATCAATAATGTTATAAATCTTTTAACGTAACTGTTTTATATAGTAAATCAAACCGTCAGCAAATTTTTAGGCACACAGATCGGATTAAATGGTGTTATGTGTTAAATAATAATTTTCCTAGACTTCTATAAAAAGCGAGTCTTGTAATATAGAAAATACCAGAATTATTAACCGTCTAGCATTGCTTAAAAATAGCACATTTCATTACTTGTGTGTCTGCATCTCTAGGGTGAATTCCGTCTGGGTGCTAACATAAATTTTCTACCCTTATTTTGAAAAACAAAATCGAATTTGTCTCGCAACTTAATATAACAGCATTTGCGCATGACGTTATGATGTTTCAAATTAAAAGTTAATATGCCTAAATTATTATATGTAAATATAAGAAATAATTATGATTCGTTTTTAACTCTAGGTCGAAGTTTTTCTTTGACTAATTTGAAATTAAATTGCCGTACAAACGGACGCAACATTAATGTATTACATTATATTTTCTAAGTATAGATGGTGCTACACGCATTCATCAAAATATTTCATATATACCATTAGAATAAAGAGTACACCTAGGCCTCATAGAACACGGTTTTATAAAACACGGATGTATAAATTGTGACATATTTTTATGCAGCACGCTTTATAGAACATGGCTTAAGGGAAAAAATATTTTTTTTTTGAATTTGAATTCTTACAAATTTGTACATCCGTGTGATGGAATGCCTGAAGATACTGAAAGGTGAATCCTGGGTCGTTAGTGACAAAACATGTGGAATCGTACAAAATTGTAACAATTCAAATTTGATATTGAAATTCCATCAAGCATCTTCAGTCTATATCATAAATTAGATTTTTTTAAATTGATAATGATCCTATAATGGCAATGAGTTTGAAATTCAAGAGGGGATTATAAAATATTTTAGAAGCTTGTAAGGAAATACATACAAGCAGACAATCGCTTATTAACGAATTTTTTAAGGCAAACACAAAAAATTCAGCAATGATGAATTGACTATTTACGATTTCTACAGTTTTATAATATGATCAAATTATAGTCCTCGTCAAATTATAGGCGTCGCTGGTTGTTATATGATAACATTAGCACTAAAAATAGCACTACAGATTGTATTTTATTTATTTCAATACAAAACAACGTTCGACATCGATTTTAAAAACGCTGAGCTTAGTTCAGGGACGCGCTAAAAGCACAGCACCTGGGTGTCAGAATTCAAGGGCGGATAAATACCAAAATAAATAAGAGCTGTAACAACATAACTGAAATAATGAATAAAAATTGCCAGGTCGTAAAATTCCCGTAAAAATCAAGCTTTCGTTGAACATAAAGGGATACTGGAGCATAGCTATAAGAGTCAATATATTTTATTTAAATATCGAATTCGAGCGCATATAAGGTAAAAATATTTCTTTTTCGCTTGCGCGCCAGCCGTGTCGTCTCAGGGCTGTCACGTTTAGCACGCATTCGTTAAGGGTTGTCACATTTACATATTATTAATTTTATTTGTGATCACTCATTGTTTAGTTCATTGGTTCGTAAAAGATTTTACGTAAATATGTAATACACGTTTTAGGATATAAGGAATTTTAAGATTTACTTTAATCTTGACGAAATTAGATATTCATATTTTTATAATACAAAAAAAATATGCTGTGGTAGCCATAAATTCAATTAACTATTGCAAAAACAATGCAATTCATTTAATACAAAAATGTAAAATTGTTTATAATCGATATATATAAATATATATTAACGAGTTTTAAGTGAGCATTATCAACTGATCATTGATAAGCGAAATCAGTCCGGATCATAAAATATATTGTGGAAATAATACTAAATGTTTTTGTTATTTAAAATATATTTTTTTTGATCTAATACAAAATTACAAGATCAGACATAGCTAACCATCTCGAGAGAGGTTTGAAAATAAGATTTATAACCTAAAACTTTCATGTATTTTTTCGACAATTGATAACACTAATTGTATTTTTCGTCTTTGGAAACGCACAGGTGTGCATTCCCGAGGAGATGGAGGACTTCCCGAGGCGCATGCGAGACTGGCTGTTCAACATCATGAGGGATCTTGCCGATCGTCATGAACTGTCAGACTTCTACCTGAAGATGGAGAAAGAGGCCGAGAGCAACCTTACCCGTAGGTGGACCAACGCTGCCATTTGGAAGTGGTGCGATCTTGACGCCAATGATAACGATAGGTGACTCGTTTTTTCCATTCATATCTGACTATTTTAAATATTTCACAAGTTTTCTCAAAGTTTTTATTATATTGGCCAATCTACGATGAGATTTTATATTTCGGACTTTATATTCGAGATAGACTGAAATTTTTTTCAATGTTTTATATTGGATGTAATTAGCATACATATGAAATTTATTTATTTATAAATATAAGAATGAACGTTTGTTTCACACGGTGAAAAAAAGCAATATATTTTGTAGAACTAAAATACATTGCTATTTTTTCATCGTGTTATAATGGAGTTCTACCAAGTAAATGCCAATTCAATCAATAGAATGTGTCTTTGTTTGTAACATATATCATGTATGCGCTCCTATTGCGTTCATCTGATTGAGATGAAACTTAAGTAGGTTTTGAACCCACCAAACCAGAAGAGATCAGAACCGGTTTTGCTCATTGCGATTATTTACTTTTTCATCCGATTAAGATAAAACATAATTGAGTTGTTTTGCACACGCTCGCGAATGTTACTGAATTAGTATAACAGTTAGATCAGGACCGGTTTCGCTTATCGCGAATACTATCACCTGATACAATGGACTAGGTGGATACGCTTTTCACATGGACGTGTTTCTGTGTGGCCTGCTCACGCGTCGTAAAAACTTCTGATTTGTTGGTGTACGCAACAGACGGAAAAAAACATATTTATTGTGTATAAAAAACACTACAGTTAACAGAATCAAAAGACAAACACTTTCTATTTTTAAGTGGCATTGCAACGCAAGCCAGGTACTTGTTAGATAATTATATATTATAATACAAATTCAAAAAATCGTACAGAGAAGAACAGATTTTTTCTTTCTGCATTTTTCATATGTGGACTTCTGAAGAATCTGACAAATTGCTGATCCATATTCAACAATAGAAACGTCTTTTATCACTTTTAAGGTGTTAACTGTCACTTCTTGACGGAAAGGCATGATATTTTAAATAATAAAAACACATTTTTTTAGTACTTATTTCCACAATATATTTTTTGATCAGGACCGGTTTCGCTCATCGCGAGCATTAGTCATTCATCAGTTCAAAAAAAACGTCTTTTATGTATATGATTTCAAAACCATATCATCGCCCTAAAAGCATAAAGTTACTTGTGTCATTATGGTGATTTTTAGTTAATGTCTCACTGCTATCATCTCAATTCTTAATTTATTGAATTTAATGGTTGTTAAAGGTACGTCTCCCGTCACGAGCTGTTCCCAATCAGAGCGCCTTTGATGTCACTTGAACACTGTATTGGACCATTCCTCAACAGCTGCGACGTTGATGATGACCATCGCATCACGTTAACAGAGTGGGGAAAGTGTCTTCATCTTGAAGAGGTAACAAAGTTTCATGGTGATGATATAATGTTCATCACATTGATCAAAATCCGATATTTTATATTTAAGCATGTTGAATTCTCAATCCAGATAGGCTCTCAATCGTAACCAACGGTGAAGATTAAGAAATAAAATATATTTGACTAATTAAATCTTATGCAATATAAAAAATGACACTTTATTCAAATGATAGATGAACTTTTAAGCGTTACAATTTATTGATTTGCTACGAATTTGCTTATTACTTTTGTGTTGTATAAAATATTTATAAATGTTAACCTCAGTAACTTCGAGTAACCTCATGTAAAATTTACCTTTAATACACTGAAAGATAGTATTCGTCTGAACTCACACTCGTCCGAGTGGAATTTGTCGACGTCTGAAGCAATTCTGTTAAGCATTGTTAAAGCTCTCACCTGTAGAATCTTCATTGGCAGACGTTAGAAAAACAAATAATTCTTGCTCACAGCTTGTTAATATATAATATAATATATCAGAAATATACAGTTTGATATTATTAACCCTGGCAGAATTATCATTTTGTCCTAGTGTAAGTCGAAAAAATATTTGGCTACGTAAATTTCGAATCTAGAATTCGAATTTCAAAGTGAGCATGCCTAATATTGTTATCATGTTACTGTGTTACCATTGTTTAAAATTATAAAATTTAATAGCACATTTTCAATAATTTCAGGATTACTTGGAGGATAGGTGTGATGACTTCAACGAGGCCAATGCTTAAGGAGGTGTAAATACTTAATAAAAAAAAATATAAATGAAATATTACAATAGTTTTTATAGATGCAAATGGTGCTACATACAATTAAAAAAAAATACTAAATAATGGCAACAATAATTTTTGATATTCATGTATAGTATTTTTATTTTGTATAACTTTAGAATTAGTTTTAATAAGATTTGATATTTCATGTCGTAAACACTGCCAGTAATATATATTTTTTTTACCAAAAGAATAGTTGACATATCAAAAAAGATAATTAGTAAATGAATGCATTTCACTTGTAAGTATATATTAGTTGATAAATAAATTTTAACATTTTAAATGTTTGCATTTTTATTTCTTGTCCCTGTTTTATATTATATTTTATTAATAAAGTTTTTATTATGTTATTGTTACCATAAACAGAGCTATTATTTTGAATTCAAATATTAACTCTATGGTCACCGACACACTGTTTACCAATTTGTAATGAAGCGGGAAAAAGATTCATAAATTCTCCATTTTTGAACTAGATCAAGAAAATAAAATACAACAAATTAAAGATTATATGCCCTATACAGAATGAAAGTTAAAAGGAATGTATTTTTTTAACTCGAAATTAACATTTGATTAATTTGTGGGTAACTTGGTGAAGATTTATGTTTAATCTTAAATTAAAATTGAAAACTTTACATTACGTGCTATATTTTTTTTTACCTAACCCCTTTCTATGTCCAGTAAAAAATAAATATTCCCATCTCACTCTTAATCTTCAGATTAAAAATTGGAATCATTGTTTACCTGAGTAATGAATAACCGTACGATACAATTATCGTGAAAATGGCTATACTATAATGTATGCAATGTTGGTTTATCTCAAAATTATTTAATTTTGGACGATTTTCGTTTGATACATGATTTTTCAATAAAGAAATATTTTATCCAAATTATATATTGTGATAAAAATAGAGAAATATATAGATTCCATATACATATATATATATTTGATTCGGAATATAGTAAAACTTGATTATTTGCCAGATTGCTTGGTTGAACTTTATTTACATTAAAAAAAATAGAAAAAAGCAGGAAATAACCTGACAAAATCAAACCTTTATTAGTCGGAGTCTTGTTGTTAGTCAATGTCGGAGTTGTGCCTTTTTTAACGACTTCATAGCCGTGATATGTACTGTACAAATCTTCGTGTATGTACTTTGAAAATATATATATATCTCATAGCATTTAGATAATCATTTAATGTGGTTATACCGTGGAGTGGCAAGATATATTTTAGTAATATATTGAAATAAATGTAAAATATTAACTTTTTCATTGATATATTTTAAATCTACTGTTTTAATCGGTATGGATTTTGACAGAGAAAAAGTTTCATAATTAGTGACAATAAAGAAGTTAATTACTTGTTTTGCTAATTGGGTAAGAAGATTGAAAAGCGAAAATATTATTAAATCTTACGTAAATGATATTTTTTATAGCTACAAATGAACAACTAGATGTTTGATGTTTATATATTGTCATCCATTCCATATTGTTAGCATTGCGTAACTATGGACGTGAAAGGGTCATAAAATTGCTGAATAAAATGTCTGTAAGTATAATATAATATTAATCCTTTTTCAAGATAAACGAAGATAAAGTTGAGATTGCGAGACGGATCGAAAAGAAAGCTATATTTATAGTTCGTATGATAAAGAACTAAATGTAAATAGGGCATTGATAACTTTTTTATATGTAATCTTAGTTTCTCGTAAAAGTTTTAACTGTCACTTCTTTATAGAAAAGCATTAAGTATATTTAAATAATATGAACATAATTTTTAATATTATTCTTACAATTTCATGTTTATTTTTAGATCAGGACGGGTTTTATTCAACTGACTTATTCGCATATTTATTATTTATTATGGTTTCAATTCGCATAATTTATACTGAATACACATTCAAAAATGGAATTCTTCGAACTCCGCGCATTTTAATGCAATTGTATTCTAAATTCAAAAATGTACTTGCCAGGTTGAAAAAAAAACAATTCAAAGAAAAATCGTGCATGTAAAAGATTTTATTATATCTGAATTTTTTTTAACACAATATTGTTTTTGGTCATCTTGTCGAGAATTTTTGGAAAAAAGAATGTTTATTGAAATAATTTAAGAAATTTACTATACGATTTGTTAAAGTATCATCAGTATGGAGTAGTGTTATTATAATCAAATTCGTTCTATATTAGTGATTTACAAAAGAATAATTTTATGAGGTAGAGGTAGTGTGGGCTTAGCTTTCGCTATAAAATGGTAGATGTTCCTATAACATTATGGTTTATGGAGCATGCGTAAACGGTAGGTAATATTGATAAACCAGCGGCAGTCGCTAGGCACACTATCCCCGGGAAATAATATTTGTATAGGTACTCACGTAAAATGATTACTCTCGTGTTATCTGGGCCGGCACTATCCAGCAAGGATCGATGACAGTTAATGATTCTAAATTTGAAATCAAGTATGTTATGTCAGCATTAATATGTCAATTATCGAAGTACGAAAGCGTTATGTTTTAATCTCTCACTGAAATTGGCGGGATAGACATATTTCCACGAAAATAAAATTTACACCAAAGCAGTTGCATTCTCACTTCACATTGAAAAACTGCAATTGTAGACATGACATTTTGATGGAATTTGGTTTGTATTTATTATTGCTTCGATTGGAAAGAATATTTGTTTTGAATTTAAATTGTTGAAACTTTATACGATTCAAACTCTACTTAGTCAAGTACTCAAATATTCAGTCAGAGTCAGTTATGTTGCATCCGTATGACAGAATGCCTGAAGATGCCGAAAGACAAAACCCGGGCCTTAGGTTACAAAACACGTGAAATCGAAAATTTTAACGATTCAAATTTGACATTGAAATTTCATCAAGCAACTTCGGTCGATATCACAAAGAATATCTGTCTATTTTTTTGGATATTTAAATATGTATTTTTTATTTATTTAGAATCAGACAGTCACTCATAAATAAACATAAAAAAAATACTATCACAAACCCAATGCTATCAGCAATCTCAACAGACGAGACGTTAACATTCTAACACAGAGATGATAAACGTATAACGTCAAATATTCAAATGAAAAATCGGTTACCGGAAGTACTACCAAATATCAGTAATACGAATAAAAAAAGTTTTTATGAATTAAATCATCATTTTTCCAATTCATTTGTAATGATAAATGCATTAAAAATCATTAACCCACTGACTGCTAACTTCTCTACTGTTGACTTGTTCTGATAATATCAACAAGCTTTGTTAATTTATAATATCGACTGTAGTTGGTTGATGGAATTTAAATATTTAATTTGAATTGTTGAAACTGTTTTAACACGTGGAAATCGTACAGATTATCAATACATAAACAACCTTGGTGTTGAAATATTTTTTATGTGGCTCAGCAGGGAATGGGTTAAGATAAAATAGCGTAAATTATGACCGCTAAGAAGTTTTTGTGCAAACGCTTGATAATTGATAAATTGAGTTTCTACGTTTCTATAATAGTTTTGAGCTTTACATTATAGTTTAACGATACTATACAGTTAGTTTGATTTATGACGTTTAAATAAAATAAAAAAACTTATCCATCGTATTGAATTTTATTATATTTATCGAAATTCTTGTTCGCATTATGCGGGACGTTAATATGATGTATGTAAAATCTTATTAAGATTATAACATGTGTATTGTACAATCCAATAAAATATGGCGAGGTTGACGACCTAGCGCCAAAGGATTTGGTCTCCATAGATAAAATATGGTAAAGTTTATTTTAACATTTCCTAGTATCTGCTCCTAATTATAAGACAGTGTATGCACGTAAGTACATTTAACCCGTTCCTACTGACCCGTGCAAATGATATTCCAGCACTGTATAATATTTCGAAATTGATTCAGAAATTTCAAACAATCTTACGGATATTCAGGACACATCTTGCTATATTTATTCATACAAATTAACTTTTTCACAAAAGTTTTTTAACTTTTAATACTTTTATTTTATATTTTTGAGAATCACCTATTACAGGGAAACAAAAACTTTTTCGTTAGTATCAAAAATATTTTGCGGGCCTTCTGTTGTAAATAGCTTCTGTTTTAAAAAACGTAAAGCAAAAAAATAAAAAAAGCGTTCCGCTGTTTTAACTAGCACTTTTGACAAGATGTAAGTAAGCACATTGTTATTTTTTATTTTAGCTATAAAATAATTTTCATTTTATTTCACCGTGTGCTTAAATCCTGTAATCTAGACTCGAACGCCGCACGTTAACCTTTTCACGACTTACTAGCTTTCCTTTCTTCATATGGAATTTAAAATTTCTTAATATTATATATGAAGAAAAACATATAAAGCAGATTGAACGTAACACATCAAAAAGTCACGCGGCACACACCGGTCTGTGAACCCCTGATTTATTATCGAACAGCAATCAGCCGTCTCAACAGTTGAAACGTTAACTGTCGGTGGGTTAACAATACAAACCAAATATACAACACATGTACAAATCTAAAACAAGTTTCGATAACATTTTATTTTATTTAGTATGAAATAATGAAAAATAAATAGAATACAGATTCGATGGTATTCAAAGTTAAAATTATATTTATGTGTTTAACAATTGAACGGTTACTTCAATTTTTAAAATTGATACGAATTATCATCGCGATCTTTTATATTTTTCCCGCCAATAATTTCTATATTCGGCTTCAAAAAGTGGACTTCTTTTAATCCGTTCCCTGCCGAGAGACATATAGGATATTCCATCGCAGATTATTTTAAAAATAGATTCAAAAGGGGTTGGTGTTGAACCAACCTATTGAGACTATTAGAACAAATCTGGCTATATTTAAATGGCTCTTACATCACGACAGTTTTGACACTGTTGACTCTGTTATCCACTGTTTCATTCAACAGTTGAGACAGTAGCAATCAAATAATTGAAATATAAGCTGTAATATTGTTTGTTTTTATAAATGCTTTTATGAAATCTGATCGAATGGGAAAAAGTTTTGAATATGTACAGTGGGTGTAATTAAAACAAAATTTCGAGCCCAGTTTGATTAATATTTGCCACCACTATATTTTAGCGTTCATTAAATATCTCATCGTAGAAATCAAAATAATAAATAGCTTTACAGAAAGAAATATATATATACATATATTTATACATTATAGTGTTTAGAAGATCAATAAATATAGTGTTACGCAACAGAATATTGTTTTCAATGCCCATTTTCATTGAGATTTTCGTCCACGTACTGGTACGTGTACGCCATTTGACAGGTTAAGGATTTTTCTGAGGTACTATTTATAAGCAGGCTGATTCTATATTTAAGAAAGAAAAATATTCACCTCGACGATTCCCAAAAGTTGTATACTCAAGAATGGCTTTGTTTTGTCGAAAAAAGTATAAGTCCGATTTATTTCCCTTAGGCCTTTTAAAGAAATTTAATCGTAAACAAGCAGAAGCGGAAGTCATTCGGAGAAAGTCATATCAATATTATATACTATATATACAATGTTTAGTACTATTTCCACATTTTTCTATTGTTCAAATCAGGATAATGCAATGATCCAAACCAGTCCTGACCTGGTATTTTAACTAAAACTGTTTGTAAGTCACTCGCTTAAGATCGGGTTTGGCTAGTCAAGAAGAATCAGTTAATTACGCTCTTTCGCTTTCGCTCCTACGTAGGATTTGATAGGAGATAGGAATTAAGTTATTACAGGTATACATTTCCCTTATTCACATCTATTAATTGATTTCTAAATTTTAATGTATGGGCGATTCGAAAAGATAATCACGTTGACGAAAAACGAAGATTTGATAAAAATCAATACAGTTCCGGAAAATAACACCGCATTAAACAATTGATCCACAAGTGATTATCATTATCATGAAGTATTCCAAGTATTATAAAGCGCTTCTTCTAAATAATAGTCTATTTTCAACGCCTTGACAAAGTTTCGTAAAATTCCTATAACTAATGAATTTAAATCATTACCCAAAAGAGTCAAAAATCTCACAATCAAAGATTGCAAGGGTTTTTGGTTTCTTAGGAACATTTCAAAACATTGTTGTTTATTAACTGCATAGTGTTTGAAGTTTGATAATTGTTATTTAAAACAATCTTAGTGAATAAAAAATAGTTGATACGAATGTATTGAACCAAAATGTTTGTTTTGTGTTCATAATACTTATTCCGAAAAATATTATAATTTTAGGATTTTGTTATATGAAGTCAATAATTCTCGAATCAAATTCCCACATTTTTTCGATATGAGAAGTGACGCAGTGACGCCACGCGTAATCGGATAAAATATTCCAGCAGAGAGCAGCACTGTATGGGCTGAACATATTTATCTTTCATGCTATTGGTTTATTTTCTGCTATCGGCTTTTCAACGGCCGTCGCTCGCTCCCGATTGGCCAGACTAAATTGAGAGCTGCCATCTTTGATATCCGTTGTGTTAGTTCGTTTGGCGCCTTTCATTAGTGTTGAAGTGTGGTTCTATTATAAGCTCCGACATGGTAGGTTTATTATGAAGTTTTTGTGGTAAATACATGGAGTTTTGTAGTGAATTTGATACCATTGGATTCCTCGTGCTGTTTCTTATCGCCTGGCCGAGTTTCGTCGCTCTCACTCAAAAATTGACCGATATTTTCATTGTTTTAGGCTGGTGGAAAAGCAGGCAAGGATTCTGGAAAGGCGAAGGCAAAAGCCGTGTCTCGATCGGCGAGGGCAGGACTTCAGGTATTTCTCATTATTTTTAATAATTATTTTACTAATTATCATGCATGATTTAAGCGCTGCAATGTTGTGTTAAGATATTTTCAAAAATTAAATTCGTCGGTGACTCCGTCGGTGCGCCGCCGCTACATTCGTTATTGACAGACGTGTTGGCACGAAATAATGGCGGTCTCTTTTTCAGTTTCCCGTTGGTAGGATACACAGACATCTGAAAAACAGGACGACGAGTCACGGACGCGTAGGAGCAACGGCTGCAGTATACTCGGCAGCTATCCTGGAATATCTCACCGCCGAGGTAAGCATACACAATAAAGTGCAAGATGGCGTCATTTGATTCTTACGCTGTCGGCGGCGTAATACTCAGGCCGCGCAATCGATTTACGTAAATGCTAATCGCTGACTATTTCATTTGCACGCTCGCCGACGTGTGTGCAGACATAGTTTTTTCATTAAAATTTTGAGATCTAACAGTATATTTCGCAATAATTTAAACATTGTCATTTTGGCGGGAACTAGTGTTCGTCGTATAATTTCGCCTTTTCTTTCAATAACTATGTAACTATTATTTCTCAAAATTGTCCAGGGGTCATTTTATTCGTGTTTATTTATTTTCTATACAGTGATTTTATTGTTTCGAGTTTTAAACCTTGCAGAAATACATTGTTTTGTCATGTCACGCTAGGTACTCGAGTTGGCGGGAAACGCGTCAAAAGATTTGAAAGTGAAGCGTATCACCCCGAGACATTTACAACTGGCCATTAGAGGAGACGAAGAGTTGGACAGTCTTATTAAAGCCACAATTGCAGGAGGTGGTGTCATTCCTCACATCCACAAATCCCTCATCGGCAAGAAGGGAGGTCCTGGACAACCAGTCTAAGACTGAATTGTAAGTATTAACATTTTATTATTGTTTTATTACCATAACTAAATTTTACAAATACAGACGTATTTTTTTTTTTGTTTTCTGACAGTCACTATCATTTTAGATATATAAAAGAACCATCTTTCTAAGTAATCAATTACATTAGTTCAAAACATTTTGTATTACCAATTTCCATCAATATTACCTATGACCTCTTTTTTTATATTAAATCTTGGGCTGTGTTTTTTTTATTTGAATAGTTCATGTGTCAGTGTTGAATTATCTTCATGGTAATATCAGAATATATGAACTTTCAGAGGGAGCACATAAATTACCATATCAGCGTGCCACAGTGAGCAGAAATTTCAGAAATTCCTGCCTTGAGATGCTTCTCAAAGAAACAAAAAAATATCATTTTTAGTAACACATAAGATTGGATAACAAAGTTATCAATTTTATACTAAATCTGTAATTTCCCATTAGAAGTCCATCAAATTGCTTCTAATTTCAACACTATTCACACACATGATTTTTTGTTTGTTTTTGTAATACAATGCGAATTGCAGTGAATAAAAAACACTAGTAAAAAGATATTTATATGAAAACAATTTACAATTTCAATTGCCTGTTAGTAATATTATTTTTTTAACTTTTAATTATTTAATAGTTGGCTTCTTTCGCTTTTACATCCAATTATGGAGTCAAAATAAAATTGACACAACCGATATATAGTTATTGATTTGAAAATATTTTTTTTCTTTGTATTGTTACAACTTTAGATGATTCCATGTGTTTTGTCGAACTTGATTGACGTCTTTTTTCACTTATGTCAGTTCTGTTGCATCCATGTGATAGAATGCCTGAAGATGCCGAAAGGCGAAACCCAGGTCATTAGTGACAAAGTGTGGAATCGTACAAAGTTGTAACAATTCAAATTTGAAAATTGAAATCACATCAAGTACCTTCGGTCGAAATCATAAATAGGTAATATTTTTGTTTTGTGAATTTTATATTTATTCATTACCCAAAATATAATTGTCTCATTGATGTTTATTTTAAGAGATTTTTTTTTATTATTTCAGATGGCGCTCAAAAGGCTATAAGTTTAAATTACTAAGTTCATCTTAATCACTATGCGACGACTGCCTCTCAAAGGCTTGACTAAATTGCAGTTGAAGAATCTTTTCCACTTCCAGAAGGTTAATAACGATAAGATCATGTTATGAGTAAAAGTGTGTGCCAGATACAACATGCCCAGACATTCAAAACACACTAAAGACTAAACGTTAAATAAGTTAAAACTAGCGATTTTTAATCACCGTTGTAGCAAATTTAATTTTTTTTCAGCCCACATGTTTTCAGAAAGCAATCCTATGTTTCTAAAATAACATTTTATCATTACGAATGTTTGAATAAATTTATAGTAAGAATCGAAATAGGTTGCCATGTTTATTATTTTTTTTTTTTTTCAATTTATGTGAGTATGTTAGTATGATTAAGTGTGTTTGTGACGAATCTTTTTTTGTTCGATAATTTTCATTTTGTATTAATTTTTAGTCTATCTGCCATGCAATTTCTCATGTTAAAAAAATTGTTAATAAACATTACTATGTGAAATTTGCCTTAGTGTGTGTTGACTCGAAAAAAAAAACAAGCACATCAAAGTGAATAAATAATTTCATTAGATTTGTTGATAATATTTAAGAAAGTGTATTTCACAAAATAAAAGTATTTGAAAAGTGAACTATGTTTAATTTACCCATCTTCCAACTCCTGAGTGATATTGGCGTCTACTCCTATAGAGCCTGACAACTGTTTTTCAGGTGCGAGCTGACAACATTTCTCTACATATTAACACATCTCTTGCGGCCTTGATCGAGTGTAAGTTAAAGAGTTACACGGTGGTATTCTGCTTGCGTAAAGTATTAATCGTAATATATGCTGTCTCGCGAATTATTCGCAAACCATTAAAACTAAATCTTTCTGAATCATTCGCTAGTATTTTGTCGATATGATGTTCCGAAGTGATGTTTTAGTTTCCGAATTGGAACAAATTTTTTTGCATTAAATAAATTGCAAAGCGTTATATTTGATAAAATATGGACGAAATCGGGATTGTATGTTTGAACACTTCGATTTTGACCTGAACACATGTCCCGATTTATACAGTTACGGTAAATTTTTAATGAAAATTCAACAGATGTTACTGAAAAGCCATAAATATCGCAATCTAATAAGCATGATTGTGTAGTCTCCTGCAAAAGCGGTCAACATTTGGTAATTGTGATTATAGTCTCATGCAAACGGCAGATTGAGGACTGAACCTTGTCTCCTGCAAGAGAAGTGAATTGTTTGAGCCTGATGCTAGGTTGTATATACAATGAAAACTTATCAATGTTTATCAAGGACCCTAAAATAGAATGGCTAAAAGCTTACAATAATGGAAAATGTAAAATCTTTAAAAAATATAATGTCCTCCCTCATAAAATCTACAAAAATTTGTAAATACGAGAAGGTTTTGTGAAAGTTATATTAAATCTTATTGAAATAATCAAATAGTGTTTAAAACTACTTGTGAAATTCTTTATTAAAAAAAAAAGACATTTGAGCGAACTATATTCATTATTAAATTTTTCTGTTAATATATTTAGAGTTGATGTGCTCAAACTTGCAAATTGTATTGAATAGAAGGATTTAGCTACTAAAACCGGTCAATTGGGATAATATTTAGACAGTAGATTAAGGAAATAGATAAATAGGGGAATAGTTAATCCAAGATTATTTAACATTGTTCATATGGGTGTTTGACGGGGCTATAAGAATGAATGACCCATGGGAAAATGTATTATGCAAGAACAATTGATCGGGGCTCCACAGTAATTATTTTGGGGAGTAAAGAGTTAATCATTGCCTTAACTTTAGTTATCTTAATCCTTTAGGATCAAAAGACTGTAAATAATGTCCAGCTCTATCTATTCATATAAAAGACAAGCAGGTCAAAACTTCTAATAGTAAGGCCATGTGTAACCTTAAAAAAAAAGAGTGGTATGCCTAACACCACACCTATCATATATACAGTAAATGTAAGATTTCAGAAATATTGAGTTCTGTGATACATCTATCACTGCAGGTGTTAACTATCACTTCTTGGTGGAAGGGCAATATATTTAAAATAATCAAAACACATTTTTTAAGTTATTTCCATAATATATTTTATAATAAGGGCTGACCTTACCCATGTCCAACAATATTAACTGATAAAATACAAATAAGAATAAACAAATAATAATTCTAATGAGAGGTCCCTAACATTTTGTTCGTTAACTATTTTACTTCATTCGTATACATATTATATTGGTATGATTGCCTGTAAATTACTTTCTCAGTTCTCATAACTTTGGGTTTGAATACCTGCTATTTTTTAATTCAAAATTTTGTATATGAAGACATGTCTGTAATTTGTATTCTATTTTTCAATAATGATTGTGATGAGTAAAACCAGTCCTGATCATAAAATGTATGGTGGAAATAGAGTTAAAAAATGTGGTTTTAAAATCTAGTGCATTTCTTGACAGTCGTCTTAACTCTTACAAGTATTTTTAATCGTGTACGATATTTGACTGAAAGTGCCTGATGGAACTTCAAAATCAAATTTGAATTGTTGAAACTGAGTAGGTCTTTGGTTGTGAGCGACAAAGCATATGAATGAAAATTTTTTAGTGTCGTTTCTTCAAATAACTAAATTTTAATACATTCTGATTGCTACTTTGTTTTACCTCATTTGATTTATTGTGAATTAAAATGTAAGTGAATTTAAAACTTAAAGCAAACACATCACCGAAACTTCTTTAATACATTGCAGGAAATTTAATCTACGTAAGTGCTGTTTTACACCTAAAAATAGCTATATTGCAAATAAATGATTTTATAGGAAGTAATCTATGAAAAAAGCATTGTTACATTTTTAGGTTGATTGAGTAAATTGCAGATATTATGTATCATAGCGGTTTTTCCATTGAGAAAATTAATGATTTACAACAATTAGATTGTAACATAATGATGTAAAATAAGAAATAATTAAAGATTAGGTCATATTTTATTGATGAAACTACTTATACAATACTACAATATCTACGATGTAATTCTTCATAATTTAAAATCATAACTGTCACCGCATACTAAATTATTGTAATGGTTCTACTATTTATATTTGGCGTACAGACCAAAAAGTGACTCAAACCTTATATAGAGGCTTTTATTAGAATAATATTCAAGTATTGCAATGGAATTTTTATGATATAGCATCCCCAGAGAGAGAGCCGCCATTTTACTATTGTTGTCATTTTAATCAAGCATCGATGCTAAAGTCGGTGTATTTTAATATAGTATTTCCGATTTGGGAAAGCAAATAGAGATGAGTTCTAGGCATCGAGAAAAAAGAAGTTCTAGTCACAGAGACCGTGATCGTGATAAGGAAAGGGATAGGGACCGAGATCGTGATCGGGATCGCGATCGTGATAGAGATCGGGACCGTGACCGTCACAGGTCCAAAAGGTATTAAAACTATATTTCGTAGGCATTACTCCATGCGCAGTGTTCATTCTGTTAATGTATGAAGTATATTTTGAGTTGCGTTGCTTATATATTGATAAAAAATATGATTGAAAATAACCTTGAGTTTTAACCCTTTGAGCGGTATGAACTTACCGGTACGTTTACACCCCTGACCCATTATTTTAAATCCCACGCTTCCGCTCTTATTTTTTTATAAATTCTACATAGATTTATCAATGATTGAACATTATTTGAATTTTATCATGTATTTTTGAATAAAAAAAAAATAAGTAAATATTGCAAAAAAATGTTTACCATTTTTTTTTGTTTTGACTTCAATATATAGGTATTTATTGTTACGCAATTCCATTGTACTTTTATTTACAGTTTTTTTTAAATAACAAAAAAATAGATATACCATAATATAAAAACATCGAAAAAAAAAACACCAAAAAAATAAGAAAACATATGCTAAAAATTAACTCACTCAACCTTTTTGGACTCACGGACCACTAGATGGATTAAAATGTCTAAATTTTGATCCGGCGGACCACCAAATGGACTTTTCTGTTAAATACTATATATTTAATTATATCTGAAATATAATAAAATTATAAGTTATATTTTAAGCCATTTGTGTTGAAGTCTGCATTGCTTATTTATCAATATTACAGCGTATTGCTTCGGGGATTCCTCATTCTGTTAAATATATTTTTTTAACAAGTAGTCGGATTTCTCTGCGGGCCACCAACATTTCCTCGCGGACCACCAGTTGTTGACTGCTGGTATATGCCATAGAATTAACTCACTAATCAAAGGGTTAAGTATTTAATGGGTCTAACATAGTTTGATATCTTTTTACAGGGATCGTAGCCGTCACCGGAGTCGCGACAAGGAAAGGAAGAGCAAGGATCGTGATCGCAAGTCGAGAGACCATAGAAGTCGGAGTAAAAGCAAAGGGAGAAATAAATCAAAAGATAGGTGAGTCATTGTATTTATTTGGCATTTGAACTTGAATCGTTTATTACCTTATCCAGGGTTTAGTTACTACACCAACAACTTGGAGATTGTTTATATATGCATTATTTAATTAGTCGTTGACTCCAACTTCAGCAGTACTAACTTATTAGTGTTGTAGTTTGAATAAAACTTCTTTAATGGCCCTCTACCTCTCAAGTGCCGTAAGATATGCTACCATTTATTTTCGTTTTTATGATGAAAAACAAGCAAATCAAATGTCTTTTCTAAGTTCAGTAAGGCGAATTAGAAATTAGCCAAATTTTATCTTGGATTTAAGGAAAAGAACAAATTTACAGAATATTTTAAATAATAAAAACACATTTTTTTAGTACTTATTTCCACAATATATTTTTTGATCAGGACCGGTTTCGTTCATCGCGAGCATGTTGATGAGCTAAAAGTACTAAAAAAATGTGTTTTTATTATTTAAAATATCATCCTTTTTCACCAAGAAGTGACAGTTAACACCTTAAAAGTGAAATTTACAGAAGGCTATGGAAACTCAGCTTTCAAAAATTTGCTTGAAATTTTCTTGTATCAAGTTACATCTGATATTTCTTGACCACATTTTCATGTTAATGTATTATTCATATTTCGTATATTAAATTGCCGTCTTTCTTTGATTCCTATTAATGATTTATTTTACCGATTTCCGATTCGCTTAACATGTTTCTTAGAAATTGAGATTATTTTTAGCAGCACTGAATAAATTTTACAGTAGTAAAATCTAGCAATTTGTAAAACATGTTAACCATGCTTGATACTTATTTAAAATAAATTAGTCGATTGGCCAGTTGAAAGAAACCAGTTGGCTACTTAATAAGATTTATTTTATTAAAAAATTACTTCAAATAGTATTATCATACTGACATTTATGCAGGGATGGATCCATCGCTCTTTTGGATCAAATGGTCGGGACAACCACAACGAGCACAGTCCGTGCTGCCAGTGGAGTTCTTGCAAGTCGATTGGCACAAGCCGCCATGGCAGCGGCCGCAGCTGCTGCAGCCGCCGGCTTGACTAACTCCATCGCAGGTCCTGGGCCTCTACCCATTTCTGCTGCTGGAGCTGCTCAGCAACATTTGGACGCAATGAATCATCAGCTCGCTCAACAAGAGAGGTCACATGGTAATATTCTAATATTTCATTATTTTTTTTCACTTCTACCATTCAAACGCGTGCAATAGAGTGGCATGTATGTGTTGGTACGTGGGTGAAAATCTTGTTCAAAAGAGGAGTAAACATACATGTACGTTTGATTGAGTTTTTTTTATATTATTTTGAAAATGAGTATGATATTGTCATCTAGAGCAGCGGTTGGCAACTGGTGGTCCGCGAGGAAATTTTGGAGGTCCACAGAGAAATCTGACATTATTTCAATTTTTAATCTTATGACCAGAAAAAAAAATCAAGTGAATCTCGTAACACATACATATTTTTCTTGATGCATTGCATGTTACATGATGTCACAATTCAGTTGTCGCGAAAACTCCATAACGTTTATGCGAAAAGGCGTTTTCAATTGTCACAGCAATCAAAACACTATCGATCTCGACTTGAAATCCATTCAGATCTTCGTCTTGCAGTTATATCATTGGAGCCAAATATAAATTTTATTATTTCAAATGACCAAGAACAACTATCACATTTAAAATCAATAATGTTTTATAATTTAATTATAATTGATTGTTTTTTTTTAATAAACTAGCTGAATTTTTTAATGTATGCATATTTTTACTTATTTTTTTGGTGTTTTTTTTTTTCGATGTTTTTATATTATGGTATATCTATTTTTTTATTACAAGTAAGTACAAAGTACAAAGTTTTAGTACAATTCACTTTGTGTGGCTCTTGAAAATCTTTATTATGATTTTAGTCATTTATTTGGTTATGTTTCGGGTTTTCAGATAGCGGCGAAGAAACTGCGGAAGAGAGCCGAGCACGTCGTAAGCGTTCACGTTGGGCCGGATCGGAACACGACAAGACTTACATTCCTGGAATGCCCACCATCTTGCCGCCCACTCTTACCAAGCAGCAAGAGGAGCAATACCTGCGTAAGTTTATAACTCTTCATCACATCATTGTAATCAATGTCTTATTGCTGATCGTCACCTTCTATTCATTCCGCGCACCTGTTATTGTGCTCATTCTGTCATGTCATATTTTTGTGTTCAGGATAATTGTCTTTCCACAAAAAAAAGCATTGTGACATGAAATCACTTAAATATATATATCCTCAAAATAAATGTCATAATGCTTTATTTGAAAGATTTTTTATCTTTTTTTTTTTTTATTTTTATGACATCGAGTTAATCGCCATGATGACTTTTATGGAAGCATTTTTGTTTAAAAAAAAAAATACTGTTTCGTAAAATCGTGCCATACTTCATATTTTAACTTTTTAATAATATAGAAAATGAGTTATATTTTTAATAATATTTTACATGTAAGCTATTTCAATAATTCGATACCATAAAAACAAAAAAAAATATATTTATCTAAGATTCTTATGTTGTTCTTTTATCATCCGTACCTGCTTACCATAAACAATTTTATAACCCAAAATAAATTTGTACCGATAAACGATAAGAGAATTACATGAATCATAGATAAATTTGTAATAATTATTCTTGTTCATTGTCATCAAAGGTTCCTACAAAGTCATATCTACGATATTTTTTTTTGTGTATTTGTGACATATGATAATATTTTTTACAGGCTTATTGGTTCTTACACTATTACCATAACATTTTTTATTTATTTATAAAACATTTTATTTCAGGCTTGATAATAATTAATAATTAATGATGATAAATTAATAAACGAATAATATTTTTTTTACCTTATCAAAGTTTTATTTTTTTAGTGAAAGGAAAATAAAAGGTTTCTTGAACTCAATTGAAAGTAAGTATTTTTTTTAAAAGAAAAAAAGACAAGTTTATTAAAAAAACAAATGATACATTAGTAAATATTATTACACACCACACTTCATTTAGATTTTAACTTTTATTATAATGTAAGAAATTAAAATTAACCAAAACATATTTAATACAATATATTTATTGCATATTTCGAGATATATTTAAATATTCATGTAATATATCTTTTACAGAAAAATATAACAAGTTTATTATAGTCTTTTAAATAATATTAAAACCAGGTTTATTGAAAGATAGCTTAACTCCGATTAGTTTACAATTATCATTTTTGCACAATTCATTAACTGCTATATTATTTTTACGCTAGGCATTCTAAAATGTGGATAATCTTTGTCTAATTATGGGTTTTGGGCCCACGCCTAACCCATTTTGGTTACAGTGCAACTCCAGATCGAAGAGGTGAGCCGCAAGCTGCGATCGGGGGACCTGGGGATTCCGGCGAACATCGAGGAAAGGTCTGACCGAAATGTGACAATCCCGTACGCCGTCAGCCAGCTCCGCCGCTGGCTACCGGCCGCGCACCTGTTGTGACTGCGCCGGAGATTTATAAAAACCAGATAATCGATAGATAATCATTAATGTATTTTAAATTGATAATGGAAATAGCATTTTTTACGGCGATCAGCAGGATAGCATCGCTCGGATGCGGAGAAGCGTTGGTAGAGTCGTCAGGTTTCACCACTGGCGCTACACGATGCGCCTTTGGTGTTTTAATTATCTTATATATCTCTTGTTTACTCACATTTTGCCATCCTGTGGTCATAATTACAAGTTAAAGCTATTTGAAAATCCTTTCAAATTCACTCCAATTATATTTTACAAAGGTATCAATGAAAATCATGTCAGTGTATTTTACTGACTGAATAAATTCATAATCATTTTTACTATCCGAGATACATTACTTTATGGTACTACATTATCGACATTTTATAGTTTATAGTAAATATATAATTTGATGATATTTACCGCATTCATTATTATTTTTTGCGATAGCAACTAATTTCAATTCAGCTGTTTTTTTTTTTTTTTTTAATATCTATACACCCGCCGAATCCTGAATTTATTAATTTCACCACCCCCCACCACACCCACTTAAGTAAATGCTAATTAAAATTTAACTTTACAGCAAATAATAATATTTGAACATTTTGTGTAAATAATTTTGATGTGAAACTTTGTTTATTGGACAGAGCTGTATGTTTAGCGGATGTCTACAATCCTATAAATTAATTCCTGTTAACTAATCATTAATAATTCACATAGCATTTAGGAAGTTCACCGAAGTACTAGGCGTTTTTATCTTCTCCAAATTGCTTCGGACATCTGGGAATACGATGGCAAACACTGATTAATAATTTTCTGCATATTCATTAGGTTATAATCGCAGTTAGCTTATGGGTAAATAGAAGAACAATTCATGATTCCAATACACAAGATTATTTTTTTACTAATCTCTAAATGAACTGTTGAGAAACTAATGTTATATTGAACCCTATGGTCTTTGACTCAATTCATTGGTGATGCATGCACGGTTTTCCATAGTGAGGTATTTGAGATTTAACTCTGAAACCGCATGGTGGAAGAAAATATGCTACTCACTCGGGTTATTACAACTGTTATCTTTCTTGTAAAAGAGTGTTATTTATATTTAATACCAGCGTAATATACATGCTTAATTGTTGAAATTTTTTACGGTTCCACATGTTTTGTTTTCAACTACCCGGGTTGTGCCTTGACAACAGTTAGCATTGTTTACTCACCAAATGATTTAATTACAAAGGAAAAACACATCCTAAGGCCAGGTTCCAAATAAACAATTGAAATGACCTTCAACAATATTGATTTAATAATAATGGTCTAATAAAATTGGTCGTCATACAAGAGAAAGTGACTGAGTGTTGTTTCACATAACTGAACTAAAAAACTATTCGACGTCATGAAAATTTCTAACGTTATATGTCTGTATCCACAAATATCAAAAAAAGAAGAAATCAGAAATATGCATGAAGTGTGAGGAGTTTTTAGATGATATCAAATGTTTTCTCTTGAAGATTTTACTAATCAACACTTCGATGATTTCAAAATTCATATAACTTCAATGACACGATAAAACTGGTTTTAATTTTCCCAATACTGCAATATCAATATTGAATCATTCCATCTATTTTTTTTTAAATATTGCTTTCTGATTATTACAAAAATATGATCTAAGTAGAGAACGTATCACAGCTGTTTGAAAATTCAATAAAAGTGTATTTGTACAGTTAAAATGATAACTTAAATAAAAAAAAGTAGGTAACATGATAAATGTTAGATTTGTTATGAACTTTCATTCATTTATCATGTATTTATATTTTTCAGTAGAGTATCAATCAAAACATTTCATCTTGTTGGATTTTTAACTAAATTTTCTTTTGGAATCATGGATTAGATAGTTTCTAGATTGTTCATGCTGATGAATTGAATGATACAATGCTTTTATGTATGCAGGCAAAATGTTTGATGGTCAGATTAAAATTTGCCACGAAAACCGAAAGAAATTTGACAGAAACTGCCTTCCTAAGACTTAGCATATATTTTTCAAAAAAACGTTCTAGATATTGAAACATTGTTTTTATAGATTTAATACTACAAAATAATTTTTTGTGTTTGTATTTGAGCTGTTAAAAATCCAAACATAATTGATATAAATGAAAAAATATCCACATAATTCCTTACATTAATAATCTTCAATCACTGGTGCTTCATTTTTCTTTATTTGGGTCAAAACACGTCTTATATCTAACAATCAATCAATGATAATTAATAACAAATTATTTTATACTCGTTAATGTATATCTCTGTTATAATGGTAACTGGTTCAACTTTCATTATGGGTTATGAATCGCTTAGAAGCTTATCAAATATTTCGAGTTGATTGTTTTCTAATATGTTCATTCAACAAATGACTTAGGGCTTAATTTATTTTGTGTTCTATGCCAGCCATTTGCTTTTGCACTCTGATTATTTTCGACTGAGAAGGATTAGGGTGGGAAATTAAGTTAATTTTGTATTTTTATAGAAGTGAACAAGTGACTGGTTCAATATAAAGAGTAGGTTCTTTAGGTTAGCAGTTACCAACCTTTTGGACTTTGCAGACCATTAATTAGTACTTTTTTTTAAAAGTGATGCATACATACTTAAAATAAAAGTTTTATTTTGAATCAATAAATGCAAATAACCTTATTGTGTGGTGGTCAACATTGTTAGCTACTGTGACAGATCTCACATGCTCAAATTGCAGTTCAGACAGTGTCAATTTTGTTTGAAGATGTTTGTGTTATCTAAACATTACTTCCCATCTATCCCATCTTAAAAAAATGGTGGAATGAAAGTAGTTTGCTAGTCATTAGTTCTGTCCTAGCCGTTTCTCTTTTTACCCCAATCTTGTAAAAACGAGGTTGAGCGACCTCCATTAAGAAGCCATATGCTCCACATTTGATGCAAGTAGGAATACAAAAATATCACTGTTCTAATTATCAGAAATTTATTAGTGTCGTATTTGTTGCTATATGTATTTTTGACCCAAATACATTACTGCAACAACTGTGAGAATCACTTTTAGGCGACTGTTGATTTAGATCAATTAATTTGCAAACCGCACTTGGTCTAATATTTATGCAATTTTGAGAGACTATCAAACATTTTCAATTGGTCGAATGTCAGTGTGCATTAATAGAGCGATTAATTGCGTTTTGAAGTGAAATGAGAATAAGAGTGTTTTCTGTTTTGTTGTGCAGGTCTCCGTCTCCCGAGCCGATCTATTCGTCAGATGGCAAGCGGTTGAACATGCGGGAGTACAGAACGAGGCGGAAGTTAGAAGAAAAACGACATGCGCTCGTTCAGCGGATGATCGCCATCAATCCTGAATTCAAACCTCCCAGTGATTACAAGTCAGTATTCCGATACTGAATAAATATATCGATCATGTCAAAATATTATCCTCTGTTACTTAGATTTGTCAAAAATTAAATCATTAAATATAGATAGACAGATATAATAAGATACAGATTCTTTCTTTATGGGACTTCTATCAAAATTATATGCATATTTGAAAAAAAAAATTATAATTTAACATTCTACAGTTTTTTGTATAGGTAAAAGTACAATATAACTAATACTTCAATTTACTCTTTACAGAATTTAAGTTATTACAATAATTTCGGTAATGCAATTACTTCAAATGACTTGGTGGTTTTATATTTTTGTATTACACCACTGTAATGGTATCACATTTTTATTTATCAGAATTTTATATTAATCCGGAGTACTATATATCATGTATTATTTGACGCTTGTTTTTTCAGACCTCCTATTATAAGGGTGAATGACAAAGTGATGATTCCTCAAGAGCAACATCCCGATATTAACTTTGTCGGACTTCTAATCGGCCCTCGCGGAAATACACTTAAATGTACGACATTAATTTTATTACTTCACTTTTGATTAAAATATTTTATATAACTCAATATGATCATTTTAATGCTTGAATGTGATTTTTAGCAATGGAAAAAGAAACCGGAGCAAAGATAATCATCCGCGGAAAAGGTTCAGTCAAAGAGGGAAAAGTTGGACGTAAGGATGGTCAACCGCTTCCCGGAGAAGATGAACCTCTGCATGCGTACATAACTGCAACTAATCCGGAATGTGTGAAGAAAGCTGTTGAAAGGGTAATTATCTACTTTCGTGTTCAAGTCAGTTATGTTACTAGTTTGAAAAAAAAATAGATTTAGCTATCAGATTACCTATATTCACTTTATTATTAAGCGACAGAATTTGCTACAAGTTGATAAGTCTTGCTATGTACGAAAGCGAATTAAATTGCTGTAAATCATTGATTATGACATGAGTGGAAATTGTAATATTTGATAATTTATCACTTGCAGATAAAAGAAGTCATACGGCAGGGCGTGGAAGTACCCGAAGGTCAAAATGATCTGCGTAGAATGCAACTGAGAGAATTGGCTCAGCTCAATGGAACACTGCGAGAAGGAGATCCTCGGGGAAGGTGCTCTAATTACTGCGGAATCGATCATAAAGGGTGGCTGGTGAGTCATTAACGATTTTAACATATTGGTATATTTTATCCCGTGTTGATTGATGTTTGTTGAGTTCAGAGAAAATGTTATGTTTCTGTGAATGTTCAATAGGTGTGAAATAGTACTTTATTCAATCTCTTCCATGCTAACGCCCCGACGTATGGGACGGCAATGTGCAAAGCCTGTACGCAAGCACCCCAGACGTTGGGATGCGAACATTAAAACGTGGGTAATGCAGGCAATCTTTTGCATATAGGACTGATTTTGGTTTTAAAATATCGCCCAATTGGTCCTGATACTACCACCTCCATAAAATTGTCAAAAGTATTAGGTTTAAATGCTTAAAACATAGATTTTTCGAACTCTGCAAATTTGTTCCGATTCCGCCAAATCAGTTTAAAACTGCATGCAAAATTCGCGTCTAACTTTGCACCAATCTCACGGCATTGCAATGTGACACTCCATGACATGTGACAGTAATGGCGCTTGTTCATTTCAGTTTGATTGGTTGCTTCGTTACGTCACCTTAATGGTAATTTACATGTTAGTTATTTGTTAGGGATATATTTATTAAAGTGACAACATAAGACATTTCTTTGTGTTTTTTAATGTTGTGAAACATTCGTAATGCAATCTATCAGGTTGGCAACTAAGTAATTGCGGATTTTTTTTAGAAAATCAAAGACAATTTTTTCATGGAACTAAATAACTTTATTCTGTAATGTTTTACCCATTTTGATCAATGACCTTTTGCCATCTTTCAGGAAGCATCATAATCCCATGTTCATAAAACTTCTGGTTTTTATTAGGAAAAAACTGAATCAAGTTCGATTTGACATCATCATCATTATTGAACCTTTTACTATTCAAGGAGTTTTGTAAAGATCGAAACAAAAAGTAATCAGATGGTGCAAGGTCAGGACTATATGGTGGATGTGGCAAAACATCCCAACCAAGCTCCAATAATTTTTGCCGAGTGGCCAAAGATGTGTGTGGCCTTGCATTGTCATGATGGAATACAACACCTTTTCGATTTGTCAATTCGGGCCGCTTTTCTTCAACTGCATTATTTAATTTCGTTAGTTGTTCAATGTAGGCATCAGAATTGATCGTTCGGTTGGGTGGTAAGAGTTCAAAGTAGACAATTCCTTTATAATCCCACCAAACTGATAACAAAACCTTCTTTTGATGAATATCAGCTTTTGATGTTGTTTGAGCTGGTTCACCTGGCCTGCTCCACGATCTTTTCCGCATGATATTGTTGTAAACAACCCATTTTTCATCGCCAGTTATCAGTCGTTTTAAAAATGCATCATTTTCATTACGTTTCTTTAGCAAATCGCAGCTGTTAATGCGTTGCGTTAAATGCGTTTCTTTCAGTTCGTGAGGAACCCATGTATCGAGTTTATGAACATAGCCAAGTTGTTTTAAGTGATTTTCAATGCATGTATGTGATACATGAAGCTTTGCGATCTCACGTGTTGTACTGTGACGATCCGAATCGATGATTGCTTTGATTAGGTCGTCAACTTCAACTGGACGACAGAGCGTTGTTCATCTTTGAGTGAAAAATCACCAGAATGAAATTTGGCAAACCAATTTTGACACTGCTGTTCTTTTAAGGCTTCGTCATCATAAACAGCACATAACTTTTTGTGAGCTTGCAATGTTTTTCCCTTTGCGGAAATAAAAAAGCAAAATATAACGAAAATGTTCATTTTGATTTTCCATTTTTCAACGAACGCCAAACGAAAACTACGCAACCGATCAAAAACTTTTATTACTGATTGACAGCTGAATTGTCAACTATCCAATAACAAAATTTGTTTACATTTGGACTACGTCGCAAACCTAAAAATTTTACTGGAGCTATCTATGAGTGAAATCCGCAATTACTTAGTTGGCAACCCAATAGCTTTCATAAAAGCCAACCCAACTATTTTTTATTACTGTATTTATAGCTCTATATGGAAAGTGAACATTTTGAAAAATAGCAATGCGGATAGATTTTGTTTTTATGAAAAACTGTCGCGCCGATCTGGTTAATTCTTCTGAAAATAATTGAAGTTTCCCATAGTTACGATTTTTGGTATTGTGCGTTCAATCAATCACTTATTTTACGATAGTCTGCAGTTTTGACAAATCTTATGTGGATATATGAAGTTGTTTTAAACATGTAATATGTTTTTTTTATAGTGTCCCGGAGACAAACCGAATGTAACAAACAACACTGTCTGTTCGTCATGCGGTGGTGCCGGTCATATTACCGGTGATTGTCGAGCCAAGCGTCCTGGACAAGGGGGCCCACCCCCGCCAGCAGCCAGGGCTAAGATCGACGAGGAATACATGTCTCTAATGGCTGAACTCGGAGAGGGACCCCCGCCTTCAGACCAAAACAAATCGTCGCCGTCCAATAATGGCGCCAGGAGAAATAACAACTTTGGATCGAGCATGTTTGAACAGAACCGTGGTCCTATCCGTGCGATCATGGCTCCGTCTATAGCTCCACCGATGCCGTCGCCGCACATGTTACCTAATAGTTTACCTCCTCCTCCCGGTTTCGGAGTCTCGGCTCCCCCACCTTTCATTCCTCCGCCGCCTCCTCCTAGCGGTGCTCCGTCAGTTCCCTGGCTCAGTACGCAGCCGCCGCCTCCTGGAAGCGGTCCGAATCCTCCCCCTTCAAACATCAACAACCAAATCCCTCCCTTGATGGGTCCGTCCGGTTTCAATCCCGGTCCGCCTAATCAGATGATGGGAATGATGGGTCGGCCGGGTTGCGTTGGCCAGACGTCTAATATGGGACCTCCAGGTATGGGAGGAATGGGCCCACCAGGCACTGGTAGTATGGGACCCCCCGGCACCGGCATGGTCCCCCCGGGAACTGGGATGGGACCTCCCGGGGTTCCCATGGGACCGCCCGGAGTTGGACCACCTCCGTTAATGGGAAACAGGAGTAGTCAGAACAATGTTCAGGGACAGAATAATCAGGTTTGTTCAAATGACCATTAGATTTTATTTTATATATATATATATGTAAATTTTTATATATTATACATAACGGGTGTTTTGTCTGAATGTTTGCCAGTGGCTCTTATGTGTGGCCACCGACATATTTATAGTAAATATCGATATTAAAATTTTTGATAAAAGATAAAAAGTTGTGTGGCGATTTATAAAGTATTGTTTGTTCTGTGAAAATATTATATTTTAGTTATTTATAAACCATAAATAATAAAACACAATGTTTCGTACTATTTTCACAATTTTACACTATCAAGATCTGACTGTTTTCGTTTATCAGGAACATTATCAATTGAAACAGAACTATTTAATATATATGTATATATATATTAAAAAAATGATTCAAGAATTAAGAAAGTAATTAAAATTAAATATCCACTATTTATTTCGCAGTCAAAATTATTTTTTGATTAATTCTGAAATTATTAATTACTAATTGTGAAACCAGTCCTGATGTTGAAAATATAATACAGTGCACTCTCGATTATCCGGGCTAATGCTGGGTAGGGTATGGTCACGGATAATTGAAAAACATGGATAATCCGAATCGTCAATTTTTTATTTTATTTTCGAATGTAATATCGTATACACAATACAATTTTTTACACATTATTTATATATTCATTATTTATCAAGAAAACACAAAAAATACGTAAAAATATAATATTTTATCATAATAACTAAGTAGTCCTGAGAGCTGACAAATATAATAATATAGGCAATAAATATCGAAATTAACAAATTTACTGCGGGTACTCGCGCCGGTTTATGCACTTCACTGGAAATGTAAATAGAAATGCATGTGGAGTACAAAGGATTTCGATTCTTGACTCATTCTAGTCCAATAAATTGTGATATTTATTGCGGTATATGCGAACATTCATACATTCAAAACACACAAGTGGTTAAAAAAATTCACCGATTAGTTATGTAAACACAAACACATTGCTAAATTCAACCTTTTTTTCAAACAATGCGCATATTCAAGATTGCAATTCATTAATGCGTCTCATAATCGTTATAGAAAAAAATCAATCAGATTATATTTGAATTAAAAAATATTTATTTTCAGGCACGAATAATCCGCAAACCGGATAATCCATACACGGATAATCGAGAGTACACTGTACCTTAAAAGTGATTACAATAATACATCCAGCTACCTTCTTAAATAAATCATCACATTATAGTAGCTGCAACATTTTAATACTGGGTCCATAATTTGTTTTTTTTTATATACTTATTGTGTATACATTTTCAATGCAGCAAGCCGACAAGAATGCCCAGTCACAACAGGGGCAGCGTTTTGGGATGCAAGGCGGCCCTCCCATGAGTCTCCCACCTCCCGGAACCGGTATGAGCTGGAGACCCCCCTTCCCGCCGCCGCCGTCCATGAACATGAATCCGCACTGGTCCACTCCACCCTTGTTGGCTCCGCCGCCTCCTCCCCCGCCATCTTAGTTCAGTGGCAAAAAGTTGTAGAATGACTTGCGGCACTAATACTGTGCTGGATCTAGAGTTATTTTGACGAGGCCTTCATCCAGCATATTGTGTTGATAGGAGTATATTATGATAACAAAGTAGATATATGAATGATTTTATGCTTTGTAAATTAGATAATCTCAATTGAAAATTGACACATCGTTGTCCAATTTGTTATGAAATCCATTCAATTCAAACACGCTTTTTACAAATATCTGACTTTTTTTGTAGTTTTTTTCTACGGGTGCTTCTGTATTAAAATTTTTGGTTACATCCTTTCAGTCAGCGATGAATTATTTTTTATTTAAAATTGAATTTGAATTGTTACAAATTTGTACTATTCCACATGTTTTCTCACTAACGACCTGGGTTTCGCCTTTCGGCATCTTCAGGCATTCTATCACATGAATGCAACAGAACAGGCGAAACCCGGGTCGTTAGTGACAAAACATGTGGAATCGTACAAATTTGTAACAATTCAAATTTGATATTGAAATTCCATGAAGCACCATCAGTCGATATCATAAATTATTTAAAATTGAGTTTTTATGTATATTTTGATTATTGTCACTTTTACCACCCACAAAAATATAAAAACATTTTTTTGTAACGGGTCAATTTGGATATGACGAGTCTGTTTGGTGGTTAATAATTTCTTTGAAGACAGTTAAAAATATGTTTTTTTCTGTAAGTTATTATTTCAAATCTAAACCTAGATCTTTATCACATTCGGTGCCCATGTGATTTTCTATAGATGCTGATTAGGAAGGTGGATTGTTCGAAATAAAATTGAATTTTACTATCCATATCATAATATGCTTACAGATTTGTTTCCAAATGTAAACTGTTAAAAAATTCTTCTTGTCACTTTGAAACAAAAAAAAAAATAATGATTACAAGTATCTAAATCTGAAGAAATTAATAATGATTTGTAAAAAATTTGAGAAGGGTAAACATAGTTCTGACGATGGCGTGAGCCGAAATAGCTATCAACTATATTTGTTAAAAATAGTTTTGTAGAACTAAAATACATTGCTATTTTTTCACCGTGTGATAATAGACAACGTTAACAGTCAGAGATACAATGTTGGGATTTTAACTTTGTCAAAATCATGTTGAGGTGTTTTTCTAGATGATTTGCAGTAATTTTTCCTGTTATTATATTAACTCAGCATCTATGGAGTAAAATATCATTTTCTATTTATTATTTTTGAATTATTAAAATCAAGTAATTGTTTTTTTAGATTAGACTCGTAGTTAGAAAAAAAGAAATGTTTCTTTTTAGGTCTTTGACGGACACCTAGATAGTGATGAATCTACACTGATTTTTTTTCAGTTTTTGTAAGGTTAATATACCCTCACTGCCCTTAAAAAACCGATTTAATTGAGAAGAGGTTGGTATAGTAAGTGCACTACCGGAAATATCTTAAGTAATTTAACAATTTCTACTAAAATATTACTTCATATCTTTCCTCTAGTCCCTCATCATATCATCGGTATTGTAAGGGTAGAGGGAATCGAGAAATGCTTAGAAAAATTGGTCTATTATTATTAATAAGTATAAAAAATGGTTGTAATATTTGATGAATTGAAAGATATGGTTTTTTTGCCTTGGAATAAAAAAAACCATATACCGAATAATATATAAATAAAAAAACCATAAATTAGTGTTTTATTTAACTCTGAATTGATTTAAACTCTTGGAATGTTTACTATAATCTGCATCTAGTAAATGTGATATTATCACTATTAGTGGAACAAACTTTTGTCATAAATAAAATGGTATTTAAGAAACTTGTTGATTTATAATCATATTGTGTCTTATTTTGTTTCATTATAATTTTGTACAATATAAATTTCTTATAACTAAATCAAAAAAAAAAAAATCACTTCAATAAACAAACCTAATATCTCTAAACAATGTGGCTAAAACTTATGATCTATCTATCAACTTTGTTAGGTCCTTGCTTTTTATAAAATAATTATTTCTTCATCTGTATGTTATATTGGACTTTATTTATCTTTAAGTAACTTGGCAGTAAATTTATTTTCTTGAAATGATCAGAAAAAAAAGTTGAAATTATATATTGAGCAAAAAAATCCACGTTTATTTGTTTCTTTTCTGAGTGTTGATCTCAAACAAAGTGACAGATGAGATGAATAATGCCTTCAGCCCAAATTAAAAAAAAAAGCTCATCACTAGTGTTTTGGTTGAAAGGTTTGAGATAAACAACACACTAAACATCAATAAAATCTTTTATAAAAACATTTAATTAATTACATATATACAAAATAATTTATCAATTCATCAACATTCACATTTCTTTCGCTTTGTTTTTGTAAATGTCTGTAGAAGTTATCCTACACTTAAGGTGTCACTTCTTGGTGGACTTATGAGATCTTGGTGATTCTACGAGACTTGCTTGCTATCCAGTTGCTCAAACTCTCCTTATCACAGAGAGTAAGTATCGATACATAGATCTTGCTGTGTACCGCTTTTAGGTTTGGATCGGTGGGAGGTAATTTCTAAATTATAAATCCATTTATGAAACTAGGATTCGAATCGACAAACATCGCAATTGAAGTCGATTAACATAAACCACAGCTAAAGGATCACTATTATCAATACCTCTTTGTTTTTACATGATTCATTAGAACGATATGTATTGATGAATGTATTTGAAAGAGAAACTAGGAAAAGAAATAAAAATATAATGAATATTTGGGGTAATAAATAGAAATGGCACTTGACAGAAGTCTATTCCTCAGATGTCAGTGTACTGGCTGCACAGTAGATTGAAGATCATGCATCGGTAAACCCAGTTCATTGAAAACAAACTGGTGGAGAAAAATTAATCAGACATGATTATAATTCACTTTTAAGGTGTTAACTGACACTTATCGGTGGAAAGGCATGACATTTTAAATAATATAAATACATTTTTTAATACTTATTTCCACAGTATATTTTATGATTCTGATCGTAGAATATATTGTGAAAATAAATACTTACTAAAGAATGTGTTTTTAGTATTTAAAAAATGATTACAATTGTTAACTACTATTGATAAGTACAATTATTATACATTGCAAAAAATAAGGTTGATTGTATCCAAACTATCTTTTCAGATCTATATTATTTAAGTTGGATTTCTTTCGGAGTATGAATATATAAATATTCAATATCATTTGATAAGTATTATTGGTCATTATAAGGGCTTAAAATACCAAACTCAAGGAACCTTCGTGTCTTTTATTGTCTCGTAATCCACACTTAAAAATCTCTGGATTGTATTTTTTAAATTCTGAAATCTAGTGAACAAAAAACTCCCAGTGATTCTTAGTCGGTACCAATTACAATTTTTGACTAGCCACGAATTTTTTTCATCAAGCGTAAAAATATTTTAGTGCCTTGAATAGGATATTTCAAAAGTTACCCTGTTGGTGTGTAAGTATTTAAGCTTTTGTTCTATGACATCACATTATTTTGGTCACTGTTATGATATGCGATATAGTAACAATCATCCATTGTTTTATTCTTGAGTATGTTGCTTGAGCACTAATTCGCAATACTTTGAGAAGCTGTCAGTCATGGCTTCAATTTGCATTTGCAGGACGTCGTCAACATCTTGCATTTGTTGCAAATAAGCCGAATCTGGCATCGACCCTTGTATTAATGATGTCATTAAAATGTCATCATATGTCGAATTGTAATGATCGTTTGCTATATTAGGTATGATATTAGCTGCAGAAGTTGATAGCAAATTCGATGCACCAGATGCAAATATGTTTGATGAGGTTTGTGTTATTGAAGTAATTTGAGGTAATGAAGCCCTTTGAGATCCTGGTGCCATTTGAGGTACTGGTATCATCTGATGGACTGAAGCCATTCGGGATGTTGAAGCGATTGGAGCCGCAGGAGCCAGATGTTGAGGTATAGGGGCTACGTGAGGTGCAGGAGTGGGTTGCGGTTGTAGTGTCATCGGAGATACTGTGGCCGTTTGCGGTGTTTGTGAAGGTTGAGATGTCGAAGATGTCTGCGGTCCAGATGACATGATGAAAGAGGACAGCAACTCTGAAATACAAATCACACCATTTAGCATACATTTATATTTCAATTAGCTGCATGAAAAAATTACTTTGTTAATGAAACAGAGAAATTAATATAAAAATAATGGTTTGATGATTTCATTCAAATAACTTTAGTTGAAATTTTGGATCTTGAAGCTTGGATTCAGCTCCCAATTCGGCCATCAATTTGAAACCTCTAAGATTTTGACAACACTTCAATCAATTTCAAGCTGCATTTTTAGGATTTTACTAGCACTGGTTTTGTTGTAATGGATAGAAGTGGAAATTGTAAGACCTTGATTTTTATAATAAATTACAGTGCATGATGACATCCCCACATATAGAAAAGAATTTGAAAGTTACTGAAAGCCATATTACCAGGATTTTCTCGGAATGTCTGCTGTAATCGCTTCAATAGACAAGAGCATTCGTTTTCACCGTTCACTCGACTGCGTTTTAGTTCCGCCACATCTAACAAAAAGATTGAGAATTATTATTTGGAAATAATTTATTCAGGCTATCTTGGTTTGCTGAATGCATTAAATTTCAGTTATACAGAATCCTGATAACTTTTTAAAGGCGAGGTTAAAAAAGTAAATCTGCCTTTGAAATGTTTTTTTAACCAGTGTTCTGCAATTTTTGACACTCACAGTAGACTTAATAACTTAAATTAACTTAACCTCAGAATTTTGATGTAGCGAAAATACCATTAGCAATAATGTAAATATTTTTTAATGTATGCTAATTAAATATTTTTAATGCATTATGTCATGACACCTAGCCTCATTATTTATTATCAGAGTATTTTTTTAACAATAATATTATTTCACAGTAAGTGTAGTAAACAAATATTTTCCTCATTGAAGTCTGCTTGAAAAAATAAAGGTACTTTCTGTATCAAGAAAATTACTTGTACATGCAAGAAACAAATCATAAAGATTTTTAGAGGATAATCATAAATATAATGCTTACCAGCATTTAGTGGACGTAGTTCAAAGGGTCGAGGCTTACTCCTAGTTTTTGTTTTCGGATTATGAAGCATAACGTATACCTGGAAAGTAAAGTAAGTTATTGTTGGAACTGTATCTTTATATATTGTATATATATATATGTCATTTGATTTGTTCAATTCAATAGGATGGCACAGTACTAAAGTCTAAGCATCAAAATATGTTATTTTTAATTACACCCAGTCCTTTTTTTTGCGATTTTTTTTACGCGAATTCGATTATACGCGATTTTTTTGGACGGAACTGCTACATTTTTTACGCGCTTCACTCGTGTTTACGCAATTTTTTCCCCAAATTTGTTTTAAAGGAGACATTTATATATGATGCTAGGTATGTATGTTTCATTATTTTTTTAAATAAAAAAATATGTATATTTTTAAAACTTAATTTTGTAAAGCATTCCATTTTTTTAAATACACATACAATTGCCAAATGTTGACGAGTGTATCAGATATTATGCGAATTTATGTTTTAGGGTATGTAAAGAAATATAATGTAATTTCGTGAAATCATTTTTTTTACGCGCCTTTTTCTGGAAACAATGTATCGCGTAAAAAAAGGACTGGGTGTATATTTCATTAATTACAGTTCATGCAATATTCTAGTGTAATGGAAGTGGAGAATGGTGGTGATATCGTCAATATTACGTTAATAATAATTTTACAATACTTTAATAGAATATGGAGGTTTTTGAGTATATAAAAAGATTATAACGAAAGCCTTAAAAAGTTGAATACATTAAATCTAATTTTTAGCTCTGAAATGAAGTTTATATTTATGAAGGTGGTTTTTAGATTCATAAAAACCAAAATTTTTAAAAATTTCTTTGGCTATACGTTAACAAATTCTAAAGAAAAACAATCAACTATTTTTATAAATCATGTCTCACTTGAAGAAACTTAAAATATATAGTGATCAAAGTTAACATACCTTGACTGGTTGGTCTATATTTTGATCTTTATATTTAGGTGTGCGGAAATTGATTGCTACTTGTTTGTGAACGTTGATTGGAAGAAATGGAGCATTTTCTTTCCACACTATTACGCCATCTTGTGTTTCATAAAATTGAATTTTTATATCATCTTTTGGTACCTGTAAGAAATATAATAATTCTTATTAATATTTTTGTAATAAATTTTATCAATTGACCAAGTTAGTATGAGATATCTTTATTAATTATCAAAAATGATCAATGACATGATATGAAATGTTTTCCAATGCATTATTTGGGTGTATCAATATTTTAGGTTATGTAGGATAACTTTTAATTTACATTAAACCATAGCATTTTGCTCTACTGTCATTTCACACATGTTAATATATATCATACACAAGTCATAATGGAAATAACATATAATTGTAAAAGTGATAATGATTGGTGAAACTTTTGTTGGTTTTTTTAATGTAGATTTCCTTTGACAATAAAATTTACATAAAGGAAAACCACCAAAAAATCACTTTTTGACACCAATATGATTATTCCTCTCGATTATGCATATCTTGACCACAAATATGTATTGTATGCATCATTTCTCATACATAAATATTTTGATAAAATTCGAAGATAAAACTGTTAAATTTATCAGATCTTTTACAAAAATTTTAATTTCAGGAACATCAAATATTAAGTATATTGAATGTGAAATTTCCTAGATTCCACCCGAATTTTGATCAAGAACTTTTTCGAGCAGACTCAATTTGTTGATACGAATAATGCGAAACAAGTGTAGGGGGATATTTCTCAATAAATCATATGATTGGGAAAAAGAGTTATTCCAGTGTTTATATTAAATTTAAGATGAAGGGTAAACATATGTGTGTGTATGTGTGTGTGTGAGTTTTGAAGAAAAATTGACAGATGGTACTAGGTGTATCATTACTGACAATATTGCATGTCAAATATTTTACATTAGAATTTGCATAAATTTAAATGATTAATTTTAAACTTGAGTCCTGCTCATCCTCATCAAGGATAACTATGTCGAAGCGTCCGTCAAGTTAGGATATTTATTAATTATGTAAAAGTTCATTCATTGATAATTATTCCTATAATCATGGCCAGTAGAACCTTCGTTGGTTGTTCTCATATGTATAATAATTTTTTTATAGTCCCAGCCAATCACCAAGAAGAACAATGTTATTGTTTTTATAGGTTATTTTGAAAAATAAAAAGAGCCGGGTTTCAGTAGAGCTATAAAAATGCTCCAATTGATGAAGATATTAGTTAATCTACTTTTTCATTTGTCATCTGTCTTAAAGTGATCAATTATATTCTCAGTGTACTATTTTTATTCTAAAATCATATCAAGTATGAAAAATAAAATTAAATACTGACTAAATCCCTTTTGTTAAGGATACCACTAGCGCCATTTTATGCCCTGTATAACAGATATTTAATGGAAAAGTATTTAAGCAAAACCTTAACTTGTTACTAATGTTTATCTGTAAACATTTTTTCATTAACCCACTGACTGTTAATTTCTTTACTGTTGAGATGAACGATTGCAGTGTGTTGACAGTTGATACTTGAAAATATAAGAAATTCAATAGTGTCAAAACTGTTGTGAAAGAATAACTTTTGTATTCAAATATTTCTTGCATATTATTAAACACCAATACTGCTGAATTAATTTTTGAAATATTCGGTGATAAGATATCTTTTATATGTCTCACCATGAAACAAGTTAAAATATGGCACAGTTATATAACCTTAAGTGTAACGCTCTTCTTTTGAACGAAGAGAAAAAGAAATAATCGTTACCTTGTCACAGAGTAGAATCATATCTTGACCACCAGCAACTGATGCAGAACAGTGGCTCAGTTTATGAATGACTAATTCATTCATTGCTTTCTTATCGCTAATGGTATTTTTGGTAACAACTGCTCGCAGCGGAGTCAGCTGGTCTTCCCCAATTCCGTTTGCCTTTGAAACCAGGAATACTTGAAAACAGAGCTTCAATGTATTTAATTTTATCCGAGCTGGTGGCTGTTGTGAGTCTGAAATAAAAAAAAACCTATAAATGTAGATTCAGTTGTTGAAATTAATTAATAAGAAATGCTTTGTTATTAATATGTTACATTATTAATATGTTATATTGTTCTTAAGAATTACCTTATAATTAAGATCACGGAAAAAATTAAAGCATACATATTAAAATATAATAAATAATATGTGTTCTAATTTCATTATTTCATTATTAAGTACTCACCACATGGTCCAACACGCAACCGTTTTCTTAAAGCGAGAGACTTCTTGACATCCTTTTTTCGAACACACTGTATCCCCAAGTTATTGAAGACAATAAAAGGTTTGCCCGGTTCAATTTCCATAAATGCTTTGAAGATTCCCATGTGGCAATCTCTTCCAACCAGTTGATGAGGATGTGCACTGAAAAAGGATTGAAAGCTTAAATTCAATTAATTTGTCATAAAATGGTCACCTGAGTCAGGATCTCAAGAAATAATTAAGCAGGAGCTACTCTTACAACTTAATTTTTGTATAAAAATAAAACATTTCATGTCAAAATTTTAATTTAATGTTGTCAGATTGATGGTTAGTAACAATATTGTCAAAAGTTAGTTAAGTATACAATGATTCATCAATTTTTCATTCAGAATAACTCAATTGACACATTAATAATACCAGTTTGGGGAAAAGTGAAATTTATTTTATTGAGAATTATTGTTACAGTAAATTTATAGGTAGGAAATAGTGATACCAGATTAGCATAGATCCATCTATATTAGAATGTGTTTTTTTTGAATGTTTAAGTATACATATGTACAACACAATCATAAGTACACTTATAGTGATGGACATATAAAATTTATTTGAGATATAAGTCAGTGTAATTAATTAATTTATCATGATTTTTATGATAGAGTATATACTAATATGTTTAATCTTTAGATGACATACAGCACCTGATAAGTTTAATATTTAAAATCAAATGGCATGTGTCGAAGTAAAGCTCATTTATATTAATTAAAACAAAGGTTAATCTGGTTATTAATCTAATAAAATCCCGTATATTAATAAAAGCACCTAGTGGATGTAACGGGTTTCACTTTTAACCGCAACTTTGACAATGAATAAAATGACTTACCTGTAAGGTTGCTCGTCTGTTACACATGATATCATTACGCAGACGGTCCCAGTATACCCCACAATTTCTATTGTTGGAAAAGTCCGACATTGTGGGGTGCTGTGTGCACCTGGGACAGACCCTGCTGATCTTCCTTCTGAAGTTTCACACTCATATCGAAATCTATAACAAATATTATAATATATAATGTTTTTGTTGATTCTTTCTCTATATAAAGAAAAAGATTTATTCCATTGTACATTTTAAACAGTACAAAAAATTATAATTATTATATTATAGAAGAATTATTAGGAAAGAGAAACAGTAAGAAAGAGATTGTGTGACTGTGAGTGCATGCCTTGTTATTCTGTGCATTACAGATGTAAAAATGGAGACAGTATGTGTGTGTGTGTGTCTGTTTGTTAGTGTATTTTGAAACACATATAGATAGATTAATTTCAGACATATCCATTTTGTTAACATACCAGGTATTGTGATAACGGATAATGTTATACATTGGTTATTGTTATCAATTCTGATAATTATAGATGTATACAAAAAAGTTATTTTTAAGGTGTTAACTGTCACTTCTGGATGGAAAGGGATGATATTTTAAATAATAAAAACACATTTTTTTAGTACTTATTTCCACAATATATTTTTTGATCAGGACCAGTTTCGCTCATCGCGAGCATTATCAACTGATAATATTCAGGGTTGATAAAAGGTTCTTAGGAAAGTCTAACAAAATAATCACTTATGATTGAGTCTTTTAAAAACATAATAGGTTTTAAGTTACAATAGGAAGGTGCGTAAAGATTTTAGGTCAGTTATACTCAATCTATGGATCAAATGCGGCCATGCAAGCACTTCTTTGTGTATAAATTTAAAGCCTGTTTTATGTAAGTATAATATAATAGTTGTTTCAACATTAAAAATCACATAGAAGAAAGACTTGTTTATATTATTTATTTATTTATACCATTATTTCAACCCATTGAGTGCTGACGCCTCAATTGTCGAGACAGCTGATTATAGTGTAATGATAGTTGATATTTGATGCTGTAAGAGTGTTAAGTGTGGTTAAAAGTTGTGTTGAATTGATTGCTGTGTTGAAATATGGCGTGATTTTTACTGTCAATGCTTATACATTCTTATATAGTCAACTTATTATAAATGGCTTTTTCAAAATGGCGGTCGCGGGTTATATGGCATTTATAAAAAGAGGTTACCACCCAAAAAGGTTGGAAGCCTATGCTTTAAGTGGTTCAACAGTGAATGGGATAATTATTATGGTAAGCATTGTGGCTTGAGAGAAAAAAATGAGTTTAACTGTTTAGGTAAAAGTTCAAAAAGTTAATAAGTTTCGTCATAAAATATAAAACAATGTTTTTAAAAAAACTTTGTTTAATTCATTGCAAATATTTTCAATTGACTAATAAACTATTGTTGAGAGTAAAATATGCGAATATACGTATAATTGGTTAAGCTACAAACACAAATTAATATATGTGGTTAAGGTATTTCTTATAATACTAGATGTGATGTCATTCAATCAATGAATAAGCGCCCATGTGCATAGGTGTAGCTACTGTCTAATTATCAATCATTTATTAACAATGGCGGACTTTATCTATGGCATGCCCGAAGAGCTGTCAGAGGGCTCTATTTTTTATGTCAAAAACACTATAAATTATGCGTGATTTTTATATTATGTACGAATATATTTAAAATATTTTGCAATTACAAATATCTTAATATCTGTTTGAAAGGCATGAATTTAAATATATTCGGGTAAGGGTATTTTTTTATGCAAAAAGATCTAATTTCCGTAATGAGAATCCTATGTTTTGCACAATTGCAATCCTCCAAAGAAAAGATACACTAAATTTGTAGAGTTCCTAAAGATATAAACTACAGAAAACCCGATTAGTCAACGTTCCATAAGCATTTTTCCTTTAACACGTGTGTCAAAAATATTCTATGTTGACCTCCAAATTCTATTAACACTTACTTGTATATATAATATATTATTTTCCAGTATTCTATTAAAGTCACATAGTGAATTTTATTGCAAAAAAAAAGAATCCATTTCTCTTCATTTAGATTTTATCTTTCACTAAAAACGTTTAAATTATTCAATTTATGATATCGATTGAAAGTGCTTGATGGAATTTCAATATCAAATTTTGTTTCAAATTGATCTAAAAAACGCGTAACGGGAAATTTTACTGAGCCCCGATCATCACGTTTTCGATTTTTACCAACCTACATATATTTTTCATAGCGGGGTTTTTATGAGCGTTTTTGAACATTCTATTTTACTCAAACAAACTTACTTACCTTGTTATTTTCTGAAAGTTAACTATAATAAATATTATATTAAATCTTCGTTGCTATAGCCCGTCTCTAACTAAAGATTTTGTTTTTAACTTGAAGTATTTTAATTAAGTGGATCCGACTTAATTTCCGTTCCTATGTTTTTTGTATTTATTAAAAAACATATACGAAAATAATTATGTCACACGAGTCAAATTGATAATTAATAAAAGACATATTATTGTTATAGTAATATAACTCGAGACTTGAGGAAAAACATGTTTTTATTGTAATCAATTTCTTGGATTTTTGTATATAGTAAACAATTACAAATCCCAACAAGGAAGATTGCGAGATATAAAATTAATATACTCTATTATTTGTCGTAGAAACGATTGTTGAATATTTGCCACATATAATCTATAATCTACATAAAAATTAACTTAAACGTGCGAAATGTGAACGATCTATAGAATACACAATTATTGTTGTTTAAAATATTATAAATAGTTTGTTGACTAACCTCAAAAAACAAAAAAAAACGACGTGTGTTGGAATTAGTTCGGCGGGGCTCGCCCGAACGCATTGACAATATGAATTCAATTAATAAATTACTATGTTTATTATAATATATATTTTAAGGCACGCACTTGGTGAGATTAATTCATTTAACCCATTCACTGCTAATAACTGGCACTCAAAAGCATAAGAGTTTTAACAGTATTGAAACTAAAAAGTTCATGCATTTTTTTTTATAATCGAAAGTATTTTAATATCTGAAGTGAGTTGAAAGGGATTACAGGTGTTGCTGCCTTTAAAAAAAAACATACGTATTATTATATCTTTCAATAAACCCTTCTCAAACAGGTTTTAGTTTGTTTTAAATTTTTTTTTCAATCTTTATAAAACACATCTTATATCTTTAACATATTATCAACTTCTTTCGTATGAAAATACGTGCAAAACCGGTAGCTGAGCTTTATGGAAACAATAAACATGATAAAATATTTACACTGTGTTTTACCAGTACCTAATTAATAATTTATTTAATTTATGATGAATCGTATAGTTATTGGCTATGCTATAATAATTGGCAATTTAAACTATCTAGCTGATAAAATAAGATGTCAGCCATATTTATCTCGCATTTGTTACCATTTATAGATTGGCCGTTCTCTTTTTTTATATGTCGTATTACAGAAGGAAGGTACCGTTAAAGGATGTTAGTTTCTTCTTGGCTTTAAAACCTCAAAGTTTGCGAATTTGCGCGTCATTTTTTAATAATTACTAAATGCAACATGATACTCTAAGCCCCAGCATATATTTATACTTGAAATGTTCTTTTATTGATTTTTTTATTTAAAATATTTTTTTTCTCTTCGTCTTGATAAATGGCAATAACTAAGAAATATGAGTTTCAAAAATGATGTTTAAATTAAACTATTTTAAATGAAAACGCAAAGCATTGATTGTATAATATATCAATGCTTTGCGTTTTATCATTTCTATTAAGAGACTTCAAAAATGTTAAATGTCAAGAGAATTATAGTTAACTAAAGTAATCAAAAGATGACGCTCAGCCGGCAAATAACTATTCGTTTCACTCTGACATCATGAAGTGGCTTACTTAAAATTTACCTCATAGATGTTGATGCAGGTTCTTCGACGATTCTCACAGATGGTAAACGTCTCGATTCAGGAGTTGGAGACTCTGCTAGGACCGGTTCGAGTACCAATGGTTGAAGAAGTGCCTGCTGAGGGACGAGGTACGGTAGATTTGACATTATGTCTTTGTCTTGTGCTTCTGCAAAATGGGAATCCATAGTTGTCTGGAATTAATAAAGGACAATAATATATAATGAATATTAATATTGAATGTACAAAAAATGTTAGGAGCACGTGTTCATGCATACATTAGTAGTTTGTTTTAGCTTGTGCCGGCCTATGATTTGACATACATGAGAAACATATAGCTGAATGTTTATCATCACACACTATTCATTTCCACTTTGGCCTCTATGGCTAGCGGTAACAATTGCGGCCATTTTATGGTTCATGGCATTTTTTAAATTTAATATTTTTGATATTTATTGCAAGCTCGTAAATTCTTTTCGAGTTACTATAAATATTTCAGAAATATGGCACAATTAAAATTTTTAACTAATTTTTAATCCACGCCTAATGCAGAGTATATGGCCTCCTAACCGAGGTATCTTAACGTAGGTTTTTTACGAGAATTGCTTATTATCCAGTAACTCAATCTATTTTTTTTATGGAGAGAGTAGGGATATAATAGATAGGAATAGTGGTTGGTTAACCGCCATCTCTACACCGTGTTTTTACGATCGGATGAGTGGGAAAATTTATTTAAACATCACAAATATCCATGCCTTCGAACGGAATTCTTAAGTCGAATGAAACAAACGCTGGTCGTGACGATTGTAAAACGCTGGATTTCGGGTCCGTGAGGAACGTTGCGAATTCCAACAACGTTGACCGCTGCTTTACGGAACAAATAAGTGATTAAGTTTACCTTAAATGTTTTGTATCAAAATTTGTCCATATCTGGATTTTGAATACTGTTTTAAAAAGTACGTAATTCATTTTATTCCTTTTCAAACAGTGATAAAATCTGTCCTAAAAATATAGACGATTTTGGCTTGTTTAACCCTCTGACTGCTAACGCCTTAACTATTGTGACGGTTAAATGAAGTGTGTTACCTGTTGACACTTAAAATATAAGAAAGTTAACGTTGTTAAAACTCGTTGAAGAGTTAATTCAAATTAAGAATATAAGAAAGTTGAAAGTCGCGGTTTTTTGGCTACACTACAATGTACCAAGTATGGAACAACAAAAAAATCTTACTAAATCAATTCAAACTGAATAATCTACACTTAAAAGTGTTTTCCGAGGTTGCATTAATGATTGCTTAGTTAAAAAATAATAATTATTACCAGATAAAACTTTTAATTGTAAAAATTTTTTTTGGGGGGCCGGGAATTAATTCTATCAGATTTGGGGGTCGTGTCATGAAAGTAATTGGAAAGCACCGCTCTTAATATTTTGAAATTAGAATTCCGTGCGACCATAAAGAAGAGAAGCATTTTTCAAGTAACAATATTTTGATGTCATAAATTGCACTCGATAATAAAAACCATAACCAATCTCATTGATAAAATGTCATTCCTAAATGATAAGACAATAATTAACCACTATGAATAATTCGGTGTGTTTATTCAGAAGTATTTCCTTCACAATAAAACTATCCGATACGTATACCTGCTACGTCACAATAATGTTATCTTGGGGAAAAATATGTTTATTTTTAGCTCGCGCAAAATGAACATTAAAAAGAAAAAGTGTCTTCGAATATATTAACGACCATGATTGGAATATCTCGGTATATATTTTGACTTCAGTATTTTTTTCCCGGAAGATCCGTTTCGCTTAATTTCAATATGTTTGATTCGAAATACAATCATTATCGAGAACAAATAAATATACAGGGAAAATTGACGGATATAATATATATCCGTTAATTATAATATTATTCCAAAGGAATCTAAAAGCAAGATTGATGACTTGGATTTATCGAGAAATCAATAAAGCGTTTGATTGGATAGGAATTTTATCGGTGGAAATCCATTTTTAATTAAAAAAATAACTTTAGTGAATATATAAAAATAATACTGCTTGAAAGAATGTCATTATAATACGTGATATTTTTACTGACGTTTTAGTGAAATCATAAATTTATTTATTTAGTGCACACATGTTACAAATTATAACTTTATTAATTTATGATATATACTAAAGGAGCTTGATGGAATTTCAACATCGAATTTGAATCGTTGAATAATTCCACATGTTTTGACACTCACGAACTGAACAATGTTTTATTGCATCCGTGTGTTAGAACGCATGAAGATTCCGAAAAGCGAAACTCGATCGTTAGTGACAAAACATGTGGAGTCGTACAAAGTTTTCACAATTCAAATTTTATTGCTTTTGCAACGTTGAAGATATTTAAAAATTTACCCTTTATTTTAAATGAGAGAAAAAAAGCAAGTTCATGCAAAATTTATTAATACATGCCATTGAACATTGTTAATGCTCTTAGCATTAGCAGCCCCATTGGCAGACTGGTTCTATATTTTAGTAGAACAAACAATTCATATCTATAACTTCCCATAAAAATATATGGACATTTTCATCATACTTTTCTATTTTTACGCGTAAAAAAATATTTTAACAGAACATTTCATTCGCTTCAGAAATTTCACAGATTCTATTTATTATGAAAAGTTTACTAGTTTTACTACACATTCGATGACATAATTGGGGAGCAATATTTTTACTGGTAAAAATATATTTTCACTTGAAATGTACTTTAGCTAATTTTTATATAACAAACAAGGATACGTAAATATATTCTAAGCTAATATCAGCTTTCAGCTATTAATATTCTACATATGGAATAGTTATGTTGTATTAACAACAATGTAAGCCTCAATTTGCTAAGAGTATTCTGTATATTTTACAGGTGAAAAATGGTATCTCCTACGACCAATTTTATTATGAATTATGTTTGGTAAAATGGATGAAAACATGCTGACATCTATGCTTTTCCAAGCGAATAAATCAATTTATTTAAAATCAATCTATAAAATAATTCATTTCACGATACAAATATACAATCGCATAGCTAGATTTGAAAAAGTTGTGGTTTTATAAAAATGGTCATTGCGTCTTAACAGAGATAGAATTTAAAATAAAGCCTCTACTACAACGTACAAGACGTACATTCAGTGAAATCCCGTTTTTACGTTTTTTAAATATTTAATTTAAAAATGTAGATTCGGGGTTATAAAATAAGTAATAACGTTAAAAAAAATAGTCACGAAAATCAGTTTTTTTCGTCGTTTCTAGTGCTACTTTAGAGCTCATCGATCTTATAAATTGATAACATAGTTTTGTCTGTATTTTTTCAATGCTAGTAATCTGGATAACATTTTAAGTGCATTTAATTAAGTATGTTTATTAATTCATTTGAATATTAGATATTTCGAACGTAAATTGCGAGAAAAATAAACATAAAATTGTGTAATAGATGTAGTAAAATAAAGTAGGATTGTAAAAATTAAATGTAAATAGCGTAAAAAGGTGAATTTCAAGCCGGCGAACGCGAAGTTGCGTTGTACTAGTTTTGTTTATAAAAACACTTTAAAAAATTGACATTTCGTTATTATTTATACACTCTGATTTTGCTATATTAATCATAATGTCATCGCTGTGCATTTATTTGCCAATCTGTTATTTATTGGCATACTATCAAATTAATATAATCGCCATTGAGAAAAATCTTAGTGGTTTATCAAGGGATACTTAATCAATATTCGGAGAATAAAAAGATATTTAAATAAACACATTACGTATTTATTTAATCGTTTTTTTTATAGCAACATTCAAACATGGTTCCCAATCAATTTAACAAACATGACAATTTTCTATCAACCCAACAATCTGAAAAATATCATAACATATCGACCAGACATTTACGTGGAATTTAACATTAATGACAGTTGCCATGTTTTAATTTTTAATTGTTCTTTATGCGATCCATTTTTAAATCATTAATGGGGTAACATATATCATATTCTTGCTATTTAACATGTATTGCCATTTGCTGATACTATATACCAGTGGTTTTCACGTGAATTTTTACTGTGGCCGTATTATAAACATAAGCCATCCAATGAAAATGTCTCGTGGCCGCACCAAATGTGATGAAAATATGATAGTTTTGATATTTATTTTTTATATAGTACATTACACTGAATAATCTTTCACAATATACAGTTGTAGGTAAAATCGACAAAATTAATAAAGTAATTGTTGTTAATTCTTTATATTGACCAAAATTGTTGAACAGTTTTTATTATTAAAACAGTCTTTAACTTAAGCTCGACTAAATGCTGGATAAGTCAGGTTTATTCAGTCAATTGTAAAATAATTACAGTTTTACAAATTCATATTTTAAATATCAATATTTGCTATAAAACTGTTGGTGGTCACAGCAAAATCTTTCGAGGTCACACATGAGAACCACTGGTATACATACGTGTGAAATAGGTACCGACAAATCTTTATAAAATATTTGTAAAAATGCATAAAACCTACGTCACATCGCAATAGAGTGACTGCGGTGGGTTGACATATTCAATAATAAGAAGTATGATGCTACACCTCCTTATCTCATGGATTTATAGAACCGTAAACAGTAAAAAAACAGATTCACAATTCGCTAATCACGTTATTAAAGAATTACATAATATAAATTCAAACTCAGCGCCTCAAGTGTTTGCATTTTTGTAGTAAGGGTCGCAGAATGACGGTTTTGGAACAGCTGGAAATCAATAGACATCAATTATCACAAAGGATTCTTAACGAACAAACTAATATATTGTTGTCCCTATTAGTTCAACCTATTCCCGGGGGGTGGTCTGATTTGCTTCCGTAATGACCACTTCCGTGCCACATGTAAACTTATTGTCATAGCCGTCTTATGTTTCATTTACAATTTTTGAAAATTTAGTTTTATTGTGAGAAAGTAACAAGCTAGGCAGTTAAAACAGGAGAGAAGATGTATTGTGTACCTTTTCTACACAGCTATATATAGATAAGCAAATTTTAGTTTAAGCATAGTTCTGACGATGGCGTGAACCGAAATAGCTATCAACTATATTTTTTAAAAATTATTTTGTAAAACTAAAATACATTGCTATTTTTTCACCATGTTAATTATTTAAATTTATTCCGAGCATTTTTTTGTATTACATATATGTTTTCATAATATATATATAACAATTATTTATTATTCTATGCATTAGAGATAGCATCACAAAAATTAATTGATATTAGCTCAGATAAATAATATAATATAATAAACACTACCGCCATTTGTGAAAAAATGCCTTGGAATTTTAAATGACATTTTTTAAAATTATCTGGTATTAAAAGGGTTATGATCCACACCCGATTGGAAAACTAAGGTGATTATAAATGAATCTCAATTCTGGTTTTTTTCTCCATGTTTTTTTTAAAAGTTATACATCTTGATTTGAGAAGGCATGTTGATTATAAAAAAACATACTAGCTGCTAAATATGACGTAAAGAATCAATAAATCATATCGACCAATTATCACCTGCAAAAAATCCTTCAAAATGAAAATATTACGTATTTTTAAAGTTATGTAAATCGAGTAATTTAAAGATTGATTCAAAACAAATTAATTGTTTGGTTTGAGTTGAAAATACGAGGAGAATCGTCATGTTTGTATGGGTAAAATTTAATTGTAAAATTGTTGTCTATTCCCACGTGTTTTGTCTCTCACGGCATCTACGAGCATTCAACCACAAGGATGACACAACAGTCAATATTTTGTATCGGTTATATACACGAGAAATCACACACGAAAAACACAAACCCTAAGGCTAAAAGATAAATATTGTATATATCTGAAATAGCTTTAAGAACTATTGACTTGATTATGATGATATTCAATTTTGAACTTGATAATTTTATAAAAAAATAAATCCAGTTAATAAATTTATGATGAAAGGCTTTTACAATTAACAACAATGTTTTATATAGAGTCAAGACAATTGTGTATGGTTCGTCTTTTTTTTATAGTTGAAATTGTAACATGTATCCATATGTAACGTCTACAAAATATAGTCCATAAATAATAACATTTAACCCACCTATAACGTAGGGATAGGCATCATGCTATATAACAGTTCCATATAGGAGGCTAGACATGCATACAAAATTTGAGGTAAGTTTTTTTAAATTATATTATACGAATTGAATGAAAGCACAATTATAGCTTTGATCTATAAATATTTAGTTTTTGAACACGTGCGTTAAGAGCGTTGACCGTTTTTTTCTTTTTATGTATGCATAATATAGCATATTTACAAAAATTCTAATTTGACATTGAAATTTTGCTATATGAGGGATCGCTATATGAAAAACTGCCGCATTGGCAATAGGAAAAATTTCTAATATGGAGTACGTAATAGAAGGGTTTTGACTATTATTAACCTTTTCCTGCTCAGACACATACAATATAATCCAACACTAAATATTTAAAAAAAAATGCAGTAAGTTGTTATTAAATGAATACTCAGATTATAAAAACAAACATACTATATTTCAATATTGAATTATCTCTTATACGAAAGTTTTGACACTGTGAATTCCCAAATATGTATTTGTAATAAATGTCAAATATCAACGAAACGAGACGTTAACTGAAAAGGGATTAATTTCACTCTATCAATTAGAATATTCATTTTTTTATTAAGAATTCATTACTGTTTTAGTAATATATAACTCAATCGATAAAACTAATTAATTAAGCGTGAAGTGGGCGTATCAGTTTTGCCTTTTTGACACCTAATAACATATGTTATTTTTGTCATACTTTTGATTACATCTCGATGTGATCTTTAGTAATGACCGTGGAATTCCAACATAAAGATTTACTTTGTCATCATCTCATGGATTGTTGACATTGACTTTATAATTTATCATGACGGTAAACTTGTTTTACAGTAGATCAGCGCCCCTCAAACAATTGTGTTAATTTCTTAAAAGGTGTAAACAGTAAAAAAATAGTCAATTAAAGATGACGGCTAAAATAAGGCCGATCGGCATTACGGGAAAAATAGAAGCGAGTGAAGAAAATATCTACAACAAATCAAAAGCTATTTTTTACATATACACCATTATTATTTATTTTGGAAGGCTGTGTGTATTAATGTGTAAATAAATATACACTCAAAAAGCTTAAATAAAGTATTTTTATAATATATAGACTATTTTTAAGGTCACTTCGCACGATCACTTCTCGGCGGAAAAGCATAATATTTTAAATAATAAGAACACAATTTTTAGTACCATTTCCACAATATATTTTACAATCATAATTATAGAGAATTATAAATCGGTTAATAATGCTAGCAATGAGCGAAACCGGTTCTGATAATAAATTATATTGTGGAAACAGTACTAAAATGTGTTATTATTATTTAGAATATAGATTATTCTGTGATTTACGGAAAAGAGTGGAAAATTTTGAATTTTGAAAACCACAAAATCTCAATTTGATGTCCTAGAATTTTAGGTTAGGGATATTTTCTAAGGTTATAAATCAATAATATACCAGTGCTTCTCAAACACAATTGAATCAGAATATTGTTACTTACATTCGAAAAATATTTCTCTATGAAATATATGAAAAATATATAAATATTATATCATTCAAAATAAGTTGCTTATGATGATCGATATTTAAATTTCTTTTAACGTGATCTCAAATTAAGAAGAAATTTATAAATCACTCGGCAGACCTCAGTTGGGAGCCACTGGACCTACATATTGATTGGATATTTTATTTCAATTATTATTTACAAATGCATTTGTAAATCGTGATTTTAAAGCGGCTATTTAGTCGGTTATGACATCATCATGTTGGGCCGAAGGTCTGTCTTATAATCAATAAATATTTTTTTTGTTATGTTGGTTTTAAAACATTTGGCGAACATTATGTTGAATTTTTCTCAAATAATGTCAACGAATTCTCATCATTATTACTAGCAATAGTGTACATAGAGTTTTCACAGCGTTAATTGAGTACAAAAAAGAGCGCCATAAGGACATTTATAATGACGACATGACTTTTGCTTCGGTCATTCTCGGTGATAAACGCGATTCTGATAATATGGTAATTGTATGCTATAATAGTTGGAGAATGTTGTTTTATTTATATAATTTATATTAAATATATATAAATACATGGATTTTTACTGTTGAGAGATTGAGAAAAATGTCAGTATAGATTGAGCACTAATTTTTATTATTTTTATTTTAGTTGTCAACATATTAAACAGAACAATTTTATTTTAAATAAATGCGGTAAACGAGAGAGCGGTTGTACCAGTGCTTCAATGTGTTATGTTACGAGCAATATTCCTGGATAAGTATTAGGGTTTGCATTTTATGTTTCCGGGATTTCGAGACTTATAATATTTCAAGCCCGGGATTGATGAAAGCGTAATTTCAAGTCAATTAAAATTCAATTTATGTTTTGTATTCCGGCATATTAGAACAAATATTTTTTTAAATTTGGAGATGTTTTTATTATTGAAATTAAATACATTTATAAAATGTACTAGCGAGTAACCAATATACGTTGTAATACCACTTAAAGAAAGAATGATTTTGTATTTTAATTCTGTTCATTGAAGTGCTTTTGGATACAGAATATAATTGTTTTTCCGTCTTTTGCGTACACGAATAAATCAAATGTTTTTACGACGCCTGAGCAGGTCACATAAAGCTGTCAATTTAGAAACATATCCACATAGTCCAGTGTGTCAATTGATAGTGTCGTGATAAGCGAAACCGATCCTGATCTAACGGTTGTGCTAATTCAGAAACCTACGCGAGCGTGTGCAAAATATCTTTTTTTTTGTCGTAATCAGATGAAAAAATAAATGCTTGTGATGAGCAAAACAGGTCCTGATCTAATAGTTGTTCAAAATTAAAACTTTTGCGGGCGTGTTCATAATAACCCACTAAATTTTCATCTCAATCGGATGAACGGTATAAGAACGCATACAGGATATACATACAATCAAACAAACATACATTTTTATATTTTATGTATAGATATGACAGAATTTTTTTTTTATGGAAAACTCCGTATAAACATTTTGGCGCGCGTTACGTAACATAGCATTTTGATTGCAATTCAGCTGTCATGTTTGAATTGATAGATTTTTAGAAAATAGTGTAAATATTTTCTCATTCTGTATACGGGTGTAACAAAATATAAGCAATAAGACGGCCATTTTTTATTTTATATTAATAATGTGGTTAGATAATAATGCAAATTTTGCTGATGAGCCAATCAACTTACACGTTGTAGATCAAGAATTACTTAGTGGAAGATCTAATGCGTATATAATTATGTAAGAGAACACAAAGATTAATATTGAAATAAATATAACAAATCAATATAACTTAGGTAAATTTTATCCATCAGCGCGACAGGAAAAATAATTGATTAAACTTACAAATAAAATGATTTATCAAATTTTACGTAGGCACAAAAACGCTAAATTTATATGTTATCATTTCTGTGAAACGATTAAGGAAAAAAGAATCTTTTATATTTACAAGAATTACCTACCTTTGTAACACCTTATAACACGACAGCGTGATATCACATTAAAAACATTGAAAAAAACACGATTATCAGAAGAAGTTTGAGAGTGCTTGCGCGTTGATGTTGTTAAAAAAGTGTGTTTTTTATTAAATAAAAACAGCATAATTTTGGTTCTTTGGTTCCGATTTCCATTCAGAAAAAACCCATAAATTACCATGTCTGGTAAAACACCGCGGAAAATGAAGAGCTGGGGTAACCCACACTGATAAGACACATCACAGCCAAGAGAAGCAGGCGCTAGACGGTAATGGTAGGGATTGCAATGCCGGGTTTGTTAGATTTCACAAACTCACTGCCGGGAAGCTATGAAGATTTTTATGTGACAGCAGAAAGTTTTTAAATACAATGACATTAAAAAGCAAATTTATTTTTTGTTAAATAAACTATAACTTATATATACAATAAAAGCAGATTGAAAATGATTTTTTTATTAGAAAACGTTCCGACTAACGAAGATTTAATTTTTTTGAGTGAGCTCTTTCAGCAAATTTAAATATACATATAATATTTAAAATTCATTTTTACTCTTTATATTAATTGCAGTTTAGGAAGCTTAAAATTAAATTTTCGATTTATTTACTGTTTATTGAAGGTGCAGAAATTTATTATGAGTTTAAACAAAAAAAATATGTCAACATTAGTAATAAATTAAACTTTGGGAATTGGATGGTTTGTTATAAATTTAGAACTTATTAGTTTTTTTCTTTGTGGTATTAAATAATTATTAGGAATAGCAGGGAGACGCAAAATATTTGATAAAAACAATTGATTTGTGTAATATTTGTGATAGGTAAATAATAATTGAACGATAAATCAAGGACAACGATATATCGAGGATCACTTGTTATGGTTCTAAAAATGGATATATAATATTTTTTTTGTATTATTATAAGTTTCTCATAAAAACAACAGTTAACTATGTTTGACAAGTCGTCACAAGGGGCGTTGACATCGGTATGTGGAAATAGAAAAAAAAATTCTTTGCCGTTTTCAGATGAAATAAATAAAAATTTGTTTTATCCTCGAAGTGTTTTTATTACATTGTTAGAACATCCATCTACCAAATGAAAAAGTTCACATTTTCAAAATGACACCTGTTTTCATTTTTCATACACAGTAATTTTTAATAAACGATTATTTAGTTAAATGGAAAGTGCGTGAATAAAAATAGCTTGGCCGTCTCAAAATCTTTATTTCGGACACAGTACGTTTTGGTTGTGGCTATAATTTTTATCACTGATTCACTTCTTCGTCTATTATAATGTAAAAAAAAACTTTTTTGCTAAATGCATTTTTCAAGCCACAAAAAATCAAATAAGACAGCAATAGACTGCTGACCTTTTAGCAAATTTATTTTGATGTGTAATGCTTTTGTCTTTTCTGCTTCACGAGACTTTTTTAAAAATAATATAGACTAGTGATTGGAAACCTTTTTTCTTCCAAGGTGCACTGAAAAATTTCACTGTGATTTTTACGGTATGCCACAAGCAAAGTATTATAATATTATATATAAAGATTGTTTCAATAAGAATATTCAAAATTTGCGTAAATGTTAACAAAACATGTTGTGTGTGAGATATTCACTAAGTTTACTTTTCATTTGAAAGTAAATATTATGGCATTAAGTGTGAAATATAACGTCGTTCAAATGTCCGCCGCGGCTTTGCTTAGTGGCACGATTCTGGGAGGTAAAATTTTCAAAGATTGTCATATAAATCTGGCTGATTTTTTTGGATGGCATTTGTTCCGTGAACTTTGAAGGCGTCAATTGCTAGCATTTTATTCGCATATACTTGCTTTTACAGAGATTTATAAAGGAAGAAGTCTAACGCGTTACATCGCACGATCTCAGTGGCCAGTATCATGACCTCAGAATGTCTATCAACATTTAATAATTTGTACATATTTTTCAACGTTATAACCTTCCACGGTGATTTGCCGTATTCTACTAAAAATGACTGCAAATTTGACAAATGTCACTTTAACAATATATCTGTTATAACCTAACAAATTTTGAGCGTCCCTATTGAAACATTCTCTATAATATTATTAAAGTACACAAACTAAATCAGCTGATATTTTTCGCCTGGTGAATAGGTATTTTTAAATAACAATGTAGCCGTATTACACACTTTAAAAAATGTAATGAATATAGGCTTGGCGGTCCATCTAGCATTGCATTACGAAACAATAGCGTTCCGCAGTGCAATGGTTATGGAGAACTGATGTAGACAATTTCTTCAACATTAGTTGTTAGAAAAGATTATTATTAATAATTGTGAGTCAGTCGTTTTGACTCTCCTTGAGGTAGGTACATAATCATTAAAATATTAGCTAAGGGTTTTTAGTATTAAACCATTATTTCAAAAACAAAAATAAGACCAGTTGGGATTCTTTTACCCGTTGAATACATTGTTATTTTAAATATTTATTCCAATCTATATGAATTGTTTCTTGAATTAAATTGATACATGACCTTTAAGAGCTAGGCATGAATACCAGAAACTGTTAACCTTGGTCGGATCTTTAAATAAATAAAAAAACTACTGTTGAAAAATCGCTCATAAATAAAATATTTGATGGGTGAGCCATGATTATTGCTGAAATACTGAAAATTAGGTTTCTATAATTCCAGTATTGCCATCCTTATTTCGTGCGTGATAAAAAGGGTTGTGAAAAAATTCGTTGAATTTATCTGAAACAGTAATAGTCAATCGAAAAACGTTTAAATTAAAAATTGATCGCAAATAAATTTTGCTAGAATAATTTAAATCGATTATCGACCGGCAATGAGATGTCAATAACACAAGGCGCATTTTTTAATTAAATTCATCTGTAATTAAAATAATGCAGTTTTATTTCTTTTCTCTGTGTTCTGATGTCAGTTAAAAGTTGTTTGAAAATCAGTTAATGGGTATGTATCTGTTGAAATTGGATATTTTCAACTGATTATCAAATTTCAAACATCATAGAAAAATACTGACAAGACGAGCAAAACATTTCATCACTCAAATTTGAATTGTTACAACGTACTACGATTCTACATGTTTTTTCACTATCGAACCGGGTTTCGCCTTTCGGCATCTTCATGCGTTCTATCACACGGATGCAACAGAACTGACTTGGTCAATTAGTGACAAAACATGTGGAATCGTACAAAGTTTCAACAATTCAAATTTGACATTTAAATTCCATCAAGCGATCAGTCGATATCATAAATTATGTCATAACTCGATTATGCCGTATTGAAAATGGGAATTAATTAAGCTATTAGAGTTTATCATTTTTCTCTGACACTCTTCGTGTGTTTACATTTTAAATATGTGAAGCATGCTTTTATAGTAAGTAATGATTTCAAGTGATGTTCTTACGTGATATAACTTATATATAGCAATAGCCGGTTTTATATAAAGACCTTATACAAACGGCTGAAAAAATACGCGAAAAACAACAAAATTTATAATGGAAACTTGATACGCAGATATTAACCGTCGATAATTTGATAATTTTATAAATAAACAGTTTGAAATATTAAAAAAAACTGCAAAACAAAAACAAACAACTTACAGTGGTATTTTTTTTGTAACTCCGTTTAAAAGCGATTTATCAGATGTACACTGATTTCGAAAGGACCAAGATTTGGACGATATTTGAAGACGATTAATCCAGCACACACTGATTGACAATCAACGAAAACATCACATTTATTAGCTTTTTATAATTATGTTATTGATTACGTAATATATTTTTAAACACTTAACTATTGTGGCAGTATCTTAGACTTGATTGAAACAAAATACCGCGCTAAAACACATCCGCTTTTATTCACAATAAGGCAAACACTGGCATTTAAATTTTATGTCGAGCGTATATCATAGGTTGAATGAAAAACAGTGGCGCGTCATATACGAGGATAAAATTCTGCAAAATTCGTAGAAGAAGATAAATTTAATTATAATATTTGAGAATGTTTTTTTTTACGAAATAGTTCTACTATCAATAACCGTATTTGATACTGTATTTACCTTGGTTCTACTTTTTTAATCATATTCGTTACCTATTTGGAGCATTTGGTCAACATTCTTCGTGATCATTTGGGTTACCCACTATTCATTTGCTTACTTCCATGACATTCTAAAATCTCTAAAATCTGTCAAATATATCCTGTGAATAATATCCCGCCTGTCCCCAGGACTTTTTTTAGTTTGGATTTATAATTTTTTCAAAATTAATTTGTAAACATAGAAATGTATCGAAAGATTAAAACTTCGCGTCTTCTACATGATGCATACTGATTAAATATAAAGTAATCATATTATATTTTTAATATAACTCGTATACAAAACTCAGCCACCGTGAACTCTTATCCTACCATAAATCTTGTAACCGTTATTAAATAAAATAACCCATTTGGATAAAGTCACTGTTTTATTAATACAATGTTGTCATTCCCTTTTCTGTATTTAGTATTTAAAAGTTTTTTATTATAATATCATATTGTCATCATGCAAATTATTCGTAATTCTTTTATTGTGCAATTCACATAATACAAGGAATGTTCATGAGTATTGGAAATAGTCAATTCAATAAACAATAGATTTATATATTTATTAACTGTCAATAACGATTTATGATATTGAAAAAAAAATCCATTTATATTTTAATGTTACTTGATTGATATCTATTGAAAAATCCCTTTCAAGACTTTCTCGTTAGCAAGATCGTTAATGAGAATTATCACAGGCAATTGAGTTAATTAATTATTAGATTGATATTGTTAAATTTCTTTTAGCTGTAATTTACTGCTTGCCTAGGGGTAAGTGTTTTCCTATAATTAATAACTTTAATATATATACGATGCTAACTGTTTATTTTACATCATCCGTGTGATAGAATGCCTGAAGATGCCGAAAGGCGAAAACCGGGTCGTTAGTGACAGAAAATGTGGAATCGTACAAAATTGTAACAATTCAAATTTGTCAATAAAGATTAAAAAAACAAAATATTTAGGCAGATATTAATTATTTAACATATTCCTTGCTGAGCTGTATAAAGATTGTGTAAAAAATATTTTTTTCCAAAGACTTATTTTGCCGAGTTGGCGTTAACTAAACTTATCAAGATTATCTTGAAAAATCGATCTATTTTTTGATTTAATAATTAGCTTGTAAAGTAAACTTTTAATACTGTTAGCTCTCTTATATTTTTACACTGAAATCTGAGGTCTTGACAATTGACACGTTGGCATTCGATTGGTTAACATTGTGCATCTTCAACATATTCCACGTGGACAACGGACAAATACTATTTCTTTTAATGTGTTACACTAAAATTTGCCTTACCTCTCCATCAACTTCCTTTTTTTAAATTTCAAATGTCTTTTTGTCAAGAAATGTTCAAGATTATTATATATCTCAAAAGCAAATGTTTTTTTTAAAATTTTATTAACTTAGATGTATGAAATAAATAAATAAACAAATCATGTTTTTTTTGTTAAAATGCGAATTTTATATCGATAAGTTAGTAAAAATTAGTTTTTGTGACGCCACTGATTTTTCTAAAACTTATAATGCAAGATTTTTTTGTTTTGGAAATGTGATTATCTATGAAAAAAGCATCGAAGACAAACCAATCGATGATAATTGACAGCGCAAACATTGTATACATGTGATTGAACGTATTTCGTTAACTTGTTGGCAACCGATACGTTATGTTTAAGAATGAGAAAGTGTTTTTCATGGAAATCGTGGTTAACAATAAAACCCTCATTATCCTTAACCAAATGAATAAATCCATACGCATACACTTGCTTTATTATTAGGGCTGTGGAATTGGAGTCAGATTCATGAAAAATGAGCGATTCCGACTATTTTTACGATCAGACTATAAAACAATAAACTATAAAAAATATTACAAAGAGCAGTTTTCCGGATTATTTTAATGCATATAAATAAGAAACGTAGGAAAAATCTGACATTTTTTATGTTAGAAGTCGCGTGGTTGGTCAATATCGGAGTCGAAATATTGTTTTTTTATTAACTTCTTCACAGCCCTGATTATTATCAATTTTATTCAGCGTATGGATCGTAATACCGGACGAATTTATTATCACCGGCATTTGTTATATACCATTTTTCCATAATTTTACCAGAGAGGTCACTGAAAGTTTGACAGTTGTCAACAAGGGAGATATGGGATAAAAATTTACATCTTTAATAGAAGTTTTCTTAGATAGAGAAACAGTACAATATGATTCGTATTTGCAGTGCATTTTTTATCTTTGGGTACGATATTTATGGAATTATTTGGCATTGAGATTATTTCACCTTCCCGTTGCGTACATAGCGCCGTTAGTTGGAAATTACTTAGTAGTTATTGGAAAATCTTCATTTTACTATGCAAATTAAAAAAACACGGAATAAATAAATGTTAATAGATAAATTTCAATAAACATATTTAATGTTAATTTATAGAAACCATTTGTCTTCGATTGTATGGCGTAGATTTGTTATCCTATTTTAGTGTCTCTGCATTCAGGGTGCATATTATCGATGGTATTTTATTATCCTAAAAAGAAAATGGCGGGAAGAGTATCACTTTCGACCTTTTGAGAAATGCTATGTAAATTGTGAATGGCACAGGATTAGGACAATGTTCAAAGGGGTACTAATGACTGTTGGTCGATAAGGGTTATAATAATTGGGGTTCGGTGGTAATTTAGAAAATGACGTTTCACAACAGTAACGAATCAACACAAACAAACTCAGAACAGCTATAAATCAACACATACAAAGTCAGATCGGTAAAAATTCAATGCAGGAGAAAGAACAGTGAAACATCATTTTTGTCGTTTATATAAATGCCTACGACGAAAATACATTCACAAAACAATTTCAAAGACGCATTTTACGCAATATGATAAATGTTTTTTCAAGGTGTTAACTGTCACTTCTTGATGGAAAGGCATGATATTTTAAATAAATAAAACACATTTTTAGTACTTATCAGTTGATAATGCGTGCGATGAGCGAAACCGGTCCTGATCAAAAATATATTGTGGAAATAAGTACTAAAAAACTGTATTTGTAGAAAATGATTTTAATCATAAATGGTTTTAATTAAAATTTTATTTATTAATACATTGTGTCGAATGACGTACTCCAAATTTGAAAAGAGTTTTTTTAAGAATATTATTACACATATAACAATAGGAAATGAAAAGTGGACTAAAAAAAATATTTATAAAAAAATAGCTAAATTATCTATCAAATATATATCTTATAAATTTTTTAACAGAACTAAAATTCATTGCTATTTTTCACCGTCATTTAATGGAGTTTTACCAAGTAAATACATGCCAATTCGATAAATATACAAATGTATTTCGAAATTTTAATCAATTCCTATTGGTGCATATATAACAAATGTTACATTACATACAATAAAGTGCAGCAAATATCATATAATAAACAAAAAATTATAAATAAGAAAATCTAGAATTTTTAAGCAGCGTGTTTTTTAATGTTAAGTAAGAAGCAAAAAAAAGCATTAATGGAAACTAAATTTTTCCCACAACATTTTTATGCGTGTTAAATATCATTATGTAAAGCGGTTTTTTGGGACAGTCCATGCTAACATTAGATACAATCTCGGGCTTTTTTAAAATTAAAACTGCGTTTGTCGAATATTCTTGATTGTTGTCCAATTTTTTGCGTTACGAATAGAAAGATGATAGTTTTAAAATTGCACATATTTCAAGGACTTTCCTCGCTGTCGTCGGTAGCGTAACTAGTTGTACCCGGAAATAGCCACATGTACAATAGTATTATTAATTAATTCACTGTTGGCGTATATACTATATCTTAGTGTATTGAAATTTACGAGCATACATACTCGAACAGCATTCTTTATAACTTATGTTTGTGTTTAATTAAAAAAAAAAGATTTCAAGCTAATCGCAATTTTACTTTTTATTTTACATATATTTGTGTGCTTACGAACGAGAAGAATTGTGCTTAACGTTCCTGTTTTTAAATGAGTCGGGTATCAACCACCTTTAGACAGACGCTTCTGTGATTTGTATATTTTTAAAAAATCGAAAAAAAGTGGGCGTGACCTTCACGCGTTCCGTCGATTTATTGTTTAAGGCATAAAATTTTCCCAGTCGCGCGTGAAAGCGCTCAAGTCTTTAATCGATTCAAAGAAAGAATCACAGAGACATTGTGTACAATCTAGCACAAGTATTTGAACACAAAACATTGGAATGATGTGTATGTGTGTTTTTTTGTATCTACAATATAAATAATCAATAACGCTTAAATGCTACGATTTCGCCAACTAGTAATCTACAAACCACGATAAAGTTATGATTCAATTTTTGCAAAAATGTCATTAAACCCAAAAAATACGGTAATTGGATCCTTCTGGTGAACTGTCATTGACTGTGTTACTAATTTCCATTTCTCTCATTGCATAGACAGGTAAACACTTTCATCAATGAAGTCTGTGAATTGTTTTTTAGTTTTTCTTTTATTGGTTTAAATTTTTTTTTTAACCTTTTAACTGCCAGCAGCTATTCATGCGACGGTATGTTGTGGGCCGGGAATGTTTTCAATAAATCAAAACATAAATATATTAAGTGTGTATCATAGACTTACCAAATAAATACACAGTGAGTTGTTTGTACCACCATTTATAAGAAAAAAAAATAACTTGAAAATTTCACACATTAGAGTTGGCATTAAACCCACCATCGAAAATATGCAAAAGTAATCGTATGTGCGTGTTTATTATCATCATCAATGAAAAATTCAATGAGGATTTAAAAAATATAATAGTGTTCTTTTAGGAGATATATTTAAATCAAGGTTGCCACAGAACGACAAGTTTCTCTTACTAAATGAAGTTCCTTTTTAATCAATATAAAGTCAATCAAAATTTATCACGTCAAGTATTTAGACATAATTTCAAAAGATGTCACTGTGGGTGCAAAATGTTACAGAACTTAAAACAGTTAATATAGGTTAGATATTAAATATTTAAGCATGACATTATCCATATCTAATCTATATTGCCAAAGTTGTGAGGATGGGATTACGGAACATGTAAACAGACATACGGCAGTTATTCGGTAAACCACTTAACCTCTTCTTGCCTGTGATTTAGAATTTGAAAGAGTGTATCCTTAAATTTTATCCGAAGATCGCTATAATGTGCAGGAAAAAATATTCCATCAATTCCAAGAACTTTTCCATTGTGATACACAGGCAAGTCACTAGCGTACTAATGTTCATATTATTATTTATTGCTATATGTAAAAACTGTCTACACATATTTATTAAATGTATAGCAGATGGCGTCAGCTGTAATGTGATGTATTTTTATCAGAGTTATAAATAATTAAAACAACAATGTATATCATAGTGTATCACTTTATTTTACACCCTCATTACTTAATTATTAAACACAGTACCAGATTTAAACATATACGATTGTTTCATTATTTTATTCAACAACTTCTAACTATTAAGAAGTGATTAATATTATATTCACAATAATTATCAATAATCTAAATATATAATAATACGACTAATAATTTAATGTGTTTACATTACATTTTTTCATTGTGGAAAAATATACATTTCAGTTGACAACTGCTTTATTACACAATAAATTATTGACCACAAAATTGCATTTTACCAATGATGCGAGTTTTAACAGAAACCATTTACTGCTTTTAACCTGTCTGATGTTGATATAAATTATTGTGACAAGAATTACATAATTTTGATGACACATTAACTCTTCAAGGAGTCTCGCCCAATTTTTGTATTGTATACTACCAATAATCAATGATTTTTTCCGATACATATTCAACAATCATATTTGCCATGAAATTGAGATTTTTCCAATATGTTGACTACTTCTACTGTTATTAAAGCATCTGAATTTTTGTTATGGATCAATAAAGGTAGAATATTACTCACAATTTTAAGCATTAGATATATTTTTTGACATTTTAAAATGCATAGTTAAAAATATGAATGAGTTGTGGGTGCTTGAAGAAATTTCAATATCAAATTGAAACTGTTGAAACTGTAAAAATTGTCAGTTCTGTTGCATCCGTGTGATAGAATGCCTGAAGATGCCGAAAGGCGTAACCCAGGTCATGGGGTTCAATTATAAAAATTTGATATTTCTACACATATTTTTTAAGTAATTTCTAGAAGTCATCATTTCTTATTGAGGCCAAAATTTCTTAATGCGCTCGGTACCCATGCGGTTTTCTATAAACACTGATGGCAGGAATGAAAGCGATCGAAACAAAATGGAATTTTAAGATTCACATAAATTATGTGAACATCATTTCAAAATAGCACGGTTCAAAAAAAGTTTGATTATTTTTTTTAGGCTTAAACAAAATATGTATACGTGAACATATTTATAAAAAAAATCATTGCTCTGCTGCGCATTTAAATATGTAAAAACATTCAAACACTAAGAGCAACTAAAACATTTGAGAATCAAAAGGCATGAGGTGTATCCGTGTATTTTAATGTTTGGGCACCTTATCATTTTTATGTGGTAGTCCTTAGAAAAGTATAGGGTTTATACAGATTTCTATAAATATAAAACTTTTTATAAAATTCTTTTCATTATTTGAAAGATATAGTAAATGTATGCAAAAAACTCAATTTCATTGAAAAAAACTATCATTTCAAGGGGTTAAACCGACGTTCAAAACAGAATAACATTGATGAAAGTTGCATGGTCATGCATTGTCCGCAAAATAATTGTATGAACTGTTGTGAATCTGCAAATGACATCACCAGGAAGTTGATATCAAAGTTATTTATTTGAATTAAGTATTACCTGTTTTCATATATATTTCAGAACTGTAAATACAAATGAACTTGAAATTTTTTTGTATATATTTGTTTGCACATTATGGTTTAAAACAAAATATGAAAATTTTCAAAAATTAACAAAACAAAAAAAAAATCACTCCTAATAGGTACAATTGTCAAAGCCTTTATTATTTAAGCTGTTATCTAGTATGTTTAATTTTGTTACCATGGATATAAATCAATAGGTATTTTGTTGTGCAGACCAAGTATTCATAAACAGCAATTGTAAAAACTCACATGAATGGTAAAAATGACTTCATTTAATGGTTTTATACATCTTTCAACATTTTTTTCGAACTTCCACTTTAAGAAATGACCATATAGGAAAGTTTAAATTTTGCATTCAGTACAGTACCGAAGAAATGTCAAAACTTTGGAGATGTGATAATATTTTAAAAATTAATTATTAAATGCGATGATTTCGAGATTAGCATTTTTAGTTTCAATCAACTGTAAATATAGTGTATTGTTTCTTCAGTGCATAAGACTGATACGAAATTGTTGTCTGTTGATTTTTGACATTTCAATTTCAAAATTTGATTATTGACAAATTTACAAATGCTTCCGACAGATGTCTCAGTTTATATTTTCAGAGCTTTAAAAAAGTTCAGTAATATTTATATCAGATATTCAAATATAAGTTAATATAGATGCAGATCAACAGCGAGAGAAGTCCTGTCCATCATTCACTGGGAATTAATACATTTTCATTATTCTGTGTTTATCAGACAATGTTTATTGTTTAAGTCTTCAATCATCATAAAACCATGAAAGCAACTGTCATTAAAATAACTATTTTTGATAGATATATTGCTAGAAACTACTAATAAATCTATCTACCATTTTTAAAACTCTAAATAATATGTCTGCAAAGAGAAAACGGCATGTAGGTATTAGAAATTCAAAAAAAATGGTCAAATTCACATATATGTCTCTACGAATGAATTCCATGAGAATATATTTTTCGTGGAATTAATTGAATTTCAAAAATAGTTACCTCCAGTGATTTGGATATTAACATGATGAATATATGTGGAAAATGTTGTAGAAGTAGACAAATCTCTAGATATTATTTTAAAACATTTGTATGAAACTACAATTAGTTTTTTCAATTTATCTCATTTCTTGTAAAAATGAATTTGACCATTTTTGATGCATGAATACACATCTATAAAAAAGAAAGCGATCAGTGGAATAAATGCAACCAAATTAGTAAATTTCACATTGAAACAACACATTTCAAAATTTTCATAAGCACAAATCTTGTTTTGATACCAATTAGTACAAATATTAAAGATCACTCATTTCCTTTCGTACAAAAATACATATTGAATAATATAATTCAAGTTGACAGATGTTTCAGGCATACATCAAATTTTCGCACAACGCATTTTATCTAAGACGGGCGCACTTATTATTACAACTCCATTTTCGATAATTTTCGGTTAGATATTAAAAAAAAAAAATTAAATAGGAAGTCTACACTTACAGAATAAGAAGACTATTATACCAGAAATAAATGTGTTATGTCCATAAGTATATCTGTTAACTTATGAGTATAAGTTTATAAACGCTGGTGATAAGATTTTTTCACCATGCCTATAATGGAGTTTTACCAAGTAAATACAAATTCAATCAATAAACTGGTGATAAGAATAGTATAAATGAGAAGCAGAATAAAATTTTGTGTTTCCTCTCTATGTATTCATCTTTTTAGACTTATACTCATAAGTCCGCCCGCATATCTATCTACTATACTGAAAGGTTTTTCACATAACGTTTGACCAAAAACGGTAAGTCAAGACTCATAGCAAAGTTATACAATGGTTTACATATCTATCATAGTTAATTTTCACCCATAGTGTTATTGTAAGACACTGAGTGGTCATATTTTTAGAAGTGATCTATCGATTAATTTTTAAGTATCAAAAGAAATATTATGCAATTTTTAAATATATTATTTTTCAAATATGAATAAGGATAAATCTGTTAAAAATTTCTTCATGATATATGTTTTTTAAGCAAAATAAATAATGTGTATTTTTTTATCATTGTTATTTCGTTTCCTTTTATAAACTGAATGTGAAAAGGAAGACAGAATACTCAACACAATAGTATTTTTAGTAAATATAGAATCGATATTAATGTTGAATTATAGAGTTTTCATGATATAAAACAAATTTATATTTTTGTGTAAAACACTGAAAAATGTTTTTGGTAAGCTATGGATTTATTATTGGGAGAAAACAACTGTTATTAAAATAAAAACAGAATTATTTTTACAAAAACTGTTTATCTTTTATTACAGAATGAAAATAAGGAAACAGAAATATAAGATAGAAAGTGTAAAGAAGTTTTTTTAATTAATCAAATCTGAAAAATTAATTTGAAAACAAATCAGTATTTAAGAACCATCTATTGTACAAAAATAGAAACAGAATAGTGTGCCCTCTATTGATATTTTATTAAATCAATTATCGACTTTACATTTTGAAAAAAAAAAATATATATATTGTGAACACAATATTTTAGAGAAAACTGGTATATATAACGATAATTAGATGTTACAAATAGATTACTTATTTACAGATATTCCCCGGTTTTTGATATTACATAATTAATTAAAATATGTAAAAATCACTGTTGTATACAATTAAATGTATATCTGCATAATAGTGTAAGATTAAATGCATTTTCCCCAGTTTTCGTGAAAGGCCACATTGAGGGTAAAATGGATTTTTTTTTTTTGTGAGTGCAACATTGTTTAGTATTAAATTTATCTTAGTTTTAATAACCGTTTCAAAATTTTTACCAACACTATCAATCGATAGTTCAAAAGATACTAAAGATTGCAACTGGAGTATTTATTTTAATTTAGCATTTATTGAGGAATGATGAAAAAAGACATCATTCAATAGAGATTATCAATTTTAATACTAAGGAGTGTCATTTAGTTGTATTGGTTACAACGAAAGTGAGTCAAAAGTTAATCAGCTGAAAGTTTACACTATTATAGTAAAAATATGTCACGCGTGAGCGGGGAATACCTGTATTAATTATTACACATTATAGATATAATAAGCTGGCACTTGTGATGCTAATTATGTTTTCAAATACAAAATACACTGTTAACCTAACCGTGCATTGGCCTATATCATAGTTATTTCTAATGCGATTGTGGGATATCCTATTTGATATAAATTGTCATGATCAGCGAGAGAATACAGCGGCAAAGACAGTCGATTAACATTGTGGATAATGCATTAATAGCAATTGCCCTCCGAAGGTAGAAAAGATTGAACGAATACAACAGAGAAGAAGTTTGTTACGTTGAAATATTGTATCAAGCCTTTTTCAATGTATTATGGTATACAAACTGAACTAAAAGGTTTTATATGTTGATTATTGCAAAGCAAAATTAATAATGATATAGTCTTTAAAGTATTATGCATGGTACTTGAAGACTGCCTCATTGTGATTTTGTTGTAAATCAACACTTTGCAACACTCAGCTTTCGAATAGTGAATGAATAGTCAAAATATATTTTCAACTAAATGAACGTTAAAGAAATAAACATTTATTTTTTGATGACATTTTGATTGCATTTAATTATCAAAGCAAATATTTTCCTGTACCATTTCTCTAAAGAAGTAACAATACTAGACAATCAAGCAAATGGCATCGCTATTCGGTATGCAACCTGTGTTATCAAAAAATTAATTATGCATGAGAAAAAAGTTGATATTTCAAAAATTTATAGATGAAAATATAATTTATTGGTGTTGCCTACCGAAACGTAGATCAGAAAATAGTAATCAATGCATATACCTAAGCGGAAGAAGTGATATATTATAAAAAAGATTGAAGTAATTTTGCTTTTAACGGATTAGAGCATGCCGAACAATGATACAAGAAATTAATTGCCTGCTAATTTTTTTTGAATGTGAAAAAGGTATGACGCATTGACAGATACAAGTAGAGTAAAAAATACCAAAGCATTTATACTCACAAGTATTCGAATGGCTTTCCGGAAGTAAACAAAATGATATTTTGAATACACTCCCTTTACCAAATGACTGAGGAAATAAATGTTTTGATATCCAAATGAAACGTTTGAACATAGTTCTATTTGTGGTAAAAAAAATTCAATCAAGTCATTTTAATGCTCTCTTAGGATATTATTGTACCAAAATAATTTTTTAAAGGTTTATAGAGAAATGGTTCCTTGCAAATATTACTATGGATTGTAAATTCTGTAATCAATCCAGCATAAATATAATAATCATAAACTAAAGAATGGCCACACGTTCTGTATTCTCTTGAGCAAAGAAGAAAAAGAAGTGTTCCAGAATAATAAACGTTTTTGGAGTTGTTGTGAATGTAACTTTATACACTGTTTGCAATGGCTATCTATAAATCATAGATGAGAGAAAAATAAAGATAAATAATCAATAAAAATAGGAAAACGATCATTCAATAAATTATAGACACAAGTATGACCAGAAATGATCAACTCAAAATTTTGCTAAACAGTACAAAAAAATAATAATTAGCTAACAACGCTACACCAATAGAAATAGTATCTTAAATAATGAAAAGATACCTTTGATCACAAATATATTAAGTAGCTATTTAGAAAATAGTTTGCAGGAAAGTAGAAATTGCTGGAAGTTGTCATGAATTGTCTTTTTTGAGATGAAAACGAGACAGATCTTCATCAAAATACAGGTTGACCAATTACACAGAAGCATAGAGGTTTATTTTAAATACACAAGTTTATATTGATATTAACGCATGTTCAATGAAAACAATGGTTTTTTACAGAATAAATCCACAGGAATACCAAATGAATTAGATTAAATAATATAGTTACGGTTTCAGGTTTTTCAAAACAACGTAAGTGTGATGCAGCTTTAAATTTCATAAAATTTGAATTGTTACAACTTTGAACGACTCCACATATTTGTCATTAACGACCCGGACCCTGACAATCAGTCAGTTCTGTGGCATCCGTGTGATAGAATGCATGAAGATGCCGAAAGGCGAAACCCAGGACTTAAGTTACAAAACTTGTGGAATCGTACAGTTGTAACAATTCAAAATTCTATTAAGCACCTTCAGTCGATATCATAAATTATTAAATTTTATAATTGCAAGTGACATTGAATATGTTTGAATTGCAGAAAGAGTGGATATGCATGTAACAAAATAAAAGGCGATATCTACCAATCATACGATACTACAAATTGTGAATTAATTCATCAAATTTAGCAATTCAACACGGAACATAGAAGGACAACTTTTTCATCTATTGATGTAGTGATAGACCATTGAAATTTTAAGATATCTGATATTTCCGTACGGAAGATAACATGTTTGTTAGCTTCCGTTTTCAATTGTAAAGATTCAAGAATTTTTATTGTTTTTGAAGTAGATTTGAAAAACAAAGAATGAAAAACGTTCTACGCCAAAGTTATTATGAGAGTAATTTAACTTCATCTGAGTTATAAATTCGAAATTGTTAATATCCATTTTACCTGAATAAAAAATAGTGACAAACTTACAAACCTATGACAATCTCCAAGCATTGTTTACTTTGCCTATCGATTCATTCCACAGCGCAGTTTTTTTTTCCGAATAGATTATATTACCGTACTTAATTTAAATGTAATAAAACAGGTTTCGATCTTTCCACGAGATTTTCAAACCATAAACAATACAGTAGCATATCTTTTCACCAAATAAGAGATTCGTAAAAAGCAACGTTCACAAGGATAACGATCCAGTGCCATTTGTGAGGGAGATCGCATCATTTCCCGGTCAATAACATAAAGCACAAAATCCATATGGCAACTCAAAATGTTTATATATATCGGTGCGGCGTGTTGGTACATTGGTGTGATGAATATTTACAAAGGTGAGAGTGACGGGGAAACTCTTAAATGGAGACATGTAACAAACACTTGTTGCATACGGTGACGACAGAATATAAGGTTCAGTCTTTGCGAGCAGTTTCTCATCGAGATTCCTTCGCGGTCAGTTTTTCAATCAATTCCTGTAATGGAGCTAGCTCCTTTCGCTCTATGAGAGTAAATTCCTAAAATTAAAAAAAAAATTTATAAGAAGACACAGTAAAATATTTTACTTTATTAATTAATCACTTTCAAGGTGGTAACTGTTAATTCTTGGACGGTTCATGATTCAAAACAAAAGGATAAAATAATAGTTGAGTTGTAGAATTTTTTCAAAATCATAAAATTATTTTTTTTAAATAATAAAAACACATTTTTTAGTATTTCCACAGTATATTTTTTGATCAGGACCAGTTTCGCTCATCGCAAGCAATATCAACTGACAGAATACAATTTGCAAACAAGTCTATTTATATTTAGTCTATTAAGGTAACATTTAATTTTTATACTAATTTACTTTATTTGTATCAATATTGTATGATTTTCTGTAAATTGTTTCCCAGTTCTTGAACCCATGGTTTTGTACACCTGCTACCTTTATCTCAAATTATTTTTTTTGTTTTGTATAAATAGACTTGTTTATAAATTGTATTCTATCAGTTGATAATGCTCACGATGAGCGAAACCGGTCCTGATCAAAAAAAATATTGTGGGAAATAAGTACTAAAAAATGTTTTTATTATTTAAAATATCATGCCTTTCCATCAAGAAATGACAGTTAACACCTTAAAAGTCATAAAATTATTGGTCACATAATGGTACTCAGCAGACATCAACACTAACATATTAACCCATCACCTGGCAGATTTTTGTTTTCGCTTTTTTTTGCGATATACATGTTCTTTTTTAAATAAGTTTGGTTAAGTATTTTTTTTCGATTTATCTTCAAATTTTCACTTCAAACGTTTATAATTCTACACATATAGAACTATTGCAAATGATTTTTTGTGAAAATATTACTATAAACTTTTTAGAATGTGACAGTGTTGTCAATTAACATATTTCAGCAAGCACTGACAACTGCAAAGCAATAATAGTCGTTGTTCCCAAATGGGGATCACGGCAGGAAATAGATTAAATACATAAAAAAAAATGGATGTTGAGAAATTGACTCACAAAAAGATTTTGTATAACTGTTATGAACTGCAGTTACCAAATTCTTTGGACATGTTATCAATTTCACTGGTTAATTTTCATATCTAGTACAGAACAAATGATAACAATAATTTATTGTTGGAAGTTGGAAAATAAGTGATTTTTTTTTTGTACAAAAAAAATAAACGTATTAATCAGAATAACAATAACAAACCAATCTAACAACAGCAAGTCTTAATTACATCTGACATACTCTAAAATGAGAGAAAAAAAATCAATAGAACTTTAAAATTGTTTACCGACCTGAACGAAAAATATAAAATGCTTGAAGGAAGTGTTGAGATGGGCCTCCTCCCCTAATTGGACAACCTCCGAGAAGTGCTGGTGGTAGATGTGCGCGTATACCCTGAACAGCCGTTTCAATATCGTCTTTGCAATGAATAAAAAGTTTTTAGGAAAGGGCACTCCGATTTTGGACGGGAACAGCATCTCGTCATCCAGCTGGTCCTGCACCCACGTCATTAGATAGTCTATGTATTTGGGAGCGGAGCATTTGATCGGCTTCTTCACTGTGAGCCCGTCGGCCCAGTGGTACTCGTATTTGGGCCCCGCCGACATAATCACGCAGCTCTCCTCCGTGCAGAACTCTGTGATTGTGCCGAACAGCATGTTTATTTGATTGAAGAAGTCTACGGCTGAAAAATGATGAGATGATAATCAATTCCAAGAAAAGAATAAATATATCTCATGTACAACAGAAGGATAAAAGAAAATGTAGACGTAATTGACAACACAGTACTTGTGTTTACATATACACTCGTATGACTCAAAGTGTTGAAGCATTCTAAAAACATGCTTAGTAGCGAATGTACAATGAGTTATTGTTAAGTTGCAAACTGATGTACTCTATTACGTTTCAATTTGGAAGAGAAACAGAAAACGACAACGATATAGCAACAATAATAAAATAATTATTATATTATCGTAAAATAGAGGGTTCATACAAAAGGGTGTATTTTAACTTGTTAATATTTGAAGGCCCTTCTCTATAGAGAAGGGCCTTCAAATATTAACAAGTTTTGTGTTTATAAACACACAAAAATATTTTCTACAAGAAGGGCACATAAGTCATAGTTTTTTCACCTAGAATAGTATAAACAAATATTTTTTATACAATTGCATTTACAACGAATTATAGTAAGTAAAAAAAGTTATATCACATGATGTGAAATGGGTAAGATCGAAACCTGTGTCTCTTGTTCTAGCTACCGCCTCAATTATTTAGGTCGATCTCAATGTCATCTAAATTTGAAATGTATCATTTCAATAATCATACTTTGGAGGGTAATTGTTTCTACAACTGAACAAAAACAGTAACTCTGTTGATAACATTGTCGGTCATTTCTGATTAGAGTTCAGTTTCAATTCATGACGAAATAATATCAGTATATTATTGTAGATAAGGGATTCTGAAAAGGGAACTGTGCGGTTAGTGAACTATAGTTGTAGGTTCAATTGTTCAATTCAACTTGGCCAGTTTATGCGGCTGAATAGTATTTAAGCAATTCAGCGGATGGTAATTTTCACATACTGATAAAAAAGCACACTGCAATAAAATATAAATTTTTAATTCATTAGGACCCAGATCTATCATTTTCCATAAAAAAATGTTGAATTTCATAGTCCTCACTTTATCGTTTTATCGGTTGAATATTGCAGTCCAATTTCTGTCTAACATTCATAATCTCTTCAGAGGTACGCAAAAAACTATATTTTTGCTATTGTTGACTTCATCGCTTCTATTGTTTCAGTTAAAAAATTGCAATCACACTGATAACCAAGACTGCAAATGATTTACTCACTGTTCATTTTTGTCTTGTTTTTCATATACTCAATCACTTGCAACTAATAGTAGCTGTTCATTAAAAAAGTCAGAATTTTAAGCTGGGTGACTTGAAAAGTTTTTCTCGCATTAAACATTCTTTTCAGTGTTCTTTGAAAAACGAAGAATCAGGCTTCTTCTGTATTTTGCTTTTCTTGTTCAAATAGAATCATATGAACAATTTATAGAAAAGAAAATATATCACCCTTAAGGTGGTTTAAAAATGAATTCTATGTGGACACAGTGGTATTCATAAAAATAAAAAAAAAACAATTGGAATAACTTGTGGTAATTGAAGCCATTCTTGATTATATTACAAAATTGTGGAGCCAGAATGAAAAACTGTGCTTATTTTTACAAACAAATTGAGAAGACTGAGTGGGTTTCGACAACAATATTTATCAACATCGAAGAGCGATATTGTTAAACTACTTTAGTATACTAGATATCATACAACATACATCTTTTCTGGCGATGTTGAAACTTAGTGTTATTTTGAAATACATACTGTTAACTGCCACCCATTCGTTGAGGTCCTCTCCTTCAGGTAAAGAAACGGCAAGTCGGAGGTTTCCAGAGCCAAGAGTGGCAGCTGCATGGTTCATTAAGTCATACTGGTGGGTCCCCTCCGGGATATTCTTCTTTGGCTTGAATGTTTTATTGGACCGGTTACCACTGAATTAAAAAAGAAAGCAAATGTAGAATATAACTAATGCAAATATAATAAATACAGATTCCAAAATAACTTAACCATTTTACAATCGAAATCGTTTTCAGTTTGTAGTCATGAGTTGGATATCTATGACACTCAATTTCTATCACTAAACTATCTAAAAACTGAAACTTAGTTAGTTAGTTACTATGAGTAATTTTCTAACCTCTTGTTTTTTTTTCCTCTGAAGAGCGACAAAATAAAAATTATTCGAATGCTACAGAATGGGAGCTGCACAAAATGTAAGTAAAAATTAATTAATACCCTTATTCCAGCATAATACATAACGTTCAGAGTTGTGTACAAAAATATTTTTCTAATTAGCAAATCTAACAAAACATACAAATACTTTGAACTTGAAGTTTTATTCCATAAGTATGATAGAATACCTGAAGATGCCGAAAGGCGAAACCTGGACCGTGAGTGACAAGACTTGTGCAATTGTACAATATTTCAACAAATCAAATTTAAGTTCACTTAAAAAAATTAATTAAACAAATGAGTGAAAATGAGAATCTGTTGCTAGTTTTGCAAGGATTAATTGTTTATTGATTTGTTCAGCAGCCAGAATATTGTCCTTTTGCATGTAATTGAAAAAACAAAAATACTGAATATTCTTTATAGCATAGTACTTTTTTTCTAGGCAAAAACTGTAAAAGATGAAACACCAGAATCAAGAAGAGAAATTGGTAGAAAAAAAAAATTACAAGTTTGCATTGAGGGTTGGTTGTTCTAAATATGAACAATTTCACAAATTAAGGAGATTTTTTTCATAATTAAAAAAAATATTTGTATATATTTCGCGTTAAATATAGGTTTTCTTGATTCCCATGTATGATAATTTGTAATTTTACTAGTAAAAGTTGATTGCACAACATAACAGCATTATAAAAAAAAGAGTATTTTGTATTGTGGAGCATTATAAGCCAAATATGAAAACAAGTATTTTTGGCTTGGTTTCTCGCCAGAACAATATTTATATAACTAATTCACAAGGCAGTGAGCGGTAAAATAAAGTATAATATAACAGAGATGTACAAATTTAAATTATGTTGACATTACAGAGTACAGGGTGTGTGTGAATAAACATATTGTTACATACATCAAAATTGAGCATACCAAAATAAATGTGCATTTAGTAGCACACGTAATGTAGGGTAGTTTTTATGCCATGATAAATTCTTTCGGAAAACAATAATTATTATAAGTTTGCAAATTAAAATACGCCATACATATTTGAGTAATGTTAATTTATTGAACTTGTTAAAAAAATCAATTCTATATTTTGTCAAATAATCGGCAATCATTTTATTTCCTTCTAGAAAATTATGAAGTATTTAAATTTCTGGGATATAATCACAATTATGCAATGATTCATATTATATTTGACGTGAGCGGTGCAGTAATATAGTCGATTTGAATGCCGCTTTCTTGTCTAGCCAAGGTGCATGCAGGTAATTAGGTATACGGTTTGTGGTAAAGGTAAGCATTACAAAAAGTATACAAGTTTATGAGCTATTAGTTTCATAAAAGTTCTAATGCGTAATTTTGCAGTTCGGAGAAATGTTTGTAGCACTACATACCCGGTAGAAGCATAAGTAATGAGTAATACGATAGTTTTTACCGTACACACAACAAATATAAGACGTAATATTACTCACAATAGGAAACTCATGGTAGAACAGAGATAGCCCTTTTAACACTGTAATAATTCCCACCGCACTTCGTTTGACCGATCATCAAAATGACAGTAGGTCTTCAGTTTTTGTCATTAGTTGTCAAAAAGTCGTACAGATGTTTGTCATCCATTTGTAGATTTCTTGATTTCGATAATAATAAAAATGTTCGTCACATCCGCCTCAACTTATATGGCAACATATTGATAGATATTTAGTCATCAAATCAGCTGGTTAGTTTTAAATACAAAAAGAAAAAATATTAAAATGAAATAATTTATTCTGGAATTTTATTTTTATCATTCTATACATGGATAACATATTGATTATATCCTAATAAATATGAATTATCATTTTGTAAAATCCTTTTACATTAATAAGATAAAAAATCTTGGCTGCCGTTGTAAAAAACGAAAAAATATAAATATATAAATATTATATAGTTTCAAAAAAAATAATAGGAAAATCATTTTTAAAACTATCGTAAGTACTATTTTATAGTGCCACACTAGATCCATATTTTTATCAGACGTTTCGTTTTGCCTCGGGGTTGGAAGTCGAACATTAGCATTAAACGTAAAATTACTCATTTAGTCGTCAAACACAAACTCTCAAGATGCAGGGAATGAATATGGCTGGTTTGAAGAAACATCCTTCTGTGAGTATCACACACAACCGTATACTTTATATCGTTTTGAAATATGACAGCTCCATAGTGCGAACTGCTTGTCTTACATAATTCCTATTTTCAATAAAATTGTTTCACCTATTTACAATATACCCAATTCAAACAGTAATTGCGGGCTATTATTATGTTTTAATTTCGTCGCTACGTGTCGACCTCTATTTGATCACTATTTAACTGAACCGAGTTTATGATAACATGCATTTTTATCTTGCTAAAAATTAAATTTGTTTATCAAATTCCTATGCATTTCCATGCCTATTTAAAAAATATCTCATTATTATCATACATCACACTTATATCTTCTGATAATAAAGAAATGCTACCAAATATAAGTAGTATAATAAGTCAGGGCTTTAAACAAAGATTTCGTCATAATTTCAATTTGTATACTTCAATGTCATATTTTTCTCTGTAGATATTTGCTTTGAATCGGAGAAAGTCATATTTCATGCGCTGTATATATTTGATACACTATTTGAGATGTATTCTATAGTATTATTCGTAACAGACTTTCTATAGAATTTAAGCTTTCATTTTACCTTTGTCTGCATCAAAGGAAGGATGTCATAGCTACCTTAAAATATGAACCAGGCATAAAAAACTAAGTCATATTTTCCATTATATCTCAGAGTTGACTGTTAATAAAGGTTTTAAATGAAGAGCACAAACAACATATCTTTATTTCAATACATGTGAATGTCCAAATGGTAAATATGCTCTACAACATATGTTTCTGCCTAAAAATGATTTGATGTTGGTCAAAGCAATGTCATTCTCTATAAAATTAAATTAATCTAGCAAAAAATCAAAAAATTGTTATCAAGGAAACCAATATATTATGTGAAATATTGTTATGAGTGTTTAATGATTATGCTTTATGGTTTGTTTTAAGATGTTCTATTTGATTGCTTATTATCCTTTTTCATTTGGTGGTATATTAGTATTTCGCCTGAATTATTGATTTCTCTTAATGTATGATGAATTGAAATTTTTATATTCACCATTATTTTTTCTACAGAACTGTATATGTAGCAAGCTATTTTTTTCTTAAATTTAATTTAAAAAAAATAGTATGATATTTGCATTGAAAAACGGTTGTAGAAAAATACAGCTATTGCTTTGTAGTAATGTGATATCCAGCATTGATTCTTTTTGAGACTGATTTGTCATGTTAATAAATGATAGAAGTATCTTGATTGAATTAGCATTTACTTAAACTTGAACTCCCTTATAAAACGGTGAAAAAATAGCAATATATTTTAGTTCTACAAAGTTTATGAGGCTTATAGTTGATAGCTATTTCAGTTTACCATCACCAGAACTATGTTGAAATATACAGAAGACAGATGTTTCTGTGTGAGAGAATCGGATAGTGTACATAATTTATAATATAAGCTACACATTTCATGTTTAATGTGACTGGTATGTTAATTTGATGTTTTTTATTTCAGTTGATTCCACTTTACGTGTGTGTCGGAATTGGTTTCTTGGGATCCATCGGATATACCCTGAGACTCGCCATGCGCAACCCTGACGTTTCATGGAGCAAGTCCGGTAACCTAGAGCCATGGCAAGAGTATAAGAACAAGCAGTACAAGGTGGGATAAACATCATTTGTCGCTAGATTTAAATGAAAATTGAATCTGAGAAGATTCCAGTCTTTTAGTCTATCATTTTAGCTTTCATTGAGTTAGTATCATATAAGGTCATGTAACATTCATCGACTGCAAATCCTTCAACTTCTGTATCACATCATTTCACTGCCAGATGTTTGTAACTTCAAAAGACAAAAGATCGACATTGGATGCATACTAATTCGTAATAAAAACAATTCAAGGAGGCGTCAAAAAATTAACTGTTATATAAATAACATAATATATATGGAAATTTTCTTAATATTTGCACACTGTTCTTTCTCCCTTATTTAAAATACTTAATTGTTCAACTGAGTAGCATGGAAGCCCAAAAGTTATCTAACCACATAGCTAAATAAACGGATGTGAAAAATAATTGGAACTCCTTTTCTTATGATGATTCTGGTGAAAGTAACTTATGGAATGAATTCCTCTTCCTATTATGAACTGTGCTCTATGGAGAGTGCATTAATTGATGTTTGTAATTTTGAATAACATAGCTGCTGCTAATGAAATTATACTTTCAAATATTCTGATTGATTGCCAGATAGAGACAAAACGTTGGCAATATCTTTCCATTTTTTTATTATGCCAGATGTGGACTGCAAATGTTTTTGGCAAACAATTCAAAATTTGAATTGTTACGCGGAAAAGCATCAAGTTTCATTTGATTTGTATTTATATTAAGTTTCTCTTTTGTTCTAGTTCTACGAACCCAACAGGGACTACTCCAAGATCGACACAGGAGCACCAAAATTCTAAGTTGATCTCCCACATTACCTGATGAGTGAAGAATGTTTAATTTTCGTTAATAGTAAAGTTATTTTATAAAAAGTGTATCCAATAGTCGGCTAGTTGACGCGAAATTCATATTTTTGTACAGCTGACGAAATTCTCTTCCTGGAACATGATTTAGCGTATTTGTTAAATATGTGTAATATGTGAGAAAATACAATGGTAATTTAATTTATGCTTTTTTTTATTTAAACCCTGCTCCCTAAGCAATAATACATAAATTGCAATTATATTGTATAAACAAGCTATCCAATCTAGCCATCAGATATTGAATGTAATCTTGCAAGAGATAGCAAAAATTTATTGTCCATTTGGTAACCTTGAGCCCACTTATTTCCCTTATTATCTGCATTGTTTAGCACTATAATTCACTTTCTTGATTGATGTTTTATAAAATTTGTGCATTATAATCATCAACATTTTGCATGATTAAATTAACTATTTGTTGATGTTTGTAATTATTTACTCATTATTGTTATCATTGTGTTATTACACAACCCTAGAAATGTCATTAGTGAAATAATAATTTTTGATGTAATATACAGGTAAATCAAAATGAATATCACATATGGATGTCACCTTTTGTTTTATATTTTTGATAGTTTCGACACATGTGAGTTTGTTTTTAATCTGAAGAATAAATATATTATAGTAAATTTGGAAGAGTTTACAAAAAGACCTACAAAGCGATTAGTATGTGCCTGAAGGCTGCAATGCTAATATAGTGGTATCCTGGAGCATTACGCAGTAACTTTTTTGCTATGAAGCAAATGTTCTAAACTGTATTTTGCGATATATTTTGGTCACCATCTCACTTTTATTATTCGAACAGGGTACCATTTTCTTCCTCACTAAGAAATATTAGATTGCTATATGGGTGCCAATGTTGCATTTTATTATCTATTAAGTAGTTGCAGTGAATACGTTATGATTTCAATACTGGAATAAATCCTTACAGATTAATTTAGTAATACAGAGAAAGGTTACACTGATGCTGGGAATTATTTAGGAGATAAAAATTTGGCAAGATGTCACTATGTTTGGTGATGATATTTGGCTTCAAATCAATTGTTGGCATTCTGGGCTCATAAAATGAGTTGGAAAATACTATATCATTTGTATCTGTGTATTTATACCCAGTTAAATAGTATTTATAAGCAAAAAAATCTTTTCCACTTGTGAAACAAAATTGTGTATTCAATGTACTATAGTACATTTTCTGAACCGTTCGTAGGAGTTTGGTTACCCCATGTTTATATTCATAAAAATCATATCATAGTACATCCCTCAATTTCACTCAACCTTTATACATTTATGATTTTTCAAATACTTGATATCTTCCTTGATGACTTCCTGCTTGCGTATAAAATAGGATTGGCCATGTACATATGTAACAACCATTTTCGAGGATGAATCATTTACTTCAGCTTTAAGTTAAATTGAATGCAGAAAATGTTTTCTGAAAATGGATAAATCAACTTAGAAGTGTTTTATCAATAACTTAGCCCATGTATGAATAGTGTTAAAATTATTACATAATTAGAATTAATTGAATTCATCAAGCTAACTCCAAGTTCTCATTTATGTTTCGAATAAACGTCTATCAACTCAGAGAATAATTATGTACCTGAATTAAAATAACTCCAACATTATGTTATACACATAATCTATTTCAAATGTTTTAATTTTGAGAATATACATTTCTTCAAATATAAGCATGAAATAGTTTGTTTTGGACTACATGTTAACCTAAGATGAATGTATGGAGGGTCCAAAGCTGCTGTAGGGTAAGGCTTGTACACATCCTAAAGGGAAGCATTTCAAAAGTTTCAAAAGGCGGGTGATTGTATAATAAAAAAACATTTCTTTAATTTTCTTTTAATAACTTGCAATAACCATAGGCACATAATTTCAACGTTAATGCATTATAATAAAGATTACATTTTGTATGAATGATTACAATTGATTTTTGTTATAAAAATGTATACAAAAAAAAAAAAACTATAAAAATAATTCTAAGAATTGAAGATATTTAAAAAATGAATAAATTAAATGCAGTTATGATTAACACATGTCATTAGTATTGAATTTCAAGATGTAGTTAGCATGTGGTATAGAATCAACAGCATTAAATTTATTTCTGTTAAAACATGTGTTCAAATAAGCAATGTGTTTTGGTAGATAGCATAGAGCAGTGGTCGGCAAAGTGCGGCTCCAGAGCCGCATGTGGCTTTTTGGCTCCTTAAGTGTGGCTCTGGCACAAATATCCACGGAAGGCGCAATAATATTTTCATTAAAAAAAAACTTAGTAAGAAAAAATTACATCTTATTTTGATAAATTAAAATTCTTTTGTAAATCGAGAATATGTATAATTTTTTGTTTAAGTAAAAAGATAGATTAGGTAATTAAAATTTTATATTGTAAAAATACGTAACGAACATTGAGTTTAATTTTATTAGTTTTCGTAAACATAAACCATTTTACAAGCTACCGGCAATAATTCCTCTATTGATAAACACCATTTTAAAACAATAATTTTAAATATGAGAGAAGCATTTCTCAGCAGGTCTCAGGAATTTAAAAACAACAGAGCAACTTTAGCATTTGTCAAAAATCCTCTTAATGCTACGATAACCGAGTTGAAATTTTCTCCTTTTGAAATTGATATTGGTAACTTTGAAATACAATTGCTGGAATTAAAAACCAAGGAGATATGGCGCTCTAAATTCGAGCGTCGTTGTGTTGAATTGGAAATATTGGAGAAGAAAAAATGTGAACTTAGTTCACAACACAAGGGGTCTGCTTTGAATAACCTGGAGAAGGAAGACATGACCATTTTCAACCCTTGGAATAGTATTCCTGACTCTTACGATCAGCTGAAAAAGCTCGCGTTTACTGTTATTTCCCTTTTCGGTTCTACATATATTATATATGCGAACAATCTTTTTCAAGCATGAACATTATGAAGAGTAAACTGAGAAGTCGTCTTATTGATGAGAACTTGGAATCAAGTCTAAAATTAAAAACAACAACATACAAACCTGATTAACTCAAACTTTCCAAGAAGATGTAAGCACATTGTTCGCATTAATAAATATTTATTAAGTATGAAATTTAGTTTTATTTAGTGTACTACTTATTTAGTGTAATAAAAGTTTACTAAACAAGCAGATTTGGCTCACAATTTTTTAAAAATTGTTTTAATGTTCATATTTGGCTCTTTGGCTAATAAGTTTGCCGACCACTGGCATAGAGCATCTTTCATAAGTATATGTGACTCCACTATGTCTGTTTTTTATGGTATCGTTAGTAAAGCTTTGACTAATTTTTAAATTCAGGTTGTGCATATTTTTCAATTTACTTGACTTTTATAATCAATTTATTATTCAATTAGCAAACGAAAGTTTTACTGTTCCTAATTTACAGTAAGCAAACATAAAATATTAATGTGGAATAATGTTAAATTTTGATTTCAAGTACTTCACAGCATTTATAATTCATAATTATTAGAATTAAAGCATTTGAAATATAAAGCATTGTTTTTACAATCAAGTGTCTCAAAAATAATTACTCTAAATAAAATCTACCTTACGTGTTGTGAAGCATAATAAAAACAAACGTACCGATAAGAAGACAAAAATAAAATAAGTGTACATCCAAACAATTCAAAAATAATTTTGATAATATCTTAATAATGGCAATACCGTGAGCAACCAATATCCTTTTGGATTTGTGGATGCTAGTCTTTAGGAGATATTTATCAATTTTCATTGCCATATATTGATTTACAAAAACAAATAAACACACATGGAATAAATAGATAATTTTGTTATTTTAACAACAGGATGCATTCATTGTTTTTTTCATCTCTACAGTTTATGTATAGAGGGAATTAAAAAAAGATCCATGCCATAGAGATGCCGTTCCCATTATCATATTCTCTAATGTCAGAATTAATATTTATTCATACATCATACAAAAATAGCTTACTAGTCTAATAGATCTGCCCTCACCTCTAAACTCTGCATATACCTTTTAAATACATGGAAAATATAAATGAATTGGTCATTTTGAAAAAATGTTAAGTATTTTAGACATACAGTAGGTAATGGCCAAGATTAATATAATTTTTTAAAAGATTTCACTATATCAGACTATATGAAGAAAATAAGTCTTTTTAGGTTTTGACATTATATTGAAAACAGTGTAAGAGAAATTATTTTTTCTCAACAGTCAATGCATTGATTATAATAGCACCATTTGCATATACTTAGAGATTCAGTAAGAATTCAACAGATGATAGTAAAAAATTCATGGTATTATTTGAATCAATTTCAATAAGATGTTTATGTCAAGAAATCAATATAGATTTAGCTCCAATTAATAAAATTATATAAAATCCTTTAAAAATACAATTCTTTGCAACTGTTTTTGTATCACAAATTAATGTTAATGTTTAAAGATTTTGATAGTTTAGCAAGGACATAAATTTTTTCTTTTCAAAGCAACCAATTCAACAGTATGAGAATTTATAAAAAAAATTATTCAAAAATGGGTAAACTGAAATGTGTAATTTCAATCTAGTGCACAAAGCATCGGTGATAAAAGCGAGGAGGGTATCGATCTGTGTTCTACGTAGACATTCTACCATCCCTGAGGAGGCGGTTGTTGCTGGTACGGGTTGTATTGGGGGCCTCCTTGAGGATACTGTGGATTTTGAGGGTAAGGCTGTTGCCCGCCTTGAGGATACCCCTGAGGCGGATACTGCGGCCCTCCGTATTGGGGACCTTGTGGATATTGCATTGGTTGACCTTGGTATGTTGGTGCCTGCGGAAATCCTGGATATGCAGCACCTAATTAATTATAAATAATTTTAATATTTGTATTTTTTTTATACAAAGTCCACTCCCAATGAGGATGACAAGATATGAGGCATGAACTTTCAAAGATCGATAATACAGACAAACTTTTGCATATAGGACTGATTTTGGTTTCAAAATTTCACCTAATTTGTCCTGTTACCGCCACCTCCATACACTTGTCAAAAATATTATGTTCAAATGTTTAAAACATTGACTTTTCAAACGCTTAAAATTTATCGTGATTTCCACCAGGTAACAAATCAGTTTGAAACTACGCGCTAAACTTCGCGCCTAACTTCGCACGGAACTTTGCACCAATCTTGCGGCATTGCAATGTGACACTCCATGACACGTGACAGTAATGGCGATTTACGAGTGAGTTATTGGTTAGGGATATATTTGTTAAAGTGATTGTGACAACAGATTTTTTTTTTTTTTTTTAATATTGTGAAACATTCCTAATGCATCTGGCTTCCATAAAGCCACCCAATTATTTTTTATTGCTCCATTTGTGACTCTATATGGAAAGAAAGGACAAATTTAATTTGTTTGAAAAACAACCGCGTGGAACGGGTTAATATAGGAATCTTCATTAAAGCTTTTTCACAAGAGCTACTTATTACTTATTTGTTCAATCTATCTCTTCAGATAAGTAAGATGAAATTTTCGAGATCAGACACCTATGCATTAGAATAGAAATCCATAAATCAATTTCTGAATGTGTCCTAGGATTTCAACCGAACCAAAGTATATGATGTTGACAACTTCACTATGGACTAAAAATGGTCATAGAATAACATATAATTGCGTGCATTGCGTTTTTACTTGCTTAGTAAAAACATAACTAAAATTGAAATTAAATGGACACTGAGATATACAAATCTGCATACATTAGGGCATTGATATGTCTGTCATGGACCTTATGCAACAGTTTCTACATATAACACCAGTACAGATTGCTGTGCAACATGTGCAATAAAAGGTGTGTTTTTTAAAAAATCCCTTGCAATAATAGCAGGGAATGATGACTATCTGTAAATGCTGTATTATTCCACTGCGTTCGAGTGACATCATATTCTGCTCTGCCAATTCGGTACAATTTTATTCTAAGTCCCCTACAATTCTTAGCTTGGGTCTATTTTTATGCGGTATTTGCAATCCTTCAATATTTTTGACTGTGGGATTTGATAATTTCAACCACACACATCGACAATGTATTAAAAAAAAAAGGAAATCAAGTTGTTAGTAGACTTCTCGAGTAACCTCATAAAATAAAGATACTTACTGCTAGGGTAAGGCATTCCGTATGGATTGTAACCCTGCGGCATTTGAGCGGGTGGCATGTATGTTGGATATGGAACATTACTAGGAGCCCCATAAGGAATGGGCATGTTTCCTTGATTTGTTGGATAAGGCAGTGGTGCTGATCCAGGCGGTGTTACCACTGGAGGAGGAGGGCGGGCTGGCGGTTCCTTTTTGGGCTCTGAAAATATATTTAACGAACAATCTTTTTAAAAGAAGAAAGCATAATGGATTATTTTTATAGATATTCAACCATATCAAAAGAAGATTTGGTACATTTTGTCATTGCCCGTATAATATATACATAAGAACGGAGATGCTAAAAGTTGGCCATCACATCATCCGTGCTGTTATATTTCTATTGAATGAAAATTACTGCTGTCAAAATGCAATAGCTCTAGGTTATCCAACCCATCTGAAGTTAAAGATTAGAATTCTCGAAAGGACATCAGATACAGTCAACAGTAGTGACGGTTTCGGTCCATACAATTTCAGAAATAAGAGACCATAACATATTGACACGTAAAATTACACACACTGTTAACTATTAATCAGAACAAAAAACCACTAAATAAAAAAATATTGTATTTCAAAGTGAGAAAATAATATCTGAGTATCCTTTCATGTTAAGCAAAAATTTGTTTAATATTGAAAGGATACAAGGAAATTACTTGGAATTTTGTTTGGACTGCATTATTATTTTGTGTTAACCGACATTTTTAGTTTGTAGTAACATTTCCACTGTAAATAAAAAATGTTTATCAATGTCACATTAAATTATGATTTGATAAAAAACGTTAATAATTCCATTACAATCCGCTATGAAATAAATGTGTCCTGGGTAATTTGAAGAATATATTTGAATACCTCTCATCTCAAATCAAATATCAGTTCAGCGTTCCAAATGTCCCTACCTACAGTCACTACATAACATTAGAATATTCTATTAGGAGTATAAACGTTTACATTTTGGCGAGGTAAAAACACATATGATATACCAGTAGGTGAAATATTATGATGCTGAGGTGGGGTCGGTGCAGGTCCACTGGCTCCTCCGCCACGGGAGCTCTCTTGCGTCAAATCCTTCAAGAGTTCTTCTTTCTCAGTCTTGCGAGCGAAGCAATAATCAGTTATCTTGTTTTGGAATACCACTAGCAACTGGAAAAGAGTAAATAAAAACTGCTTTACCACCAAATAATGCATTTGTAATGTAATTAAAAAATATAATTTTCATTAGACATATGTAAAAAATGTTTCACGGTCAAACTTTTTTTGGAGCAGTATATTTTATATTATCAACGGAAAACATGTCTAACTACAAAAATAATATTGGGTTGATGCAAAAGTTATAACCGTTTTTTAGTCTTCTTCTTTTTATTCCTCTCCTCGTAGAAGGTTGGATATCATGGTATATACCCTCTCTCTATCCATGGTTCCCCTGAAAAGTGTTGTGGAGTCACATCGGTACCATCCACGAGATGCGTCGTCTACCAACGCTTCTTTTCCCTTGTACCCTCCCCTGCACTATGAGCTGTATGATTTCATATTTCGGATTTCTCATCACATGACCCAGGTATTCGAGTTTTCTGCGCTTCACAATGCTTAATACCTCTTGTTTTCTTTTCATTCGTTTCAATACCTCTTCATTTCGGACTCTGTCCACTCAGGGAATCCTTAATATTCTCCTGAAACACCACATTTCGAATGCTGCTAGCTTTTTCTCTGTGGCTTGTGTCATGGTCCAGGATTCGACCCCATAAAGAAGTACTGATATAACGTAGTAGTGTAGAATTCTCATCCTTAGGTCATGATTGAAATCTCTATTGCAGAGGAGATCACGCATCTTGAAGAAAGCGTTTCGTGCCATCTCTATTCTGATTTAAATCTCTTGTGAATGGTCCCATTGGTCGTTCAGCCAGGATCCTAAATATTTATATTGATGTACTAGTTCAATGTTTTTATCATTTATTTTTAGTGGCATGGGAGGCATTTCCAGTGTTTTATTTTTGGTAATAATCATAAATTTTGTCTTCGCTGCGTTCATTCTTAACCCGCTGTTATTACTAGCCGCGTTAACTTTATAGATTAATTTTTGCAAGCTTTCCATGCCGTCCGTAAGAATGACTGTGTCGTCAGCATAACGAATGTTATATAAATAGTCTGCCCATTTATGGTTATCCCATCTGAAAAATCATCCAGTGCCTCTCTGAATATATTTTCCGAGTATATGTTGAAAAGGATCGGGGAGAGTATGCATACTTGTCGTTTTTTATATATACAATTAAATACTTTTTTTTTAGATTTTCTTTAAATTCTGGCCAGGCCAAAACTGAATAGAAAGTAGAGGAAAAGCATCCTTTATACTATGAAATTATTTAAAAGAAGATTATTCTTCATTTCTGAAGATTTTTTTTTTACCTAGGATCATAAAAAACGGTCATAACTTTTGCATCAACCCAATAGAATGTCATATCAGACACCTTATGCTGCAAGGCCACGAAAATATTATAAAGTTATATTGTTAAGTATTAAGGCATAATTTCACTATTACCTGAGTGAGGTCATTGTAGAACTTAGCGCCCTCTTTCAAATTGGAAAGAAGATCACTATAAGCGTCATGGGCGGCGGCCAATTGGCAAAGCTTTTCTTCTCTTCCGCCACCACTTCCTCCGCGCTCTGCTACAAACTCTGAATTGGAGTCCTAGATAAAATCATTGAAATATTAATACATTTATCATGACTTTGGTGGTTGTTTTGATGCTTATATAAATCTGTATTAAAAAATTGCAAATTAAATAACACTATGATTATGATTTTTTAAAATTTCATTTATCAAGAGGGCTGAAACTTATTGGGTTTTAATATCACCGTTTTTCTAAATTAAAGTATGAAATTCAGATATGTAAATTTTATGTTAAAATACCTGTATATCCTTGATTAGTCTCTCTTGCCTTGCCAAGCTGTCAACTACTTGTTTCTGCAGAGGACCATAAGTTTCTCCGAGTGAACTGATTGAGAGAGCCGGTTCGCTAATGGCACGATCATGAGAAAGAGCAGATAAGAATTTATCTTTCATATCATTTGTGGCTGATTTTAGCTCTGATTCAATGACGTCTCTTTCAGCTTTCATAGTCTCCACCTAAAAAAAACAATTATTCAATTGTTAATTTGTTTACTTGATCAGGCAGTTAACAATCAATAAAATTAAATATATATATATATCTAGATTCTATTTTAATTACCATTATATTGTACCAACAATGATTTAAATGATTGATGACATGTGCTTACTGCAGAGATAGAAATAATATTTTTTAAATCTTACATCTTCCATAAGTTGTCTGAGCTTGGAAACAGCCGAGCTGTCTTGTATTCCACTTGACGGAGAAGAGGGAACGTCGGCCTGAATTTCTCCGCTACTCTTGCTAAGAAGTACAATACCCTAGAAAGAGAAAAAATAATAAATGATAAAAAGTTCAATCCAAATTGTGACATGTCAATCTTTTCATCTGATCGTAAATGTGACCTACACCAACCAAAGTGGAATTGCGTGCAAAGCACTCGTGAATACCAAAATCATTTAAATGTTTGGACCTGTGTGTTACCACTGATAGCTGTCATGAAAAGTATTCTTCTCCGTTTGTATCAATTGTAAATAATCAGCTTAACATGATAATTTATTGGCATCTTGGACTAAATGAGGGTAAAAATGATACTTTGGTCGCTGTTTTACTATGCTACAAATTTCAACTAAACAATTAACACATTGAATCCCAGAAACGTGTTTTGACGTGATAGACCGGCCCTTCGAAAAAAGACAAATTAGATACATTAAATTAAGTATTTTAATGTTTTCATATTGTCAAGACTGAAACCATTTCAAAACAGTCATTCGATTAGTCTTATCACCCATGAAAGTATTGGTTTACACGATCTAAAAACACAATTGTTTCGTGTGCAATACACTACACCAACATTCCCCCTACTGGAGACGAAATAAAAATGGCACCGAGTCCACTCCGAGGAAAATTTTTGCAAGATTCATAAAACAAATTGTTTTGGGGATATAAAAATAGATTAAGATCCCTATACCGGCAACAGAAAAAAATAGCTCCTATAGGGCTTGCGAAGTGTGTGCAAACCAAAAAAATAAGTGAGACATGTGTAAACATTAAAGTGTGGCTCTACACATGAGGAAGTGTTGACAATTTCATCAATCTAGGGCTATTTTTAATAATGCTGTTAACAATCTCAGAAAGTTTCATTTTATCCAAACACCCAATATTACCATAGTTATCACACTTTTAGTAAACACTTAAGAAAAATGCCGTTTGTTCAAAAATGGGCCAGGACTGATAAGAGTTAATACATGACATCATTAATGCCTGAACTAACATCACGATGAGTTGAAAATTTCTCCTGGACGACTCTATCAGCTTTCATGGCATTGTCGATGATCTCTCTATACTTGGCAGCGTTTGCGGTGAACATTTGAGTGAGCTTCTCAGATGGAGTTCTCGACCACCGTTGTCCGAACTGGGTTCTCAGAGCCATATCAGAGTCACTTTCCTCCTGAAGCATTCTCTGCGACTGAAAATCGAATTAAACAAAATATTTAGATAAAAACAAAGAATGGAAGAGTTTTCAAAGCTCTTCTTTTAGTATCTCTAGGACTGCTATGTGAAATAAACTGATGGTTATATCTACATGTTTAATTATATTTAAAAAATTAAGTTACCATGGACTCTATTGAAAATAGTTTTGAAATTAAGTCAATTATTAGTAGTATAGAGGTAGAGGTATAAGTGAAAACATTACACTTAGGAAAATAAAAGTTTCAATACCTCATCGAGGATGTCTTTGTTTCTCTGCAGTAGCTCAGGGAGGTCATGCATAAGTCCCTGAAGACCTTCAACGCCACCGGAATCTTTAACTGATCGCGCTTTGTCTAGGATGGATTGAGGGAGATCGCCTCCAGATGTCTGTTCGATGGACGCTGGTAAATTCAAAGATGCTAATACACTGAAAACAAAAGAATTTTATGTAAGACTATTAAAATCTTTAAATCTGCAAGTTTATAATGCTATAGCAAGAAAGATCTTTCAACAAAGTGTGCACAATGTTACCGACTACAGACCCTAACTCCACAAATACAGAATCAACAATGTGGATATTTAGTAGTTTATGTTTCAAACCTGTTGAGTGTTTGGGTGCTCTCTCGTAGCTTGTTAATTTCCATGTTGACAATTTCATTTTTCCTAACGTCGTAGGCAGCCATCGCTTGATGTACTGCGACTGGTACCATGCTCTCAAAAAGATCTGTATGAAAAGTCATGTTTTTTAGTGATCGCAATTGATAAAAAGAAATTAAAATGTTTCTGACATTTGGTTAATTAAATAATTTTACATTAATCTGTTTCAAATATAATGAAACATCACAGAAAAAGTTAACTAACAGTGTCCTTAGGCAAAGTTCATTTCGCATACGTAAAAAAATAGTTCTTTTGTGTTATATTATTTTTTAGGCTATTACTTCCAATTAAGGTTTAGATTTTTATTGCCATAAGTGTTCATTTGGTTCTATATTAATGCTAATTAGCAGGATAGGGAGCAAAGTAGCCGAAATGGAATCTTGATATCCATATAAAATTACTTCTTTTCTAATATTGGCAAGATATCACTCATAAAATAATGCCAATTCAGCAAATTATTTAGTAACCAAATGTTTTAATCTAATCTTTTCACAACAAAAACTTGAATTTTCAGCAATTTAGTTATACTAGCAATGAAAATATTTATTAACCTATAGATTTAGAGCTCCACTTGGCAGGGAGTGCAGCTGGCTTAGCGAGGATCACCTTGCCGATGGAATCAAGTTGTTGAACATTTGGAATGCGTTCATGGTAAATGAAATCGTTGTCCTTCATGGCTTCTGTAAGGTTACGTTGAGCCTTTGTCATGTGGTCATGGAAATAATTCGAACGGCCACCAGAGTTCTGGACTATTTTGAAGAGTTCCACAGAATGCTAAAAAAATTACAGATGTGTGACGCTTTAACAAACTTAAGTGTAAAATAGAATTAAGAAATTATCACATAGATTCAGGTAATATAAGTGACAGAACAATAATATTTAAACGATAAATCCAGGAAAATTATAGACTAGGGACCATATATCCACGACTTGATATATAACCTAACCTAACAATTTAGGCAGACATCTTAAAAATAGTAAAGATAAAATTAATAGACTTGACAGAAGCGGTATTTATAAAATTTCCTGTGGCTCATTTTTGTCTGTTTATATCGGACAAACAGGTAGAAGTATATCCACCCGAGCTAAGGAACATGTAAGATCATTCAACGGTAGAAAAACAGATTCACAATTCGCTAATTACGTTATAAAGGAATCACATAATATAGATTCAAACTCAGCGCCAAAGTGTTTGCATCTTTGTAGTAAGGGTCGCAGGATGACGGCTTTGGAACAGCTGGAGATCAATAGATATCAACTATCACAAAGGATTCTCATATAGAGATATGTCGGTCACCATTATTGACTCCTGACTCGCGACTCTTTGTTTCTGTAATGGACCATTTTCGTGCCATATGTAGACTTATTGATATAGCTGCCTTTTGAGTTTCATTTACAATTGTTAGTTTTATTGCGAACAGGAAACAAGCTAGGTCGTTAAAACAGGTGAGAAGGTGTATTGTGCACCTTTTATAAACAGCTATATATAGATAAGCAAATGTTAGTTTAAGCATAGTTCTGACGATGGCGTGAGCCGAAATAGCTATCAACAATATTTAAAAAAATAATTTTGTAGAACTAAAATACATTGCTATTTTTTTTCACCGTGTTATAATGGAGTTCTACCAAATGAACGCCAATTCAATCAATAACTTGATATATAGTTTGAACAGTAATTAACGCAATTTTACCTGGAGGCGGCTGATTTCCTCGCCAACGAGCTTAGCTTCTTTGCAGACTAAGCTCTGGTGGAAATGGGCAATGGCTTCGTATACTGCCTGCTTTCCGGAAACCTATAAGAAAAAAAAGGTTTTTTTTTATAGTTTCTGCTCCCTACTCAAAGAATATCAGTGCCTCAAAAATTCTACATCCAGCATTTAGTGTTACCCATGGATGTTCATAAGACACCGATCAAGGTGATAGCATTCACCCTACTGGAAAAGAGAGTTAGGATAGCATTTGCAGGATATCTCTAAGCCAGGTTAATCGATACTTTTTTTAAATTTTGTATGTATTAATCTCTTCCATGGTAACGCCCCAACATGTGGGACGGCAATGTGCAAGGCCTGTACGCGAGCGCCCCAGATGTAGGAAAGCAAACATTCAAATGTCGGTAACGCAGGCAATTTTTTGCATATAGGACTGATTGTGGTTTTAAAATATCGCCCAATTTGTTCTGATACTACCAACTTCATAAATTTGTCAAAAGTATTAGGTATAAATGTTTGAAACATCGATTTTCCAAAATCAGTCCTATATGCAAAAGATTGCTTGTATTATCAATGTTTGAAAGCTCGCATCTCTTACCTTGAGACGTTTGCATGGAAAAGATTAAGAGTTTTATTATTAACAGTGATGAAACTTTCGTCTACAAGTTAAGTTTTGTGTTGGAACATAGACATATTTGTCCTGAAAATCTCTTTAATTTATTTATTCAAAGTCGGTATAACCTTTACATTACTCAGCTGGAAATCGGTTAAAAATAAGAATGATGGAAGATGTTTTTATTCTATATTCAATTCATATTGAGATTTCACCAGGAAAACAATGTTTTTTTGATGAAAATTTAAAGCTCACCGCTGCGATGGTTTCTTTTTCAATGAGAGGTCTCATAGCTTCTTTCTGTAGAGACCTTAATGTCTCCGCATACAGATCTTCGCATTGGCTTGCCAGTTTGGCAATGATGTCATCGTTCATTCCATCTAAAGCAAGAAATATTATGTAGGAAAATGATTAATTATTTATTGCAATGTACCTCACTTTAGTGTCATACATTAGACAATCACAATATGCAAGATGAAAATTATTAAAAAATGAAAAACCAATAACATATTTACAATTTTTAACATGAAGTGAAAATTTTTATTCATTAAATAATTAACGTCTAACCTATTTAATTGTTTTTAACATAATGCCAAGCATTGATAACTTGGAGGCGAAATACATATGTATTTTAATGAACAACTATTCTGTTCCGAGACAAGAGACGTATGTCCATTTAAAAAAAAAAATTAAATGTAATTTTAATAGGCACAGAAACATCTTTGTGAAATGAAGTTCATAAAGAAAATATTTTTATACTCTCATGTAAAGCTGTTTAAATAAATATGAAGCAAGTAAAGAATTATATAATCAGGTTTCTACAGTTACAACCAAATTCATTGAAAATATTATAAATTATTTCAGCTTTATCTTCATTATCGTTTTCATCGATGGCAAAATAAAATAAAGACATGTAAAAGAGATAAAATAACTCATTTTATAGGGCAATGCGGAAGATAAGTACCACGAATACACTTGAGGACGAAGATCTCCTGGGCTTGGGCGATCATAAGTTGTGATAATGCTCCAAGAGTTTCAGGATTCAAGTCCGGTGTGGTCTCTTGATGAATGGCTAGCGGCACAGCACCCTTCAGATAATTGAAGATTCCGGCGGCCAGCTGAAATAAAAACGTAACATTTTCAATTCAGAGCTGTAAACGTTAGATAATTGAAAATGGAAGAGTGGGACTTCCAAGAGTACAATGTTAATTGATATACAGTGGAACCCCGGTTCTTCATTTGTCAAGGAACCGACTTGGCAATATAATTGTAGACAAGTGCTCATTAGGTGAGTCATCAGCGGAAACGATCACACGGCTATAGCAGCTGAATGGAACCATTACTTTTTTCATGCGGATGTTTAGCTGAGGCTTTAAAAAATGGATGACATATGGGGGTTCTGCCCTATTGACTGATAAGCTGACTACAGTAGCTCAGTGGTTAGCCTGCCATCCTCCAACCCTAGTAATTTTCCATAGATTAATTTTTTACAGCATCATCTAGTGGTGAAGTAAATATTAAATTTTCTAAGTCTTTTATTGGCTGTGTATCTCAGGAACAACTCTATTTATAATTTATGATATCTACTGAAGGTGCTTGACAGAATTTGAATATTAAATTCGAATTAATTTATGATATCAACTGAAGGTGCTTGATGGAATTTCAATATCAAATTTGAATTGTTACAACTTTGTACGATTCCACATGTTTTGTCACTAAAGACCCGGGATTCTCCTTTCGACATCTTCAGGCATTCTATCACATGGACGCAACAGAACTGACATAAAATAAACAGTTAGCATCGTATATATACTTAAGTATACTACTAATAACTAACTAACTATGAGATTAATATTGTTAAATTTGTTTTAGCTGTAATTTACTGCTTGCCTTGGGGTAAGTGTTTTCCTGTAATTAATAACTTTAGTATATATATATATATACGAACTGTTTATTTTACATCAGTTCCGTTGCCTTCGTGAGATAGAATGCCTGAAGATTTCGAAAGGCGAAACCTGGGTCGTTAGTGACAAAACATGTGGAATCGTACAAAGTTGTAACAAATTTGAATTGTTGAAACTTTATATGATTCCACAACTTTTGTCACTGGCAACCTGGGTTTCGCCTCTTGGCATCTTCAGGCTTTCTATCACATGGATGCAATCAATTTGACAACTCTTTTTATAAAACTTTTTTCACAACCCGTATTGCACCACCACGTAAATTGACAAAATTGAAAAATTTGAACTTTTGAGGTTAAATTCCAAATATCAAAATATACCTTCTAAAGTAATGTCAATTCTATAATTCATCACAAGAAACCTGATGTAATACAAAGGCTGTGGCATCACTATAATCACGAATATTGTCACATTGTGAAAAAATTAATATCAAATAAATTTTACTGGTTAATCTATCATTTTTGAGCTGAGACACTTCTCTTGTTAGGGGGGCAGTATATATTTTTTTGGCAAGAACTCAACAACAGTCTCATATTCAGAAAAAAACAGTCGGTAGTTAATCAGGATCTCCAGAAAATACATACACTTAAAAAAATAGCGTGAGAATATTTAAACTATTCAGGGCACGATTCTAATGTTGTTTTGAGATTTACCTGAAAAAGTTTTGCAGCCAGTTTCAAGCCGTCATCGGAATCAAGTGATTGAGCTGCAGCCACCGCGCTCTGCAAAGCTGCCATGTTGAACATGACGCATACTTTCTCGTAGCTCAATGAGCAGATGGCTGTTAAGCAAAAAGAAAATCTTCAAATTAAATAAATGAATCTACCCAAATGATGTCAATAATAATTTCATATCAGCCAGTGTTCCAAGCTGTGTCATTTATTCATCCAATTTATCTATGGGTTATGAGTATTTTAATAAAATTATTTCATAGCATGTTGCTAAACAATTGACTATTTATGTTAGGTCAATTTACAATCTATGAATGGATATAGTTTATGCATTGTTATGATGTTTTCAAAACATTGTAATTCCAACTCAATACTACTCAACACATGAAATAAACTAACAGAAATATGGACTAACTTTTCTTGAGGTTATTTGAAAACTGAATTCGGTTTGGAAAGAAAATAGGAATAGATTGATTAGCGAATTATTGGCAGAAGACTGTTGATTTGATAAGATATTATTTTGTTAATTATTATTAAGTTTTTAATTAATTGCTTTATATTTCCAATTGCATTTATTAATAAGATTGTGTTGTATTTGTCAATTTTTAATTATGTTATTCAAAAGAACACAATTTTAATTGTATTACTTCCGCTTTTTATAATAATCAGGATCAGTATTGCTCATTCAGGTCTGATCATTACAAGAAATGCAGATGTAGTTTTTTTTTTAATACAATGCTTTTCCTCCAAGAATTAACAGTGCACATGAAAAAAATTGTTGACAACATGGCTCTTCTATTGGTAGGTGGAATTCTGGCATCCTCAACAACCTTTAGGTATTATCCACAGGATGTAATAGATGGAGGTGAGGGATTTTGAGAGGGGCAGTCACAAAGATACAGCAATATGAAGAATCAAAGAACTTACTTAAACTCATTCTGCCACCGAAGATTGATCCTTTGTCGAAGGCATCCTTCCATTTGAACGGTATCTGCACCTCCTGTGGAGGTATCTTCCCTTCCAAAGCAGTAAGTTGATCGCAGTAGCTTAACAAAATGATAACATAAGTAACAAATGGGATGAATAAAATTGATTCCGAAGACCTTCAATTTTTTATTTAATTCTATGCAAAAAGATATATCAACCCTTTCCGCAGTGTAAGAATATGAGTAACCCCGTTGATTGCAGGGATTACTTGTATTATCATGGGAAGAAGTAAGGTTTACAGTAAGCCATAAAAAGTAATGTTGCCTTCAAAGTCTCAATCCCTATATACATGTTGCTGGCTGCATGGAATTTGGTTTGTCACTAGCAGCGAAAATAAAATTACACCTAGGCCTCATATAACATGGTTTTACACAACACGGGTGTAAAAATTGTGACATATTTTTATATAACACGCTTTATTTAACACGTTTTATGGGGAAAAAATAAATAAAAATGAAATTTTTAATGAACCAATCACAATTAATGACTCGGAAAGCAGTTGCAGCGAAGAAGCTACGTGTTTCAAATTGAAAACAATAATTGACAGCTTGGAATTGGCTAATAAATAAGATTTTTATTTTATTGATGATTCTATAATAGAAAGGGGTTCGGAATTCAGGAGGGAATTACAAAATATTGGAACCTTATAAAGAAATACGAAAAGATTTATACGCTAAAAGTAGACAATCGCTTATTAACATTTTTTTAAGGTTGAAACCACAATAACATCAAAGTCCTCCAATGATGGAAACTCACAACCGATGTCGAAAAAGATTAAAAAAAATATAGAATTCTAAGTGATAGCGATGATGAATGAATGGCATATTATATTATTAAATTTCCTTTCACTAATATGTAAACGTATATTTGTTTATTTAAAAAAATAACGTACATTTTCATATAAACCATCTTCGTTTTTTTTTTTGGAACGCAAACCTTAATTTTGTATGAACTTAAAACCTTGTATAACATGGATTTGTATTACACGAGGTTTTCGTGGAACCATATAACCGTGATATACGAGGCCCAGGTGTAGTTTCAATACGAGTATAAAGAAAGACAAAATGAAATAATTTCATATATCTTGAGGACAAAATTATTTGTTAATAGAAAGTACTACTAGTCCTTATTGAAAAATACATTACTTTCAAGAATTTTAAATATTGTAAAATAAGAGATTTATCTGAACTATATATACAAAATGTCTAGACTTTATTTTACCCTGCTATAAATAAGTAACTTTTACCAAGTACATGCGATTCAACCCATCATCAAGGCTGTTTGTGTTTGATAAATAAATAGTATTTCAAATAATAAAAATACATTTTCTCAAACTTATATGTTGATAATGATTGCAATGAGGGAAACCAGTTCTGATCACAGGATACATTGTGGAAATAGAACTTAAAGTGCGTTTTATTGTTTAAAATATCATGCCGTGAAGTGACAGTTTAGACCTTAAAAATGAACAAATAATTGACGGCAGTAACTAAACATCTCCAAAAATAAAAGAATTATAATTCATACTATCATGAAAAGAATGATATTAAATGATAATGATGCAAATTGAAGATATCCTAATAGGCGTCGGCTATAATTTTTATGTGACGTCGTTAATAAGAAATTTACTGAGGGCAACGACATTGCTAATGTCATTTTTGTGAAATCGTTATTATACTACAATAGAACTCTTACAATATTACATCAACTTCATAAGAACATTTTAAAAAAATTACAACAAATTGTACAAAATTCGGGGATTAGCTAATTATCAATAATCATTCGATGACTCACAAACAAAAATAAGCAACTGAAAATACCTGTAAATAACCTCCAACGACGTTTCGTATTTTTCGAATACTTTCCAAATAGCGTTTGTCCGAAGCTTACTCAATTCATTTAATGCTTCATTAAAATCTTCTGGCTTGTCTGCGGTACTGTAAGTAGACTGTATCAGGTTTTTCAGCGGCTTCACGATGTCAACATCGGAAGGTTTTTTTAGCGGCACCGATATCAAGTCAGCCATTTCTGTAACTGTCAGCCACTATACGCTGTCAGCAGACGAAAGGGCTGCCAGAAGCCTAAACTTAGGTTATTTGTTTTTTTCATTGTTGAATAAATAAATCATATTTTTCTCCAATTAGGCTTTTAAAAATATACAATCTAACCATTCAAATTATTTTTTAACAACAAAACGTTACAAACTTATTTGTATTATAAAAGTAGCGTTATTCCAAATAAAATCTATTAACCTTTGCTATCTGGGCCGCGTAAATATTCTGATACATATCCATATAAAAATAATCAGAAGCGTTGGTGAGATTATCAGGATAAATCTATCGATATGTTAAACTTAAGCATATATTTAGCTTGTTAATGAAACTTTCAACACTGCTAACACTCGATATTTATAACACGATATTTTTGGGAACCTATTATCAACAAATTTTAAGCAGTGGTCTCAACAAATGAATCAATGGTCAATAGGTTGAATGTCTGTATAAAATAAAAAAATTAAGATAGGAAAATTAAAATATGTAGTTGTTACTGTTGTTTGTGTTATCAGTCATGCTTGTCATGAATAATTGGTAAAATATATATATTAATGGAAGATAACTTCAGTCGTAAAATTAATAATGTTTATAGTGTGATAACATATACTATCATAGGATCTAGATACAGTTTGTAATTGCTGACGAGAGGATACATACATTTGATCCTAGTTCGTATGTATTTTAACAGGTACATTCTTTTGGTTTTGAATTATCTTAAAAAACGAAAAATATTTTAACGGCAGCAGAAGACGAAACCGTATACGTCATTTCATTTTTTTCAACTTAAAAAGTTGACATCTTGCTATTTTTTTTATTTTGTCTATACGAACAAACCAGTGTAAAAACGGATAAAAGTATATATTTAAAATATTCAGACCCTGGACCAAAAATGTCTTCCATGCTGTGAGATTATGTAGTTGAAGATTTTACGATTTTCACGCACATTTTTATCAAGAGACATTTTTAATAAGACAAACCAGTCTTCATATTAATATGAAGTGTGATGCGAACCAAAAAACTCTTGGGTTATTGCTCCTGAGATATTTTTAGCAATAATTTGAATGTTTCTGTGTTGCGAAGTAGCCTTTTAAGAGTGCAACAACACAGTTTGGTAGAGGGTACATATTAATGCTAACATAACGAATATTAAAGAAATTGTAGGTTGAATGAAATAAACCGGCCTACTGGATCGTTCCGGACTGAAGGATAAGATGAGGGGTTCAAATCACCTTCGCCGCCATGTAGATATTACGATTACACGGTTATTTAATTGTGATAACTAGGGAGTCGGTAGAAAAACGTACGCCGACATTAGCCAACTACACGACTCCCGACTAAAAAAAGTTTGATTTTCTCAGATTTTTCTTATCTTTCCTAAGTGCATTAAATTAAAGATCAACCAACCAGTCCGGCAAATTGTTCAATGAGATATTTTTCAAAATCTTCTAATCAAAAAGTAGTCGTAGACGCTCGTTTTTCACGACTCTTACCTTGACTCCGGTCATAATACCGATTCCACATCTCTGGTGATAACACTAGATTCAAATCCTGAATGTGTATTTCGCCAAAAAAAGTTTTTTTTTATTTAGTGTATATTAATTACTTAATAATAATAAAAAAATGTTTTTAATACGTCAATATTACTTGCTGCCAACATATATTTTTCAAATCGATGTCAAAATTTTTGTCAAGAAGTTCTATAGCGAACAAAAAAAAAACAAAATGCAGTTATTTATCGAACAAAATTATTAGTGTTTAAAATTTTATGTGAGATTGAAAATGTTTCAAAAAGCCATAGAAATAGTGAAAAACGACTTATTGAGGTATGTTTTAAATTTCACACTCTTATGAACTGTGACGAATGAATGTATAATATTAAGTCGAACATAACGTACTTGCAAATTTGAAACATAACCTCACATATCTAAGATACTAACAATTGAAATTAATATAAGTTGTTATATTAAAATGATATTTACATTGAAAAAAAAAACCAAAATGAGGCTTTCTTTTGATTTAAAATCAGGATGTGACTTACTAATGTTTCGATTATTACATTAATTCGTAGAAAAATTTGCTCAGGTAAAATTTGGGAGAAATACAAATTTTTAAAGATATTAGCGAGGAATTTAATGGAAAAATAGCTACAAATCAAGATTTTCAGATAATTTACTGATGATTTGGATAAAGAAAAGTTTTCTTGCCGGTAAATGTAAATAAACATGCAACTAATGTCATTCACAGGAAATTGCCAAACGCATGCGTAGCGAACGACCATTTTCCGAATCGTAAACTTGTATTGTGTGCGTACATATTATGCTTTTACTAATACGGTTACATTGTTGTGCACGTACTCTACGGAATTATAAAACCGTCTACGAAAGCTCAAAAGATGATATTTTTAATGTGTTTGTATTGGGGCGCATACCGAAAAATCGTATTTTTCTACGCAGTCTATTAATAACGTTGATTATTCGGAATCCTCAACGGCAGCTGTTATACAAGATCTGCTTGTTGCTGCTTAAAAAAATTAGATAAAAAAAACGAAATAATAAACCCACTTTAATTTAGATTTAAACCGATAATGATAACTGTTTTCTTAGTATTTTTTTTTATTTTCAATTGAAATTACATTTTTCTTCATAAAATATATAAGATATTAAAGAAAAGATCAATGATTAATAATGGTAATAAATTTAACTAAGTGGGTTCAAGATAGACAAAATATAAGAATAAGTTGATTTTGGAACTGTTTTTTTTTACATATCCACCATTAACGAACCATTACGAACTACTCATTCAACAGAATTTCACTTAGGGTCTTATTTTTTATACAACCTAACTATGACCTTCTGATGTAAAATTTATTTTATTTTCAGCCCAAGCTTTCTTGAAAAGGTGATTTGAATAACCAACTAACAAACTATTCTCATTTGATTCTATCAGTTGAAATGTTTTATTATTGAAAACGCGTATTGTTTATATTACACATTCATCTCACAAATATGAGTATATTTAATTTTGAATGGTTACAACTTTGTACAATTCTACATGTTTTTTCACTAACAATCGGAGTTTCGCCTTTCGGCATCATCAGGCATTCTATCACACGGATACAACAGAACTGAATGAACGCGGGTCGTTAGTGACAAAACATGTGGAATCTTACATAGTTGTAACAATTCAAAATTCATATTGAAATTCCATCAAGCATCTTTAGTCGATATCGTAAATTATATATTTGTTTGTTAGTTAGATAACGTCACTAAATTCACGGGATATTTATAAAACTACAGTTTTTTATTTGTGCAATAACGTTTCAGTACAGATGTGTATCGTGAATGTATTAAACTGTTGGATAACAAGGTTGAACGTTCTACGCAAGCGTAGACGCTGGATCGTCGGCATGTCAGTCCGTTCTACGACGTAGAATCAGCGAGACGTTTCTCGCTACGCCATCGCAATCTATTGCAAATTCATTGAATACATCAAAATATAAGAAATGTCAATGATAATTGCCTAGAGAGATTTATTTCGATGTGTCGGCCACACTCGGTTCGAATTGTGTTCTATTTTTGAATCAACAACTGTGTCGCCTCCACTTAAAAACGTGAGTAATTTATGCATTTTTTAAATGTAAATATTACGCACGGTACCCGATGTACTTCCATAGATAACAAAAATTATTCAATTGTTTGTTATGGTTTCGGCAATTGAATACGTTTTTTGGTTTATTATTGCTATAATTTTATTTAGATTTTTAATAACAGATACAGGTATAATATTTTATACATATGTATGTATTTGAAAATGCAGTCAAATAATGTTGTAATGTTTTGTGCTTATGTTATTAGTATGTTTAAATTATCCAGGTATTTTTTTTTACACTTTAGTTGAGTGTAATGATATAGCGGCTAGAAAGAAATAGAAAAAAACTCAATTGCACATTTGCTGAATGTCACATAAACGAGCTTGAACTGCATTTTACTAACTCAATTAGCAAAATGATGAAGCAATTTTGACGACAATACGCATTAATTCATTGTAAATCAACTTTGTTTGGAAAAGATTATTTTTTTTGTTCTTCAACACTCCATTTAAATAACTTGTATATTAAAAAGATTGCACGTTTCACAGATCTTTTCATATATTTATATAAGAAGGCAGTAATATTTTTCACTTTTAATGTGTCACTTCTTGGTGGAAAATCTTGGTATTTTAAATAATAAAAACACATTTTCAGTACAATCTCCACAATATATTCATTATCAGAACATATTATTCACGATAATGCTCGCGATGACCGAAACCATTCCTGATTATAAGTATGTTAAGATAATAAATCAAAAAAATGTGCTTTTATTATGTAAAAAAAACATTTACTGTAGTAAAATATAAAAATAATTAATTAAAAAAGAGTTGAACATTTTTATTAATGCACGTATTATTCAATCTTGAACATTGGTTCTTAATAACACAATGGCTATTACTATACAATGTATAATTACACTATTTATTATATCTTCCATTAATTCAATGACGATAGCGATGTTATATCTATATTTTCGGAAACGATTTATTTTGACGATATTTATTTAAAATCGTTGACATTTCCATAAATCTATATATTTTCATATCGACTTACATCTTTATTATAATTAAACAGAGTATTTCTGCGTCATAAGACAAATATATATAAATATCAACTGGGAGTGCTTGATGAAGTTCTGGACAAAACACTTCATGAATAATCTATTTAGTTTTTGCTGTAATCTATTTTGAGCCGCCAATATTGCTGAAGAAGTAATTTATCCTGGACGAGATCATCTGTCACAATTTGTACTCTAGAGAAACAGGTCGTCGCAGCTGTCATATTAAGAGAGCTTCTATTTTTAAAATTACGTAATAATTATTTTACCCAGGTTCTTGTCAATTAAATATACGTCAAATGAAACATAAACGCGGAATCGTTAATTGCATAGACAGCTTGTTGGTGAAATAACATTAATATACAATTATTATACTCACGCATAACGCATACCGCAATAAAAATGTTTATAAGGTATTGTTTATGAAAAAGCGACTATATTAAATTAAATCGCGTAATTAAAAAAAAGTTTGTCTCTTAGCCAAGAATACATAAGCTTAATGGATTTATCGACGGGAGATAATTTTGCGAGTAGGTGTCATCGATTGCTTAATCTCTCTTTTTTCCTCTGTTGCTGCGTGGTAACAATAAGTCGAGTATTGTAAATAGTTTGCCAGGAGTCTAAATTAATTAGTGCTTAGAATTTGATACATGTTCATATCATATTAAAATGTCACTCCAAAGTGTTATTTATTAAATTTTATCGAAATTAGATTGTTAGGTGTATTTGATTTTATAATTTTTATTGATGGACTAGATTTAATGACGTAATAATTGCATTATCTCATGTAATATTTACACTAGCAATTAACCGCAAGCTTGCGTTTATAGTAAACTGGCGGTAATTTATTTATCTATGTATCATTAACTGGCATTAGACAAATATATTTTAGATGAAATCTGCGTTCCTTAAAACTAAAACGTTAAACGCATCATTTCTTATTTTAAAGCAAACAATTTTGTCTATTGCCTGTGGAATAGCGACTGTGTTAAGCCGGCGATTGAATAAATATATATGCGTATCTATAAATTATAATAATAAGCACTGATGAAAACGGCGAGGCTATTTCATTTAGAGCTTTGCAACAGCGCAATGCGTTTTGGCAAAATTCCGGCCATTTAATTTATTATTTGGTGATTGTTTTAAATGTAGACGTTTTGAATCAAAATTTTGTTGGAGCGCTGTTTGGTTGCAATATTAATAAGCCACCAATCGATAAAATTATCAACTCCTAAGCATTTTATTGTAATATTACCAATCAACAGACAAAAACTATGATTGCCGTTTTTTTTTTGTTGACGAAGTAATTTTATCTGATAAAAAAAAATATTGAAATATAGTAACACATATTAAAATAGTTCAAAATATGGTTATTAAAAATATCTGGCGATTTCTTTGGCTGTTTGATATCAAATTGATGTAGCCAGCCATGTTTTTTTTTTTGGAATAAAAGATATTCTACTAAATTAATTTCGACTTAATCAATGTCCTAACGTTGGCTAACATGTCATTTAACTGATTCAAACTTGCATTTTAACTTTCTAAAATATTAATCAATAATAATTGAAGAGTATTGTATGATAGAATTAGCAGTATTTATGATTTAATAAAAGCAACCTATAAATTATTAAAATTAATTAAAATACTAAATTAAGCATTGAATACATATTTTTTTACGAATCCGTGATAATAACGTATTTAAATTAGCGGGCTAATCTACTGCAGATAAAATTTTCAAAATTATTTCTCTACCACAGTATACAGCCGATTGATTATTTATTTGTAACTATTTTGTTACAATAAGCTCTTATCGGTTAATTATTTAGCCTTGAATGCTAACGAACAAGTTGACGTAAATTTAGCTGAACCCTACATTAATTATTGAAAATTTACACTCAAGTCACTAATGATCGAAAATTTTCGTTGGATAATAGCGGCTAATAATAACTTTTAGAGATAGAGTAACTGTAATAATATGAAAAACAATTATATTTTCCTAATATTAAATTTATTAGTAGTAAAAAAAATATTAAAATTTTACAGGGTTATGTCAAACTAAATTACTATTGTTTGTTGCGTGTTGTTATTATCCAAAACAATAAAATATTTAGTTATTACTGAAGCCAATTAGAATAGTATTTTGTAAACTATTTCATGATCCATTAGTATGACAACACTGGAAAAAAATATTTAGGAAATAAAATATAAAGATATAGCTCTGAATTAACTGGAATAAACGAGGATTAAGCATTTTTTTTTTCAATTTCGTATTTATTGTAGACGCAGGGGTTCATTAAACTTCAGGATTAAGTTACAAAAAAAGGGAAAAGAATGTACATTAAGCCCATAAAGACTAGACGAGCGACGAAGACAATTTTTCGTACAATATAATTCAGAATTGATCAAAGAGAAAGTTTGCCGAATTTTAATTAGTAATAAAACGGATCCCAATAAAAAAAAACTTTCATTACGCATCTGACTATCTTTTTCAATGTAATTCGAGTTTATTTCTCTCTCTCTCGCCGAATTATATCGGAAAAGTGTCAGATTTCTTATTTCTTTTTGCTCACTCTCTCTCCTGAAGTTTCGCCGCGTTGTCGAAATTCGTATTAATCGAATCCTAGAATTGGAAACTCCGTTTGAATATAATGGCAACACTCGATCGGTAGGAATAAAATTAGGTAAATTTAATTTGGATCGGCGCTACCCGATTTTCTATGGTTTCGGCGTTCGCTATATGCGGGTGTATATGTTGAATACAGATTTTTATATCGGTTAATTCGGTGAATGAAATATGCATTTTCAAGGTTTGTGTTGTTTTATTACACGGCAGTAAATATCAGAACAAGTCCAATTTTGATCATTTCGTAGTCAAATATAAAAACCAATTATAAAACGGCTCTTTGTTATAACAGAGCTTTGAAATAAAGCTAACGATGACGGAAAATAATGATGAAGAATAAGACGTAAAAAGGTCATGCCGGTTAACAATTCTCATCTATCTTCGATGAAAATACTATTCACAAAAATTCTTGGCAGCGAACAGAAATTTTTTTTTGTACCTAAAAGCATTTTTCAAAGATTTGATAATAATTTTAATTAAGTCTTGTTAAGAATGATGGAAAAAGTGATGTGACATAAAGTAAAATAATTGTCACTTTTAAGGTGTTAACTGTCACTTCTTGATGGAAAGGCACGATGTTTTAAATAATAAAAACACATTTTTTAGTACTCATTTCCACACTATATTTTTTGATCAGGACCGGTTTCGCTCATCACGAGCGTTATCAACCTGATAGAATAGTTTGAAAATTATTAATCAGTGATTGTTAACATTTTATTTTTTAAATTAATTTACGTTATTTATATTAATATTAATATGATTTCCTGTAAATTGTTTCTTCGTTCTTGAACTCATGGTTTTGTATACCTGTTACCTTTAACTTAAAATTTTTGTATTAATAGACTCGCTTGTAAATTGTAAATCAGTTGATAGTGCTCGTGATGAGCGAAACCGGTCCTGATCGAAAAATATATTGTTAAAATAAGTACAAAAATATGTTTTTATTGTTTTAAGCAATTGTGTCAACATAAATTAAAAATATTTAGTTTTTATGTCCCACTGATTATAACTAGTTTATTTGGCTGGCTATTGAAAGTTTAAGACATATTCAATGGAAAACTCATAAATTTCTGAAAAAATAGAAGGGCGAGAGCGATTAGCCAGTTGTTAGTCCTCCTATATGCCCAGAATTTTCGAAATAATGTTATGTTGAATCAATGAATTATAAATTTTCTTGTTAAACAACTTTATTGAATTAGGGACTTCCATACCAAATGAATGCATCAATACCGGTATTCCGGTATTAAATATTAAATAACGGTGTCGTAATTATCAATATCGATAGTTAAAAAATGCATTTAGATCATCAAAAAAATACAAAAATATAATTAAAATATTAATTATTTTTCAACATTTTTGAGGTGAATAAGGCCGACTGCAAAACAGTGTTTCTCGGTAATTTGACAATTGAATATATTTGTTATAGCGAAAGTGTACTGCAAATAAAATTAAATTTTGTATGATGTTTCAGTGAAATCATACCATATCTCGTTATCATGAGTTGAAATATAATTGTGTTCATGTATATATTCAAATAAATATTTTTTTTATAATGTTACATTCGTTTCAGAACCTTTATTGAAACTATAAACAACTTTATGATATTATCGTAGACAGATTTAGTATATTTTCGCTGCCTTAATTAATATTTTACATTTTAATCAGTGGACACATAAATATATTTGAAAAATGACTTTTTTTAATTAAAATTCCAGTATTTACTTCAGTCTTAAAAAAAGTACCGGTATCAGATTTTGTAATCCCTAATTGAAATCGGTGCGGTTATAGTTTATCGATTTTATATTTTATTTTAATACTCCAATGAATAAATAGTCTAATATAAACAAATTAGAAAAATGCTATTTTAATAGAACATGAAACTTTCTGAACACGAGGACTTTTATAATATACAGGGTCTTGCTGATGTCTCATGCGTTCGGTTCGATATGTCTACTCAATTCAATGTAAACAACGTGGAATATTTAAAACGCGCATAAATTTTATAAAAAAGAAACTATAAAACTATACGAGAAAAATATTTTTTCGACATGAATACTTAAGATCTCGTTTACCTTTGTTGTATACGTTTATACGTTTGTGGTTCACTTTCGTAAACGAGAGGTTGAAGATTTTTTTTCTGTAGCAACTTTTTAACGGCGTCCACGAGTAGAATTTTTGTCTGAATATATTGTAAGGTTTCCTTTAACATATGTGATTTCCAAACAACTACAGCTGTGCTTTCTAAAATGCCGTTGTTTTCCAACGAGATTTATTTGTTTGGCGTGTAAATAATATTGCGTGAGAATTATTATTTACGTGTCATTTAAATGAATTTCAGAATATTAAATAATTTTTGAAATTTTATTCGTAAGTGTCATGGAATTCTTGCAGCTTTGGCTTATAATTAATTAAACTATTGGTCTTTAATAAACTGATTATATATAAAATTAATTCGATTTTTTTCGATACCTGTTGAATATGTTAAAAATTAAGTGAAAGCAATCTAAGTTTTTTTTTTGAATCGTTGAAACAATGTGTATTTCAATTTTTTTTGGCTTACTTACGACCCGGGTTTCGCCTTAAGGCATCTTCAGGCTTGCACCAGCTAAGCTATCCTAGTTCTCTCTTGCTATATCCTTTACGTTACATTAGGTCACCTGAAATTTTATCCAAACATTGCCCAACAATTAGAAATCAGTAAGTCTTTAAGAATAAAATTACCCAAATACATTTTAATGTTAGTTGATTATTGTAAAAACCTTTCATCACAATGTAATCAACTTTAAATATTGTTTGTAAAATTATTGAATCCAAAATTGAGTGGCATTATTATTAAATGAATACTTAAAAAAATATTTAAGAGGAGTATAATATATAGCTCCTAGCCTAAGTATCAATATTTTTTCTATACAATTCCCCTGTCCCCATCCGTGTGATAGAACATATGAAGATGTCGGAAGGCGAAACATGTCAGTGACAAAATATGTGGAAAGATATAAAATTTTCAACAATTCAAATTCGGTATTGAAATGCCATCAACCCCCCTCAGCCGATACCTTCAATTAATTCGACCCAAGCGTATTTTGAATTTAAAGCCATTCGTGGTTTATGTATGCGATTAGTTGGAAATTACTGCTTTACTATTATTTGTTCCAAAAGTACTGTTGGATATCAGAAGGCTTTTTTTGCAGTTACATTTAATTGTTTGTTTCGATCAGGATTACAATATAGGTTATAACACTTTTGAAGAATCTATTAAGTGTTACATTTAAATTGAAATAAGTCAACAAATGAAAGATACATCTAATCGTACTTTTGTAAATAGTTGTTTTTCCACGAACAAACGTCATGGAAGCTATTTTTCATTCACAGTAATTTCTTCGGTAACCAGACAAAACAGAGCAACGGTAAAACAATACATCTATTAAAAAACAACATAAAAAATAAATTAAACAGAAACATATATAGATATAATTCTCTTGTATATTTACAAGTCTCTCGTATTGAGCGTTATTGAGAGCAATTGTTTGTTTGGTGTTGGAGACGTTATGAGCGGTCCTCGAACTTCTTTAGATTATCTGACGAGTGATAGAATATTTCGTCTCTTTTGTATTATATTATATTTATGAAATTATTAAAAGTTCGGAACAATTTCAAATAAATATTAAATATAATTTTCCTCTGTTTTGATTTATCAATATGTTATAATATATTAGTATATTATTTTTAGTATATATTTCGCATATTAGACCTATATAAAATGTATATAGGTCTAATATACCAAAATTTTATATTTAAAAAATAGTTTCGGAGTTAAATACACGTATGAAAATATGTAGGACAAAAAAGAATATATTTTAATATTTATTTATTTGGTTATTACACGCTACAAAAACTACAAATTATAAATTTACAACAAAAAAAAAAAGATAGCATGAAAGTCAACCAAACAAGCTCGTGAAAAATCTATTTTAATATTATACATTAAAGAATAGTATTCGCCATAACTGACATTTTCGTCCTCATGGAGTATGTCGGCATTCGATGCAATACTGTTGAACATTGTTAATGCTCTTACTATTGGCATCCCCGTTGGCAGACTGGTTCTACACTCAGGAAGAACTATCAAGTCATGTCTACGATTTCTTAAAATTTTTTCGGAATTACACAATTTAATATTATTAAAGATGGCAGAGTTCTTATTTTGGTCTCGAATGAGTCGAAAGAAATATGTAGCTAGAAACATTTCTCTTCGAAAGTTGGATAAAGTCATGGATAGTATCCATACGCCTTCAAGTAAAGAAGTCTTAAATTTTTTTTATATATAAATATAAATTTATGTTTGAACAATGTTGACAGTTTTATATTATCAATATATTTTAAACGGTATTTTTGACAGTTAACCGGATCATTATTTTATATGAAACGTATTCTGCGTGTAAAAATGGTGTAAAAACTTATCGCTACTCAAGTATGTTTTTGCTAAATGTTTAATCTATTTACGTTGAGCTATTTCGGTCCGGTAATGCAATCCTTAAGCGTGGGAGCTAGCCTTAAACAAGTTGTTTACTTTCTTGAAGTAATTTGCCCTTTTGTTCTGAGCTATTTGTAAAATTGCCAATGCGAGGCGGTGCCCTTTACCGACGCTGGCCGATGGCGCTTACACCGGCGGAGCGGAAAATTAAATCCGACAATACGTATTGTATTTGGTAATGTCCTTCGGTTTTGTCCCTGACCCCACGATACCTTTTTCTCGCGTCGCATATCAGGAATTATTTTTATAAATGGCACGCAAATATTCAACTACAGTGTACTCTCGATTATCCGTGAATGGTTTATCCGGTTTGCGAATTATTCGTGCCTGAAAATAAATATTTTTTAATTCAAATACAATCTGATTGTTTTTTTATTGTAACGATTATGAGACGCATTAATGAATTGCGATCTTGAATATGCGCGTTGTTTGAAAAAAGGATGAATTTAGCGATGTGTTTGTTTTTACGTAACTAATCGGTGATTTCTTTTTAACCACTTGTGTGTTTTGAATGTATTAATGTTCGCATATACCGCAATAAACATCACAATTTATGGGACTAGAATGAGTCAAGAATTGAAATCCTTTGTACTCCACATGCGTTTCTATTTACATTTCCAGTGAAGTGCATAAACCTGCGCGAGTACCCGCAGTAAATTTGTTAATTTCGATATTTATTGCCTATATTTGTCAGCTCTCGGGACTACGTTTGTTATTATGATAAAATATTACATTTTTACGTATTTTTTGTGTTTTCTTGATAAATAATGTGTTAAAAAATTGTATTGTGTATATAATATTATATTTTAAAATAAAATAATAAAATTGATGATTCGGATTATCCGTGTTTTTCAATTATCCGTGAACATCCTCCCCAGCATTAGCCCGGATAAACGAGACTGCACTGTATTAACATGAATGTGTTACCTATTTTAAGTAGTCTGTAACCATCGACAAGAGTAATTTATATTGCGAAACATGTTAACGATATTTGAAGATTGACATCGATAAACCCGATTTCAAACGTATTTAATTCAAAAACATACTCTGGTTGTAATAGTAAACTGTTCTTGTCTAATTTTTACGGAGTTTTTCTTTCATACACATTCGCAACACAATTAAACATGTGTTAATATTGCTTACGATTTTTTATGACAATATAATCACATTTTAGTACTATTCCAAAACCTACTTCACAACAAAATGTTCAGAATTTATGATATCAACTGAAGGTGCTTGATTTAATTTCAATATCAAATTTGAATTGTTACAACTTTGTACGATTCCACATGTTTTGTCACTAGCGACCCGCGTTCATTCAAATCTGTTGCATCCGTGTGATAGAATGACTGAAGGTGCCGAATGACGAAACCCGGGTCGTTAGTGACAAAACATGGGGAATCGTACAAAGTTGTAACAATTCAAATTTGAAAATGTTTAAAAGATTATACAATATTTTGATAGCAAAAAAAGTGGTCGATTATCGGTATTAAAATGTGCTTTATTTGTCAGTTTAAAATTGCGAATTTATTATTGACAGAATTGAATTGTTTTCTTTGAAATATTAACTCTTAGTCATTCATATTATCATGATCATGATTTAATTTTTTTATGTGATTTTTGTTCAGTAAACCAAACCTTTATCTTCTCAATTCAGTTCCAAATCAAAATTCAGCAATATGCTTGATATGAATTCACAAGATAATAAATATTTTCTTACGTCTCGCCGAGATTGACATTTCATAACTTCGTCTGATATTTAAGATATGAAATATGATATTTCGTCAGCGGATCACATGGCATAAATAAGACGTGACGTGAGAAAAAAGATGGTGACGTGGTTATAGCATGCGTGCATTCTGTAAGCATGGCAATTTTTATTTGCTTGCTGCGTTCGAATTATACTTAAATATTGACAATCTAAAAAGGACCTCATCCCTGTTACGCCTGTAGATTGATTCTGTTGGTATTTAGCGAGAATTAAAGAAAAAAAACTATTTTGTTAAATTTGGCATTGTGAATTCGAAGCAATAAAACAATGTCTATATGTTGTGGCAGAATATCCATCACGGCGGTCTTCCGGTCTACCGACTTTTAACTTGGCAATCCTTTGACAGTTGAACTGAAAACATTGCATTGTTGTTGCCGGTTTACCTCATGTATATTGAGATTTATTTCAAACATACAGTTCTAAAACTACGGCTTAGTTTTTTTTTTATTTTAAGCTGTGATTAACTTCTGTGCTATTATCCATTCACTGTGGCACGTATGACGTGACCATTTTTTTCGCAAAAACGGGACATCTTCTTATATTATTTGATAGAATTTTTATTAAAAATACATGTTTTTTTATAATGTTTCATAAGTTTTATTACAAAAATATACACAAAGAGAAAATAAAAATATAATTAAATGCACAATAAAATAATCAAAAAAACATACAAAACAAATTGAGTTGTTTTGAAAATGTTCGCGAAGATTGTGAATTAGTACTAACGTTAGATCAGAACCAGTTTTGTTTATCGTCAACACTATCAACTGATAAATTGGACTATGCAGATATGATTCTTAGATGGACAGCTTTACGTGGCCTGCTCACGCGTCGTAAAAACTTCTGGTCTATTCGTGTATGCCAAAGACGGAAAAAAATATGTTACAACGTATATGTAACACAAACTTTTTCTTTTTTTAAATGGCATTGCAACGCATGCCGGGTATTAGCTATTCTACAATAAAAAACATGTTATATTATAAAAGATTTATATAAGTACTTATTAATTATAGAGAATCTTATCGAGATAGTTGAAATATGTTGATGATGATTATCTTGTATGAAAGACATTTTTGTGGCATGCTCTTTCAGGGTTCATCGTTCGCTTTGAAGGTTTTCTGCAATATAAGCTTGTGTTGATCTATATATAAGATATAAAATATGTAAATTTAAAAGAACACATAAGTGTGTTTGTTGGTAGAATCAAAGAAAAAGTTTTCCATTTTGATCCTTTTAAAACTTTTCCCGAGCAAAAAACACAAGGGCTTTGTTTTTACCCCTCGTGAAAAGTTTTCTCGTCCTCATCCAATAAAAAACTTTATTTAACATTAACAAGGGTTTCATTGTTGATATATCAATCTTTTAAATTACGTTTTTTTTTAGAAAAGGCAGGTAAATATTTAAAACGTATCGGACTTCAAAGTAAAAGTTGTAATGCAAAGAGTCAATCTACGATATCGAAAAAGAATACTTGATGGAATTTCGGTAACAAATTTGAATTGTTGAAACTTTGTACATTTCCACATGTTTAAGTGTACAAAGTTTCAACAATTCAAATTTGATATCGAGTCAAATAAAAAATAATTATAACTTGGTTACTTTCATTTATTTTTAACCATTTGATTCCAATAACGTTAACATGACGCCATCAATCGATAATAGATACACATTGAAATGGCTTTAAAATAACAGCGTTTCCCAAAGATATTCAGTCGTGGAACCCTCCATATATAGAAGTCTGCTGAGTATTAAAGTGTTTTATATGGTGTATTTTTCATCTCTGTCGATATATATTTGTGCCATACATCTTTATACGTTGCTCACATATTTATTATATAATTACACTGACAGTTTATTTGGAACTCAACATTCTTAAGCATTTCGTAGAACCCAATTTGGGATACGCTGGTTGGTTAATGAATGTTATGAATTATAGTTATTAGATTTAATTTACGATATCGATTGAGACTGCTTGATAGAATTGAAAGATCTAATGTGAAATATTGAAACATAGTACATTTCCACATGCTTTGCCGCTCACGACTCAGGATTCACCTTTTGGTATCTTCATGCATTCTTTCACAAGGATGCGATAGAAAGAGTTTATTCGTCGGTTACAAGTGTGTGATTCTCGACGTAGTTGATTTCCGTTACGAATCTTAGGGATTCGATTACCATTTCGGACAGCTGTTTAAATTAATGGATTCATGTTCAAAGGCATGGGTGTTTGTGTTGTCAAAAATTCATAACAGTTATATGATAACAACTTGTTATGTCACATGTTTATTGATTATATTTCTGCTCTCTTAGAAAAATAAAAATGGCTGACCAACTGAACTATAAGCAGTTATTGTAAAAAAAATTCTGTTATACCTTTATTAGAAAGTTATCTCATCCAACTTAAAAGCAGTTATGACTATAAAAAAATGTCTCAAAAGATTTGGAAAAAAGCTATTATTTTCTTTAATATTATGATACAAATAAAGATGATTATTGATATTTGTGTATGTATTCATTAATTTCAAAATATTGTTATGTAAACAATAAATAAAAGATTTATTTGTATAAAGCGTTGTCATTTGTTTGTTGATATTTGAACAAGAATATGAAATGAAAAATGCTTACATCTAAAACCATATATTGATTGCCATTTTTTATCTGGGTTTAAATATAGCTCTTTGTGCTCTAGAACACGGATCTCTTTATCACCTCCGTCAGGTTTTCGATTGCAACAATACATAATCTACGTGAATATTCTGTCGTTGAAGGCTGCCGGGGAAAAGCGGGCGTCGCCTGTAATCCATCAACGAGCGTCGCGACGCCCCGTCTAATCTGCTAAGCTCGTAAAAGGTTTCGAGGAAGCCTATCCCAACCAGTTCGACTGAAAGACAGCTGACGTTTGTCGTTAGAATTTGTGCCGCACGGAAAATTCAATACGTCAAATAAAAGGTGACACAATTGATGTGCCTAGCTTCACGAACATGATGTCCGCGGAGTTTTGTTTGAAGAAGTTAGTGTTGAAATGATTCTAACAAGGATTTTTGAATAATTATTTGTACAGAGCAGTGGTTCTCACGTGAAATTTCACTGTGGCCGCATTATAAACATCAGCGATCTTATGGAAATGTCTCGTGGCCGCACCAAATGCCATAAAAATAGTTTCGATATTTATTTTTTATATAGTGCATTACACTGAATGATCTTTCACAATATACAGTTGTCCTTTACTTAAAGTCGACTAAATGCTGGATAATTCAGGTTTATTCAATCATTTTAAAAATAATAATAATTTTACAAATTCATTTGTAAAAACACATTTTTTTAAATATCAATATTTATTACAAATTTTTTGACCTGTGACCGCAGCAAAATCCTCTGGTGGCCGCACATTAGAACCACTGGTAAAGAGTATATAAAGGGTCATTCAATAGGGGCTCTCAAAATTTGTGTAAGTGTAAATAAAAAATGTTGCGTGTACGATAACTACGTTTTTTTTCATTTGAAAGTATGTTTTATGGTTTATCAGGTGTGAAATATATAGTTGCTAAGATGTTTACTGCGGGTTTGCTTAATACAAATTTGGGAGGTCTAATTCTCAATGACACGCGTAAATTTGGCTGAATTTGTTGAATGAAGTTTGTCTTATTGACTTTGCGTTATTTGTTAAATTTTGTACGATTCCACATGTCTTATCACTGACGACTAGGGTTTCACCTTTCGGCATCTTCAACATTCTATCACACGGATGCAACATAGCTGATTTATGTATATTGCTGATTCTTGATTTAAAAAGAATATTATAGTTTTTATTTTACATTTAAAAATAAAATATCTTTCTAATATGAATTTATAGTAACATGTTTAATGTATTATATACAGCTGCAATCTTTTTCCCTCACCCTACTAGATATATTATTAATATATTTTGAAACGTATCAATACTTTTTGAGTGTAACGAGAATATATCGATCAATACTTTTAGACATCTTTGTTATCGGGGCAGTTATATTTCGTTATCGCATCTCTCGTCACAGGGTGAAGCTAACTAAGTAGATATGTTTATAAATATAATATCCATAGAACGTCTCAGATAGATTTTAGATTTCGAAATGGGTATCTACCCCTTATCGCTAATGATTTTCCGCCATTCTCTTAGAAATTCGGTCGCTTTTATCCGAAACGAGATCGTGCTGATGTCGTTCTTTATTGCGAAGCAATACACGAGATGGATCCACCGACTGATAACAATGACGTATTTATCGTGTCGAAGTGTGATAAGATATTTCCTAAAAGATTTTTGAGATGATTGGAACGTGCCGTTTTATAGCGTGTGTTAAACCCTTTACTGGTGAGATTTTTATAAATTGCAAACAAGATATCGTGGTATGGACGCTTAATGATCGACCACGTTACTTATGCGGTTGGAAACGTAGCGCTGTGTGCATTTCCGGTCTGGTACACAAAAGTTCCTAGAGTTCGAAAATTTTAAATTAAACATTAAAAATAAAAAATATTTACCTGCAATAGGTTTCAATGTTCATAAATATCGTGGCAGTCTGTTCTTTCGCTTTACCTAGGGGTTTCAAATTTAGTTTCATCGTCCGCCGCATTTCCGGGCGCACTGTTATAGCGGTTGGTCTATACGTCGACAAACAACGCCATTATTTACAGAAATATTAGTGGTACAAAAATTAAATGCGTGGAAAATTAATGTAAATAGGGAATAAAAATACAACCACACTGTTTGGGATAAAGGATTAAATACGGCATAAAAATTAACGAAATGAATAAGGTAACGACGAAATAACGAAAACACGATTTAGGGAACATTTTTTTATCATCACGTAAATTCGCATTGGTTTAATTGTAATTTAAAAAGTGTTTGTGTTTCAGATAAACTCAAATTAATGAGGGAATTTATTTGTCGCTTATGCAATCCGTATATAAAATGTACATATTAAATATAAATAAAAAACAATGATGTAATATATTTAAAAACAACACGAATAAAACTGTTTTTTTTCGAATAATAACATCCATACGTATAAAATAAATTTACGGGAGACAAGTAAACAAAAAGAGGAAAATTTGTGTGTGTGTATTAAAAAAAAAATATAATCATACAATTCGACTAAAATTTCAATATTATTTGTGAACGTTTTTTCAGGTGGAATAACGGCAAAATTTGACGAATCTTGTGGTTCTGACGTCCCATTTAATGCTACTTACCTAACGTCGTTGATTTTCGACAAGTATTAAAATTTGACAGGTACGGTAATAACAGCAATCGTAATAAAAAAACGCCTTTTAATACAGAACTACCGAGAGTAAAAAGATGTCAAGGAAAATAAAAAAAAAAGTCATGCCACTCATGTGTAAAAATGTCAAGCATTTACTGCTTGGGTTTTTTTAGTGTCTAGACACTAAATTACATTTGAATAAAATCGTCAGAAAACGGTTAAAAGGTGTTGATTTTCACTTCTTGTTGTCAAGGCATTATATTTAATTAAAAAAAACATAATGCAAAAAACTATTTTCACAAATAAATATTTAAAAAATCAGGACTAGTTTCGCTTATCGTCAGCAATATCGTTGACAGCATGAAAATCATTTTATACTTGCGATGCGCGAAGCTAGTTTTGATTTTTTAAAATATAAAACAGGAAAAATGGAAACAGAACTAATCATTATGTATATGGAACAAATAAACTGTATTAAACTCAATGTAATAATTTATGATCGACTGAAGGTGCTTGATGAAATTTCAATATCAAATTTGAATTGTTAAAACTTTTTACGATTCCACATGTTTTGTCACTAACGACCCGAGATTCGCCTCTCGACATCTCCAGGCATTCTATCTCACGGATGCAACAGAACTGACGTAAAATAAGCAGTTGGCATCATATATATACTAGAGTATATTACTAATAATTATTAGATTCATATTGTCAAAATTGTTTTAGCTGTAATTTAGTGCTTGCCTTGGGGTAAGTGTTTTCCTGTAATTAATAACTTTAGTTTATATACGATGCTAACTGTTGATTTTACGTCAGTCCTGTTGCATCCGTGTGATAGAATGCCCGAAGATGCCGAAAGGTGAAACCCGTGTCGTTAGTGACAAAACATGTGGAATCGTACAAATTGTAACAATTCAAATTTGATATTGAAATTCTATCAAGCACCTTCAATCGATATTATCAATCATGGTAATAAGCTTAATTGAGAGTAGAAATCGTAACGTATTTCGCGTAAGACAATTTTTAGATTAACAGTGTTCTTTTTAAAAAGGAAATTCATCGAGCCAAGTGACTTTTTCAAATGGAAAAAATCTATACATAACCATTATTGTAGGTGAGATTTGACATTATTACGTGAAAGAAACTCGTATATACGCCCCGATGTGTCTAACCATTGATCAATTGCCGTGGAAACAGCAGAATGGGAAACGCCCGGGAACGTTAATTTTAAAGCTAAAAAGGCTTTCGAGTAGCACTTATTCACTCACCTCCCAAGGCTTTACTTAATAACTAACCTTTCATAATAAACGTGAATGAAATCTTTCAATTGCTTTATAAATAACTGTTCTTTAAATTAATGCTTTGCCCCACTTCAATTTATTTGCTTGTGCGTTTTAGCTCATATTTGCTCAGTCAGTAAGAATTGAATTCTTTGAGATATGATTAAATAGGAATAAATTACGTAACAGAACTCGTAATATTTAAAAAATGACTGAGTCCGCATTAATTGAACACAAAGCGGTTGACAGAAAGAATTATTTAACTGAAAAGATAATATAATTGCCGATTGAATGAGTAAAAAATTGAATGACATAAATTTTGATTATGTGAAAAAGACAATTACAATAAAACCCCCATTAACACTCTAGTTGGGACCGTATAATTTAGGGTAGTGTAATTGGAAGAGTGAGTGTCATACAAAATTAGAGTTTTTGTTTTATTTTCTGCGAATAATGTAAAGCTTAGATTATTCTTAGTTTTGCAAAAATATATATGGACGGAATATTTAGTTACTAAGTTATAAATGCATAGCGGTCGCAAAATTCCAGCACACAGACGCCATCCAACGTTTGACTGTATGCTCCGCTCAGACTGCTATCTGGCTGTGTGTGTGCGGCCAAGCGATCGTGCAATTGGAGGTTTTCGAAGAATATTTCACGCCAGCGCATAATTCGGAGTAGTGTAATTGGGGGTTCCACTGTGTTTAATTCCAAACTGGTTATTTATGTCAATGGATAGTGTAGAAGTAGTTGTCAAATATAATACGCAATATCAAATATCTGAATATATTCCACGTTTTCACATTTTATTATTATTTATATAACAATTTTTGATTAAATTTTATTCAATTTAATTTATATTTTTTTATAATGGGAAATAGGTTTATCGATAATTCTTTAAAGGACGAATTAAAATGATTAAGTTAAATTATCAAACCGGCACTAAGCATGTATTGAAGGGGGGCACCCTAGAATAATGGGTCGCGTAAGTCGAAGTAAAACTTTGTTAAAAGATGTGTATTAGCATTGAATGTGCCAAAAGTCAAAGATGCAAATAAAATACAAAATGTTAGAGAAGTGGCACTTATTAACAACAAGGCACTTGATTACTTTTGTAACAATAGTCGCTCAATGGAGATTTTGACTTAAGCACAGACAGGGTTATAATAATACAATATGTATTTGAAGAGGATATTGAATGACTGATATTTTACTAAAACACACAAGTCTTCAAACAAAAATTCTTCATAGTAAAAAAAATATTTCTGAGTAGAGATAATCTGTGGGGAATTTTTGTTTTCCACGCTGGTAACAAAGCTATTTTTAAACGAAAGAAAAGACTAAATTCTTGTCATTATTTGCTTTATATTCTGTATATTTTTTATTTCTTTCAAGTATTTTATCAAATGTGTAATGATTGATGATGGAACCACCGTGGCCGCTACATCTAATCGATTTATTATATCATAAAACCACACACCGTCAAATGAGAATTTAATACATTAATTTGGTATGTGCAATTTATTTTCCGGCCGTTTATAATAAATTTGTTAGCCCACACAGCGGCTTGTCGCATGAAAAACGTGTCGTTATAAATGGCAAACGCTTTTTCCCAATATCGCATTGAAATAAATGGCCTGCAAAAGATTTACGGCTGTATTCCTGATTCGGGGAGTAAGTTTTATGCGTGTAGCAATAAAAGTATTGACGGGATGAATGCATAAAACAATCGAACGTTGAAATTTAAAAAAAGAATTCTCACGTATTTGGCTGTGGAATGGCATCTGCCAGTTGCGTCTTAATTTGTATGGCCGGTAAAGATTTAACTCAAAACACGAAACACTTTTATTATTTACTTGAAGGGATACTTGAATTCGTCAAAAATAATTATCAACGTCGGTTAAATATGTGTAATTTTGAATAGAGTGATATCTTATTATCAAAAATATTGAAATGGACTATTTTCTGACCTCCAAATAAGTCTTAATGATAAACGACGAATGGATTTTCGATTTAATTGTAGAGAATTTTCGGATGCAACAGAACTGACGAAGCTATCTGTGTGATAGAATGTCTGAAGACGCCGAAAGGCGAAACCCTAGTCGTTAGTGACAAAACATGTGGGATCGTACAAAGTTGTAAAAATTCAAATTTGATATTGAAGTTCCATCAAGCACCTTCAGTCGATATCATAAATTCACTTTAGAAATTTATACAATATCTAACTGGAGAACATTTATAATATACTGATTTCTATGAATTCATAAACAATATTGTATCTAATGACATGTGAAAATTGTTCCTAATCTAGCATTATAACAATATTTTTGAATCGAGATAAAATGTTAAGTTTATTGATTATTTAATTTTTTGAAAGTGGCTTAAAATCGACGAAAAATAATTGAGAAGTATCACCTATGGCAATTAAAAACAAATCCAGAAAACGATTGAATTATGAACGACAAAATTTTTTGCGAAACGGAGCCGTATATTAAGATGTTACCGCTCTGACACGGTGATATGTTGTACAAATTATCTAACAAAATAATAAAAAAGTGTATTTTTCAGTTGCTACCGTAAAACTATCTCACTAAAATAAATCCTTATTTGAAAAACGATTTTCACAGAACACTAAATCTTCGACATTTCGAATTGGCATTGTCAACACCGTAAAAAGGTGACTGACTCTTGCAACCTATCGCGTGTCGTTTTACATTAAAAAGACAAAACCGCTGCGTTGAAATGTTTGTATCATGGAAACTGTCATAAAAGCCGTACTTAAACTGGACAATACTATCATTTGAAAAGTGCATAGTCATCACTCAGTATTTATTGTTGGGTTTATATATACATACATACTCGGAGGGAACGTACGTATGTTGTGCACGCAATTTATGGAGTGGTGTTGCCAACTACAAAAATTAAATTTATTTTATTTTTTGTTTATATAGACAAAATGACGTGATGAAATTAAAAAAATATGAAGCAATCAGAAATTTTAATGGTTTGTTATTACAGCAATAGATGAAAGAGGTATGTTACTTGATGAAATTTTAAGACTTTCATGCAATATAATCAGGATTTTATCTCTTTAATAAATGACATCGGATGTTGTTCACGAGATGCTTATAAAGTTTTATGATCTCAAGTTTTATAACTGAAAAAAATCTTCTTATAAAATTGATTTTTATCATCACAATCGTTAACTATTCAGTGAGGTGACTACTAGAAAAAGTGTTTCGTTGTAACGAATACAATATTCTTTCACCAATAATATCAAGTCAGTAAAATCGTCTTAAATTTGACATTTTTGATTCCGACATAAATTTTTGTGATATATTTTCTTTTGGTTCCGTCTTGTTTCATTAACAATTTCACTAATTTGACTGAAATTCTTAATAAACTTGTAACAAAAGATCGTGTTGTTCGCCAAAATTTATGGTTAAATAATATTGTTTTAAGAAATCAAGTAATTCCTAAATGTATTCTAGGAAATTTTAAAATTGTTAACGATTTGAAGCCGGCAGTGAAAGCTTTATTAAGAGCAAACTCAACATGGCTGAAAGCAGAAAAAAATTCTTTTCATCAAGGCTCATTAACAGTATTTAGCGTTTATAAAACTTTTCACAGAAAATTAAGTGTCATTATTATTCAATCAATAGTATTGAAAGTTTTTTCAGTTATTTGTTTGGATCGTAGCTTTAGGGTCTGTGTTTTTCCTTTGTTATTAACTCCTCTGGTATATGATCGATGCTAGCTGTTTATCGCGTGCCAGTTCTGTTGCATCCGTGTGATAGAATACGTTAATATGCCGAAAGACGAAACCCGGGTTGTTAGTCACAACACATGTGGAAATGTACAAAGTTTCAACGATTTATATTTAATAATTTCATTGTTGAAAAATATTTGTAATATAATGGTGAGTTTTTATGTAAAGTTTTATATATTTGACTGATACGTTGGCAGGTTTCAGTGCGTCATTAGCTATTAAAAAATATGAGTGTTATCTTTAAATTTTCGGGTAAAAGCGAATTTTTGTGCTAAAATATGGTGTGTTTTTTCGTGATAATACCAACACTTAGTCTGTTCAATACCAACACTACTGAATTATTTTTAGACATATATTTTATGTTGAAATATCCTTTTTGTGGTAAACCGTGAAAAGGGCAGATGTAATATTCATCTGAAATAAATTCAATAGACAATCGTACACAGTAAAAGCGTTGTACATACGATGTAATTTAAAACATCGTTAAAAATGAATGCCGACCGGTGAAAATGATTTTAATAGCTTTTTAAAAATACGCTACACGAAAATGTTTCATATCAATATTCCAGGCAACGTTGGAAAACAGTGACTGCGCTAAAATTGCCCAGCGCCGGGGGGTTGCGTGATATCAATTTATTCCGCACCCCCTCCGCCATGACCTGTCGCAACCATGAAATGATAGACCCATGTCAGGTTTTTTACCTATCCACGGTATCAGTGGCGTGCCAACGGTTTTACTTAAATCAGTATGAAGGGGTAAAACGAGCCCTGTGTGATGAATTTAAGCAGTACTCTAGCACTAGCCGTTATCGCTATTGAATTCATAATAACAACTACGAAGGTTTTTTTAAAGTATAATTATTTCAAAGTTTCAACAACGTGTTCTTACATATTGTGTTTGCATGTCACTACTCTTTAAATCATTTTCATTCTCAAGGTTTCGTTCTTCCGCAAGTCTTCTAAATTTCCACCAAGATACATTATGACTGGAGGCGTGTTTTACTGGCCTTCTGAGACGTCGAAATTTGTCAGAAAAAGGCTACAACGAAATCCAAGCTCTCCTGAGACAAGAAAGAGAAATGTATTCTTTTCAGTAATTTATCAAAAAGGACAATATGAACAAACCGAATATCTTTTGGGAATGTAATCGCTTTACTATCTTGAAGCTTGAAATACAATTCATTCAATTTGAAGTCGATCCTTTTGTCATGTGGAGTAGATTTTACAATTATGTCATTAATTTATGATATTGACTGAAGTTGATTAATGGAATTTCAATATTATATCAAAAATTTGGAATCGCACAAAGTTTCAACAACTCAAAATATGTCATTGTTAAAGATATTAGTAAAGTTGTGGAAACTAAATTGGGTACCAATATTTCAGCTTCAATTAGTTTTTTAATTCAGGGGGTAAATTTTTGATTTAAATAAATTTTAACCTTCTGACTGCTGACGTCTCAACTGTTGAGACGGCTGATTTTACTACGTTGATAGTTGATACCCGAAAATATATGAATTGACAGTGGTTAAAACCTTCTTGTACTCGCTAATTTTTGAGTTAATGCATTGTTTGATTTGTTCTGACAAACTCAATAAGATTGTTCAAACCAATATTATAAAAAAAAAAAATTAAGTCCAGGCGTTGGAATATCCTTTAAAATGTTTAGCAGGGAACGAATTAAAACCTGGGGATGAGAAATTGCTTATATAGATCAATATGTTTGACCGTGTAACATTGACGATTGGAAAATCAATTTTAGTTCTGGAATTGAAAATCGTTTTACACTGTAATATACACTGTAAACGAGCGACAAACAGTTCAAGATGGTGATTCGGCTGATGATAATAAAATATTGAACGCAATGTATTGCGCAAATTTAAAAAAAGATAAATTTTGATAATACAGTATTGAAGTTTATACGCTCTACCACAAAGTTATAATTCATTGAGTTAGCGCGTTGCATCCGCGGCGCTGCGATCGCTGACAAGCTGTGTTCCGATATATTTTTTTGACAGCTGTAGCAGTGATGTAATAAAATTATGTCTACTCATTATATCACGCCACTGTCATGGTCGGTGAAAATATTTTACGCCAAGGAAAGAATAGACGAAAATAATCTATTTTTAATTCGAGCACTTTGGGCTAAGTGAAAAGCGTGGTGGCAAATTTTACCCCTATCAAAGTGGTCACGTTATTAAAGTCTATCCACCCACTTGCTGCTGAAGTGACCTTGGTTTCATATTTCCCCAAGAATATGACGGGAAATGAGGTTGGTAAAATATAAAGTTTGACGGCGGTTTCTTGTGTCTATATATTATTTAGATATATAGATATAGAAAAAAATATGGCAATACATTTATCGATTATTCATAGACAAAATACAAAATATGTAATCGTTCCTTTTATCGTTGACCGACGCAATGTGGCAAAATTATTATTTGGAATACGTATTCATAATATAAAAATTCAATACAAGTAAAAAAATAGTTAATCTTTTGTATTTTATTAAATACCACGTTAAAACTAATCACTTTTATACTGTCGATAAATGAAAATAAAAATTGATGTCAAATATGAAACGTTTTCGCTTGTTTGAGAAGAATCACCGGACCTACCGTACAGTTATTTATTAATGAGTACAGTTAACACGGAACTAGTTCCGATGATGGCGTGAGCCGAAACAGTAGTCAACTATATCATATAAAAAAAAATTGTAGAACTAAAATACGTTGCTATTTTTTCATCGTGTTATAATAGAGTTTAACCACATAAGTGCCAATTCAATCAATAAATAGTACAGTTACCCTTATGATGCTTCTTGTAGAGACGAAACACTTTTTAAATTTAATAACACATTAAGTGGGAAAACATATGAACTTTCATAAAGTTACCATCGAATCTATCAAATATTGATAAATATAAAAACTACCTAATTCAAGTTGCAACCTAGATATGCTTTGATAGAGAACGAATATATTAAAACCGCATAGCTTTTGTAGTGACCCAAAGTCACCAGTTAATATTAGACAACAATTAGTTGCTTTCTCACTCGACGCTAAGTATCAGAAAACAAATGACTCACAGAGAATCCAGTAATGACTGAACCGTGAGTCATCGAATCGGAGTGAATCAAATGTAATGAATAAATAATATTTTATATGTAGAGAGTTTTTTGGTGCAACAATTTTTTAAAATCTAATCTGGTTTATTAGACTTTATTTTTAACCCAACTCATTCCACAACCTCATCGAGAATATTTTATAAAATATCATTTATATAAATGTCTTTCTTCACGATATTGCGAACTTATTCCGGCATAGATGAGATCTTATTAGAATTTAGTTCTAGGAAAAAGTGCTGGAAGCTGATCGTTAGTAACAAATTTCGTTATACGCTTTTTTTCCCGCGCACGTTATCGTCTTTTCAAATATTTACTTTGACTCAAAGGAAGCGAAAAAACTTGTATACAACGTTAATTGGGATGCCTTCATCCCAGTCTTAAATAACATTTTACCGTGCTATTTTTCGTAAAACGAAAGTTGTTGATGGACGAATGCGAAGATATTGCTTTGGTTAACACTTCAGGATAGCAACGAAAAAAGGAAAGTATGCATAGGGAATTTCTTTTGTCCCAGTCAATCTTGATACATTACGTGAAAGGTTGATATCATCATTTATCAGCAACTGCTGGGTTGTCACACATGCCGCTCAGCAGTGTCACCTTTCCTTAAGCATTTCACTCTACACCAGTGGTCTTCAAACTTTGTCGATTCACATAACCCTTAGACCAGAAAGGGGACCCCATTCCATCTTCAGAAAAGTACATCTTAATATAATATTCAAATTATATCAACAGTTAGTTTATGCATATACTTCGAATCTGTTGATATCTCGATAAGTTGTTTCCTTTACTCCATTGGCAATCCTTCGGTTTCAGTGCTTCTCTACTAATGAAATCACATTTTTTTAAATCGTGAATTTTTATTTTGACTCACGGAGCTCCCGGAGAGCTGCCACAGATCCCTGAGGTTCCGCGGAACACAGCTTGAAGACCACTGTATACCAATTTGTGCTCAAGCGTTTTCTTGATCCTTAAATCATTAGTTCTATGCATCTATCATCATCTATGCATAGTGTATTTTTTTTGTTTCATGTATTTCAAAATAAGAAAAATATTTCTATTTTTAATTTATGATATCGACTGAAGGTGCTTGATGGAATTTCAATATCAAATTTCAATTGTTACAGTTGTTAGTTCTGTTGCATCCGTGTGATAGAATGCCTGAAGATGCCGAAAGGCGAAACCCGGGTCGTTAGTGACAAACATGTGGAATCGTATTAAGTAATAAAACAATTCAAATCTCTATTTTAACTAAATATAAAATCGTTCATTGCAATTTATATGAGCGAATTTAATTATTACGTGATGTTGAAGATGATTAGAAGTAGTCCAACCATTTGCTTTGTATGGATTCAGTCCATTTTGGAAGATTTGTTTTTGAACGATTTATTTTTAATGATTTTGTGATGTGATAATTTTTGATTTTAAACGTCTCAAAGATGTAATAAAAGATTTAATTTAAAAAGATCTCTTCTATCTATTTTGTTTGATTTGCCGTTGCAATTTTCGAAGAGCTATCGCCTGTTGTTTACCACGAGACGATGAAAACCTCTTTTCGTCTGCAGTGCAAAAGCATGCAAAGAGAGTTTTCTAATAAATAAACGCCCTACGGCAAAAGTAAACGTTTCAACGCAATCAAAAACTTTCTAGCACTAACAGAAGTATTTTAAAAGCTGTATAATTTTATCTCAAACTTTATCGGATTCACTATATCTTCTCAATTAAAGTTGAGTGATTTTTGTTTACTTTACCATTATTAAGATTTCATTATTTTTTCAGCGTATTTCACCACAGAATCCTATTCTACAGCCTTGGTTAAATGCAAATAATTACGCTCGCTTCACGCCGTTTTAGGATCTGATATTGGTGATTGTATTTTAACATACCATTGATAAGAAACGATATATCGACCGAAAAATATATTCACTCGCTAGCTAATCTATTCACTATGCACTCCGTAAAAAGTAAAAAGCATTACACCAACTCCTTCATTAATTTTAAGATTTAAGTAATATTCGAACGTCATTGAATCAAATGGACGATATACACGCTATAATTAATTGATAACACATTTTATATTCATTTCATGATTGCTAAGCTTTAATCTATCATATAAAAAAAACACATTTCAAAATATGATATTTTAAAAATAATATGTACTATTTAAAACATGTGAAAGTGTGATATTTTTCAAAACATTCTTTTGGGTGAAGGCATGGTTTCTTCTCACAAGTTTCACAAAAGTATGTGGTCGTTTTTTTCCTCCTGGAACACTCCTGTACCATGTAACCCTGGAGAATTCTTTACCAGAGTTACCCAGTTGCCATATATATCAGCAATATAGCCAGTAGGTACTTTAAGCCAGAGTTTCTCAATATTTTTACATCTGCGGACCACCAAAAAATCCAAAAATGTTTTGCGGACCATCAACATTGGAATAAAATAATAAATATTTATATAATTGATTTTTTATTCAGAACAATTAGTTTTGCAACACCATATGCTGATATAACAATATTTAAGTATATTAAAATAGAATGCAACAAAAAAATGTAATAAAAAAATGCATAAAATAAAATATAAATTTGGATTGTTTATCGAAATATAATCACATCGCGGACCACCCAAAAATCTCCGCGATTACCGGTTGAGAAACTAGGCTTTAAGCTATGTCGAAGAAGCTTAACACTGAGCTACATGCACTGAAGTTATTAGCTTTTACGCTTCGAATTCAACTTTTATACATGTATGATATGGCTTATCTCTTGACGTATAATAAAAATAGTGTGTTTTACACACAATATGTTAACACGAAATAAAAATCCGTGTACTGTTTGGAATACGTTTTAGATATTTATTCATAATAGAAAATTGAACAAGGGGTATTTGCTTTAATATTTTACGACAATAATTTTGAACAGTCTCTTAAAAGGTTAAAGATTTTTTGACGTGACAACGTCTTATAAATCGATGAACGCCCGCTGCACGCACGAAAAAACATGGCTCATTGTCCCGTTTGTCGCGTTACGCCGAAGGCAAGCGTGCGAGCGAGAGAGCGGTTAAGCGATAGAGAGGCACGATCGGCCTACCGTTCGGATTGTGCCGCATCTATCTCTCTTCCACTCGATTGGTCGATGCGTCTGAGTAGAAAAGAGACAGCGGCAGCACACAACTTATACACCTACAGTACCTACACGTGATCTGTTTACAACTGTTTATAAAGTGAAGTGAAATGTTAATGTGGTTTTCATTGTTTATTTTACAACAACAATTGCGGCAATAAAGGTAATTAATTCTTGCATATTAAAAATCTGATTAACGTATAACAAACATACTTTTAACAATAAATTATCAACGATTTCTTTCAGAAAAAAAATTGTAGATTTCATTTCAGTCCTTCTTCGTATCCATACAAAATAATGATAATTCAATAAAAATGATTCCATCTTATTCATAAAAGTATGCAATCATTTTATCAATGTTTTCTTATGACGTTGTCACGTTAAAATATCGTCCGTAAACCGACTTTACAGACAACCAATTTTTTCTCAATAATAACAGCTCTTGCAAAAAGCAGTCAGCAAAACGGATACTATTGATTCATGTATAATATGTATAGTATATTGATGTCTTTAACAGGAGTTTTAGATTTCAATGGGTCGCTTTATGAAAAGCTTATTTCGGAAAGTAGGAATGAAAAGGGTTGATAACGGCTTTCAAGGATCAAATAGGATAGCAGCCGTACCAAAGAAAATATAACAACATTATTGTAAACCATGTTTTCAATTTATTTTTATGTCTCAATTGAAAATATACAAAGCCAAATGTGTTCATTTTTGAAAATTTGGTTTATTTTTTGTCAAAATTGTATATTTTTTTTTCAAACAAAGAAGCATTTAAAATTGATAATTATGGTGTTAAAAATTGACCAACTGCTAAGTGTATTTATTAATTGGCGTTTACTTTGTAAAACTCTTTTACAAGAAGGAAAAAAATGACATTTTTTCCATAAATTTTATATTTCGACACGTGCCATGGTGATAACTGTGATTAAACTCAAATTGATCTCAGCTTAATATTATGTTTAAGAGAGTTAGGCAATATATCGTGATATATATTCTATCTTTATAATATTGTAGCCATGCTTATAATCAGTTCTGTTATGAGAAGATACGCTGTATCCCTTTTAGCTATGTTCGTTGAAAGAACGTATACCCTCTAGTACATGATCTAGAGCAGTGTTCTTCGACCTGTGGTTCGCGGATCAGCACATGTCCCTCAAGAGTTTATTACGGGTCCGCAAAAACTTTCGTGTTTCCTAATTGAAATTCTTCTCGATGTACAGTAAATTTTATACCGTTAATCCGAAAATACGAAATTCGCCGTTGGAATTTACAGCTTGTTTCTCTCTTGGCATTTTAAAAATAAAGAAAACTTTTGAAATTTATTATCATCAGCAAATATATACAGTTATATAGACAGCTCTCGACAATGGAATTCAAATTTAGTACAGATAGAAAATATTCTAATAATCCACAAGAGATGGGGTTAAAATTGAAAATATTGTTTGATATATATGCCCAATTTTGACATCTAGATTGGTCACCCGCGGTCAAAAAATCAATAATACAAAACTTTCTATTTTACATATCGCATTACGTAGAATTTGCGTCTTTTGTACCCATTTTCGTCTCAACTGAAAATGAGGTATTAATTATCAAAAGACGTTTCAAGAAGAGAAGATAATATATGCATTATAATATCTCGCAAATTTTATAATGTTTTCTGAAAAAAGAACTTGAAAGTAAACACTCCGCCACTGGCCTTTTTTGTATATGAATTTGTCTGAACAAGTTTGAAGAAGATGGTTTATAAATACAAAATATAGTCAACGTTTCTAATAAAATGAACGTTTATTACATATGTCTTTTTAAATGGACTTAAGGCCGGTTATTTGCATATCAAATGTTGCGTTGCTAAGGATGCGTTATCCTTAGCAACAGTGCACCAACAAATAGAAAATGGGTAAATAATAAACGAAACCCTATTTCCATGGGGGAGAATTTTCTATATCATAACAAAGGATGAAATAAATACCAGCTTGTAACATCACCGTTTGATTTGAACCATGGTGTTTATAATGCCATATGACAAATTGTTTTATTTATGTGTCCACGAGGAATGATGTAGGTTTATATTTAATACAAGCAAAAAAAGAAGACGTTTTGTTGATTGTTGGAATCATACCAACATTAAATAACGGAAAAGTTTTATTTTTTTATTGAAGAATATTTCAAAATTATTTCGTAAATATTAAGCAATAATCATAATTAAAAAACAGAGAATTTTTATTTATTAAAAAACTAAAAAAATATATCAATACTATTGTTATTGGAAGTGAAAATTATTAAATCAAATCAAATGAAGCAACACTCTTCAAAAACACGGTGAAAAAATAGCAATGTAATTTAGTTCTACAATTTTTTTAACAGATATAGTTGATAGCTATTTCGGCTAACGCCATCGTCGGAACTATCATGACGCGTGGTATATGGCGTGAGACGAAATAGCTATCAACTATATCTTGTAAAAAAAATTGTAGAACTAAAATACATAGTTATTTTTTTACTGAGTTATAGTGGAGTTCTACCAAGTAAATGCCAATTCAATCAATTCCTCGAAAAGGTTGCCCACCATTGATATATATGATATTAATGTTATTAATATATATCGGAGGTTGATAAATACCAAGTATACAAAAAGAAATGTTTAAAAAACTAGAACAAGAGCTTGCCGGCAATAATACATTATATAATATATTTTAATAAAACTAAATAGCTAATAAAATAAATGTTGACGATCACTTATAAAAAAGAACTCGAAAAAATCAAGCCCCTCTAAAAGCTCTGAAATATTCATTTATAGGCATAACAAATGGGAAAGTTTTACATTCGGCTTGCGACCACCTAAGTAATATTAATAATAATAAATTAATTAATTAATATTGACGCAAGACAGCCCAAAGGTAAAATGTATGTACAATATATGTGTGTAAGATATTTACGTTAAGGGACGTCGAAATGAATACATTATTTTACTGAAGTTACGTTAAAGTACATATGTGTTATATGCCACTCATTGTTAACGAAAACAGTTGGAAAAAATGTGTTACCTTAAGCGTTTTTTGTCACCTACTTTAAATATAATATGTGCCACTTGGGAATTATTCTAAGCGTACAAGACTTTTGTGTAGCGTTAGACAACCCTTGTAAGTAAAACGGAATCTCTTCGCGGTGGAAGCAGAATTTATCACTAAAGCTTTTTGTCAAGAATAAGTTATGGTAGTCGATTTATTGTATCGGCCTGTATCTCTTACACAAACAACGCACCTACGCCATTCTCTATGTATAATACATAATACGAAGGGCTTAAGTTATTTTCTGCAGTATATACACTTCGGTAAAAACTCCATGTACATTTTCGCATCGGGGGTAGTTGCCCCCATATGATATTAAATTTTATGTTCGTTTCGCATAATTTTGCCCCTTTATATCGATTACGAATGTTATTCATAGATATACGATGAGAATTGGCAATCAAATCAATATGAAATGCAATTTATTACGAATAAAAAATATTTTAGTATCATTTTTCGTGACATGCAAACAGCAAACGGATTCAAATACAGTTGACTCCCTATTGTGTGCATATTGAGATTACGCTATAGGAATATTTTGTTTATAGGGAACTATGCATTTATTCAAAATTTGAGGTTAGGTTCTTTCAAATGTAAATTCTGATTTTCAATTGAAATCAGCACTTCAAACATACTCCTCATTTTTATTAACTTCATTTTAGAGACAAACAGATACCGTGAAATATTTTTCATCGCACATTTACAAAAAACGTGCTTATAATATTGTAATATGTATTTATCAACATTCTAATTTGATCTTGAAAGTTTATCATTTTTTTAAAACTCCGCTATCTCTTATAGCGTACTGCCGCATACTGTATGGGGGATTGCTGTATATAGACGATATAGTCAAATATTAAGATTTTGAATCATTTTTAAGTCGATTTTCACACTTTTCAATTCATTTCCAATAAAAATGATTTAGATACAATGCTATTTCAGCTTTGACAGTTATAGGTTTGCTACAACGAGCTAGTGAAGGCATAGGAGTTGAACACCGATGTGTTGCGTCAGTTTGCATAATCCACGGAGAGTAGTGTGCCATTTCGTAAAAAATATTAGAAATTTCCGCTTCTTAAGAAGTTTTTATATTTTATTTTTAAATACAATACTATTTGATCTAAAAAGTGCTGGTCATGTTGGAAACTTGGTAATTAGTTGCAGGCAGTTGGAAGGCAAGTTAGACCGACCATCATATGTATTATGTCAATAGCGTGTCATTGGAAACGACTTCGCATTTGTTTATAGATATTGCTCCATATTATGAAACATCCATACAGACGCAAATCAGTTTAGTCAATAAGCATTTGTTTTTTTAAGATTTTAGCATATATTCTGTCATCGTGTTGCCAAATTGTAAACATTCATTTTTTTGTGTTCCAACAAAACAGTCAGTCGTGTGAAAAGGATACGTTCCATTACATTTGAACGTACACAATGGGATTTCGTATGGTTTTCACTTAAGAAATACGCTGAATTGAATTGAATCAATTTCTTGTATATTTTATAATATTTGCTTCATAAATACTCAATCCAATATAAAAATATGTAGTGTAAATAATCTTTAGATTCAAAATATAAATTTGTATTTTTTTCAGCAAACTTTTACTTGTTAAATTATTTTTCTGCCGCTCGGTAAATGTATGCCTCCTGTAACGGCGTCTTTATTTTTCTGAATAATGTATAAAGTACTCCTTTATTGCAAAGAAGAAAAATATATCTCGCAACATTCTTCCCCTGGGTTCTACTGAGTGACTAATTCAGTATATATTTGTGTTTATTTTAGGGAATTTTATTCAATTTGAGTAGTAGGCATGTGATGTGTTTCTATTATTGAAAAATTTTATATTTAGAACATATGTTGGATTTATAGTAGTTAAATTTTGTTAGTTTTATTGCATATTATATGGCCCAATTATTTTTTACCGACTTTGATTTCGACCAAATGATGATACTGCCATCTAATGTTTTTTTTTTTATTAATTATTAATATTGGCGTCTCAGCCGATAATTTGAATTCTGAATAGTATTAGGGTAGATCAAAAGATGGCAAGTAATCCAGTATCTAATACAAACGGTATATTTTATAGACAGAGATATATAAAATATGATGTTTTCAAAAAGAAATAAATGTATTGATTGAATTGACATTTACTTGGTAGAGCTCCATTTAACACATAATGCATTAGCCGTACGCAATGGTCATAGGAGGCCGCTACTCCTCAGACCATTGCGAAGGGCTAACGCATTTCTGTAATAAATCATCTCCTATCAATATTTAAGCTTATTGAAATTGCAGCATGTTTAGATTCATTTAAATTGTAATTTTATTGCTAGCAGGATATAAGCTAGGTTGTTAATACATAAGAGAAGATGTATTGTGTACCTTTTCTACACAGATATATATATATATATATATATATATATATATATATAGATAAGTAAATGTACGTTTAAACATAGTTCTGACGATTGGTGAGCCGAAATAGCAATCAACAATATCTTAAAAAAATTGTAGAACTAAAACACATTGCTATTTTTTCACCGATAGATAAATATATTTGCGCGGCTCGTGTTTGTTGAGTAAACAAATACTGAACGAGTTTGTTTCTATTTTTAAGTATTGTATAGTAACACTGAATAAAAGGTTTGTCGTATGAATTGAAAACACATCCGCTATGTCGTGACAATATTCAATAGCGTAAATATCATTTTATTTTTTAAATAACACTGTTGACGACGAACCGTCAATGCATGAAAGCACATTGCAGGCAGCAACTTGCATACAAAATGCAATAGCATTTTCTATTTTGTGAAGTGCATAGTTCGTTGGCTTGCCCCGGTGCAAGGACAGAGTTTTCTCGTGCACATAGTACCAGGTGGCGTATTTATTATTGATTTCTTTCACAGGCATACAGATTCAAGTCCACTATGCGATGTTGACATTATAAATAGTCGATGTTTGTGTCGTTATCCGTTCTTTGACCTTTTTTCGATTCGAAATGATTAATTACTTTTGAATGTGATTGTATGTGTCAAGGCTAGGCGGAGCGGATATATTTTTAGCTGTACAGTCTCACGAATTCCATTCATGAAACTGTTCTGATATAAATTAAAACATTTTTCGCTCGGAATGATTCACCAAATACGGTCGGTGTTATCATGATACACGGTCGTAAAAAAAACCGATTCAACATTGGATATTTTAAAATATTTAACAAATTGATTTAGAAATGAAAATTATGGCAAAATATAACACGACAATAAGCACAGTCGTAAAGATTGATTACTAACACATAAAATAAACGTAGATTGTGACTTGAGCACGTCTTGAGTATGCCACCTAAGAGTGTGAAACTGTTTTTTTCTGGTATTACGTGCGCACTTTAATTTACTTGAATCATCGCTTTACGCTGCAATTCCATATTTTTACAGAGTAGAAAATTGATGAATAAGGCTTAGACAGTCGAAAGCAGTGCGACTTGGTGTTTGCTCTATGCTCGGTATTGAAGCATTTAGAGAAATTAAGAGAAAATTTTCGACTCCCGGCTGCTATTTATTTTTAACCGGACGAAAAATATGAAACACAATATTTGGAAAGATTGTATTCCATTCCGGAATGTATATTGAATAAATTAACGATATCGGCTAGCGGTGCTTGGTGAGGATTCAATATTAAATTTAAACTTTTGAAACTGTGTACATTTCCACATGTTTTGTCACTCACGAACCGGATTTCGCTTTTCGGTATCTTCAGGCATTTTATCACATGGATGCAATAGAAGCGACAGATAGTTAAGACATTGCGTCATTTATATACAATAGGAATTACAGAGGAAAAAAAAGACCACAAGGCTTTGAGTTAAATATATATTATGTATGTATATGAAATAATATTAATAACTGCTGATTTGATTAAAATATCATTTAACGTTAATTTAAAAATAAAATTTTGTATTGAACTAATAAAATTGGCACAAAACAGTTTAGAAAAACAATAAACTAAATACATCTTTCCATGATTATCATTACTATCAAAACTTGTTGAATTCGATTTATGTATACAAAAGAAATGAAAATTTACGTCAACATGGATACGATTTTAATTATTAAAAAATAATCCGTCGGAACTCATTCACAAGTATCATGAATATATGCGTTAATGTAGACGACATGTTGAGTTGTAATGACAGAAAAATAAAATATCCTTGTTTATGAATAAATTCCTAGCGCAAAGTTCAATATAATATAATATTTCTCTTTGCCCTTTGCTTGTTCCAATGTATTCTCGCTACACGACGCTACTACGAGTTAATCGATTTAATCAACTCACTAAATGTCAGTTTAAACCACAGAATAAGGATTTCTGTCACGTGTATGATTATAGTATATACGTACTATTGTACGGCCAGGGTTTTCCTGCCTTTCCGTGCAGTACACGTGCGCATGAATCAAGGTAGCGAGTATGGTTGACCGCAATATTACGATTGCTTTATCGCCACCTTACGTATGGCAGTTTAATTATTCATTTCAAAATTTATGGCCATTGAATTAATATACTAAGTAGGTTAGTTAATTGATATAATTGTATTAATAATAATAATGTTAACATAATATATTTTAAAATCACAGAAAAGTATTATAGAGTAATATTGCCACCAAAATAAATGTCACTTGTTAAGACATTCATATGATATAGTGTTACCATAAATAAAAAAAAAATGTAACGAAAAGATTCAATTGCACGGCAATATAATCATGAACTATAATTACAACCATAAACAATGTGACTTCGGTATTTATTTATAAATCATATTTTTGATTCCATTTTTGGAAATATTTTACATTGCCCAAAAAATATGAACTTTGTCGTCAGCTGTCTTCTCAATAATAATAATCTAAATGTAATAAATCAAGTGATATGTAATTGTATTAATTAAAAAATACTTCAAAATAAATAAAAATAATAAAAACGTTTTACTGCTTTATAAGATGATGAAAGATCGTTTCAAAAATATAAATTATAAGACGTAGATATAGTTTTATTTGTCGCTTAAAGGAAATTTCCAACAAATAATGTTTTTCTTTTTTTTGAATTGTTAAAACATTGTACGATTCCACATGTTTTGTTACTGACGACCCAGGTTTCGCCTTTTGGAATCTTCATGCATTTTATCACACGGATGCAACAGAACTGACGCACAATAAACAGTAAGCATCGTCTACATACCAAAGGTACTAATTAAAGTTAAACAAAGACCCCAACGCAAAAACTAATTGGCAGCTAAAACAAATTTAATAATATTATTCTAATAATAATTAACACAATTGCCTGTGATAATTTTTATTAACGATTAATATTGTCAATGAGTCATTCTGAAAGGGTTTTACAACAAACAATAATAAAACCCTTTCAAGAATGACTCATTACACGACAAAACATGTGAAATCGTATAAAATTTTAACAATTCAAATTTGATATTGAAATTCCATCAAGCACCTTCAGTCGACATCATAAATTATTTAATAATGTTACATAAGTAAAAGTGATGAATTAAATTATATACTGACTATGTCACTCTTTGGCAATAGATAATATAATAACATTTTCCATAGCTTTTTTTTTGTAGCAACATTCATAAGTGTATTTTTTTTATTAATAATAATAAATGAACAAAAAGCTAAATTATAGTTAAGATAAAACTTAACTGGGTCACGAATTCTAATTGGGACGCAAATAAACCCTTTACTTAATTAAATAGTCAAAACTGAAATACGGAAAATCTTATAACCGAATAAATCTTGATTTTACGAAAACCACTTTTATAGATGTTGTTATAACGAACCACTGTTAAGTTAATTGACTTTGTTTAGTATTCGGGCATATATGTTTTGTACGCTATATTGCTACAAGTTTTGCCATAATGGCAGCCATAAATCGAGACGTGGCAGCAGACTAGTTTGTACAGATTGACTACTTAAAAGGCGGTAGCCTTCAAAATCTTTCTCTCTTAAAACAGCACTTAGTCCAAAAGTCATAATAAGTCCATATTTTTCAACGGTTAATTAATGGTTAACATAACTATGATATTTTTATTCAATTCCAAAAAAATATATAATATTTATCGGTACAAAAATTTTAAATGGCCTAATGTATCATGGTGAAAAGATGTCAATGTATTTTAGTTCTACAAATTTTTTAAGGGTATAGTTGATAGCTATTTCGGCTCACGCCATCGTCAGAACTATGCTTAAACGAACAATTGCTTTTATCTATATATAGCTGTGTAGAAAAGGCACACAATACATCTTCTCTCCTGTTTTAACGACCTAGTTTATTTCTTGCTTGCAATTAAACATTTTTTTTTAAATTGTAGTTTTATTGCTAGCCAATCGGCCCAGAGTGCGTATTTACATTATACTAACGTGCAAAGAAAACTTAATAAAAAAAATATGGAAAAATGTAAACCTTCAATATTTCAGATGTTTAAATATTCGTTTTTGGGCAATCTTAATTTTCAATATTATTTTTTTTAACTTTTGAGCCAAATGTCTTACGTTTATGTTGATTTATTGTCATTGCTTGTATGAATGTTAGGTAAGGAATCGAAAGTGTGTGTTGTTTATTGTCGAACGTTAAGCGCAAAGATTTTTTTTAAATTTTATTATATTTTTACACATAAATATATATGTAAGAGTAGTATAAAATATTGCCTGATACACACCCATACCTTCATACATGTATCACTAAGTCGATTGTAAAGTTGTTCGCTCTAGCACTTGTACCTGTACGATCCACAAATGAAACCAGCGGCGTTGATCACTGCGCCATGACCTAATTAAATCAATAGATGAATTTAAAAAAACGTTTCGAGAAAAAAACACCATTCGTTGAAATGCTTCTCGTTGATGACGGATGATAATATTTGATGATGGAACTTCAGAGATGTCATCACTCCGAAATCTGAAAACGTTAAAACATATTCCTGTTTTCCTTCTGTCAATCAATGTTCAAACTAGACGTTTCTCGAAATCTCAGCTCCATTTACCATTGAATATTAGCATATATACGCGAGCGGGCAATTTTCAGAAAGATTGATGGATCACGCCAGGACGAAAGTTTCGCCAGTTTGAGCTTTTGAAAATATTTCAAAGCTCCTTGGTGATTACTGTTTTGCTGGAAAAGGCGGCCGACTTCGTCACGGCGTGAGTTATTTTTTTTGTGCGATGGTATCAATAGTTAGATCATCTGAAAAATTATGTTTTTTTCTACGTTTAAGTTTCATGTAATTAATTATGGCACCGATTGCCCGCTGATAAATATTTGATAAATAGTTAAATCGTAAGAATAACGATCGTTAATCCTTTGGCTACCAGAAAAAATACGTCTGTACCCAGCACGCCAGATATAATTTGCAACAAAACAGTGAATTTTCGGTTTTTTTTAAAATTTAATATACATAAGTAATCAATGAACTCACGAGTTGTTTATTGTTATATCATAAAAAGCAGGTTTTCTTGAAGAATTTTGAAGAGAATAGATTTTAGTAACTTTGCAACTATTGACATATCTCAAGTGACAGTTCGAACACTCGAAGAAATCACGAAAAATCAATGTAGAAATCCTTTACAATTATTGTAAAATGTTTTTAAACCTTTCTTATAGATACAGATAGATACAGTGTGTGTCATGTCAAAGAGTAATTCTAATAGATGGGATACTTTTGAGGGAAAAAAAGTTTAAAGATATTGACGAGATATCTCGTCTCAGGCAGCCGTCCCGTGAAACAGCAATATGTCGCACGTCGTCGAGAGTTATTAGCGTTGATAACATTTGTCGGTTGCTATGTAATACACAGTTTTAAAATGAATAAAAGAAATGATAAATTTGTGGAAAAAATACGAATAAATGAAGTTGTATACAAAAATTTTGATTAAAAAATCCTGTATTATATGAATGCAGATTCGCGGAAAAATGGATTTTACACTGAATGGCATCGAGCGTAAACTTTAGTAATAGAATCTCGGTATTGCATGCCGAACGATGAATTACGTATATTCACAGTGTACTACACAGTATCTTTACTGTATAATTAGACACAGAAATTTCTATGACAGTATTGTGTTACATATTATAAATTGAATAAGCACAGACGATCCAAAGCAAATAATGTATCATAACGAGAGCGCAGTTCCTTAAGCTATATTTAAAATTGTAATACACACACTCGCTGCAATTTTTTTGAACAAATAAACTTTTATTTAAATTGGATGGAAAAACTATGTCGTATTTTGACAGAAATATTTAATAATTTTGATGTAAATTTATTTAGAAGTATAGGAAAAGCGTTTGCTTGAAGTGTGTTCAAAGCACAATTCAGTAAAAGTGGTGAAAAAAAAAAACAAGAACTATTTAGTTTTAATATTTCAAGTAATCGTTTTAGGTAAAATAAATAAGTTCTAATTGAGTTTTAAATTTCTTCAATGAGAAATTTATTTTTAGTCATTTACATTCAAAATTTCCTTCTTTTAGCATACAAACTATTTTCAACCGCCAGGTCTTTATTTATTTAATAAAAAATATTTTTAAAATACTGATAAAATATAATATTCATAAATATATAAATTTATAGACAGATTATTATCTCTAGAATGCAAGGTAAAGCAATTTAAGACAAGAATTTTGTAATATAGAATTAATATCACGGTGAAAAAATAGCAATGTATTTTAGTTCTACACCGTGTTATAATGGAGTTCTACCAAGTGAATGCCAATTCAATCAATAGAATTAATATGTTAGTTTTGACAGTTGGAGTATATTTATTTTAAAATTCATATATTTGGAGCTCAAAAATTATGTTATTTATTATTTCATTATAAATACTTACTAATTTATCACACCCTCTTTTGGGATTTTTTTAAAATCTGGTAAAAAACGGGCGAGTGGGAAACAAATTTAAAAAATAATGAAAAGTTAACGTAAAATTTTAGGCAAACAACTGAGAATACCCAGAACGTACAGCTACAGTAAAGTTACTATATATATATATATATATATATATCTCTTCAATCCGTAGTTTGAAAATCTTATGTGAAAAAACTGTAAAATTCTCTGAGAAAAAATTGAGTAGCCAAGACAGATATTGAAATATATTCGCTTTACTTCGAGTTGCTTTGATTTCAAGATATCCTATCGAAATCTAGAAGGGCAATCGATTTAGTTTTCTGAATAAAGATCCTTCTTTTACTCGTCTTCGAATTCTAAAGATGTCATCTAGAACGTAAATGGAATTATGTCAAAATTGAACACGAAAAAAAACATCTTCTCAAAATAAATTATTATCGGGGAATCTGTAGCCAAATATTTTTGGGAAAATTCGAAGTAAATTCATAACGAAAAGCTTCTCAGCCTAAAACTGAAAATAAATAATAAAATTACGTTCGGACTGGCGTAAGTGAGTCGTTATTCTAGTTTCACGCACGTATCATGAGCTATGAACGATGTTTTCTAAGAATCATTCATATTTACTACCGGTGTAACTGTGTATTCAAAATAATTTTCGATTTCTATCTTAAATGCGTTTGAATCATTCATTTTGAGTGTTTTTTTTTAGTTGCATTGAATTAGAAGTTATTGTTTATTTCCGTGACTGTTCAATACACGTTGACCGGAATCTTTGTAACCTTATCAGCAAGAGATAAAAGTAATTTATTACCTTAAATTGTCATAGTGCACACGTTTTAATTCCTTAAGAAAAACCTCTTAAGAAATTTTTGCATTAAAGTTTGTACAGTAAGTGCTTTTGATTACTGAATATTCCACAAACAAATGTTTTATATTATAACTAATGAGGCGTATATACAGTAGAATGATTATTAACATAATATTATATACTGGGCAGTTACGCTACCTGTCAATCAAATCGCGCAACTTTCAAACTAACACTTTTACTGTCTTATTCATAAACATATTTTTTATGTTATCAAAAAGATAAGAAATTCATATGAATGATTTTTTATTTGAACGAATTGTAATGGACGATAACGAGCGGATGGCTGACAATCATTTTTTCTGACAATATCTTAAGAATTGATGAAATCGTAGGGAGAAAGTGAAAATGAATGATTCAGTCTTTTCAGTTTTTGTACATTAACTGAAAGTAATCTGTTGTCAAGTAGTCAGCGTTGTAAATTTTGATTACGGTGCTAACGGGTAAGAATCCCAGCATGGACAGAAAAATGCTTTGGATTTGTGTTCGAATGCATGAATAATCCATATTTATAAGTATAAAACTTCCTCTCATCTATCCGATTCCAAAAGAAGGCATTGTGAGAGCGATACGTTTACCATAACTATGTCTCAGCTTCATCGCACTACTATTACTCTCTCCGAAAAGAGAGATTGAGCGACTGTCTAATAAATTTAATTTCATTACATTACATATATGAAGCAGATTTGGTCACAAACATATAATTAGCATACTTAATATATTATAATTCGTAAAAACGTATTTTTTTCATTAACTATAAATCATCTTGCGGGAGGAATGCTTTAATTTGAGCCCAATTATAAGCTTGTTAAATTATGCAAAACAATTCGTTACAGCACAAACGTTGTTAATTTTTTTTAACGTAATTTAAGCATTTTTTGTATTGTTTATAAGAGTAACAGCGCGAAATAACTGATTAATTTAAATTTATAAAAGCCATTTCTCCCAGCCTGTAAAGTAAACAGATCTAGAATTGGTTTAACGACTGTTGACACACGCTTTAATTTTTCCATACTGGTATACATATAATACATTGATATATTTTCAATGCACTACGGGACAGTTTTTCAAGATAAACTAGTATATTTAGGCTTAAAATTTGAGTTATTGAAACTTTGTAAAATTCTGCATATTTGAATATTCACGACACGAGGTTCTCCTTTCTGCGTCTTCCTACTTTCTATTCAACGGATGCAATTTAACTAATACCTGGTAATTTGTGATAAGGTAAATATGAAAATAAGATAACTGAAAAAACATTACAAATTGTAAAGAAAATCAAGTATCCAAATTCGATATACCAGTTCCACCAAGGTGTTGGTTTGGTTGATTTTTTTTATAGTTAAAGTGCAATTTGAGAGCAAACCATTTTTAGCACGATTATTATTAGTACAAAGTTGTAACAATTCAAATTTGATAAATTTCATCAGCACCTTCAGTCGATATCATAAGATATCAATCAACTAACATTAAAATATAAATGGGTTTTTTTTATGTTTCAGATGTTTGATAGTAGGTATTGTCTTTATGAAAACAGTATAATACTTTATGAAACAGAACAATTGCTTTTTATGTTGTGTAGTGTAAACCGGGTGGGGTTAATAGTGCTATTTTTAAATTGGCAATTGCGTGTCGAGTCTAAGAGGCATCCCCTGCAGGGATAAAATATTGTTATAGTCGACGCTCCCCGTTCTTCTTCTTCCCCTATTTGTCTTGAGCATAGAAACCCCACCTGCCTGCGTCACGTTTCAATTTATTGATTCAAAAACCGTCTCGAAGTACGCATTATTAAAGTGTACTGCTTAAAAACTAAGTTTCGTTTTGATGGCTTTAATTTAATACAATTTAGATGAAAAGAGATGTGGTTTTATACAGGCTAGGTAGGCGTGACTTTATACACATGGCAATAGCGCTTTGTGCCGCCACTCACTAGTTAAAACTTTAAGTTTCACGAGGGTAGTTTGCTTTGATGTGCAATCAACAAACCGTGTTTTAATTGTTTTTGCTTCTAATGAGAGTGTGTATGCAAATAAGATATGCACGTTAGGTCTTGATCGACTGTGTGGCAGCATTTTACCACTGATTAACATATTTTCTAGTTAAAATCACAGTTCGGTTCAGAATTATCTCTTTGAAAATCTTTAAGTTCTGTTTCATATTATATTTGATTTGGCTGAAAATACATAGAGGGAGTTAGCGTTAGTCGATCAGTAGTGTTTTTGATTTAACCAATAATTCAAATTTGAATTGTTACAACTTTGTACGATTCCACATGTTTTATCACTAACGACCCGAGTTTCGCCTTTCGGCATCTTCAGGCATTCTATCACACTCACATAAACTGACGTACAATAAACAGTTAGCGCCTTCTATATACCAAAAGTATTAATTAAAGTAAAATACAAACCCCAAGGCAAGCACAAAATGGCAGCTAAAACAAATTCAATAATAATAATCCAATTATAATTAATTGTAATTGCCTGTGGTAATTTTCATTAACGACCTTATTATTGAGAATTAATATTGTTAAATTTTTTTTAGCTGTAATTTACTGCTTGCCTTGGGGTAAGTGTTTCCTTGTAATCAATTACTTAGGTATATGGATGGTGTTAACTGCTTATTTTACATCAGTTATGTTGCATCCGTGTCATGAAATGCCTGAATATGCCGAAAGACGAAACCCGGGTCGTTAGTGACAAAACATGTGGAATCGTACAAAGCTGTAACAATTCGAATTTGATATTGAAATTCCATCAAGCACCTTCAGAAGATATCATAATTTTTATCAATATAATGGAAATATAAAAAAATAATTTCTATCGCAGATTTTGCCGCTAGATGGACGTATATTTCAGTATTCAATTGTCATATTATTTTAAGCGCTGTGTTTAGAGGAACACTGACGTCTTCAGTTTCCGAGTTAGGTGCCCGGTTTTCCATTATAAAATAAAAGTATTTTATAGAGAAGCAATAACCCAAACGGAAAGTTTTTGAATTGCATGGGATCTAGTTATTCAGTTTTTTTTTATTTCAATGAAATAGCAATTGACGCCATATAAAATTAAATTTATTTTAACATATCACGAAAGTACCCGTTTAATATTCTAAAGCTATTCTGCAACGACTCAACTATAAGTAATGTAAAAAAATTCACGATTATTTTATAATTATACATTTGATCTGCCGGAGAATCAATTTGCCTATCTATTTGTCTGTTGCAAAAACTCATTTCAAACGGCTAACAGTAGTGACATAACATATACACATGTCATTATGATTGCCATTTCTATGTCAACAACGTTGGTAGACGACGCATCTCGTGGATGGGTAATCTTCGTGGATGGTACCAATGTGACTCCACAACACTTTTCAGGGCAACCATGGATAGAGAGAGGGTATATACCATGATATCCAACCTTCTACGAGGAGAGGAATAAAAAGAAGAAGAAGAAGATGTCAATAACCCTACTGTAAACAATCAAGTATTAAAATTACAGCTGATTAACGAAATACATTTATTTTTTGTAACACAAAATGCGTTGATTTTTATATTTCCATTATTTATGTAATTTATGATACCGACTGAAGGTGCTTGATGGAATTTGAATTGTTACAACTTTGTACGATTCCAAATGTTTTGTCACTAACGACCCGGGTTTCGCCTTTCGGCATCTTTAGGTATTGTATCACACAGATGGAAGAGAACTGACGCACAGGAAGCATTGTATATATACTAAAGTTATTAATTACAGGAAAACACTTACCCCAAGGCAAGCAGTAAATTGCAGCTAAAAAAAATAATAATATTGATCTAATAGTAATTCCCACAATTGCCTGTGATAATTTTTATTAAAGATCTTTTTAATGAATCATTCTTGAAAGGGTTTTACAACAAATAATAATTAACTATCATTTAAATATAATTGGGGTTTTTTTATTACAGAAATACCTACTTATTTCAATTTGGATTCTAGAAATTAATAGAGGCCAATTATTAAATTAAAACTTCATTCTCAATGATCAATATTTAATTCCAACGTTCAACATTGGCTAGAAACAATATAACGACATTTTAATTTGAAGACAACTAGGGCAAAGTCGGGCAGCATTCTTACCTTTTCTATTTATAGAAACGTGTCATATAAGCTGCCGTATGCCAGTAAACAGTAGTATCGTTAAGATTTGATAGAAAGTTGGTGTGGTGTGTATTCATTTAATGAATAAAAAATAAGTTAGTATATTTTCTGAGCGGAGCCACGTTATAAATATAAGAAAATTTTATAATATACAATTAAAAATGGGAAAACTTGTCTATTATCGAATATGCGAAGAATATGGTGTGATGGCGCCACATAATATATTTTATTTTGTCATAGAAACAAATTGTATCATTATCTATAATTCACATCGGAATATAATGTAATAATTTGGCTGGTAAAATTGTTAAGTAACACGGAGACGTCTATATTATCATTTTGATGTGCATCACGACATGCATCCGGCAAACTTTTACAATTAGCCAAAAAAGAACGAAAAATTTGGCCCAGTTACGGTAAACTGTCACGCAAGAACATTCTATAATAATACGTAATTATCGGCGTTCCGTGAGAATTCGTTTAATTTGTTTTTGTTATATTTTTTTTGTCGGAAATCGTTTGAGCTACACGCAACTACTAAAAAGCGCCATATTATGTTACCTTCTTTGAATATAATACTCATACAAGATTATGATTATCGAATGATAAAATAAAACTTATTTCATGGTACAGAGCTCATATAATACCAGAGAAATATTATAATTTGACAATAATCAATGATAAAATCTGTTAAAAAATACTCTAATTTTCTTTTAATATACAGTAGAACCTCGATTATCCGGATTGGTCAAAATAAACAAAAATATGTGATCGAATGCAATCTTAATATTTTGATCGTTGCATTTGTTCCACCAATATGTTCTGTGTAAAATATGAGTCAGTAATTGTCCAAATTCGTTATGTATTGAACGTTCTTTTCGTTAAAAATTGATGTAAATATTTTTAATACTACCGATACAAAAGAATTCGATTATTCGGAATAATTGGGGACGAAGATAGTCCGGATAAAGACAAATCTGGATAATCAAAAAAAAATATAAGTGATGAGAAAAGACAAGTAAATTCAGTATGAATCATTTTTTTATATGAATATGTTCGGATAATCAAGGTTCTACTGTATATCGATTTAACAATAAAGCAAAGTGAGTAGTTTTAAAATAAACGAACTTATTTTTATTTCAAGCAAAAGTATTTAATCGCTTATATGTAAAATAATAAAGACAGACCATTATTAACTGATAAGCGAAATTGGTTCTGATATAATGATATTTGAATGTTAAATTGTCGAAATTCTACTAAAAATTGTTTTTATTACAAAAAAAAATACATTGTCATTGAATGACAGTTGATATTTTAAAAGGGGACGACGTGTAAAGCGTGTATTTCTTACTTCTTCCTCTTTTTTGTTACAAAAATGTAATTTAAATATGTATCGTTAACTTTAGACATACATTTGAGTGAAATGCACCATACACACACACGCGTGCATATACATATGAAAGCAGAGAGGCAGTGAATTAGGGTGAGTTTTGAGGGTTGTTTACAGGTGCTACGGTCACTTTTATTTCACATTACTTTGTATTTATTATTCACCGTTGCTAAGTGGATGTATTAATATCGTCACTTAAGGTGGGTGAGCGATTGAAATATAAATTATTCTATACTGTCTTTTGTCGTACGATATTCTATAAATGTTTGGTGATAAAAATTCTGTCCGTCCTAAAATAATTCATAAAGAATCGGATAATCTTTGAATGTACATAAATGTTATCTCAAAATAAGCTCTTTGTGCAAAAATCATGTTACAAACAATTCGTAATACGAACATTTTGTTTATTGAAAAATCATTAGCAGTATTCGTTAAGGGTTTCTTACTTGAACCATTTTGATTTAAAGATGAAAATAACTTTATTAAAACAGTAATTTGTTAGAATGTTATCATGGAATAGATTAAAAAAATGTAGTTTTTATACGCATTAGAGATAACAATAGTCAGAAAACGAACACCGCCTTTCAAATTGTTTCATTCGAAGTAAATATAGGTTAGAACATTTAGAAGGTTCCCAAGCTTTTTCGGATGGCGATCCCTTTTCATAAAATCCATGTGACCCGCAACCCCCCATACAATCCAAAAGCATACAATTTTTTTTTTTTATTGACCGTATAAGTTGGCGACCCCCAGGTTGGGAGCCTATGGGTTAGAAGCTATATTGTATATAATACATTACTTTAATTTTATGGTCAAAGTTATTCCTAATTAATGTCTAAGCACCGATTTTCACGATTATTTTATTTCTAAAATTCTAAATAACTTTGAAACTTCTTATAAGATTCGATTAAGGCAAAGATTTATTATTTTTTTCTTTCTTTGAAAACTGATCGTGTACGACAGCGTTACTTCTATATGTTATTTAAAAAGTAACTATTCAAATGGGATTTCGGTATCAGGAAAATAGTTTTGAATATCTTTTTATATCCTGTTACTTTATGAAAAACTTTGAGGTGTATTTGATTCGGACTTAATCTAAGATTCGAACTTATGGGACGGAGAAACAATGTATGATTCAAAACTTTATCTATCACGGAAGAGAGGCTAGCAAGGAAAAGTTTGTTCGACAGTTTTGAGACGCTTCGTATTCAAATAATAATGGCGATGGAAAATTGAAATAATCTGCGTCTGAAATCGAGCACCACAACTTTGCGGCAACAAATCTTAAATAATGGCGTGGCTGTATTTTAAGGTTGTTTTATTATTAATGAATTCTTATAAAACTAACCTAAATATATCTTAAAACTGTGAAAAACGTGGCAATGTTTTAATTAGTAAAAGCTCGTTGTTATTAATTAGGAACAACGCTTGGCGGGTTCAGCGTTTTCCCTAAACTTCAACAATTAAAAACATTTTCATAAAAAAATTTAAAGATTTTTTACCTACTAATATTTTTCAAAAAAATTTCTCATCAATCATGTCAGTAAGTCTAGAATGCTAAAATTCAAATTTAAATATAAAGTAGTTCCTTTGTTATCGAAAAAAGGTTGGGTATCTTTAAGTTTCCGTACTTTCGTTTAGTGAATGATAGAAAAAAGTTATTTCTTTGAAGGCTCCGCACAATTTTGGGACCCGGTTCCATGAAATTTTGGACGTCACTGAAGTTGAGAACGAGTGTCGGATTAAGCGAAGGAAGATTCATATTTATTGTCGTTTTATATTAAAAAAATATGGCGTATTTATTTTCGGAACGGTCGCATAAATAATAAAAAATCTAAAACCGTGTAAAATTCCTTTTAAATATTTCAAATGAAACAGAAAAATTAAATCATATAGTTTTTTTTTTTTTATTATTTAAAGTTTTAAGTTGCGTTTACCTTTCATATGTGCGAATATGTTTTACTGCTAATAATTGTACGAACAGTAGCGTAACAAGAAATATTAGGTGCTTACACCAAAGGGTTACTTTCATTTTGAAAACCTACTTTCTAAGGGAAATTTCTAATTGAAATATTATTAAAGAAGTTTTATTTATATTCCTTCAAATCCACAATCCTCAATAAACGAACATTACTCTGATCAAGGAAATCTATTTTTACTGAACCAACAGCAGTTTTTTATGAGATATAAATATGTCCACTTCGATGATCTTAGTTAATTTTACCGTATTTATTTTTTACGATGAATAAATGAAGTAAAACAATATAAATTAATCTAATAGCACGTGTCAATTCCATAATTTTCTAATCTTGGATATGTCAGATATGAGTAAATACTACCTTACTATGTAAAATGTAACTGCGATCGAACGACTCCGGATAGACTTTTTTTACACATGTTTTAGTAATATATTCACAATACATTTTATGATGAGAACCGGTTTCGCTCATTGCGAGTATTATCAAATGATTACACACTAATTTCAAACATGCCTATTATTACAAAAAAAATCAGTTGATAGTTAATAGATATACAGAACTAAAAGATCAAGAACTAAGAAACGAGGACATTCTTTATTGAATCAAATATGTTGTGATGCTAAAAACTGTTTTAATTTTATTTTGCTAGTTGATAATGCTCGCGATGAGTGAAACCGGTTCTGATTATAAAATATATTATAGAAATACTACTAAAAATGTGTTTTTATTGTTCAAAATAATATGTAAAACCTACTCGGAGCTTTTCGATCACAGATGTATTTTTATCGTAACGCAAAATTTACTTATGTCTAACATAAAATGTATTTTTGCTATTTTAAATATTATGCCTTTTCATCGAGAAGTGGGAGTTAACATTTTAAAACAGGCTTGACTTCTTAATTAATGTGATAGATACGCCACTGCTAACGACCTTTTGAGATTATGTTTTCGCGAATATGCTTAAAACTAAAATATTAACATGTCATTTTTTTATCTGGAGAAAGGGTAGAAGGATTTAATAGAAAAGAATGAATAAAAGGCTTGAAAATGTAATTTTTTGCAGCAACGGGTCGCAGGACTAAAAAAGTACGAAAAAAAACACATACCGTTATTATAATTATGAACATGAAAACTCTTTGTATAAAAAGAATATAATAATGTATTAAACGAGGGCGTTTGTGAAAGGACCAAGTTTCTTTTGTGTCCAAAAGTAGACTGTTCAAGTTTTATATAAATATTTATGCGAACAATTAAAAGTTCTTGGACTTACTTAGTCCTCGCAAAGGAGCTTACGAAGGCTGTTATTGATACTGCTGTCTCGGTGAGGACTTTCCAGAACTTCCGAGACATAAATAATATTAAAAAAAACACTTCCGCGGGAGAAAATGCCAGTTTTTATAAGTAGTTAAAAATTACTAATAAAGTCCCTACTTAATATTTTTTGGACAGTATCGTCGTTCTGTTAAGCTCTTTTTATTTATCAAATTTGTACCTTTTTTTTTGTTTGAAACTTGCCGTTATTCTTTTTATTGTCTTCGAAGGTTGTTTTTGGTTATTTTACGTGTAAGCCAGAGGTAACAAGTTTCATCATGAAGTTAAGAGCAAAGCATACCTGTTTCATAAAATATCAAAGTTATACTAGAGTTATATCTATTGGTTGATGTCAACTGAATATTTATTTTGCAAATAAAAGAGTTTAATTTATTAATTGAAATTTTAAAACTCGAATTGAATGAAGTTAATTGAGATTTTTTCCAATTATAATTAATCATATAAATGGTGTTTGTATGTCATGTAAATATTGCTTAGTGGAGCGTACCTTTTTTTATGATTTCGACTGAAGGTGTTTGATGAAATTTCAATATCATATTTGAAGTGACGACAGTTCTGTTGCATCCATATGATAGAATGCCTGAAAATACCGAAAGGCGAAACCCGGGTCGTTTGTGACAAAACATGTGGAATCGTACAAAGCTGTAAAAATTAAAATTTGGAGCTTACTTCATTAAACTAATAAGTTTCCACCATTTCCATGGCCGAGTTATCAACGTAGTCAGCTAAACTGTAATTTTGAACAATTTCATAAATTGTTTTTTCACATAGTTTATAGATTCGTTTTATAATAAAATACATGGATATTAGTTTGTGACATCTCAATTTTGTTTAATCCACCAGAATATTGAAAACGAGTTGGAATAAAAACAAAATCTCCTTGTCAAATCACAGACCAAACCATTATTTTATTTTAATTATTTGGTATACACACGTTACAAAAATTACAAAAAATAAGTTTATTATATTGATTGAATTGGCATTCACTTGGTAGAACTCAATTATAACACGGTGAAAAAATAGCAATGTATTTTAGTTTTGCAAAATTATTTTTTAAAAATACATAGTTGATAGCTATTTCGGCTCACACCATCGTCAGAACTATGCTTAAACTAACATTCGACCCCAATGAATAAATTATTTAATAAATAATTATTCATGAAAATCTTATGAGCATCAAAAGAAAATCAATGCATAGATATAAACCATTTGAAATTTATGAAGGCTTACTAAATTGATTGATTGAACTGGCATTCACTTGGTAGAACTCCATTATAAAACGGTGAAAAAATAGCTATGTATTTTAGTTTTGCAAAATTATTTTTTAAAAATACAAATTAGATACTCTACTAGTTAGATAGTTCTGACGATGTGTGAGCCGAAATAGCTATCAACTATATTTGTTAAAAATAATTTTGTAGAACTAAAATACATTGCTATTTTTTCACCGTGTAATAAGTTTATTGCTTTTGCAACGGTAAAATATTTAGAAATTAATTGTTGAAAATTAAAGAAATAAATAACAATACATTATCCTTTCTCTTTTCTTGTTGATCAAATGAGAAACAGCAACTTTTCCTAGTAACACTTCTACTTAAAAAAAAGTCCATTAAAAGTGAACATTGTTAAAAAATATACTTTACTGTAAGAATATAACAATATGATTCGTCTCAATTTTTATAAATGATAATAGGCGATCTGAATTAATAAAATATGTAATTTCATCGAAATTCGTTGCTCATATTTTAAGCGTCTTTAATTTATCCACGGAAAGCGACCAGTAGATCGATTAACGTTTGTATGCAGTCAACACTGAATGATTACTGTCATGTAAGTGTTTCAAAAAACTAAATATCATTGAATAATTGTAATAATCAATTGTTTTCTTTTTTATTTCAGGTAAGAAATAACATTATAAATGCGTGAACTATCTCGTATTATATTAATTATCTAATTCGACCATGAGTAACGTAAGTAAATGCACAATTAATCTATTTTATGAACAATTAAAAGGGACGATTGCGTTTATCATACCAAAATAATTATCGAAAATAACTGAAAAAAATATTTAAGTAGATGAAATGTAAACAAAAATACTTTAACACATCTACAATATATTGTAATAAAGAATGATAAAAGTTAATACACAAGATATTTTTATTAAATTTCAAACAATTTTCGTTGCACAGTAAAACCTTGATATAATGGACCGTTATTTAACAGACTTTGGACATAACGGACAAAAAACCCGGTGAAATGTAAAAACAATAAAAACATCATGTTAACATATATGCGTAAATTCAAGTATTGGCCGCATGCAAATAATTTTTAGCGGCCATGTTATATGTCTAGCTCTATAATTTGAGACATATCGTCCATATTATGTATGTGCGTTGATATCAAACAGTAATGTCACCTCACCAAGAGTGTACAAAGAAAATTAAATAGAATTTCGTTTGTGTTTTGTATTTTTTAACACGGTGGTAAAATAGCAATGTATTTTAATTTTACAAAATTTATAAGATATATAGTTGACAGCTATTTCAGTTCCCGCCTTCATCTTAACTAAAACTTTGAAGAACTAAAATACATTAATATTTTTTCACTAGAGAGTTCTATTATCAAGTAAATGCCAATTCAATCAATACAATTGTATTTTTTATTTATATCTTAATACCGTGTATTTTCATTTTTTTAATTAATATTATATCAACCCTTTGCACCCGTAAAAAATATAAAAAAGCGTTGTACACCCTCCTAAATTAATTTTAAGATTTTCATAATATTCGAATGTCATTGAATCAAATGGACGATATACACGCTATAATTAATAAATAACATATTTTATAATTATTTCATGATTGTGAAGCTTTAATTTATCAAATACAAAAATATGATATTATAAGAATAATATGTACTATTTAAAACATTTTCCATAACCTATTTTTATATAACGGACTTTTGTCTTTAACGGTCACACTCTCCCCCTTTAGTCTGTTACATCGAGGTTTTACTGTATTGGAATTTTTTTTAGCATATAGATGGCATTAATCATTTTGTGCTAACCGTATAGCGTCATCTATTGTAGTTAGAAAGTTGTGATACCAAACAACTGGCAAATTATGTAAATAATTAATAAGCGATAGTTTATTATTCTTTCAATTAATTTAATGTTTTATATCTGTTTGTAATTTTAACAATTGAATAAAGCTTGGATAAAAATGTTATTGAATATTTTTCGTTGAGATGACCGAATGTTCTGGAATGACTTTTATGAGCTTTTATCGATCCATATTATACGTGCTTTACATGAACTTCGTTTAAGGTTAAAGAACTTAGAGTATATAAAATATGACATTGGCTTAAACCCGAATAGATTCGGCGAAGGCTGCACTATGTCACAGGCGCGGCGTGCCAGCAAAGGCTAACTTTGCATGGCCAGCGTCCAAAATTTGAACTTCGATCGAGCTTTAGTGGAAGCGACTTTGCATAACTTTGTGATCGACAAGCTTTGACAATAGCTTAAATTCACGAACAATTACCAACTAATACTCTCGGCGCAGCAATCAAGTGGCAGATCGGGGAATTATCTATTACGCTCTTGGTTACCGATTACATTTATTAATTCTAACAGGAGCGGATCGATGTAGCTGTTGAATTCGAAGATGAAGCCATAAATATATATTATACATCTTGGAATACATTTTAATATTTGTAACCATTATTCACGTGTTATGATGTCTTTCACTGCGAGGAAACATTTGATCGTAGAGTTTTATATTATCTATCATAAAAAAAATGTTGGTTTAACGACTTAAATTTTGAACCGAAAAAAAACTAAATTTGATGCCATTGTGTGTTGTTTTATTATATGGAAAAAAACTAACACGTTCACCACTGAGTCGAGTAATGTACGTGGTAAAAACGAACATTAAAAAAACGGTTCATTTGTATTGATGTCTTAAGAATTTTTGGAGATAATAAAACATGTTCGGCTACATATTTACACAAAATTAAGCAAAACTTGATAATGCTCGTGGTGAGTGAAACAGGTAATTTTATTGATAATAAAAAAAATTGGAAATGGTACCATACATAGCGTTTAGTTATCTGAACATAATATCTTTTCAATTTGAATTGTTACAACTTTGTACGATTTCACATGTTTTGTGACTAACGACCCGGGTTTCTCCTTTTGGCATCTTCATGCATTCTATCACACGTATGCAACAGATGACAACTGAGGTCAGTTTTCAGTTTGTCAGTTCTGTTGCATCCGTGTGATAGAATGCCTGAAGATGCGGAATTGTGAAACCCGGGTCGTTAGTGAGCAAACATGTGGAATCGTACACAGCTTCAACAATTCAAATTTGATATTGAAATTTCATCAAGAACCCTCAGTCGATATCATAAATTAATGTCTTTTCAGTTCCTTTGAGTGACTTTTAACATCTGAAAAAATGTCAGTGCTGTCAAATTGTAGACTTATAGACGTCTTTTATTGTGTCAAATATTACATGTAATTTTATACAAACCACCACCGTGAAGTTGTTATGCTTATACAGTTTCCATATCGCGCGCTCTTTTAAAGTTACATCTTTACATAACAATTTTTTTTTCGATAAATCTGTGAACACAAACAAACTACCCGTTCAATTTCAATTTATACCAGCCTCCGTACGATATGAGTGTGTATGCTGAGCTTCCGGTGAGAAGCTTTCATTGTGCGACACACGCGGAAAGCGGAGGATACGGCGCAACTTGCACGGCCGGATATACGGAACCTTCGCGACGGGGTAGTCCCCCGGGCGAAGCCTGTTACATGTTCCTCCTCGGGGTGAAATTTCACTGTTTGGATACTCAAACTTGAATGTTTCAACATCGAGCATGTATCTTGTTAATAAACGATAACGTGACACTGAAGCGACGTACATATGTACGTACTTAAAATAATATTAAATTTACTTGCTCCTAGTCGCTTTCAAGATGCCGGTAGATCGCGATGACATTTGTAGTAGTTTGCACATTTAGGTCAACAGCTCAGTAACTGTACTGAGATGTGAACTACTACGACATAGCCTTTAAAGGAGTATGGACGTACTAGTACGTTGATTCGATTTTTCTGTATATGAGTATAGTCTTACTTGTCGTATATCTCAACAACTATTGTGATAGTATATTCAAGCGCTTTGTGTCAATGGTTTGTCATCCATAGATTATGCAACTGGTTTTATTACGATAAAACCCTAAAAACATGAGTTGTATATTTTTTTACAATGATATGATTAAAAAAAATGTATGTAAAATAAACGCACTCCTCACAGCACGATTAAAATTAATTAGTTGCTCCTGTAAAGGTTACTTTAAAATATGTGTCACAAAAATAACCAACCTTTAACTTAGTTGTATTTTTTATAGTTTTTTCATGATTAAAAATATATTGTATAACTAGCGACTAACTTATTTTTTGGCCACGGTTTCCAATAACCCCTGATTTGTTAGACCTTCTGTGATGAATTATGTTAAACTTTGCGTTGATATTTTTGCCAAATAATAATAAAGTTGTAATGTCTTTAATTTTGAACACATTTGATAACTACGACAGAAAATACACCTGTAACCTAATTAATGACTGCTTTACTAAATTATTTTTTTACTATTAAATTCTGACTGCTAACGTCTCAGCTGTTATAGCAGAGATGGATGATTGTATTGCGTTATATATGCGTTTATATATAACCTGATTTTTTTCTGATGATTTCCGTACGTTTGGTTAACAGCAAAACAGCTGAATTAATGTCCTAAATATTCTTTGTTGAAATATTCTTTATGTGACTCAGTAGGTAACAGGTAAATTTGAAACAGTCCTTGTCATTCAACGCTTTAGGTGTCGGTACAATTTGATTGCGGAGTCGTCCGGGTAGAATCATCTCGAATGGTAAAATTGAAAGAGTATCGTTACATGATTTTTGGCTCTTTTTAGTCATCTCATACACAAAGATTTCGCTTCCATGAATAACGTGTGTCTCAGAAAATAGCAGCTTTAAACGATTTTACATAATCGCCAATGTCCTACGACGTAAAATTTAGTTGGTATCTATTAAAGATTGCATTAAAACAGGTATAATCCATATTAACCATTTACGGTCCGCACATTTTCGCTAAATAACTACACCGAAATAGTTTCTTCCTATTTTGATTTTTGACCTCGTGTATATTTTTCATCCATCTATCGATAAATTTCGAAAATAAGAATTAAAATTGAAATTATTTTTCCTTAGCTTAGTTGCACATATCCGAAGACGTAACATTGTGCGTTCTTGGATCGTAACGTGTGTCTAAGAAATGACGCTAATGTGGCGTCCGCGGACCATAAAGTAATACAAATGAAGTATGTCTTTTTTTAATTGAGTTTTTAGTGAATAATCTTGTTACTGTTGAATGAGAAAGCGGTTATTAGATCAATAGATTAAGTTGATTTCTGTTTATCTGAACGCCAAAAATAAAATTTTCTTTTGCAAGATATATATTAATATCATTAACGATACGCGATTAGTAAATTTTAAATTCTGGATTACCAACATCGAGCTTTATGTAGCTTCAAGCAAGTTGATTAATTTTTAAGTTCGTTTTAAATTTGTTTGACTCAGTCACCTATTAAATCTAAGCTAAGTTTAAGCAGGATTTAGGGTTTTAATGAAATTAATTAACGACATCTTGAGCCTTAGTTACGTTTCAGTAATTTCGTCGTTATGGCGGGGTGGGTACGGATAGACTTCGACTGTATATCAGCGGGTTATAAATGAGCATAATTGTGAATAATATAGTAATTGTATTATGACAGATTTATCTAAATACTTTTATGAATAATCATTGAGAGCTATATAATATTATTATACCTTAAAATAATTCAAAGCTTTCGCGTCAAATATTAAAATATAGCATATTATGTATCAAGGTTTAGCTTTCAGGAATCTTTAAGCATTCTATCATACAAATGCAACAGAAATAACAGACGGCACAGTCTAGGTCATGCGTAGGGAACCTGCAGCCTTTTGACTATTCTAGTGCGGCCTTTTGGCTGATACCATTTTCAAAATCTTATTTTTATTAATCAAATCTAAATTAGCCATTAAAGAATGGTAAACTGTAACATTAACAAAAAAATTTAATGACGTATATACTTTATGATGTATTTTGTTTCTTATAGATACGCAGCTTGATGATTGATAATTAGTAAAAAAATTGAGACGGTAATAATTATATAGTAGATCTCATCAAAAAATAATATATAATGAAATATGTATATATATATTCCTTTAAAAACATTTTACACAATATATTTCATTAACAGAAACGGTTTCGACACAAATTACAAGCAAGCCCAAGTATAAAAAATTTCGACTTAAAAGTTAGCAGGTATTCAAAAACAAAGGTTCAAGAACTAAGAAAACATTTTACAGATACACTATAAACTCAAATGAAATAAATTAATTTAAAAATAAAATTTTAACAATCCCCTATTAATAATTTGCCAACAACATTCAGACAATATCAGAGATAAGATCAATATTAAGAAAAACCATGAAAAATTCACTAGGAAGAATAATTACTAAAAAAAATATAATTAAAATAATCCGCAATAATTTCTTTGCATTACTGTCTTTCCACGATGGATTTTCAGTTCCAATTACAGTACGGTGAAAAAATAGCAACGTATTTTTGTTCTACAAAATTTTAAGAAATATTTGATAGTTCTTACGATAGCCTGAACCGAACTGAAGTCGCATCCGTGTAATAGAATGCCTGAAGATACCGAAAGGCGAAACCCAGGTCATTAATGACAAAACATGTGAAATCGTACAAAGTTGTATCAATTAAAATTTGATATTGAAATTCCATCAAGCACCTTCAGTCGATATCGAAATTATATAGTTGATATATATTTTGACTCACGCCAAAGTAGTATGATAGTTCTGACGCCATCGTCAATGAGCCAAAATAGCAATCAACTATATAATTTATGATATCGACTGAAGGTGCTTGATGGAATTTCAATATCAAATTTGAATTGTTACAACTTTGTACGATACCACGTGTTTTGTCACTAACGACCCGGTTTCATCTTTCGTCATCTTCAGGCAGAACTGATGTTGTATCCGTGTGATAGAATGCCTGAAGATGCTGAAAGGCGAAACCTGGGTCGTTAGAGACAAAACATGTGGAATCGTACAGAATTGTAACAATTCAAATTAACAATTACATCTTAAAACTAAAAAAAATTGCTATTTTTTCACCGTGTTATAATGGAGTTCTACCAAATAAGTGCCAATTGAATCAATATATCCGATTATAGTTTTTATTGTGGTGAAAATCGATATCACATTTTACACGAACCCATTTTAATTATTTTACTGCTTTGTGATTTATGTATTGAATGCGAACGAAGATAAAAAATATGTATAGCCAAAAAGATTCTTTTATTAGAAGGGCAACACTCCTTCCTACGCGCTACAATTCCGTTCGTATCTCTGATAATTGTGTGCGTCGGTAAAACAGCCAGCATTTATTAATTTATATGCCTAAATGGGAATTACGAAAGTATATTTTATAAAATTTGACCATGACACCATTAAATACAGCCCATGGGATTTGTGAAGGTCTTTAAAGCAGGAATTTATTTCAGACGTGGTAAAACTGGGGTAATTTCATTAACCTACTGAGCCCCGGATTTCGTTCTATAATGTAACCGTACAGTTTCATCTAAGGGAAAACAGTGCTTTACCTTTGTGAAAAGAATTTTGGTTACTGTGAATATTCTGTATTGAATGAAGTGTTATGGGGCTTAGAAATACAGTGTCGCGTTTATAATCTGATGGAGAAACTGTCATCAACTCCCAGAGGGGTTATTCGTACGGTTATCATTTATATAAATTAATATATTTATTGCTTTTTACTACATTTTAGTTCTCTTAAATGTCAGATAATTCAAAACTGTTAAGTCGAAATTTTATTGACGTAAAAAATGGAAGATTGTTACTTAAGTTTCTCTGATTGGTGAAGATATTTTTAGACTGAAAAAAAATAAAGAAAAAATTACTTAACTAAATTAGTGTTTTTTTCAAAAAAAATAATGATTATAAAATTAAACGTAGTCCGATGAAATATGCGCGTACAATAAACTATTTTCTTGGATTATTTTGACCATTTGTATACGCACGGATAGTTACACTTTTTCAGGTGGGGTCTTTTCGATCAGTGCTCTGAAACATTTTGTCTTTCACGGCACACCAACTTTATTATAAAATTTTGCGGCACACCTAAAGAAAATATATATTAAATTGCAACATCGATGTATTTATCAATAATGAATCTATCCTTCTAGATGGTTTATTTTATCAACATTTTTTCTTGTCAATTCACGGTACCTATTTATATGTAAGATTGTGTGTAGAATATTTATGTACATATGGCATATTTTTCCAGCGAAGAAATTATTATTTCTGCTTATCTTTGATTATTATTTTATAAAAATGAACCGCAACACACCTAGCTCGTCTGGTGGTAAATTGGTGTGCTTTGGCACACCGGTTGCGGAGCACTGTTTAAAAGCATGTTATCGGTTTGCGGAAACACGCTTAACCCGTAAAGCGTCAGTGTTCATCACTCTTTGAAAGCATCAGTTATTATTATAGTTAAAGTGACAGTCCGCGCTATGTTGTATCATAATTATTCAGTTTGTTTTTTTTATTATTTTATCCCGCAATCTGGCGTGGGTAGACAAGGAAAGATAGTCCAGTTGTTCGGAAAATATGTTTCTGTTGATAGATCAATCAATCTGACAATTGAACCGTCTACCCTTCTACTATCAGTGACACAATCTTGGTATAGAGATTTAGGCAAGGTTATTGTATGATTCACAGTTTAGGTTATTATGATTGATATTACAAGAAATCATACAGTAATAGAATCTTTGGCCGTGACTCAGTAGAATATACAAAGTCTTAAACAAAGGGTTGATTTAATTTGAGAAAAAAGCATTGAATAATGTAGCGTAAGGAAATCGGATGATTTACCTAGAACAGTGGTTCTCACGTGAAATTTTACTGTGGCCGCATTATAAATATCAGCGATCCTATGGAAATGTCTCGTGGCCGCACCGAATGTGATAAAAATAGTTTCGATATTTATTTTGAATAAAACGAATTACACTAAATGATCTTTCACAATATAAAGTTGTCAGTTCTATTGCATCCGTGTGATAGAATGCCTGAAGATGCCGAAAGGCGAAACCCGGGTCTTTAGTAACAAAACATGTGGAATCGTACAAAGTTCCAGAAATTCCATCGAACACTTTTAGTCGATATTATAAATTATATAGTTGTAGGTTAAATCGACAAAATTAATAAAGTGATTCTTGTTAATTCTTCATATTGACTTGATTCATAGTCAACGTATAACTCCGACCAAAAATTTTGAACCGTATTATTATTAAAACAATCCTTGACTCGATTAAATGCTGGATAAGTCAAGTGCATTCAATCATTTTAAAATAAAAATAATTTTACAAATCAATTTGCAAAAACTGATTTTTTTTAAATATAAATATTTACTTTAAAACTGTTGGTGTCCGCACATGAAAACCACTGAACTAGAATAAGGTTATATTTCATAGTGATAAATATTCGTCTTTGATTATCAAAATATGTCTGGACGAACCGTTGTTCGTCCATTACGTTTGACAATATTCTCATCGCTAATTAGATTAAAATCAAAAAGGTAAAATCATCCAGCGCACCTTGGTTGTGTGTGAAACTTACAAAAACAAATAACTCAAGCGGCAAAGCAATCTGGCAAAGTAAATTTTGAATTTTCCGCAGGGAAGTTTGCCCTGAGGCTTATTTAGAGGGACGCAGGTTTTTTTTTTGTTTGTTTCCTTTTGTCGTGAAACAAAAAGCGGGTGATATATACTATTTTGCAGATTTTATAATTTAAAAATACCTGCCAAAAAAGCGAAAATTTCTTTTATTGTTTTAATTGAGTAATGCTTGCGGAAGTTTCAAGATGATGTAAAGTGGTTTTTGTTTCTGTGGGCGTTCGTTAAAAAAGTTGGCGAAAAGATGAAATTTACTTTTTTCGCTGAATAATATAATTATGTAGACGTCGGGTATGGATGACCATTTTCAACCAAATATTAAGCTTATGTATAATACTATTTTGTTGTTAGTGATAAAAACTGAAAAATAACACTTATTCTTTAGTCGTTTTTCTTTAGCGACCAAACATTGAAAAATCAAAACACTAAACGAAAATGCTTAAAAATATATATATAACATATAGAAAGCAATTGTGTTGCTTCAAGCATTAATTTTTATTTAAAGAGAGTTGAACAATTGACGAAGTATTTGTGAAATTATCTGTTGTAAAATTACATGAAACCAATATACTAATAAAAAAATATGTTTAGAATCGTATTGATTAATTTATATTGGATATGATGTTATAAAACAAAAATCTTTTAGCCTATTAAACTACAATATAACTTTTTGAACGTACAAAAATTATTTTAAATATTGACTTTGAAAAAGCTTTTGAATTTTGAATATGGTTAAATGTTGAATTATTATACTTTTTCTGTATTCCATTGTAGCGTTTCTTTGACTTTATGTTGATTTAAGAGTCAAAATATGACAATACTTCTTAAAAATCAAACGGCGGTAACGAAAATTACGATAGAGGACGTAGATTCTTTAAATTTTTATTTATTTTTTGGTCCTATATCAGAATTAGAAAGTCGCAGAGAAAACTTCGGCAGTGTCGTCCAATGCGATTAAACAAGAGGCTTTGTTTGCACAGCCTGCTAACAAGGACTTGCCAGCGAAAGGAAATTGCATTAGCAAGTCGGTGATAATCGAGAAATCGAGTTGTTGTACTCACAGCAAACTTCAAGACACTTGCATTTGGGTGCCACTTGTTCTGTTGCGCATTTCATGTATGATTCTCAACAGAATGCTAAGGATCCTTTGTTGAAACAGCGCCGCGTCGTGGCGGAATATTGAAATTTTGAGTGTTCTTCAATTATGACAGTTGCCACGTACACGAGAGACATCATATTTTCTTGCGTCTTTCGTATATTAAAAACATTTGAATGATCGATAAATATTTGAATCAGTCTACTTCAAATCGTTATTTAATAGCTTAAGTTTATTAGAAAATGCGTATAAGCAAAAAATAGCTCCGCAATAAAATATTTCAAGAAGTTAATAAATATTAAAATTTAAGTGGTTTTTACAAAAATATCATGTTATTTGAAAAATAGTTTTTTTTATAAGGATGAGAGTGAATGACAACGACTATTTAAAATTCAGTATTTGCAGCTGGAAAAGAATATGATGTTATTTATATCTACAAAACACTTTTTGACTTGGTGTTTGTGTTTCTTGTCAGTTTTAATTAAAAATAATTAAAATTCAAATATTTTTTTAAGTAATGTTTAAATTAAAAGAAGAACCCAACACATTTTTTAATATTTTCCTTTTTATGTTAGTTTTTTAAGCTTTGTTTTAAAAATGAAGAGGTTGGCAAATGTAAGGACAAAAGGTGTCAAATAAAAATTTGAAAAAGATTTCTTGTATAAAAATGATGACAGAATATATATTTTATCGTTCAAAATCTATAGAATTTATACAAAATATGAAATACAATTAATGGTGTATGTATTGTCTTTTAATTTCTGAATTCTTGATATATAGTATTATGTAATTTTTAATTTCAGTTACTATTCCACGCTTATAAGGCTTATTTATATTTTTTAGTGCTACATATTTGTATGTTTCATATTAAATAAAAAACTCACATATATAATACATATATAAACTCGAATGCAGTAATGTCATATATGCAATTTTATTGAAATAGTCATAAAATAACTTTCAAAAGCTATTCCAAGTATTAAAAGTTATATAACATTAATTATTATACATCTGTAGAATGTTTAAAGCGCTCCATATATAATATATGGTGAAATTAAACTGAATTTATTCGTCTCTATATCTTTAAATTCAGTGTTGTAATAGTGTTGGTAAATTTCTCTGACATTTTAAAAAAATATGTAGATTTGGAAAAATCAGAAAAGGGCCGCACGCACTTATATTAATAACCGATTGCCGACGTCTGTGATAGTGAAATGGGTCGAATGGTATTATTCTTTGGTTAATCCTTGTTTATGTACTAAATGTTTTAATCTACGTGTACTACGCAATTAAAATTAATAGTGTCTAACAACAAAGCCGTGCAGGTTAGGAAACTTGGTTACACGGCGTAGCCTCTACGAGTCTACGGCGTAGACACTGTTGCACTTATTCGAAAATCGATACCGTAGCCACAGTTAGTTGTAAAATAATGTTGCAAGGTTTTGATAATTATATTGTAGAAGCTAATAAATCATTCTGTATCGAATTAAAGTGTAAACTAGTATTTATTGACCGCATTCGCTTGAGACAGAGGGCACTAACATTAGAAATTGTCGTTATTATAGAACAAATTTATGTTCAATGTTTTGTATGTCTCAAGATACATTAGCAAAATACAGCATATCAATAAATGGTAGTAAAACATTGATCAAAGTCTGAAATGTACAACACTCGTGAAAAATAACCCATGTGCTAAAAATTATTATACAGAAGTTGAAAATAGCTTAATTGGACTATAAATGGAAGCCAAAATGACACATGCAAATGAAGCAACGCTATTTAATAATGGTTAGATAGAATTTTCATCACATAAAGACAGATTTATACATGTTTTTTCTGTCTTAGTGTGTCATCAATATGAACTATATTCAAGTACTAGAATAATAATAAAAAGTACTAGAAAAAGATTAAATATAACTATTTTGCCCTGTCTTCAAAGCTTGTAAAAATAGATCGATGTGATTAGGAAAAAAGCTTCTGGTTATGTAACTGTTTGCTGTATAATTCTCAGTTTCATAAAAGAATGTGAAGGATAAGATTAGAAAGCTTTCAAAGAATATGTTGATGGTATTTTTAAGTATATTTACTCTTGATATAAACTCCGTATGAATCATGTGAGCTACAATAAAATTGTTTAAGTGAAAGATGTTGTAAATAAATAAGTATGTTAATCCATGTGATAGATGGTAAGTTTGTGCATCATTAATTTAAAAAAAATCTCCTTCTACCAATAAGCGACAGTTCTTATTTAAGAAAGAAAAAAAACTTCTGTTTTTCTCAAATTTTCTTTCCTTATTTCACTATTCTCTGAACAAATAGTCATTCTGTTTATTTTATTGTTAATGTACCGTAGCTACTTACGTAATGGAAATTGAGTGTATTTTATACTTCCTGTGAAAATAATCCGGGTTTTAGATGGCGTGAATATTTTTTTAAAAAACAAAACAGGAAACACGAATGAGTAATAAAGCATTGTGACACAAAAAAACCGAGTGTATTTTGAATGAAATATGATGCTTTATTTTGTTTAGGTTTTATTAAGGTTGAAAATTTAATTATATTCATAGTTTTTGGAAATCTATTTTAAATGGTTACCTTTAGTATGTTTGACAAAGCTTTTTGTGGAGAATGGCCACAAATTGGTTTTAATCACACCTTACACAAGGCGAAAGCACGCCATAAAGCTTTAACGGCCGCGGTTTGATTAAAGTTAAGTGCGCCAAAAGCATCATTACACCCCGAGGAAAGCCTTCTTCTGTGTAATTATAAACATATTTTTTTCAACGGAAAGCTTTTGTGTTTAAAGTGAAGCAAAATATGAAAAGTTCTTTTTTTTGAATTTGCGCTTTCACAAGCCGCCGCTTCGGGTTGAGGGAATGTACACTTTGCGCGACTTCCCGCTAGCTATCTACTGTCTCATTTTCCGCACACCCCCCTCCCACTCACTTCCGGGGCTCAAAGTTTTCCTCGAGCACAAAAAATATTTTCTTCTAAATATATTCATGACAAGTTTTTTATTCAACGCAATGGATCTGTATTATGTCTTATTTTAAAATGACGAAGAGCTAACCGAAAACAACTGTGACGGTCTCTAGCTTACATACAAATGTATTGTATGTTATTTAAAATAACAATACATTTCACTTAGCACCTACTCATTAGCGATCATAACACTTCAATTCGTTTGGAACAGATGGGCATTTTGGCTTAACTTTACACTGAATTAACTTTAACTGCTTTTAATTGTATTTAAAATTCATCTTAAATTATAATTAAAAATGGTATTTGGCATACTGCATCTCTGCTATCAAGTATACTCAATACACAAACGATTGTTTTGTACGTTAATATTATTAATAATGAAAACAGAAGTAATTTTAAACATTCTACGATACTTTTTGAATAGTTTCATTTTTTGTCATCTTCGTGCAATATTGTGTACGGTAGCATTCTAATCAAACCGTTTCGCGTATACAGAAAAATGATCATTTTAATATGGAGATTCCATAAATTACTCGAATTTTAAATTGCACCAATAGCTATTGTTGATGGAATTTAATTCAAAGAAATAAAATCTCTATTAGTTCTACAAAATTTTATAAGATATAGTTGAAAGTTATTTCGGCTCATGCCTTCGTCAGAACTATCTTTTTATTATTTAGTATTATTTTTTTCACCGTGTAATAATAGAGTTCTACAAAGTAAATGCCAATTCAATCAATAAATAAAATATCATTTGAAGATCAAATCTCTTAAATTATAAAAATACATTTTAGAACTATTTCCACAATATATTTTATCATCAGTACCGTTTTTTCTCATTGCTTGCGAAAATAAATTATAATTTTTGTTGTTGAAATCGTACTAAAATTGTGTTTTTATTTTTTTAAATGTCATACTATTATTCCATTATGAAGTGACAGTCAAAACCTTTAAAGTGAAGATGTGTGATGTATCTTACATCTCTTCAAAACTAACATCTTTTGACTTCACATGAATGACTTAAATAAAACTATTGAATGTTGATAAAGTCAATGGTAAATCGAAAACATGTTATTCAATTTATCATGTTTTTTCTATGAATGGGAGTAAAAGTAATAGGAAGTAATAGCTTAATACATTCATCTCTTAACAAAATCACTCCGAAATCTTCTTGAGTAAAGATTTTTCCAGTAAGATATCAAATTCACGAGTATTTTTTTGTTTGGACATTGTAAAATACGTTGTCTAAGACACTTTGGTTAGCCTCGTAGAGATTTAGTTGAAAAACCGTGAATAATAAAGCTTAGCACTACACTGTTACTTGAATCTTTTTGCGTATTTTCTTCCTTGTACTTTTCTCTTATAAAAAGAAACGAAATAAGATAAACAAGAAAAATATTCGTTTTTTTGTTCTGCGGTAATGTATTTTCATCTTCGAAGTTTGGAGAGCTTTTTTGCGATATTTTTCTAGGTCAATAGACCAAATGAGTTATGTACACTCTCAATTATTGTTTTTTGACCATTTCCGTTCGATAAATATAACACAATGTATTGTATTTTTTGTAGGTATTTCAATAGCGAATTACTTTCAGCCAATCAACGGTTTGATTTACTAATTGGCAGTAGAGATTGCACGACGAATATACATATATTTCTGTGCTCCCTTTTACAATTTCCGGTGCAAATTGGCAATCATTTTCGGTAATAATGATTGTTCACTGGGCACAAAATTTGTACTACTACGGTTCGACTTCAATTACTCGCTACAATTTTGCCAGAAGGGACACTAATTTAACGAAACAGTAATTGAATTCATTTTACAGAAATTAATTGGAAGTGTAAGGGAAAACAATTTATATGTTGATTGGATAGCAAAAAATTGTTTTTATATTAAAAAAATATATTGATGATTTTATTCTTTTGTTTCATTTTGTATGTACTTTTTCGTTCGTTGAACCTTTTTTTTTTGTTACTGGCAGACGGCTGGATTAATTATTTTTGGGACTGATAAAGGCAACCATATCTGTCTAATGAAGAATACTATAGATAAGAATTCAATTTATCTCTGTCAATATTCTTTTCTCTTAGACAATTGGCCTAAGGTCCATAACATAAAATTGCTGATAATATGCTATATGAATTTTTAGAGAAGGAAGTATTATTTTAGACACTACAACAAACGGTTGAACATTAATTATTTACTACTTTTGATTGCTATGTGTATACTAAATTAGCTATGACAACTTTTGAGTAAAAATAGTTACTTGATAAGCGATAAAAGATTTTTTCTGCAGTCTCCTTCAATCCTTATTCAACAAAAAATCGATTGACATATTTACTCACGAAACTGGCTGTACAGAAAGATTCGAGCCCGTTAACGTGATTATCTAACATAGTAATATTGTTAAATTAAAAACACACTGAATAAAATAGCAATGTGTTTTTATTCTACAACAATTTAAACTCGTTCTCTGTTGAGCCAATTAAAGACTGTTTCAACACGCAGATTCATAAAATTTATTGAATAATATTGGTTTCAAACAATCTCATTGAGTTTGTTAAGACAAATCAAGCAATGCATTAACTCGAAAATTAGCGAGTACAAGAAGGTTTTAACCACTGTTTATTCATATATTTTTGGGTTTCAACAAACAATACAGAAAAATCAGCCGTCTCAACCGTTGAGACATTAGTAGTCTAAGGGTTAAGGCATATAGTTGATAGGTATTTTGGCTTACGCTCTTTTCATATCCATATGTAGTAGTTGATGAAGGCGTAAGTCGAAATAGCTAATCAACTTTTCACCTTATAATTTTTGTAGAAATAAAATACATTGCTATTATTTAACCGTGTTATAATGGATTTCTACCAATTATATTCCAATTCAATCAATAAAATATATTGTTGCTTAAAGATTACAAAACTTAAAAAAAAATATTCATTGAGTATTCAAAAATAACAAGGTTCAGTCTCGTTATGTATAAACTTGTTAATTGATTTTACATTTTTATAAAAACGCAGTGATCATTTATTCACGTATTTTTCTATACAAACTATTGTTTTCTAAGCCATTTCCTTCAAAAAATACATGTAAATTTTAATCTTATTTTATTACCGTTTTTCATTAAAAGTCCACACACTTTAAATAACTTCTCGCGAATGATTAAGGTATCCCTAGATAGTATATACTACTAGGGTAGTCGATCTTTTCAATCGGGCGTTATAAAAACCGTCTCGACGATGGATTTTTATTCCGTTACGTTACTGGAACTGTGATTAGGACGTTACTTCGTGCTCACAATATAAAATGGCTGGTTATTTCTCCGAAATTCCATTCCACACGTCGCGATCGCTTCATTGTTGGAAATCTCCAACGCCTAAATCACGGTTGAAAGCATCAAAGAGCTCACATCGTTAGTTTGTTACATGCGTGTGTACCTTTCGTATGCCAGGTGTAGAGGGCGGCCACTAAAACTGTCGCATCGACTAAAGGTTTTAGAGTTACACATAAAACCGTATAAGCTTAACAATGTAAATACCTCTAGCCTTAGGTTGTTTTAAGCCAACGCGACTCGTACCTGGCGAGCTAAGAAGGGTTTTGTAAGAAAAAGATATTTTAAATAATAAAAACACATTTTTTTAGTACTTATTTCCACAATATATTTTTTGATCAGGACCGGTTTCGCTCAACGCGAGCATTATCAACTGATAGAATACAATTTACAAACAAGTCTATTTATATGATTATTTTCGTCATTAAAAATTTCCCACTCCTTACTTCCTTATTGATTGTTTAGAGCTCCTAATGGATTATTGATTTACCATAATTGTAATTGTAATTCTTAATAATTGATTGTGAACATTTAATTTTTATACTAATTTACTTTATTTGTATCAATATTGTATGATTTTATGTAAATCGTTTCCTAGTTCTTGTACCCATGGTTTTGTACACCTGCTACCATTAACTCAAATTAATTTTTTTGTTTTGTATAAATAGACTTGTTTGTAAATTGTATTCTATCAGTTGATAATGCTTGCGTTGAGCGAAACCGGTCCTGATCAAAAAATATATTGTGGAAATAAGTACTAAAAAAATGTGTTTTTATTATTTAAAATATAATGCCTTTCCATCAAGAAGTGACAGTTAACACCTTAAAAGTGAGAAAAAGATATGATTTTTTTTCTTCATATAAGCAAAATTTTCCTCATTTTGATAATTTCTTACTGGGTAATTTTGAAAATGAAATTCAAACCTTTTCGTCATAACGGATAAATTGACTTAACATTTGAGTCAATACTTTCGAAGAAAAGTAACACTTTGTATGATCTATTTATTTTTTAAATAACCGCACATTTTTTAGACACTTTTAAGGTGTTACCTGTACTTCTTGATGGAAAGGAAAATATAAATAATAAAAACACATTTTTTTTAATTATTTCCACTATATAATTTATGATCAAAACCGGTTTTGCTCATTTTTCGGATACTTAGTTTGAAAATATTTCACGGTAAAAAAATAGCAATGTATTTTAGTTCTACAAATTTTATATTAGATATAGTTGATAGCTATTTCGGCTCACGCCATCGTCGGAACTAACAGTACATAGTTCAGACGATGCTATCAATTATATCTTATTAAAAAATTGTAAATCTAAATTACATTGCTATTTTTTCACATTGTTATAAAAGGAGTTCTACCAAGTAAATGCCAATTCAATCAATGAAAATATTTCATTATCTGTCACGTTGCTGGCTGTGGTGTGCCATGAAACTCTGGACAATTGATGAATGTGCCGCTGTTTACAAAATGTTGCTTATCACTGATCTATACCGGTGCTTCTCAACCTTTTTTGGCCTGTGGCCATCTTTTGAGATTATTTTTGGTGTGACCCCCTGTTCACTATTTTTTCGAAAAAAAGTACAAATTAAAAATCAAACCTTATTTCAAAATACCAAATTATATTTTGTCTGTGGCCCCAGGTTGAGAAACAATGCTCCAGACCACGGTCTCGGTATCGGGATAAAGATCCCTCGGCTAATTATACACATTATACCGCTATATAGCATTGCATTGTCAGATTAATCTCCACTTTTGTTTGCAACGTTTTTACACGTACGTTATGTTTATAGATACTTTTTAAAAAATAACAACGAATTTTATAAACGTGTTTATTTATCATATGTTTTATTGTTTTAATCCACGTGTGATATTAGTAACTACAAATGTATGACAATTGTTCTGCAATTGAACTCTAAATCGAAGTTAGCCTGTTTTCTTTTAGTATCAGGTATGCAATTCCAAAATTTCTCACTTCATTTGACCTACAACCGAAGCATAAATAGAATGTGACTATTCTCCCAGTTCAATTAATCAGAATATCAAATTGATCTATACAGAATGTACGATCGAATCATTAATGTATAATAGATATATACATCAAGTATAAAAAAGTTATTCTTTTTAGCAAATAAACTGATACATTTTTCTGTTTAATATGATTTATTACCTTGCATTGTTTTAAATTAATTCATCTTCGCAAACTAATTTTGAAGCTTAATCAATCAAAAACATTGAATATTTTTGCAATTCATTCTTCATCCATTTTGAACCAATGTATTTCGGTTGTAATATATTTAATTTACGCTATTGTTAACAGCTATTTGTTTTTTTTTTCATTAACACCTGACTGACGAGGAATCCCACTGTTTCACGTTTTGCAAATTCATTGTTTATTTTTGAACTGTTTTTTTTATAAACCTTTGTATTTGTATCATTTTTTATTAAAAGTAACCTACAGACTTATTTTTGTTTCAATACGTGACGCCCAATTTTAGTATTATAAATAGATATTATAAGGTCTTTTTATAAAAAAGATTAATTGTAAGGTTATAGCATCTATATTGTTAAAGTGAATGTACGACAGATTAGCATAAAAAGTTGTAACATTGAACAATGCGTGAAAATTATTATATAATATTTGGATGGACATTCTGTACGAGCGATTTGATAGCATGGCTATCTCCACTGCGATCGTGTAATTTAACTCGTGTTGACTACTTTTTTCAGGCTGTCTTAAATTGCTAATATAATAAAAGTCTTTGAAAATACACCGCAAATAATTGACGCTCTTTAAGGCGATATAACAGACGCTATCCAACAAATTCAGCCAAATTTATGCGACATTCATTGAAGGTTGAACTTCCCGAAAACGTGTCACCAATCAAAGCCGTGGCTGAAATTTAAACATTGCTATATTTCTAACCTAATGCAATAAAATATACAATTTATGATATCGACTGAAGGTGCTAGATGGAATTTCAATATCAAATTTGAATTGTTGCAATTTTGTAGGATTCCACATGTTTTGTCACTAAGACCCAGGTTTCGCCTTTCCGCATCTTCAGGCATTCCATCACACGGATGCAACAGAACTGACAGTCAGTAAAATATAATATACTTTGAAATGAAAAACAAATTGAGTGGATGTCTTACACGCAAACTGTTTTATTTACATTTATATAAATTTTGAGCGTTTTTATTGAAAGATTCTTTATAGATTTAAAGCACCAAGTATATATCTACGAATATTTATTTTATGAGGACTTTAAAGACAACGCCGCCTTTGTAATTATCACCCAATAATGAAAAAGACATGATTATTAATGGATTTGTAATTAAAACTAAGTTAGAGTGTATTGACGGATTAACCCGTAAGTGGAGCTTTCAAATAGAAGTGGCTGCAAAAAGCTCCGGCATATAAATTTAACACCCGTATATTTTTCGCAGAATATTTAACATTCAATATAACATATATACAATTCTAAAAATGCTGCCTTTGTAGAGTAAATATTAAATGCAATGTTTTCTAATTTGTGTTATCTTTGAAACGCCTTCGGCATTTTCAGTGAGTTATTTGTAATTGAAATGGAATACGAATCGAAAATATGTACATATATATTATACGAAAATATTTTTGACAATTTTCGCTGTTGTAAAAATAGGCTCTACAAATTGTGCGTGGGCCTCTAATGCGTATAATTTGCCACTGTATGAATTGCTGTAATATTTTCATCAGTTCTATTCACCCAACGGATTTCAAAAAAATACTTGTAAAGACTTACAGTTATTATATACGTATAACGTTACCCTTACTTTTGACAAGCAATTATTAACTAAAGATATTTTATCTATGGTAATATGACATGATATAATGACGATAAACTTATTTAATGAAGGACATACCCCAAAAATTAAGTATTAGTTGATTCTGCATTAAAGTCTTGGCAAAATCAAAATTAATGATAAATGTGGTGTTTCTTCAAAAATATTTTAGTTTTTTAACGCTGAAAATTTGTGATATTTAAATCTACTAGAAATATATATATATGGTAAAAAAGCACAGTATGTAAAAATCAAAATATAGTCAACCCTGCTACAGCGTAGAGATAGGCACCACGTTCTAGAAGAATTCCTTTAAGGAGGGTAGGTACCCATACAAAATTTGAAGATAGGTTTTTCAATTATATTTTACGAATTGTTCAAAATCATTTAATGTAGCATTTTTCGATGTTTATATTATGAACTGGATCTAAATTAATTTGTTTAAAAATCTTTTTTTTCAATGGACATATCGGCATCTGAAAATGACTTTCCAAGTTCATTTCCTTACGTATTGTATTATATATGCATGCGTGTATCAGTGTGTACGAATACATGTGCGTGTGTGGGTATGGAATGTGGAGATGAATATAATTATAATGCGTGTGGAGTTAACATGAACCGGATTCACTGTGAATTGCTCAGCTCTGCAGCGACCTAACATAACAGTTATACAAAAAAATATATATAAGAGGTGAATGAGACCTGAAGAGCTCTGATGCTAACGCATCATAGATCTTAACGCTCCATTAATTTGATATTCTAAAAAAAACGCAATTAAGATTATTTTGATTTGTAGAAAATTCACTATAGTAGGGACCGCTATACGATAAATTGCTGCATTCGCTAGTACTGAGTACCCTGTAGTATAGAAGACTGTATGTTCAAATAAAAAGGAAAACAATGTACTTATCTCCGACCTCTTTTAGTCTCAATTTATGACTTGTGTGTATTTTAACGGCGTTATATGGAGATCAATAGACAATAGAACGGTTTAAATAACGGAATGCATTCATTTCGTGTAGGTTAGAAGACAAATGGACGAGGTTGACCGACCAGCTGAATGAAAACAATGGGCTCGTTTTACCGAATGAGATTTTCCGGCCCTTTTGAGAAGAACAAAAATTTCATTCCAAAATAACTTCCCGTTTAATGGCTCCGCTGTGTATTTTCTATAGATTCGCCCTTTACTTGTTCTGCGATCAATTTAGTGTAAACCGAATTAAGGTTGATTCAATTGTTTTCTAATATAAAGCGGAAAGTGAATGTACAATAGCAATCTCTATTTACAGTGTGCTTGCCTTGGAGACTTCATAACCGGTATTGCATTCATTTTTCTTTATTTATTATTTATTATATATAATTATACCTTTATATATTATCGTATTTTATAATAATCTATAAAATATTGGACGAATAAAATTAGAATTCATAACCACTAATCTATATTTATGAGCAGGATTGGTTTCGCTCATCGAAACCAATATAAACTAATACGATACAAAATTTCTAAATATAAATTAGTTAAGTGTAAATTTCTATACTCGTTATTCTCGCTTATGAGTTTTTTTTTATGATTATCTCTCAACTCTTAACGGGTTTCATATTGATCACAAATTATAACGAAGAGGTCCTCAACATTTTATTTGTAAACTATTTTGATTCATTTGGATGTATATTGTATGATTACCAGTATTGTTTTTTTTATATTCTTAAACCTTTGGTTTTGTATACCTGTTAAGTTTTTACCCAAATTATTTGATCTGTATTGTTTCAGTATTATTTTTAATGCTCGTGATGAGTGAAACCGTTCATAATTGCAAATATAATTTATAAATCTATATACATAAACAATCAATGATTCTGTGTCTGTTTGTCCATTATGCATTACAACACCATTCATCCGATCGATATGAAACTTTAAAAATTTCTTGAGTACACTCCCGCGAATGTTTCCCGCGTACCAATTGCTCCCCAAATAGTAAATAAATAAAACTAAAACGACACTTTTAACAGTCAAAATGTTTGTTATCATAACGAGTTTCTTTGGATTTCCTTACTCTAAGATTGCAGCAACACGCGACTGGTCAGTTAGTAGATTATAAAATATAATGCTTTTCCACCAAAAAGTAACAGTCAAAACCTTAAAAGTGATACTAGTCCATTATGTTATTAATTTTTTATCTTTATCCTTTTAATTATTCAAAAATTCTTTTGAAAAAATACAAGCTGAATTTAAATGAGAGATTTTGCTTGTCATGCGACTGATTAACCAAAATGTCTCATTTGAACGATTCAAATTTTACATTTAATTTTCATCACACACTCTCAGTTGGTTTCTTTTTGAATTGTTCACTACAAATCGAATGACTGAGTTACAAATGTTACAGCTAGTTTTTATATGACAGAAAGTTGTAAAGATATTTTATTATAATTTCATATTTCGAGGGTATATGGTTTAAACATGTTTTACATAGTTTTTGGGTTTCACATTTCAGAATAGCTTTAGCAGATCTCTTTTTTATCATTCTCTTAAAGAAGTCATAATATCACTCGAATGTCTCTTGTGGCTTAAATAAAAGATGTCTTTATTATTCGCCCTCCCAAATATTCTAGAGTTGACTGACCGAATGCGCATCTGAAAAATATGTTTTACTGTATCAAATTAAGCTGTAAACGAAAAACATGTTTTATTTTATTTTCCACTGTTTTGTGCGCCGTAACATAACGTCTAGTCAATTTGACGCAAAAGCGAGGTAAATAAATACAACGACGGATTGTAACGTTTTACGTTTACGATGTCGTCAAACGGTCGGGTTTTTTTTTGTGTCCGCGCGGTGGAACTATTTTGTCGGCGATGTGATTGAAAAGTGTAAAAAAAATCTAGTATATGCCATATTTGCATTAGTAATATGTGGGGAAAATGTGACCGAGTAAAGAGCTCGTGTTGTACAATAATACGTACGCAAACACACATTATGTAAAGTGGATATTGGTAAACAATGCTTTGAAACATTTTATTCTAACAGTGACCCAACTATGTTAATATTGTTTGGTAAATTAAAATAGTTTTACAATCGACGAATAAAATTTACGAAATAATATAATTTAACTCATGCAAAAAGGTGGTAAATATATGTAGGATCATACGAAAAACAGCTTAATATTTTGGTCAAAGCTCGTCCTATCAATGTGTTAACATCGTCATACTACAAACAATGCATACAATGTTGTAGAACTATTTCTTTGTAATCAACATTATGAAGTTATTAATTGATCACCATGGCAGAATAATAAACTTTCAACGACATTTAATTAACATTTCCTTGAATTGTTTTTACGTATAAAGTTAAACGTGTCTTGCCACGGTGAAAAAATAGCAATGTATAATAAATTAGCTATACAAAATTTATAAGATATATAGTTGATAGCTATTTTGGCTTACGTATTCGTCAGAATTATGTTTAAACGTACATTTAACTATCTATATATAGCTGTGTAGAAAAGGTACTAAATAAATATTCTCTTCTATTTTAGCACCTAGCTTCATATTGTGCTAATAAAGTTTAAATTGCGGCACTTTGATTTTATGCATTTCTATGTTTCAAGTGCAAGTTAATCTGGATTTTTTGAGGAACAAGCGTAAAATACTGTACTGAGAAGATTTATTACAAAAATTCATTAATCTTTCGTAATGGTCTGAGAAGCGGCGAAAGATTTATATCTGTTTGTTCATAAAGAATGTCATTGGTTTCTATATATCTGTTGATATCAATCTGTTCCCAAGCGTTCAGCTTAGGGCTTTTTTTACAAAGATGTAAACACAGTACCACTGAGTTTGAACTGTCTGGAACTGTCTTGTCATTTGCAAAATAAAGATTTGGGAATCGGTAACATAGTTAATGCATCGCTTTTAATGTGTAACTTGTCACTTCTTGGTGGATAGGCAATACATTTAAATAGTAATAAAAACATAATGATTATTGCTAATTCCACATTTTTATAATGTATCAATAGTGATCTTAAAAATATGAAATAGCTGTAAAATTTCTTAACTTGTTTTCATTATTCAAATACTCACATAATAAATTTTTCATACACACGGAAATTGAAACAAAAAACAATATTAGACACTTATAAGATATTTCATCGAAAATTCGCATCAATTTCGATGTCGGCTTCATAAAATGTGGACTTTAAGTGACGTAAATACAATTGAATAGATTTGACAGAAAGGCGTTTCATTATATTATATTTCAATACACATATTTAAACCTCTCAATATATTTATAGGAAATCAGAAAACACGGGAAATTTTACAGAGCTTTTATTAAAAAAGAAACATCCATAACTATATATACAATAAATGCCCGTAATTTCGAAAAGGCTTTTGTGTGGAAATATACATGCTATTTATAAGACGTACGAAATGGAAATTTCTCTCTCTTTCTATGCATTAGTTAACATATTAAATTTAATTTGATTGCATTTTCACGTTACGATTTTCCCCGTTTGATCTTCGTTAATATTCACTGAAACAGTATGAAGTAGCTAAATTGGTGAATTAAAGTATACATGCGTGTTAAGTGGAATGCATATATTTGATTTTCTGTGCACGGTTTGGTGGTAACTACATTAAGGCTCATCCATTATCCATTTGAATATTGGGATATGTGAGCTTTTCGTCACATTACTATACATCGCTCTGCACAAATATATAAAATTATTTCTTCCGCACGGGTCAAGCCGAGAATAATATACCTTATTATCTAGAGTTTTATTATATTATGTGTATGGAATAATTCAGTCATACTTTCAAGTTATTATCTAGAAACTTTTACTTCCAAATCTACTTTAGATATTTGTTGTGTTTGTTTGTCGACACGTGGGACCGTTTTGCTATTGATTTCAAGAAAAGGTCGAACTGAAATGATTTTTTAAGTCTGAATGTCTGTAATGGGTAAATACACTGCTATCCGATCCGAAAAACAGGTCGTAATGAGAGTGATTAGATACCATACTGCTTTGCATAAGCCTTATCTTCTCTTTATCTTAGCCTTAGCTCTCCAAAAAACGGTTGAGCAGCTAAGTGACCAATGTTTTTCGTAAAAAAGCTTTTTTAGAAAAAAGCTCTATTAACAGTCCATGTATGGAGTATAGTGAGCGGAAATGGTTTTTTAAAGTTCAAATCGATTTTTTACGACTCATGGTATATTTGTTCTATGTTAAACTTAACATATTATTGTATGGTCTGATACCTACATTCATCATTATACTATTTATAAATATATATATTTATAATTTAAGATATCGACTGAAGTTGCTTGATGAAACTTCAATATTAAATTTGAATTGTTGCAACTTTGTACGATTCCATATGTCTTGTCACAAACGACCCGGGCTTCGCCCTTCGGCATCTTCAGGTATTCCATCGCACGGATGCAACAGAACTGACGTAAAATAATCAGTTAGCATCGTATATATAATATATTAAAATCATTATTTACAGGAATCTACTTACCAATAGGCAAGCAAAAAATTGCAGCTGAAAAGAATGTAACAATATTAATCCAATAATAATTAGCTATAACAACTTCATTCACGATCATGCTAATGAGTGGTCGTTATTGAAATGGGGTTTTCAACAAATTGAAATCAAGTAACATCAAACTATAAATGTGTCTTCTTTTATTTAAAGAATACCTAATATCAACCATCTAGTGATGAGACATAAGAATTATCGTCATGAGATTGTCGATTCATTGAACCGATCTCACGTAAAGGGTACAACAAGGGGGAGTTGGGAAGATAGAGTTGATCGTTACCCTACTGAGTTCTGTTGCATCCGTGCGATGGAATACCTGAAGATGCCGAAGGGCGAAACCCGGGTCGTTTGTGACAAGACATATGGAATCGTATAAAGTTGCAGCAATTCAAATTTATTAAAAATATGATTTATTATTAACAATTTCATGACTTTATATCAAGAAGTGACAATTAACACCTTAAAAGGCTACAGATTTGTTTTCAAAGTTTTCGTGTTGAAAGATCTGTCGTTTGAAGTAAATAAAAAAATATATAACCAGCGATGATTAGTGATTTATTTCAAGTCTCATCTGGAAAAACAATAATGATTCAATAAAACAATTGAGAATGAGTATAAAAATAGATGACAGGTTAATTAAAGGGAATGCAAGTTCGCTCAAAATGCTCAAAAGATTATGTTTGATTACAGTGTTTGCGAAATTCCTTTTTGCGATCTACTTGCGAATTATTGAAAAAGTCATTCGAGATAAAAGACTAGTGAAGTGTTTAAAAAAATTGCTTTCTTCACACATAAATCGAGCTTTTGAGATCAACTGGGTGCTAAGCAGAATTTATAACGTTTCGTTTAAAATGTTTCCCTGGTTCCACATTTGGTATGGTGTATTTGCTTTCCGAAACACCCCAACGCCTTTTTCGCACGAGTATGTTAAAAGTGACGTAATTCATTGCAAAGGTGACATTGGAATGTGGTCTGTTCACAAAATTCACAAGCCCTGTTTATGAATCATTAGGAGATATCATCACAGAAATTCGTTTTTTAAACTGATTTAGAATAAAATTCAACTGATTATATCATGACAACGTGAGATTTACACGCCACTGTAATTCAGAGCTGTTAGGCCGGAACTTTGCTCTGGCTGTTTTGATATTTTTCAAAATCTCAAAAGAAATAACATCAATTATTTAATTTATGTACCATAATAGAGAGAGAAATTAATAGAGCCCAGTTATTAAATTCAAAATTCATTCTCAATGATCAACTCAATCTTCCCAACTCCCCCTTGTTGTACCCTTTAGGTGAGTTCGGTTCAATGAATCGACAATCTCATGTAAACGTAAATTCTTATATTTCATCACTAGATATTTGATAGTAGGTATCTATATATATATATTTAAAACCATTTATATTTCAATGTTAGTTGATTAATCATCATCATCATCATCAGCCGGGGTCGATCCACTGCTGGGTGAAGGCCTCCCCCTGCTTTCTCTTTCAGGGGGGTTGTTTGGACAGCACACCATGCTGCCCAGGCGGGTTGGTGTGCGGTTTCTGTCTGGGGTTTTCTTCCCATAGCCAAGAAAACACGCGGTGTTCCCGAGCGGTCACCCATCCAAGCACTATATCCGCGTCCAATGCTGCTTAACTTCGGTGATCGCACGAGAGCCGGTGTTTTCAACGTGGTATTTGGTTGTTGGCTTGCAGTTGATTAATATTTCTTATAAAACCCTTTCAAGAATGAGTCATTAACAAAATCGACAATGAAAATTATCACAGGTAATTGTGTTAATTATAATTAGATTAGCATTATAAAATTTGTTTTAGCTGCAATTAACTGCTTGCCTTGGGGTAAGTGTATTTCTGTAATTAATAACTGTATATGTATAGTTATATGGACGATGCTAACTGTTTATCTTACGTCAGTTCTGATGCATTCGTGTGATAGAATACCTGAGAATGCACAAAAGCGAAACCCGGGTCGTTAATGACAAAACATGTGGAATCGCACAAAGTTTTAATATAATAATTCGAATTTCATCAATTATTTATGACGAAAAAAATTTTAGGCCACTGATCTATTTTAGTTGTTCTACGATTTCGATCATTATGCTGACAACGATTGTTGACGTGGATGGATCGAAACCGGTCCTAGTAATAATATACGTTGTGTTAATAGTATATGTTTTTTATAATTGAAAATATAATTTAATGCCTTTTCATCAAGAAGTAACAGTTATTCATTTTTATTTACTAAAAATTTTATTTACAGTTTCATTTACTTTTTTCTGCTTGAAATGGCTTTTGAAAGTTTATTTTATTTATATTGGAGTTTTTATCCTAAAAAAAGCTTCGCTCAGAGGAAGCACATAAAGTTACCGTTTCCGTTTTAAAGTTAAACTAGCCATTGTATGCTAATATATTATATCAGTGAAAGTATTCCAATAATCTACAGTAAAAAAATGGTCGATACTGTGAAAGTTTGTAATGTGGGCGACCCTTGCCTAGTGTAACCGCATTTTGACTCTTAATAAACTCTTTATTGTAAGAAATGAGAAGTGATGGTGAACTGCGAACGAAGAGTTTTGTGGTCTGTTAAATAGTTCGGCCGACTTTCTTTCAACAAAGGCCGAGTAACTCCCATCGAAACTTAGAGAATTTCGGTTTTTCCCTCTCATTTTATTGGAGGAAATCAGGCATCTTATCGAAGCTTATATAACTTATACAGATTGACATAAAATTTATTGAGTTTTATTTCTCAAAATCATTTCGTCTTTGTATCAGCGGTTTCCAACCTACGAGGCGCGAGGCTATTGCATTATAGGAGGCGCCAATTTATTTAGAAAAAAAATCATACCATAATACCACCAAATAAATAAATCTTTGTATCTATACGTAAAAAAACGTTGTAACCATTCTGATAATTGTATTTTATAGCCTAGTTTTTCAAATGAAGATTTTTGGGTGGTTCGTGATAAGATAATATTTCGATGAACAATCGAATTTTATGTTGTATTGTATGGATTTCTAAATTATATTTTTTTGTTAATGTCTGTTTTAATATACTAAACTATTGTTGTATCAGCATACGGTGTTGCAAAAAAATTTTTTTTTAATGAAAAGTCAATTAAATAAATATTTATTGTTTTATTCCAATGTTGATGGTCCGCAAAACATTTTTGGGTTTTTTGGTGGTCCGCGAATGTAAAAATGTTGAAATACTATGGTTTACATTATTTATTTCTTTGGCTTTAAAATTAATATTTTTTACAACATGTGTATATTATGATATCCATAAATAATAAAAGTTATGGATGCGCCGATTTTTTATATATTGTATAATTTGATAACCTATGAATCTTTTTAAATATTATAGAATAAATGTTTGTATTTATATTCATCAATGTTCTTGTCATATCAATGTATTTATATTGTTTTAATAGAAAAATTGCAAATACTATTAGAAGCACTACTTATTTGTAATCAAAATTTGTTCTTCTTAGTTGATCGCCATGGCAGAGTGATAAGTTTGTAATAAACATTTTCAAAAATAGATTTTACAATAGGTTTATGGATTTATGTCTACAAATAAATTTGTCTTATAATTTGCAAAATACACATTTGAAAATCATATGATAACATACTTAGGTTGCGACTTTTAAGATGTTTACTGTCACTTTTTGTTGGAAAGGCATAATTTATAAAATAAAAAAACACACTATGTTTAGTACGATTTTCAAAATTTTAATTCGTATTAGTCGATGCTGCTTGCAATTAAAAAAAAACAACATTGACGCTAAAAATATAAAATCATGTTAATAGCATATAGCTAAGCAAAGCATTTTTATTATTTAAATGCTAAGTCAATTTATTTAACACCATTTTTTTATAAGTTCACCGGCTTATATAATATTGTGATTAATTGTTTTAATTGTGTATCCCTGTGTGATGTTTGGATATGAAAAAGTCCATTAGTTATGAATTGTCATGAAACTTGGCATTATCACTTGAATCGTGTATCAGGAAGTTTACATTGGCCGTCGAGCTTTTAACAAAAAGATTGGGAAGATTTTTCATGGCTACTTTCATAGTGCTCGTGTTGTTTTAATGATTTTTGATATGAACCCAAATCGATATTTCAAACACAACTGATACGTGTAAGATGCCGTTAAAATAAAAATCATGGACAAATTCTTAATATATATTCGAATTTGTGTTTTTATTATTTGGTATATGTTTTTTTTGATTTATCTGGTAATACGTTTTGGTACAATATTCAGAAAAAGATTGTGTGTAGTAATAATTGTTGCTTTGTTCGCTGAGGAGAAAAGGATACTGTAAAATAAGAATTTCAGTTTATTGATTGAATTGGTAGAACTCCATTATAACACGGTGAAAAATAGCAATGTATTTTAGTTCTACAAAATTATTTTTAAAATATAGTTTATAGCTATTCCGGCTCACGCCATCGTCAGAACTATGCTTAAACTAACATTTGCTTATCTATATAAAGCTGTGTAGAATAGGTACACAATACATCTTCTCTCCTGTTTTAACGACCTAGCTTGTTTCTTGCTCGCAATAAAACTAAAAATTGTAAATGAAACTAATAAGGCGGCTATATCAATAAGTTTACATATGTGCTACAAGTTTCAGCTATATTTATGGTAAAAGTAAAAACATTTTTAGTTGCATTGAAACAAAGAACTCTAAATGTTATTGACGATAAAAGGGTTAAGATTCAATTGAGAATTGCATGGTAGGTTTGATTGATTTTATGAAGAAATTCAGTCGTAAATACGAAACTTTTAGTGGAAAACTTAAAATTTCATTATCCACTAGGAATAAATTGAAAATTCAAAATGTTCTCGTGTTATAAATACATAATTTTTCGAAATTATTTGAATAATTTATAAATAAAAAAATCCTCTCGTTAAGCTTGATTTTTATGGTTAAAAGCATAGCGACAATATGGCGTTTAATATTCAGTGTCAAAATTTCATAAGCACTTTAAGATAAAAAGCTTATGAACATGAAAATTTATCTCTGGCCAATATGAGCATGTATCTTTATCTTCGCTATAATTAAGTCTCTGGAACATTTTATTAAATAAAGTGCCTCTATGAATGTAATATATCATAAAATAACCCTTTGGGCAACGCATTATCGCAGTCTTGTGCGGCCGTTTGTAAAAACATTTTTTGTGTGAAATTGTGTGTTATTTGTTAACCCGATGTGACCGACACTACACAGCTCTCGTTTAAATTAAAATGCTCACAATACACTTGAGAATATAGCGCTAAAGAGATTTCTACGAAATATTACTTCTTTTTAAATTCAATTTTGATGGGAGTTCACTTAACTTTTTTATGAAAGTCTAGGCAAATAACATTATTTCGTACAAGACATTTCAGTTATATAATAAAACCGATTAAATGTCTATCATTGTTTTGCGGCAATTCTACTGTTTTAGGAAAGTGCGTTGTTCATATCATATTTATTTTATATTTAACAAAACCTTATTTAATACCGGAGAAAATTCGCAACTGAATAGACATTTGAGATCTTTGGCATTGGATCTCATTATATGATTAAAAATTTCATAAAATGTTTTGTCGTTTGTTTTAAAAAAAATATACCAAAAAAAACATTCGCTTGCTGAGCGAAAATTGTTTTAATTATAAAATAACGTAGTATAAACCCATTCGTTTGATAAATTAAAAAACAAACTTTAATTAGTAATGTGAAGCCGTTTGGGTATCAGATGCGTAACTAAAGAGTTTGGTAGATAAATTTTCATACTGTGAACTTTCAAAAGATTTTCACAATAATAGATATATTTTTATTTTAATATATCAATTTAATACGTGTTTGTTTGTAGTATCGATTTGATTTTAACTGAGTTTTTATTGATCTTTCTGTTACATAAATACAATATATGAAAATTACGGTATTAAATCTGATGGAATATAAAAAGACAAGGTATATATATTTTTATGAATATATCGTAAATGTTAAATGTGTATTGCAATCAACACAAAAAATACTTAACAAATTAATATTATGAGTAGATATTTCAATTTCTTACGGAATTATCTATTTTATTTTACCATCCAGGCTCGTGACTAATTTATAGAAATGCATTTTTCTCTACAAAATGACACTCAAGGGTAATTTTTCAACTGGAAGAAACTTTGCTCATATCATGTGTGGCAATCCTATTCAAAGTAAAAATTTTCTTTAAAATATACCCTTAAAAATTTAAATCTAACCCTCGTAAATCATTCACAATATAGTCATTGTGTTAAATCTTGAGCACTTAATAACTGGGAATGATTTAGGGGAAGATCGCATGCTTAAAATTACTGCACGCTACGCGTTTATTGATTCGAATGCCTGATATTTTTACAGCCCTTCGCGCCTTTTTAAAATATTTTACATTCGCCCTTATGATGATGGCCCAACGGCACGCCAGTGATGTTTTATCACACGGCCGATCACGATTTGAGCGTTTGAAAACTATTCGTATTCACTAGGAAATTTGAGTGTAATTAGTGATTTTGCGTTTTTTGGTAGAGCATGTGAAAAAATGACCTTGGGTTATTGTATGCTCGTACGGTATCTTTCGCTTGCAAAAGTAAACCAAGCAAAACGATCCTTCAACTATCTTCGTTAAGGGTAAATTACGATTATTCTAATCTTCAGATAACAACTATCTCTCTAAGGCCAAGAACCTTGTCCTAATTTGATTTCCGATAAGAAACCTTCCCAGGCAAAATAACTTTAAATTAAGCGTCAAGCTATTTACCCGAGGTTTTAGATGTATCAAGAGTAGCTTTGAAAGATTTTGGTGTTCGGATGATGAAAAAATATTCGGATAACGAACTTCAACGATCTTTCTAATCCATTTATTCTATCTTTTAAATACGGTTGATCGGTCAACGAACAATACGGATAGCGAGCATTATCTTGAAACCGATAACTCACTGTATGTAGTTTTGAAGACCTTAGTATTTTTGTTGGTCAGGATATATGTTTATTTTTTACATTTATGTACAAACAATTATTGAGTTTCTAAAAAACTTTCATAGCGAGTAAAAATTTTATCGCTTGCAAATATTGTTCAGAAAATTTTTCCAACAGTATGCGTGTTAATAATTTTTTACTTTATAAAACGATATGTTCGTAAGTAAAACTTAATGTAGCGACCTTGGCATCCTTTTTTGTGATATTGGTAATTGACACGTGATAATCTGAAGCCAAGAAAATATCGTTTTAAAATATAAGTGTTTTATGACCACAAATATGTTATGGAATGTGAAATATTTATTGTAAGCCTTGCGGAATAATAGTTTCTTTTATCTGGATTGACTTTTACTGTCGTTTTTTATTATTGTTTCGTAACCGATTTTAAGTATTTCAGAAAGTTCACGAAAACTCACGTAAATAAGCTTTTAATTTTCAACCACGCGTCTCAAGTAAATCTTTTATGCGTGTGGTTTTTATAACCAATAACTTAATTAGTTTTTTTCTTTCCGATCTACCATTTTATCTCAATATCCTAAATTATTTACCCTTTCCAAAGCTGTTAAGCCTCTTTTGATAGTATTATATATTCCATTACGAGACCATTTGCTACACAACTATAACCAGATGTTGAAAATTCGATAAAGGTTCCAATTTTACTGACACGGCATCTATTATCATTTGTAAAAACAAAACGTTGTCACGTGGCTTTGATTCGGCTTAGAAATGTCAATTGCACACCCTGTTTCTCTCCACTGTCTCTTACGCAACGAATAATCCATATTCAAAGGTTTTAACGGCTCAATAAATCTTATGAAATTAAATATTATACGAACCTGCGTGGGTAATCTCATTATGATTTCAAAGGGAATCATACAGAATTCACATAATGTTTTTGGAAATACCAACAATACTGTGAAAAAAGACTGTCAGTTAGTTGTAGATAGCATTATTTCACTGTTCCACATTAAGTACTTCAATCTAGACATTGCGTGGGTTATAATATTTGACATATAAATAAAACTTGTGAAGTGTAACGGCATCCCACGTTGTCATTTGCGTGTTACTGAAGGCAAAGATGAGAATCTGAAATAAGACATCCATCATACCGCTATTTGGGAGAAATTTAAACATATCCGGTTTTTGTTGTTTATTAGCTGATAACGGTTTGCGAGAAATATTATCGGTGTATATCTGCGCTTCAAAAGCTTCAGGCGTCGAAACAATAAAGCTCTTAAAGTTTTCGACGCTTATTGTTGATTTGGAATGAGTTTAATTTAATTATAAATTCATTCGATCGTCTGCAACTTCATATCGCTCAAACTTTACAGTCCTTTCGAAGAATTCGTAAATCTTGTATAATTTTAGTACAGTCAACAAAAATGGTTTTTAAAATATTTTCTCAACAGTATTTTACTCATATTGATTAAATTATTATGAAAAAAATGAAAGTCCTAATTTCAAATAATAAAAACTCATTTTTTAATAATTATTTCCACAATATATTTTTAATCAGGACCGGTTTCGCTCATCGCGAGCATTATTAATTTATTATCGAGGATTACCAACTTTACCAATGACTTTATCAACTGAGTTAATAATGCTCGCGATGAGCGAAACCGGTCCTGATTAAAAATATATTGCGGAAATAAGTACTAAAAAATGAGTTATTTTTATTTAAAATATCATGCCTTTTCATCAAGAAGTGACAGTTAACACTTTAAAAGTGGTTGGTTTTAATGTTTGTAGAACGCTAGTATATTATGTTGATATTGTTAACTACTAAATTAACAGATCTAACGTGTTACAATATGAGGTCGAAAAACGTAAACTTTTCAAAACTAGTGGCTATTTTTTTTAAATTCAATATGCGAAGAGCAATGATTTGATATTCAAATTTGAATTGTTGAAACATTTTGTTTTTACTTTTATTTATGTCACGACCCGGGTTTCATCTTTCGGCATCTTCAGTCAGTATATCACATGGATGCAGCAGAATTAACATTTGACTTTGACTGAATATTTGATGGTCATTACAATTGAATGGAAGGATGTTTTTGGTGAAGGTAAATGTGAGATAAAAAGAGCCCTTATATTAACAAGATTGAAAATATATAAGTGGGTTTCGCCGTGTGACGTTTCGATGTCTGAAGATGACGAAAGGCGAAACCCAAAGTTGCAACAATTCAAATTTGATATTGAAATTTCATCGAGCACCTTCAGTCGATATCATAAATTGTATAAGCCGTTTAATGAGCCACCAGTTGCAAGGGCTGTTCGACTGATAAATGAATTGCCAAGAAATGTCAATTATTCAGAAAAAACTTTTTGTGTAACTATAACATTGTAATAAAAATCAAAATGAAGGTATTACAATTTTTACATGAACACCGCAAACTGTCTTATTCATCATTTAAAAGCGTTGATTCTTCGTCTGCAAGCACATCTATTATAATAACAGAAAACCATATTTCTCATAACCATGACTTTACAACATCGTCTTTTTCGATTACATAAACTGGCGAAGGACTTTATAAAAAAAGTTTTAAGCCGTCTAAGATTAATATTCAATTACGTGATTAAAATTTTCATTGTTTAATGAATCGGTATTAGGGTTCAAGTGTAACGAAGTTATCATCGTTTAAGGAGATGCCATTAGGCAAAGCTAGGGATCGCAAAACCAGACGTATAAAATACCGGTATTTTATTTTGAATATCTGTATTAAAAATGTACATACTCCAATTGGGATTACGATACCGGTCGATAAAGTCAATGATGGAAGTATTTTAATTATGTACGTTTAATTATAACAATATTGTAAATATATTATGGTCATAGAGAGCGGTGGTTTGTCCAACTGTCCCCTTGATATAAAATACGATCTTAAAAAGTTATTTTAAATAATCAAAACATATTTTTAGTACTTATTTCCACGCGAGCATTATCAACTGATAGAATATAATTTACAAGCACGTATATTTATACAAATTTTTCAGCATTTGTTCTGTTTTTAATAATGCTTGCAATGAGCGAAACTGGTTCTAATAAAAAAACATTTTGTGGAAATAAGTACTAAAATATGTGTTGTTATTATTTAAAATATCAAACCTTTAACCAAACAGTTAACACATTAAAAAGTTTGTTCATCAATATTTAATCTATACATCTTGATCGGGTATTCTAAAAATAATTACGACCGCAGGAAAAAGCCTTTCGAAATTGTAATCTTGTTAAATAAACTATAACTTTTTAATACTCTTTTCGATAGTCAAAATTGAAACTCACTTTTTACATGATGAATTCCGCATCGTAAACACTCAAGACTTTGTATCATTTTCTGTAAAGAGAAGAAAGTTGTATCATAAGAACACTTGGAAAAATTAGATCTTTTTTATCAAAGAATTTCATTCGCTTTACTTAAGGCACTGTTCGAAAGCTCTATAATTTAGTATAGATGCAACCAAATCGGTACGGATGACGTGGCCGAGAGACTTGACTGTTTTTTTTTTGCCTATCGTCTTCAGCGAGCTAAATTTATATATGCACCGATTGAAATGTGAATTTTCTCGCAATGTGGCACCGATTTTCCTTTCTTTAAAATCTTTTACATTACTCTGAAATAATCGAAAGTTTTTCGCTAAGCAATATTTACTCTTGCTGCAAGTTGTTTTTGTGTTTTTCTTCCAACTTTTTGTCCGAATTGGACGATCTTTGTCTTTCGCATTTTTATTTATTTTTATGTTAAGCGTTGAAATTATCAAGCTTCAAGCGTTTGAACGAGCTTTCTGCTGTACTTTGTGAAGCTTTTATAAAAGTTACTTGTAAATCACCTTTTCTTCAAAATAAAGTATTGAATTAAAACTTAGGAAGATATAAATGTATTTTTTGGAACGTAGCAATCTCTTTGATGTAAACACCTTCAGGCGATTTGCTAGATAGGTACTGAAATGATAGAAATTTATAACTGCTGTTCACACAATTTTTTAGGAAAGCAAAAACAAAGTTTTGAAATCGGTCTGACAAGTTATATGGTAAGAAGAAATATCTTTGACATATATTTTTGATGAATAAAGTTACACGTCTAATATTTTGCCTTATTGGAAAATTTATGTAATAGTTTTTACCGTTTGACATCACATAACCGATATAATGACTTCAAGTTTGAAATAAAACAAAAAAAATATTTATTATATAGCATGTAACATATATCAACATATCTTTAACGCATTACTTACCAATCAAACTAGATTAAATTTGAATTATTACAACTTTGTACGATTCCACAGGTTTTGTCACTAACGAGGTTTCACATTTCGGCATCTTCAGGCATTCCATCACACGGATGCAACAGAACTGACGTGACAAAACACGGGGGATCGTATAAAGTTGTAACAATTCAAATTTGATATTGAAATTTCATCAAGCACCTTCAGTCGATATCATAAATTATATCAATACTAGATTAGTTCAATGGTAAATTGAAAATAGTCTGTTTAATGCCAGTATTTTATATCTTCAAAACCGGCAATCCTGGTTTCAATAATACCGGTAAAACAGTCCCTAAATCTGGAGCGTTTTAATCTACAAACGCGCTGCTCTGTATAATGTTACGTCCGCCAAACTTTATATGCTTGGCTATCGTTAAGTTATGAGCACCCGTAGAATATGGGGTAGATGAGTTTGATGACTTTATCTCGGGTTGACTTTTAAACCCCTATGTTATGTTTGGCTTCATGTTGACGCGGAATCGTGATAAGAATTTATTTTATGTATGTAATGATTTTTTTATCCACTTGACATTGATTTATGGGAATATTTTATTAAACAGTGCGTATAAAATTATTGAGTTATCATTAAATTCGTATAACTTTATGGAAATGAGTTATTTGTTCTCTCAAAGTTTAGAACCAGTCTTGCTAATTATGGTTAGAGCATTAACAATGTTCCACAGTATTGCTTTGAATGTCGACATATTTCATACGGATGAGAGTGAATTCAGACGAGTACTATTTTTAATGTATTTAAGTAGATTTAACATGAGCTTGCTCGGTTGACTTACTTGCTATCCTTATTTTTTGTTTTGTTGTAAATTTTCTTTGTAGTAGTATTTAAGTGTAGAACCAGTCTACCAATGATAAGAACAATATCAATGTTCAACAGTATTGCTTCAGGTGTCGACATATTCCATGTGAACGAAAGTGAGTTCAAACGAATACTATTTTCTAATGTAATAAAGTAGATTATACATGATCTTGCTTGGTTAACTTCCTTGCTGTTCTTCTTTATTTCTTTAATTTTCAATATTAAATTTATAAATATTTCAACGTTGCAAAAGTGTATGAACAAAATAAATAAATTAATAAGTTTGACGAAGAAAGTTTAATGTCGAAGAAATCGTTATTTGTTTCACCATTTAAATCTCTGAGAGATTGTGTGAATTTATATTTCTTTGAACGTAACATCTCCATTGTTTTTGTCGCTGATTCATCGAACGAATATTCACTGAAGAGATTATTTGTATATGAAATTAGATAGCGTTGCCATTTTACTCATGATTTTTTACAATAATACGTACACTGCGTAATTGTAATCGATCCCGAAATCAAATGAACTGCCAACTGAACGATTTATTGTCATGTCATCATTTGAGATTTTGTTGCGGTAATCCAATTAACGCTGAAATCTGAATTCGGCGGATAATCGTCAAAGCGGTTATACATCATTAACGTTTGTTAGTACGGTGTCTGCGGTGAATTCAATGGAAATACCTGATATCGTTTATAATAATAATTAAACAAAGCTGTGTTCAGCCGTATTGCGAGGTGATTCCGCTTAATTAAGTTTGAATTACGAGCCTGTAACGAGCTCGTTACTCTGCCATCAGCAACGTGAGTCTGAAAATATACTAGACAACGCCTCGGACCAGACGTGGATAGAGAAAGATTGGACTAAGTAAATAAATATACATTGCAGTTTACATTAAAACCGTCCATGATTAACCACCGAAATATTCGTTCAATTACCAAATACAGTAGGTCATAATTTCTCAACCTTTTTACATACGCGGACCACCAAAAAGTCCAAAAATATTTTGCGGACCATCAACATTGGAATAAAATAAAAATATTTATGTAATTGATTTTTTATTCAAAATATTTAATTTTTGAACACCGTATGCTAATATAAAAATTTTATTCAAACAATAGTAACAAAAAAGTATATTTAAACAACAGCAACAAAAAAATATTATTTAAAAATCCATAAAATACGACATAAAATTCGATTGTTTCGGCTCACCCAAAAATCTCCGCTGAGAAACTAAGAAGTAGGTGATCGGTTAACAAACATAATCATTTCTAAGACTATGCTCGCTATTCGAATTGTTCGTAAACCAATTATTATAATATTACAGATATAAAAAGTGGGTAAGAAAGATCTTTTTAATTCGTTATCCGAAAAAATGTTCGTTGTTCGAACACAAAAATCTTTCTTGTCAGTGTTCGCTTCTTCGATTTTTCGATTTTTTCGCAATCCGAACTGTCCGTTAACCGATCATCCATCGCCTTCTGCTATCTACTGCATGTACTATGGTGAATTGTGAACTATTCGTTATGGACTTATTACGGATTAACTATATTTCACTTTCGAATGACACAAATTGCTCCCAAAAGGTTTGCCGCGCGTTAAATCGAGTCGAGCTATTAACTCTGAAATATTTTACTTCGAAATTGACAGTTTGTCTAACGCAATTAATAGTTAATTGAAATATTCATCACGCTTAATGTGTTAGCCGTCATTTCTAGGAGGAAAAACATTATATTTAAAAAAATAATAAAAAACACAATGTTTATTACTGTATCCACATTTTAATATTGTTAAGATTATGACCGGCGTCGCTCATCGCGAGCACTGATTAGTTAATTTTAACATTTATTTGTTGAATTTAAAATATGCTAAACCATTTTTTTTGTATGTTACTCTCTTCTGTTATGAAACGAAAACTCGTTAGTATTAGATTTGAATTGTTATAACTTTGTACGATTCCAAATGTTTTGTTATTAACGACCCGGGTTTTGCCCTTCGGCATCTTCAGGCATTCTATCAGACGGATACGGAACAGAACTGCATACAATAAAAAGTTAGCATCGTCTATATACCAAAGTTATTGATTACAGGAAACACACACCCCAAGGCAAGCAGTAAATGATAGCTAAATCAAATTTAATAATATTAATCTAATAATAATTAACATAATGCCTGTGATAATTTTTATTAACGATCTTGTTAATGAGTCAATCTTGAAAGCGATTTACAACAAACATTAATCAGCTAACATTAAAGTATAAATGATTTTTTTATAGAAATACCTACTTAAAAAAAACCGTCTATATTTTAATATGAGTTGATTAATATTTGTTGCAAAACCCTTAAATTTTAAAATAGCCATCGTTTACTTTGCCGCCAAGGTTTTCCAGCTTGGTCGGTAAGTCGAAAGTCCTGTATGTAACAATATCAGTTGATAATGCTCGGGATGAGCGAAACCAGTCAAGATAAAATATATTGTGGAAATAAGTACTAATAAAAGTATTCTTATTATTAAAATAAAATGAAGCTAATAATGATATTGAAGAACTTTTCTTTAAATAATACATAAATATGAGAGTGCACAAATCGTTAATTAATTTATTATTTGAAGGTTTAGTTTGGTTGTAGACGATTAATTTGAACGATAATTTGACGTAACAATTAAAACTGTTTTGATTGTCCAACGTGGTGTTAATTAATTCAACTGTGTTCTTCGTTTTAGAGAGAGATTTTTTTTAGATCCTTGCTTAGTGGCGGTTATTTTTGAGAACAAATGTTTACAGATTTCTTTTATAAGCATTGGGGTAGTTAGAAAATAGCTAGCTTAAAGAGTCTTCTCTGACTGACACTTCGCTCAGAATACTATCTCACTAATCTCTTGCCGTATAGAGAGAATAATTCGTACCGAGAGAGTGATGTTATTCCATTAACGATTTCATCTTAACGAAAAAATGCTAATTATTTTAAATAATAAAAACACATTTTTTTAGTACTTATTTCCACAATATATTTTTTGATCAGGACCGGTTTCGCTCATCGCGAGCATTATCAACTGATAATGCTCACGATGAGCGAAACCGGTCCTGATCAAAAAATATATTGTGGAAATAAGTACTAAAAAAATGTGTTTTTATTATTTAAAATATAATGCCTTTCCATCAAGAAGTGACAGTTAACACCTTAAAAGTGATAAATGCTAATTAGTTTTAAATAGTATGCACATTGAAAATGAAAGAAATAACCTCTAATTGCCATATTTTTCTCTCAATCTTACAAAGCTTCGATTTTCGATATGAATGTAAAATATCGTTAATTTTTTGAATATAAAAGGATCACGGATATATTATACGTTTTGACATAATTGTTTTTATACACTCAAATATATGGTGCGTTGACGTTAGGGCACGGGACATTCGTCCGCCGACTTTAATTTAAAAAAATAAAATAAAAACACAACAGATTGAAATAACATTGAAAAAATTTAACAGGAATAAATAAAAAGTAATAATGCTAATAAACATAAATATTAGCAGTGAAATACACACACATATTTATAAATTTACGTATATATACGTACACATTGGCTATATTTATATGTAAAGTTCGGTTATTTTTGTAATCGTACTAATTATTTTAACTAGTTCCTTTTTTAGTAGAAGGGTGAGCTAATTTCTTATAATGAGTAGTTAACGATATACGATTATGTTCAAACATTGGTTTCTCAACCGGTGGTCCGCGATGTGATATTTTTCCGATAAACAATCGAATTTCATGCTGTATTTTATGGATTTTTGAATTATACGTTTTTGTTACTGTCTGTTTTAATATACTGTAATATTATCAGCATTCGGTGTTGTAAAATTGACTGTTTTGAAAAAAAATTGAGTTAAAATGGATGCAACAGAACCGACTTGTCAGTGTAATAGAATGCCTGAAGATCCCGAAAGACGTAACCCGAGTCGTTAGTGACAAAACATGTGTAGTCTTACAAATTGGTACCAATTCAAATTTGATTTTGAAATTCCATCAAGCTTCAGTCGATATTATAAAAAAAATATTTATATCAATATTTATTATTTTATTCCAATTTTGATGGTCCGCAAAACATTTTTGAATATTTTGGTGGTCTACGTATGTGAAAAGGTTGAGAAACCATGTAATATGCGCGCTAATGTCCGAGAGCTTATTTTGGGGTACAACTGCTCGCTATCACTCCACACGATAACGTCGGAGTGCTTAAAATATACGATATTATTTTGTGACTCAAGCGTTTTCTTTTAAACACTGTAGTAAAACTTTACAATGGCCATTTTTTATATCTAAATTAAGAATGAAACAGTGAAAAAAGAAAAACATTATTTTCTAAGTGCGGCGCTTTATCTGCTCATTAACATTGAAGGGATTTTTTGTATTCCCACGAGGATTGCATCGCTAGAAAACGTCTTTCGTCTGTACATTACATCGTCCTTTTTATAACATCTTCAACAAAAAGTAATACGGCGCAAATACTTAATTGCGTCATATTATCCTCCGCAGCTGATGTGATTCGCAATTTGTATTAAAATAAATATTTAAAGCTCTCACGGGCGTGAGTTCCGTTCCTTTCCAGTCTCTGACTTAATTAAAAGATATTTTACTCGAGAGGCTTTCGACTCTGTCGTTCGTTTTGTATCGCATTTCAAAAGATCGTCGTGTAGTAAAATTCACAAAATGTCAACTTTTTTTATGACGCTGCTTCGCGTTCGTGCCGTCGGAGGGATTGTAAAGAATATTTTCTCGTGACATTGAATTAAATACACGCTCTGCTTCCGCTCACCTTGAATTTGCATTGATACTCCAGTTTTAAAGCCGAACCACTCGATAATCATAATTCTGAGGTAATTATGATACAAGATTTTGTACGGTTAATAATCATCGACTGTACAAGCAATTTTTGAGAGGGCTTTAAATAAAATACTGAATTCTACAGACTAAAAATCACTGCCGTTCTAAAATAGCCACAAATTACCATTTGTTATATTTGAAATTGGAAGATATTCATTTTTGAAATGTGGTATTCAAATGAAACAAAATCATAATCTATTTTCAGCGCATATGCAAAATGAAAATTGTTAAATTGACGTTTGCGTGAAGCATATTGAAAATTCATTTTTAGCAGTAATTGTATCATTAATGATATCGACTGAAGGTGCTTGATGGAATTTCAATATCAATTTAAAATTGTTACAATTTTGTGCGATTCCACATGTTTTGCCACTAACGACCCGGGTTTAGCCTTTCAGCATCTTCAGGTATTCCATCACACGGATGCAACAGAACTGACGAGTTCTGTTCTGGCGAGGTCGAAACCCGGGTTTTTAGTGATAAAACATTTGGAAACGTACAAAGTTGTAACAATTCAAATTTAGTAAATGTATCAATCAATCATCGCATTCACGATACTATAGGAAGCTATTTTGTGTAGAAAAATATTTTAATAAACTCCTAAGTCTATTTTTAGGTGTGCCTACTTATTTGTGAAGAATATATATCATATGTTCTTAAAAAAAAATCGGTTACAGAAAATTTTCATATTTCCAGCACGAAATATTTAGCAGCAGCTTTTGCAAAAGCTTTTTTAATCAACAGTGCATATTTATTAAATTTTATGCTTGGGTGCTAGAAATAGAAAATTCTGCAATAACCAAGTAACAAATTCACTATAAAAAATCTACTGTTCGTATTTTTCACATTTGATATTGAATTAATGTTTTTAAAGCGAAAAATATTTTTCAGCTACTGTTTTTAATACACATTCAAGAGAGATAGCAAGCAAGCTTTTAGTTTAGTAGCGCTATTGTTTCAACACGATCGAGTTTTAGAGTTTTCATATTAACAAGTGGGAGCATGGAGCAAAAATGCTCACTGTATACTGTTTATTCATCAGAAAAAAATCTCTACAGACGTTGGAAACTACGGCCCGCTTTTTGTTGTGCTTAGAAAGAAATATTAAATTTATTCTGTGATTTTTTCCTTAATGAAAACATTGGTGTTAATTTGGAAATAAAATGGTTTTTAAAAATTGTTTTTTCTTTGCAATTTATCAGTTTTCGCATGGTGTTTTTATAATATTGAAGGCATACTTTAACTACCCATTATTTAATGTAGTATACTAACCAAAAATATGGTTCATTTGGGGTTGTTCTAACAATTACCTCGTTCAGAATTTTTTCTTGCATTCAGTTGCTTTCTGTCGACAAGATAAAAATAAGACATAGACAAAGGTCAAATGCTAATTTTGTTGTTCCGTAGGACCATTGCCCGTTAAATATTGATTATTAATTAGCTTATTAACGTCAAATGTATTTTTTTCAGCTAATAAAGTGCTTTTCACATCAATATGGATCATGTTGTTGTATTGTTGAATGTTTTAAAATTTCGATTTCATTCACATGTACACCAATTTAAATCTCGTGGACACTCAGTCAGTCGTAATTGACTTATGGTGGTCTGTACAGACTACTTTGGGAATCTTTAAAATTTAAGGTATGTGAGAAAATCGATTACGCTACAGGAATCGATTCCTTTGAATAGCAATCATTAATCCGATAAAATTTTATAAATAAATTAAATTATTAAAAGTCTTTCGCCGCTCCTGAGACCATTGCGAGGAGCTAATGCATTTCTGTAATAAATCATCTTCGGCCAGTATTTAAGCTTATTGAAAGTGCCGCCTGTTTATTTTAATTTATTTTATTTTAGGTTTAATTTAGTTGTTTTTTTTTGATATTACGATATAGGCTAGGTTGTTAAAACAGAAGAGAAGATGTATTGTGTACCTTTTCTACACATCTATATATAGATAAGCAAATGTACGTTTAAACATAGTTTTGACGATGGCGTGAGCCGAAATGGCTATCAACAATGCAATTTTTTCACCGTGTTATAATGAAGTTCTACCAAGTAAATGCCAATTCAATCAATACAATCATTAATCCGGTTAAAAATAACACGTAAGAAAGGATATAATTGGTAATTTAATCCCTTGCCAACGCAGCCTATTAGAAAGAGTTTGTTAACTCAGCTTGAAAAAAAAAGCTCGAAATATTTACTGACCTCCGCTGTAGAATACAAAGTATTTTTTTTATTTTTTGTGAAAAATGTACATTTTCCGCTCAACTTTTGGTCCGCGTGCTGAATAATATGCGGGCTCGTTGAAATAAATAACATGGCTGAGGGTCGTAGGATCTGACCGTCGTTAATTTGGACCGCCCGCAGAACGACAAACCCGGATATTGTCCCACAGATGACGAATGGTGGATTTAACGCCGGAAACGCGCGCCAGGCATTCGGGGACGTAATAAAATATTTCACTCCCTCCAGCGGAAGTGTCGGCCAGAGAAAGCAGCTTGAATCGTTGAATAATAATAATCGGAGTAGTGATGACGGATTGAATCAAATATACTTACACGTTCATGTGCGATAAAAAAATGTTGGTCATTAGTATTTTGCCATCAAAGATAAAATCAAATAAAAAAGTTACGCTGGAAAATGCCAATGTTTTGTTTTGTGTATTTTTTGCTGTTATTGAACTATTAAGAATTATTTTACTTGTGAAACAACTTTAAAAAAATCAAATTTAATTTGTTTAAGACTTCTTATTCCATTATTTTTTAAAAATTATACGCATTATTTTTTTTTATAATTTGAATCATCGAATAGCCCACGGCTCCTCTGTACAAAATAAATGTGGAATTGAAAATTTTTGCTACTATCATTTTGGGAAACACTGATTTAATTGGCTGCAGTTAATTTCATGTATTGATTGTCATGTAAATAATGTAGCCGGAAATGTATATCAAAATTATCTTGAATGAGCATTATATAATATGTTGAAATAATTTAATAAATCGACTGTTGGTCGAATTTAAAGATCTAATTTGAACTGTTGAAACTGACTCCACATGTTTTGTCACTCGCGTCCAGGGTTTCACTTTTCGGCATCTTCAGGCATTCTATCACTTGGATGCTTTACAAATCACAGAGAGTATACAATTTGTATCACTTACATACAAGAGAAAATCATAAAAAAACATGTAGACACCAAGGCTATGAGGTGGATATACAATATATCTGAAATAGTAAGTAAGGGATAAAGTATTTCAAAATTAAGAAGGCTTAGTTGGTCGTTTAAAATAAGTATTGAAGCTAATTGAGCTCGGTTTGTTTCTACGATTTCTTGATTAAATTTTTCACAATCTCCCGTGTTTTGACGCCACAATTTAACACCTGCCGAATTCTCGTTCTGGGTATCATGTTCATGAATTAGAAAAGAACAATGTTGCAATAATCAAAATTTTATATTGTTAATCCATCAAACACGCTCCATATTGCCGATTGTTAGATATTAAATTGAAGAAAAAGTTTTTTAATATATATTTTTCCTTGGGTCGCTTAAGCTTGTTATAAACTCATCTGCAACAATTATTATGATTAATCAGTTAAGCAGTAGGAAAATTTTAAGAATTTTAAGAGAGATATTTTGCTTATAGCTCGTGGATAGAAACAATGCTGTTAAGAATTTGTTTCTTTTGAAATATACTAAAATAAACAACTTGGAATTGCTAACAATGTTGATTATCTGTGAACTAGAAATTATTGATGCTTGTGTTTATTTAAATATACTTTTTTTTATACAAGACGCAATATTATTGCTGTCAAGTAATGTAATATGAAAAATAATTAATTTTTGTTGATTCAAATTTTTGATATTTTCAAGTTCTTCGCAAGTTCGTATTTTAATGAGCTTTCTTACTCAGAATTATAATTTACGCTCAATTAACGTTACTTGTATAAAGTCACAGCAAATTTGCCGCCCATTGAGAATTATTTGAGCCCTTTGAGAGTCTCCCTTAGGTCACGAAAGCTGTGGGCACACTGAAAGCTATTTTCGTCCGAGGTAAATCGCGCTTTATATTATTAAAATGTAACCTTTGAATGAATATAGAGCTTTTGTAAGGGTCAATAAAAAAAAATATTTTTCAATTTGAACAATTGCACTCAATTATATTAGCAAGGAATTCAATTTGATATTTTATTCATTTATTTTAGATTTTATTAGTAGATGGACACCAAGTGCGAAGGACGTATAATAATTACAAAAGTTACTTAATAGACGCGATGCCTTTCGAATTAAATGTGAAAATTGAGCTTTTATAAATTTACATTTGAATCCACGGAAATAAATGTATATTTATAGACAATTGTAAATTCATAAAGGTTCTTTCGATAGAAGCGCTCAAAATGTGTGTAAATGTAAATACGACTAGTTGTGTGTGAAATATTCATTCATTTTTTTTTTAATTTAATAGTATATTTTGTGTGCATTAAGTATGAAGTATCATGTTGCTCAGATTTCTACCACAGCTTTTTGTGGTAGCAAAATTTGTTGGATAGCGTTTTTCATGTTTACTTTGAGGACATCAATTGTTTGCGGTTTATTTGCAGACGTTAAATCGCACGATTTCAGTGACCAGTTTCATGCCTTCAAATTGCTCATGATTCATCCAAATTTGATATTTACATACGTTTTCAATGTTATAATATTTCATGATAATTTGTCGTACTTTACTTAACAATTGACAACAAATTTGACAGATGTAACAGTAACAATATGCCTGCTATAACCTACTAGATTTCAAGCGTCCTTATTGAAAGACCTTTTATTATGTAATATTGATCCTGCAACCAAGCGATAAAGCTTTTTTGAGTTTCCATATTATGATATACACCCAGTCCTTTTTTTACGCGATTTTTTTTTCGCGAATTCGATTATACGCGATTTCTTTGGACGGCACCGCTTCATTTTTTTACGCGCTTCACTCGTTTTTACGCAAAATTTTCCCCAAATTTGTTTTAAAGAAGACATTTATATATGATGCTAGGCATGTATGTTTCATTATTTTTTTTAATGAAAAAATTTGTGTATTTTTAAAACTTAATTTTGTAAAGCATTCCATTTTTTTAAATACACACACAATTGCCAAATGTTGACAAGTGTATCGGATATTATGCGAATTTATGTTTTAGGGTGTGTAAAGAAATATAATGCAATTGCGTGAAATCATTTTTTTACGCGATTTTTTTTACGCGCCTTTTTATGGAACTAATGTATCGCGTAAAAAAAGAACTGGGCGTATAGCTCTTTTTTCACACTTCAACACAGCACTATTGATCCAATTTTAATTAGCAGTTTACATTGATTATTCCTAATCAAATATAGATACAAAAGCTTTTTCGAAGATGAAGATACGAAGAAGATTAGAAACTAAACCGTTTCTAGTTCAAGTTAGTTCATTATTTGTAGTAGATGGCTTATCGATTTTTTACTAATCACCTTTCAAAATCTTATGCAATCTGTACAGATGATAAAAAATCCGTAAACAAAAGAATAAAACCGCGATATATGGCAAGCCAGATATGATCTTTTACTTGCGGGAATTTCCTATTTCTTGGCATTTAGTAATTCACTATCTCCTATTTATAAATCTAATAAAGTACGCACTAATATTAATATTATATAATATCATCAAATTTAGAGAGGTCTGTACATTTAGCTTTGTATGAGATAGTAGGTAAATACATTACGTTGGACGAGCGTGCTTGTATAGTAAAGGCCGGGACACACTGTTAACACGAAATGCCACACGACGCGGCACAGCCGATGCAAACCGTGCATATACGTCTCGATACGTCGGCTGGTAAATCAACTCACTAGCTTTCTGGTTTCATGTATTAAAATAAATATCATCGATATACTGTCCAACGATTTCTACGGCGATTTAATATAAGGTATAAAAACAATGTTTTGCGTTTGTTTATCTTGTATAAAATACTGACGGTATCGGGTCACGGATTAAATCAACAAATAACTGTCACTTCGTGATGGAAAGACATGATATTTTAAATAATAAAAACACATTTTAAGCACATACATATATGTTATATTGCCGCATTTAACCAGTATGAAACTCGTTCTTATCATAAAACATTTTTCAGAAGCAAGTACTCAAAATGTGTTTTTGTTATTTAAAATAAATATATCTTGCTATCTAGAAACACATTGCCGGCATAAGACTCGCGCGTAATTAGGTATTTTGAATGACTTAAAATGGCAACTCGCATAAAAACGAGAGTGCTAAGGACAATCCTCGTCGTTTTAAAGCACATAAACCTTCTTATATCACGTTAAATCGTCTGTGTGTAAAGCCGAATACTGTTTACGATACTTCGGGTAGACTCTTCTCTCACTACTGTTGACGCAAGTTGAAAGAGCTTTTAGAAATCGAGTCACATTTGCATTCTATAGGATGACGCATACTGTTTGAATGCATTGTTATTTGACAGATATGCAACCGAGTCGATATAACCGAGAGATCCTACTGATCATGTCATCTAGAGCAGTGGTTCTCACGTGAAATTTCACTGCGGCCGCATTATAAACATCAGCTGTCCTATGGGAATGTCTCGTGGCCGTTTCGATATTTATTTTGTATATAGTTCGTTACACTGAACGATATTTCACAATATTAAAATTGTGGCTAAAATCGACAAAATTAATAAAGCAACTGTTGTTAATTCTTTATATGGACATGATTCATGGTTAACGTATAACTTCGACCAACATTTTTGAACAGTTTTATTATTAAAACGGACCTTTACTTAAGCTCGACTAAATGCTGTATAAGTCAGGCTTATTCAATCAATTTTAAAATGATAATAATTTACACAAATTCATTTGTAAAAACACATTTTTTTTAAATATCAATATTTACTATAAAACTGTTGGTGGCCGCAGCAAAATTCTCTGGTGGCCGCCCATGAAAGCCAATGGCCTAGATTCTCAACCTTATTACATCTGCGGACCATCAAATGTTTTGCATTGGAATGAACATTGGAATAAAATATTTATTTTATTGATTTTTTACCGAAGACCGTTTGCTGATATAATAATATTTAAGTATAATAAAATAGACAGTAACAAAAAAATATTTTTTTTTAGATAAAACATGAGATTCAAATGTTTGGGCGCATCCAAAAATCTTCGCAGACCACTCAAAAATCCCCACGGACCACCGGTTGAGAAACTATAGTCTAGAGCAATTTTTCCCATTTATTGTACAAATATGGACATTTCCAAGGGATGTGATTCGCATCTGTATTTTATTGTCACATTTACATGTAGGACTTTCGATAAACCGGTCAAATAAGAATAGCTTGGCAGCGAAGAGTCATGGGAATTTTGGTAGTGTGTTCCGGCCTTTAGTTGCGTCTAGGTATGTTTCTGAGAGATGCTGAAATCTTATAAATTATATTTCGGTTTTCTAATGCGCTACGAAACTCGAGAAACAAGTACATAACATATGACACAGAAACGCGAATGTCTTATAGCCTACGTGATGTTCTATTTATTTCAATAGAACAAACAATTTAACATAAACTGTAAGGTTTCGTTTATGAATTACTTGGAAAGGAATATAAATCTATAGTCTCCATATTTATCGCTGTTTTGTGCGGAGTCAAATTATATTAGCAGATTTTATAAATTATTATAACGAGCTTATTTTTCGCTTGAAAGATTTTTGAAATATAAATATTATAAAACATTTTCAGTTGACGGTGCTGATTGAAAAAATACCAACAATAACATCTTAAAATAAATTTTATTTATTTTCCTGTGGTATTATAGTTTTTTCCTTATAGCAGAAAAAAAAATTAAAACATAAATACACTGTTAATTGACTATCAAAGATATAACGCAAGATTTTCTTATTGTAAAAATAAAACATTGACTGTTAACTACCCTGGAACGTACGTAATACGCAAACTATGACTGTACTATTCTTCGCTATCCCGTATCACGTACGCGCAACCGAATAAAAAATAACCGTGGAAATAAGTAATAAAAAATGTGTTTTTATTATTTTGAAATATCTTGCAGTTCCATCAAGAAATGACAGTTAACACGTTAAAAGAAGCACATTATTATATATTTTAAATAATAAAAACACATTTTTTAGTACTTATTTCCACAATATATTTTTTGATCAGGACCGGTTTCGCTCATCGCGAGCATTATCAACTGATAGAATACAATTTACAAACAAGTCTATTTATACAAAACAAAAAATAATTTGAGTTAATGGTAGCAGGTGTACAAAACCATGGGTACAAGAACTAGGAAACGATTTACATAAAATCATACAATATTGATACAAATAAAGTAAATTAGTATAAAAATTAAATGTTCACAATCACTTATTAAGAATTACAATTACAATTATGGTAAATCAATAATCCATTAGGAGCTCTAAACAATCAATAAGGAAGTAAGGAGTGGGAAATTTTTAATGACGAAAATAACCCACACTCACTACTTAATGGAACAAAATAAATTAATACATGAGAAGTTGATTAGAGATGAATCGATGAGATGGGAAGATATGGTCAGTCAGGGGCGTTCCAATATTTTCTGTAAAAAATTAAGTAAAGGGAGGCAATATCATTTTTCAAAAAAAAAAAAAATATTTATTTGAAATATATATTTATTAATCTAATTTAATGAGTATAACAATGGTGACGACGCAAAAGTAGTTTGTTCATTTATAAGGTTAGAATTAGGCAAAAATTTATATCGATTAATTTCAAGGATTTCTTGTTTATCTAATTTCAGTGATTTGTTATTGAAATGCAGGATTTTGTAGTTTATAGTAAAATCACATGAATGTTTATTTTGAAACAAATGGTTTCCAAAAGTAGAAATCTCATCGCCTTTTTTGGCACAAGCTAAATGTTCCTTAAATCTAGTATGAAAGGATCTTCCTGTTTGACCAATATACCTAGCCTCACAGGAATCACATTTTAGAAGATAAATACCACTTTGGCTTAAAATATTAATTTTGTCTTTCGTGTTAACTAACATTCGACTAAGATTATGATTGTTATAAAAAGTTACATTAAAAAGTTTTTTGTCTAACTTCTTGGATATGTTTTCAGAAACTCGGCCTAAATAACTTAGTTTTACCCAACGTTTTTCAACGGAGGGAACATCAATCATCAAGCTCGAGGTTACATTTAATAAAGCTAATTTTTTAGTTTTTTTAAAGACAAGTCGATCAATCAACTTTGCATCGTATCCATTGTTAAGTGCGATCTGTTTAATGGTGTTTAATTCTAAATTGAAATTTGATTCTGTCATAGGAATTGTCAACAAGCGATGAATAAAGGAATGAAAAGTTGACAACTTATGTGAAATGTGGTGTCTAGACGAGCTACTTATGATATTGTCACTAAAAGTCTCTTTTCTGTAAATACTGAAACTATGACGATTATTAATTATTTCAACGGTTAAATCTAAAAAGTTTATTTTATGCATACCCAATTCCATTGTGAATTGAATTGAACTATGAATCTTATTCATATTATTCAAGAAAGTATGCAGTTGCCTTTCGGTACCTCCCCAAAGTACTAAAATATCATCTACATATCTATACCAATAGATGATATTTTTAAAAAGATCTAATTTTGAAATTTTTGATTCAATCAAATTCATGAAAAAATCAGCTAAAATTGGTGACAATGGACTACCCATTGCCAAACCATCCAACTGTTTATAAAATTTATCTTTAAATTTAAAATAATTTTGATCTATGCAACAGTTAATGATTGATTTTACATCTGTAGCCAACCGGGGATTAAGATTTTTCATATCTATGAAATCAACAATCGCTGACTTTAGGTCAGATATAGGCACACTAGTAAATAGGCTCACTACATCAAATGAAACTAGCTTCGCGTTCAAAGGTACTGATAAATCTTTAATTTTTTCTACTAATTGAATTGAGTTTTTAATCCCGAATTTGGGGGTGAATCCCAACTTATGTTTGAACAAGGAATTAGCAATCCCTGCTAATTTATACGACGGTGCAGCATTAAAGGAAACTACTGGCCTTAAGGGCATACTTTGTTTATGAATTTTTGGTAACCCATACAGTCTAGGGCACTGTGGGTTCATTTGTTTGTGCCTTTTTTTAAAAGGCTCTGTAGGAAAACACGTATTTGCTTCATCGATAACTGTTTTTACGGATTCAGAACTAGATGCAGTTGGATCACGTTTTAATTGAATAAACGCTGGACCCGACAAGACATCCTCCATTTTTTCATCGTAAACACCTCTATCCATGATAACAGTAGTGTTACCTTTATCAGCTTTTGAAATTATTAAGTTATTAGAATTTAATTTTGTTTTGATAGACTTTACGATACGCGTTTCAAATTTACTAGTATTTACAATATTTCGAGATTCCTTTTTTAGAATAGTTGAGCATTCATATTTAATGGCCATATTCGATCGTATAGCCAGATCAGCATCGATCGCAAGATTTTCTAAATCTTTTGAAGTTATTTTAACATTAGGGCAATATTTCAAACCTTTATTTAAAAGGCTCATTTCATTAGGATCAAAATTGACTGAAGTTGTATTAACAACCCGTTCCGCAAAAGATATTTTCTTCTCTACTATGGTATTTACAGAATATTCTGACTTTTTAGTTTCAGACAAATGATTTAACTTTTTCTTTTGGTTCAGAAAGGTTTTATGGATAAAATTTTGGACCTCAAATCTAATTTTTTCATCTAAGATGTCAAACTCGACTGAGTGAAGTTTGCTAGTCAACAAAGAATGGATATAAAATAAATATACACTCACCGCATCCCTGACACAGTACCATCTCTTCATTTCAGCTTTTATCCATGTAAGCTGCGCCAATTTTAGAGCTTTTAGAGCAATCGGTGAATTGGACTTCGTTTTGATGTTCACGTAGTTCGGTATAATGTTGAGACGAAGACATTCTCTATTATACCAAATATGTTGAGATGCTAAAGACTGTTTTAATTTGTATTTCTTAAATAAGACAGTAAGTTTAGCCGTACACGCTTCATTAATCACTTTTAAGGTGTTAAAGGTGTTAGGTTTGGCAATGGGTAGTCCATTGTCACCAATTTTAGCTGATTTTTTCATGAATTTGATTGAATCAAAAATTTCAAAATTAGATCTTTTTAAAAATATCATCTATTGGTATAGATATGTAGATGATATTTTAGTACTTTGGGGAGGTACCGAAAGGCAACTGCATACTTTCTTGAATAATATGAATAAGATTCATAGTTCAATTCAATTCACAATGGAATTGGGTATGCATAAAATAAACTTTTTAGATTTAACCGTTGAACTAATTAATAATCGTCATAGTTTCAGTATTTACAGAAAAGAGACTTTTAGTGACAATATCATAAGTAGCTCGTCTAGACACCACATTTCACATAAGTTGTCAACTTTTCATTCCTTTATTCATCGCTTGTTGACAATTCCTATGACAGAATCAAATTTCAATTTAGAATTAAACACCATTAAACAGATCGCACTTAACAATGGATACGATGCAAAGTTGATTGATCGACTTGTCTTTAGAAAAAAACCTTTTCAAAAATTAGCCATTAAATGTAACCTCGAGCTTGATGATTGATGTCTCTCCGTTGAAAACGTTGGGTAAAATCCAAGTTATTTAGGCCGAGTTTGAAACATATCCAAGAAGTTAGACAAAAACTTTTTTAATGTAACTTTTTATAACAATCATAATCTTAGTCGAATGTTAGTTAACATGAAAGACAAAATTAATATTTTAAGCCAAAGTGGTATTTATCTTCTAAAATGTGATTCCTGTGAGGCTAGGTATATTGGTCAAACAGGAAGATCCTTTCATACTAGATTTAAGGAACATTTAGCTTGTGCCAAAAAGGCGATGAGATTTCTACTTTTGGAAACCATTTGTTTCAAAATAAACATTCATGTGATTTTACTATAAACTATAAAATCCTACATTTCAATAACAAATCACTGAAATTAGATAAACAATAAATCCTTGAAATTAATCGATACAAATTTTTGCCTAATTCTAACCTTATAAATGAACAAACTACTTTTGCGTTGTCACCATTGTTATACTCATTAAATTAGATTAATAAATATATATTTCAAATAAATATTATTTTTTTTTTTTTTTGAAAAATGATATTGCCTCCCTTTACTTAATTTTTTACAGAAAATATTGGAACGCCCCTGACTGACCATATCTTCCCATCTCATCGATTCATCTCTAATCAACTTCTCATGTATTAATTTATTTTGTTCCATTAAGTAGTGAGTGTGGGTTATTTTCGTCATTAAAAAATTTCCACTCCTTACTTCCTTATTGATTGTTCAGAGCTCCTAATGGATTATTGATTTACCATAATTGTAATTGTAATTCTTAATAAGTGATTGTGAACATTTAATTTTTATACTAATTTACTTTATTTGTATCAATATTGTATGATTTTATGTAAATCGTTTCCTAGTTCTTGTACCCATGGTTTTGTACACCTGCTACCATTAACTCAAATTATTTTTTTGTTTTGTATAAATAGACTTGTTTGTAAATTGTATTCTATCAGTTGATAATGCTCGCGATGAGCGAAACCGGTCCTGATCAAAAAATATATTGTGGAAATAAGTACTAAAAAATGTGTTTTTATTATTTAAAATATAATGCCTTTCCATCAAGAAGTGACAGTTAACACCTTAAAAGTGACATTATTATATTTTAGGATTTTTTTTTTCTTGAAACGCCGTTTGGATGGATAATCGCAATACTGAGTAAAAATTTTCATAGTATGCTTATCCTATAATATCATCAATTTTTTCGAGTATTAATTTGCTGGACTAGCATTCGTTTTTGAGCCGAGCTCAGAAGTAAAAATTCTGGAATTAAATATTCTAGAAGTTTCTATCGAAATATTGAAATGATCAAGAAAGCTGCGTCGCTGCTAGAATTATATTATATTAGTTAAAAAGTGTTTAACCATATAGTTTTTGCAGTCAAACCGAGCTCCGACGATCGCTCTCTACATTGATAAAGATCCCAGAGGTTTGCATAGCTTTTTGTTGATGTTGGTTTATTGATGGCGGTGTTAGGGATTGTGATTTTGATAGCAATAATATATTTACTTTGCGGTTCATAAATGTTTGGCAACTAACTCCTTCCTGCCACACTTGCGTCGGTTGTAAGATATTCATTGAAATTTATTAGAATATTATGTTACAGAAGTTCATAGCGTTGATAATGTAACTGCATAGATAAACTTTTGATTAGAAACAGTTCATTTATTTATTTTGTACTACATTAAAAAAAATCGAAATATTATAGAAATTCTTGTTCAAATGAAATTTGTCGACATCTAATTAAATACTGTAGAATACAGGTTTTCAACCAGTGGCACTCAAAGATTTTTGGGTGAGCCGAAACAATCGAATTTTATGGATATTATATATTTGTGTTAATTTACTTAAATATCGTTAAATAATCTTACGATGTTGTAGAATTAATTGTTTTGAATAAAAAAGCTATCTAAATTTTTTTGATTTTTTGATGGTCCGCGAAGTAAAAAGGTTGAGTAACTAACATATACTGAGAACTTTGTTTATGCTTTTGCCATTGTCATCCTCATTACTGACTGATTTTATACTTTAAAAAAAAACAAACAATTCATGTCAAGGATAGCAGAATTCTCATTTTGACCTCTTGGTGGTAAGCTACATTTCTCTTTGAGATTAAAATAGTATTAACCGATGTGTGTGTGACGTTTAATATAGTCAGGAAAACTAGTTTACCGATGCATTTTAATGCTTGAAGATTACAATAAGTGAAAAACAGTTCGATAGTGACATAGCTAATGATTCAAATATATATTATATATGACGGATAGCATATATTATATGATAAAATGTTACATGTTTTGCAACAGTTACTAATTTAAAATAAGGCACATATATATGTATATAAAATAATCTCATTTCAGAAGTTTTCGTACTTGCAAGCTTTTTTGTTAATAAATATCAAATAGAAATATATATATATTATACGCTAAAACTTAATTTGGAATGACAAATTCATATGATTACAAAATTTATCAATGATAACTGTAAGCCAGAAGCAGAGGTGAATTTTAATAAATAAAATCCCTCAGTTATTATATATTTGTCAGTTTTTGATTTCAGCTGAAAATGCTCAATATTTCAACGCAAAACATCTTGATGCAAAAATTAAGCGGTCAACAAACCTCAAGGCTAGTAAATGTTTTGAGAAAAAAATCCCCCGCAATACTACCAGTGGCGTATTGTTCCATAAGCGCATAAAAGCGCTCGCTTGGGGCCTAAGAAATAACTAACATAAAATTTGCAACGGTTTTCTGCTGTACAAAAATTCTGTTTGGAGCCTCGTAACTTTATTATCTGCTACTGATCAATATAAAAATGTTCATACATATCTTACACACACTAATACATACTTGGTAATATGCGATAGTGGGTTTAAGTAAATGCGAGCGTATTTCAAATAACATGAATAGTATCAACGACAGAATTTTAAATAAATCTAAGGAGTTTTCCAAAACAGATGAATGTCAGAAGGTGTCAATTAAATGTACTAATTAATATGTTTGATTTATTATATTATATTGATTTGCTGGTCCCTTCGCTTATTTTTGAACCGAACTCAGCTTCAAGCTGTCACTGAAATAAAAAGTCTGGACTTTGATATACTGAAAATTTTTGACAGCATAAAAGTTTTAAGTGACTTTGGTCAGATTTTCAATTTCAAACTTTTCTTCTTTACGCGTGGTATAATATCGCTTAAGAAATTACTTCCATGCACTTAACTTAACTTTTCAATATAGCTACAAGTTTATTGAATGTCAAATTGAAGTCGTAAGTAATATAATAGTATTGCAATCAAAAGACGAAGTATGCTTTTAAAAAATAAAATATTTTGCTTCTGTATTTTAGAACAAAATTAAAAATAATGAGTCGACATTAAAAATGATTACAACCTCAGAAATACAAAATATATTACCAGTTGATTGGCATAAATTCAAATTATTTTCATCCAATTCTTCCTCAATCGAAAATTTTTTAAATGAACATTAATTTTTTTAATGTTTTGAAACTTCTTCCGGTACACACTTTTACAGACACTCGCCTAGATGGGGACAAAAGAATTCAGAATAGTTTCTCGATGTCAGATTTTGCGAGGTCTTGTTCCAAAACTATGCAATTATTTCTAGAAAAAGATATTCTATTTTATAATTAGCCATCACATCTTTTTCTACTGTGGTATAAAGTTTCAACCTCCCTTGGACGAAATGAAGTTTTCGAAATTAATAATTTGATTAATGTGCGAAAGCAATTTTAGTCAAGAGTCAAAATTGCTTACTTATGATATCATTACCGGTGAGTCTTTTCCTTTATCATAATAAAACACTTATATTTTTACCCTAAGTCGACTAAAAGTCATAAATTTTAGAAGATTTTCTTTTCATGTGCAGAGCCCATTGGTGCGTGAGACCGTATCTGAGCTTATCGTTGCATAGCATGATTGGTAGTAACGTATCATTATCTTAAATATCGTAGTGAAAGAATGCCAGCATTTATTTAACCTTTTGACTGCCAGCGTCTCTAATGTTGAGCCGTAGATTGAATTATGTTATTTTTTTAAATTTAGTATTGACATTATAAAACATTGCTTAACACCGAGAGCTTTGAATTATTTAAGCAATATATTTAGTGTTAAAAAATCTTTTATACTGCTCATCAACGGTCGAGTTTGAAGTTGTGTTGTTAATCATACAATATTGATATAATTTATAGTATCGACTGTAGGTGTTTAATGCAATTTCAAAATTAAATTAACCATCTGGAATCGTACAAAATTTCAACAATTCAAATTTGACAAAATATTGATTTACATTTAAAGTTAGTTACCGTTCCAAACTCGCTTAAACTGTAACAATATAAATTCTATTGCAGAAATGTGAATTATGGCACTGTGGAATAAAACAATCGATGCTACTGAAACCACTAAACACTGGACAAGTAATCAAGCGGATATTTGTTTAATTCACAAACTTCACTGAATTGTTATGTCAAGAAGAAATAATCGACAAAATTAATTTCCTCAAGCATTTAATATCAATTTACTAGGTATTATGAAATACAATGCTTCTGTCACAATATCAATTATTATTTATAGCTTCTGTATTCAATAAACATCATATTGGAAGACCTTATCAATATTAATGTTCATATACACCCAGTCCTTTTTTTTAGCGAATTCGATTATACGCGATTTTTTGACGGCAGTTTTTCAGACGTGTCTGTGACTTTTTCACGCGATATTTCAATTTTTGGAACCAAATTGTCAAATTATATGAAAGTTGTGATATTTTCACGCGCCGTTTTCTGGAACCAATTATCGCGTAAAAAAAGGACTGGGTGTATAATGATCAGTATTGTCGTGCGCCGTCATTCTAGTTAATTGAATTGTAGATGGAATTCAGATAAACAAATACATCAATGATTTCAATTCGTTTCCTATTTAGCCGCGTAAAGGATATTCAAATAACAAATATTTCAAATAAATTGATGTATCGTTGTTGCTACTAAAAAAATCGGCTTCATTCTACTGAAATACAATAACTGGCTCAAACAGAAATGTTTTAATAGCGCTAATACTCATATAGTTTTTGAGTATCGACAGTCAATATACTTCAATCAGTCGTCTCAATAATGACCGATCAATAGGTAAAGAAAATATGTAGTTACATGGAAAAAAAAGATTTTGATATTGGCATTATTTCAGAGTATGCACATTTACATAGTTTTAAAAATTTAAAAAAGATGAAAAGAGGTTTAAAAATTAAAATAATTCCGTAGAAATTTATATATATCTGGGCGGGAATAATCTTTGGAATAATTAATTATTTTCTAGAGAAAACTAAGCTGTATGAAGGTTGTGTAAAGAAGAAAGATAAGGCAAACATTACAGTCTGAAGAGTTTTTGGAATGAGCTTTTTGATAGCGTCGGTGTAGCACTTTACTACGTTTGGCATCAAGTTTGAAAAATTTCATCCCAAGTGTACTTTAAAATAATCTCACATACATTATAATGTTTGAATGAATTATTTGTGAAATGTCAAGTTTCTAGTTGCGTTTAACTAATTATTTTTAAAAAAATTCAAAGAATTTCTTTTACAGTTATTTTTGTACATTAACTGCTATTTTTTTCCACAAAATTTTAACGTTTAAAAGTGATTTGAAATTGAAATTATTTTCGCCAATTTATTCGTTATTTTATCATGTTCTTTCGTACTTTATTTAAGATATATAATGATACTCAAACAAAAATTATTAAGACAAGTCGATTGATATAATATAACTTCACTTATCAGTGAACGTTCTAACGATAGTAATGACCAAATCACGTTAAATATTTCAGTATGCTTCTTGAGTTTTACAACATTATCGATTAGTAACAATCAAGTCCATCGTGTAGTGGTTAACGTCGTTAGCAATGGATAATAACTCCATAGACTAGAATTCCAGTGTGAATAGCATTTCAATTAAATTTTCAAGCGATATACGGATTTGTGTTCGAATGCGTGGTCATTTGTAATGTTTAAAAGTTATTCCAAACGGGGCGTGATGAAAGCAATTAACTTACCACTCTTTCTGTCTTCGCGCTGACCATCTGTCCTTACAATCTTTGAAAAAAGAGAGGTTTAGTAGTTCAGTCAGTCAGTATTGACTGTATGATATCAACAGGAATATATAATCTTAAATCTATCGTTTTTCCACATCAGTTTCATAATCAAATTTCAATTGTTAAAACTGTGTACGATTCCACATGTGTTTCACTAACGACCCGAACGTGTTTATTGTGCGCCAGTTCTGTTGCAGCCGTGTGATAGAATGCCTGAAGATGCCGAAAGACGAAACCCGGGTCGTTAGTGACAAAACATGTGGAATCGTACAGAGAACAATTGAAATTTGATATTGAAATTCCGTCAAGCACTTCAGTCGATATCATAAATTAATTTTGCAATCATTTAAAAAATCACCGTAAAAGGTTAAAAAATATTGATTATGTATTAATTGGTAAATACGCATTATATTGAAATAATAAAACATAGTCAATATAAACATTTTAGTAATTTAATTTTATTTAATTAAGATAAAAAAAAAACATTAACGACTGATCATCTGTTGTTAATATTCTCTGTGCGTGAAACTAGTTTTGATATATATAATATGAAATTTTGGAAATAATATTAGACACTATTCACTCTTAATGTGTTAACTGCCACTTCTTGATGGAAAGGCATGATATTTATAATAATAAAAACACATTTTTAGTGCTTATTTTCACAACATATTTTTTGATCAACTGGTGATGCTCGTGATGAGCCAAACCAGTCCTGATCAAAAAGTATATTGTGGAAATAAGTACTGAAAAATGTGTTTTTATTTTTTTAAAAATAAAACACTATATTTTATTATATTAAAATATTTCCTTATGTTTACAGTCGCCCATGTAACAGTGCGATGACCCATATAAACTCGGAGTCAATCCTATGTTAGTCTAAGAAGATATTTTTCAAATCTAAATCCAAAAATATCTTTTTCCTAATATATGATTTATACATTGTTATATAAAAGCACCTCAATTCACATACCTGTATGGGATTCTATTGCTGCAAAATCACATTGCCTTTTTCGAAAGTTCACGCTTGTGAATCGATAAGTGCGTAATATTTCAATATGTTACGTAGGATCAACACAGCTTTTTTAGGATTCAAAGGTTATCATTTATCGGAAATATTTTCATATCCGAAGGTTTTCTTACTAAGATCATCTGGCTTTTATAGAAAAGCTTTTATGATAAAAGTATAAATAGGCGAAACTGTGTTAAAAGAAATTGTGTGTTTTGTGTAGATATTATATTTCACAAACACTGGAAAAACGAAAGTCGTTTAATCGTTGTATGGAAAATTTGATATTGCTCAAAGGAAAGTGGCGTCGTCATGTAATATTAACAATACCTTATAGTTTTTATTTAAATTATATTACGAAAACTCTGATTAAAATATATACATGCAATTTTGTGATATTTTATTATTTTAGTGCGAAGCAATAATATTTATTAATAAATTAAAGTACACTTGAAAACTGCATTAGTGAATATTTTTTACATGTATATTTATATGCGCTGTTAATGTTCTAGCCTGGTAATTAGAACTGTATTCTGTCTGTAAAAATGGTTTTGTTTTTCGTGTCGTATTCTCTGTAGAGCTCAAATCATATTGTTTTGACTATAACAATAAAATAAATACTTTAAATTAACATATACTTAAAGAATTTATTTAATTAAAACGCGAATGAAATACTATCTTCATTTTGAAATATTCTTTACTTTTCTGTTTTAATGCAGAATTAATCTTCTACAGTGATCATGGTCGCAATATGCACTGGGACTACAGAAAAATAACTATAATTGTTTCGTCTTATATCAATGATATGGCAAATGCTCTCAATATACATTCATTCACTAAATTACGTGGTACGTTTTCCAAATACTCGCAAGTTAAATAAATATTCGAAGACATTTTAAGGCGTAAACTATCACTTCTTGGTGGAAAGACATTATATTTTACTTGTGATAATAAAAAAAAAACAATCAAATATTACGATTATTTATAAAATAACTACCCAAAATCTTTCAAATATTTCTGTTATTTGTAGAATTGAACTGATTTTGTGAATGATGAAAGAGGTTTTGAACCAATTATGAAGAAACTGCCGAAGTAATAATCAAAGAATTGACAAGGGTGAAAAAATGCTTAAATATGTTACATATATATGTAACTACAATAGTTTTGAATAAATATTGTTAATATATCGAGCTGTGGGTCTATTTAACGTAAATTTTTCTCAACGAATTTTCAAATTTGATATTAAATCAATGTCTTCATTCACATGCTTATTTCTACAGTGGAAATTATCGTTTGAATTGACAATCCAGCATTTATATAGTTGTTATGTATTGTAATGTAACGCACAAGTTTATTTCTTAATTTCAAAATGTCAAGTACGACACTGAAAGGAAGTATGAACTTGCTATATTATTTCGTGCGGCGATATGAAATTGACTCTGGAACACCGCTAAACCGCTGTGTATATTTCCATTATTATTACAAGTCAGAAAGAAGTCCCGAAGGAGGCTATATTGGAAATAAAACTCATTACTGAAGTAGATTATTTGACTTGAGATCCCGCAGCTGGAAGTCGAAATGTCTTTCTTTTCTCGAGTGGATTCGAAAACGTTTCATATCATTTTACTCTGTTGGTACTTTATACAACCAGTTTAATATAAATGAGCTCATTTAATAATTGTGTATGATAATCCTCATTGTACATTATTATTCCATGATATTGTCATATTTCCCTCCTATTGATTTGCTTGGTAAAATTTATGGGTGGCCATCTACTGCATATACTTCAACATCAGATTCTTTCCCATTTCTTAACTTTAGACTTTATATAGACGTGTATATACGAATTCCATGTTTCAATAATCAATGTCTATGAAATAATAAGTCAATGAAAATTAAAATAATCACAAAAGAAAACAACAAGGACAACATTAAGTTTGGAGATAAATCCGGTATCTATAAATTGCAGTGTCTGGATTGCAAACACTTTTATGTGGGTAAAACCACGCACACCATAATGATTAGAGTTTCAGAGCACTTAGCTGCTTATAGATTAAACAAGGACACTTCTACGTTTGCGAACCATTTGCTGTCGGAGGGACATTCGTTTTACGCGGATGGGGAGATTCAATTGTTGCATGAAATCAAATGGAATCGTACAAAGTTGTAACAATTCAAATTTGATATTGAAATTCCATCAAGCATCTTCAGTCGATATCATAACTTAATGTCAAAAGAGTCAATAAAAATCGATCGCCCGCAATCGCAACAGCAAAAAGTTTTTTTTATTGCATTAATTGATTGCATAAACAATTTATCGAGAAATGGCAAGAACATAAAAGTTACTGTCCTAAATGGTATAATATTCTAGCAATCATTTTTATGGCATAAATTGATTGTGCGATCGATCGGGGTGGCGGTAAAAGCTCTCAAAGCTCTCAAAAGTTCTTTGTTGTTCGTGTTTAATATTTAAATACATTGATTTTTATGAGGATTTACAACCCCTCCCAAAGATCTGACGCACAATGAAGGGGTACACTTATCTTTACTTTTAATGCCTGTAAATTGACGTATATGCAGATGTTTGACTGCGAACCCATATGCTCTGCACTTGGAACAGTATGTTTGAAAAATATATATCAATTTTGTTCCTAAATATTTACAACAACAAAAATGCGGAAAATATTTTTCAATATATGATAATCATGACATGTAATCCATAGCGAATATTATAAAAGGAAATGTTATTTTAAATGTCAAAAGTGGTTCATGATTGTTATCAGTATGCGAATAACAACATTGTGGTGTTAAATATTTGTATAATATATTGGTTTTGTATGTTTTTATGTACAACGCAACTACTATTCAAGACTGAAGATTCCATAATCCGTTAGGTAAAAAGTTTATCATTGAAATATATGCTATCAAGATTGTTAGAGAAACTATTTAGAAGTTCTAATCTGAAAACCCGCACGTGAATTGTAAGTTTTATTCAAAACGAAAATGTATACAATAGAGCGTTCATAATAAATGTAAGTTCTACCAAAATGGTCCTTAGGTATTTGGGAAGGTTGTATATCAAGAAGAACTAGAGTATGGTATTTATATTTAAAGTTTAAGCTAAGAAAGCATAGTTATGGTGTATAAATAAATATATTTTTATTTTATATACCTATTAAAATTTCATGGTTACTTTTAATGTGTTATTATATTTCACTTAATGATAAGACACTATTTTTCAATAATAGAAGATAATCACTTTTAAGGTGTTAGCTGTCACTTCTAGATTGAAAGACATTATGATATTTCAAATAATAAAAACACATATTTAGTACTTCATTCACACAATTCATTTTATGTTTAGGACCGGTCTCGCTCATCGCGAGCATTATCAACTGATATAATATAAGTTAAAGTTAAATGTAGCAGGTATACAAAACTATGGATTCAAGAACTAAGAAAATAATTTACATGAAATTGCACAATATTAAAATAAATAATGTAAATTTATTTAAAAATTGAATGTTATAGTAACAATCGCTTATTATTAATTTCCATACAAAATTAAGGTAAATCGAAAATTTATTAAGATCTTAAGAAACAAAAGCTGTGCTACTCAATTAAAAAATGCATTTAATTCTGCGAGTTTATGTCGTCATACTAAGGGGATTCATCATATAGTTTTAAATGTAAATTGTTTCAACTTTGTACGATTCCATATTTTTTGTCACTAACGACCCGTGTTTCGCCTTTCGGCATCTTCAGGCATTCTATTACACGGATGCAACAGAACGGTCATTTCAATTTAGTTAGCATCGTCTACATACCAACGGTATTAATTACAGGAAAACACAGACCCCAAGGCAAGCACTAAATGGCAGCTAAAACAAATTTAAGAATACATTTATATTGTAATAATAATTAACGCAATTGCCTGTGACGATTTTCATTATCGTAAATAATAATCAACTATCATTAATATATAATTGGGTTTTTTCTTCGTAAAAAATAAAATCCTTAAATCTTTTGGTATATAAACGATGCTAACTGTTTATTGTATTAATGTTCTGTTGCATCCGTGTGATAGAATGCCTGAAGATGCCGAAACGCGAAACCCGGGTCGTAAGTGACAAAACATGTGGAGTCGTACAAAGTTGTACAACTCCAATTTGATATTGAAATTCCATCAAGCACCTTTAGTCGATATCATAAATTATATAGTTATTAACTACTTAGACGCTCAAGAACACAATTATTTTTTATATTCGAAGTAAAATATTTTATGTTAAACGTGATGACATGTTGGTGAAAATGTTCGTGAATAGATGAAACTGTTGATGAAAGAATATTAATGTATTTTTGTTGCCTGTCAGTTTCAAGAACAGAATTATTTACGATTAATACGTTTATATTTATAATTGATAGCGATCAAAATATCATATATCACACAATATAGAAGCACTAACAAATCTTGATGCTAGACGTTGAATTGAAATTAATTAACGTTTACGGCGAAAGCTTTATTTCTAAATAAATTCCCGTAAATTTTAATCCGTTTTATTATTTTCACATCTCGAAGCAACTCGTATTACGGCGTGGGCAAAGCTACCAAGTTATTAAAAATGTTTTTTTTTTGCGTTTTTTTTTAATTCTCAGTACATGTCGAGGTGTATAAAACAACAGTACCTGAGAAGTTACATGTAAAATATTGTTTTTTTTTTTTTGTAATGATATTTTTAAAGGTGTGCTGCTACAAGTATTATATTTACAATATTTAAAAATAGAGCTCGATTTTGTTATTCAAAGTTTTCAGGTGAGTAAATAGATTTAACAACGTACATATTAATTTGCCATTTTAAATAATAAAAACACATTTTTTTTAGTACTATTTCCACAATATATTTCTATATATATATATTCATCGCGAGCATTGGTTAGTGAAGCCGGTCCTGACCATAAAATAAATTGTAGAAATTTACATATTGAAAAGTTTAAAGTTAAATATTGTTTTATTATCATTTGGAATATTATGTCTTCCATCAAGAAGTGACAGGTTACCACCTAACAAGACATCATTTGCTAGAAACTTGTTGTTTCTAAATTCTATACAGTGAAATAGCGGCAATACATCCATCTTTACTCCTAAAATTTGTTAACGTATTCAAAATTGACTGAAAATGCAACTATAATTCATACTTTGCAATAATTGTCTTATAGACTTATTAGGTCAAAATGAGAATTCTGTTATCCTTGATAATGTCAAATTGAATGTTACTATTCTTTTGAGGAGCCAAAAACCAACCTGCAAAAAGGGATGCCACTTGTAAAAGCATTAATAAGTATTGCTTCGAATACCAACATATTCCGCGTGAAATATAGTTATGTCAGGCGAATAATATTTTAAATGTAACAACGTATTTTTTGCCTAGGATTGCTCTGTAGAGTTTCTTGACAGTTTCCAATGTTATCTTTTATTTGTAAATCATTTTTACGTGGCAGTATCAAAAGTCTTATAATCTATCGAACGTCTTTGTATCAAATCAATATATCATCCATAAACATTATAAAGAGAAAATACTAATTCGCCGGCGACGTTAACCATTCGACCACAGATCCAAGCAAATTCAACGTTAACTCAGGAACATTATTCAAATTTAATGATATGAAACTGGATTTGTGTTGTTTTACTTTATTATGGGACCGTATTCATCGATATTTTTAATTAAAAAACAGATTTGAATTTTGAGAATTATTATATTGATATTCGTTTGTTTGTTGAGTGATATTGATTCAAACGGAAAATTTTGTTGATATAAGAGCAAAGCAAATGTGTATTAGGGAGTTGATTTCGAACTTTTCGTATGTTGACTGAAAAATACATTTTCATTACGTGATGTTTATTCGAATGAAATCATCGGTAAAAATGATTAATATTAAAACAAAAATAGCATGAAAAATCAACATGATGTTTATCTCGATTGTTAGTTAACTGATTTTTTATTGGTTTTTCAATTTGTGTTCATGTGCATCGATATTTGTGTTGATTTAATTTATATCTCATTGATTCAATCCTGAAAAGCAATTAATTAAACCATGAGTATATCCCGATCTCCCCAAAAAAATGGATGTTGAGGATTTGGGTAAAAAACAGTTTTCATAGAAAACGTCTGTTGAGATAATCTGCTTCAGGGGTCCACGTGTTTTGTATTACAATAAGGGCACACATGGTATATGGGTGTCTCTTTATCATCTTAATTAGCGAACTTAATAACCCGTTTTCTATAAAGCTACGTAAAGCAGTGCTCTGCAACCGGTGTGTCGCGAGACTATTACTGGGTGTGCCAAGAAGTATTTTTCTGAAAGATAAAAATAAATGGTCTACAAGATAAAACGTTATGAGAATTCTTAATTTCAGGGAAGTAGATATAGTTATTTCTTCGTTAGAATAATATTTAATATGCACATAAATTTATTTATAGGAAAGAAAAATAAGTTAATTGATAAAAACACATTTTAGTTCTATTTCCACAATGCCTTGTATTATCGTTGCAAGCATTATCAACTGATTAGTTAATGCATGTGGTAAATGAAGCCGGTCCTGGTCATACAATTTATTGCGGAAATAGTAAAAATATGTGTTTTTGTCATTTAAAATAACATTATATTTCATCAAAAAGTGATAGATAACATGTTAAAAAATGTATACATAAAGTGACCAATACTTAAAGATTGAATCATAAATGAAAAATATGTCAAAAGTGAATTATTTACAGTATTTTAAATATTGACATGTGCCGCAATTTTTTTGTAAATTATGTCAGTGTGCTGCAAGAGACAAAAGGTTTCGGAGCACTGACGTAAAAGATATGATATCCTTTATTATTTCAAAAAAACCTTTTTTATGATTAAACAGACTTATTGAGATTATCAGGATGATTCAGACCATATTTTGATTTAAAAATTAGCCTGTAAATGAAAATATTAGCGTTGTTAGCCTTTTAATAATTTTGAGTACTAAGTATAGACACATCACGATCTCTCGTCTCAACACTTGAGATATGGCAATCAGAAGGTTAGTTTTGATGTTTTATTAAAGAGCCTAGCATTTTTTTCTTCTTCTATTAGTTGATTAAAATTCAATTTTCCTTCATCGCCCAATTAAGGCCACGGCTGACAGTAAAAAACGACGTCAGTGTGTTCTGTAGAAGCAAAACCAATCTTGTCCCTGCATAAGCGGTTTCTTAAGAGAGACGGGGTGAATTGGCACTCTGTCGCAATTGCACAGTAAATAAAATCTTCAATGAAGGTTTTGACGAAACTGGAAATAATAATAGATTGACTAATATGAATCAATCAAATCAAATTATTCCTCAAGTCCGTCCTGTATATACTGATTATATCGATCAGTGAAACAGTTAATTTACGCGAAATAAATATTTAATATTAATATTGAATACAATGTCTTTCCACCAAGAAGTATTTAATATCAGCATTGAAAAAATGTTAAAAAACATCAAATAGTTTTTATGACAAATCATAGAAAAGGATTCTTGTGGGGGCTAAGAAACGTGTGAGTGAAAAAACAAATCAGATATAATATAATAAAAATTAATAAAACAGTTGTTTAACTAAAAGTTTATTTTATACTATTGAAAATCGACATATGTTGCAATGCCATTTAAAGAAAGAAAGTGTTTGTGTTTTAATTCTGATCACTGAAGTGATTTTGAATACACTATATATTGGTTTTTGTGTCTGTTGCGTATACGAATAAATCAGACGTTTTTACGACGCGTGAGCAGGCCACATAGTGCTGCCATGTGAGATTCACTTTCATATAGCCCAGTGTATCAGTTGATAGTGTTTGTAATAAGCGAAGGTACAAATTTTATGATTGTTCTAATTTTCAAAAAAATCGAAAGATTCGCATCGCATTCAGATCATTGGTAAAAAAAACACACACACTGGATATTCATTTATATATAAAGATAATTGGATAAAATCAAATGCAAAAATCACCGCAAAAAGAATTTATGAATATAAAGTATTGAGACACGATCCATTTACTTTTTTAAAAGCTGCTTTTGTGTGGTTTTTAAAATATTCGCTCCATTTAATTTCCCAAGCCAGTGGTACATTTACCTTCTATAATTATATATGTATATCCCTCAGAATTCACTTGTTAACTTTCAGACGGTGAGTTATTATTATAATATAATGTGCTTTACAAAAGCACATTGAATCAACAATGTCCTTTTGAATCGACCAAAATATACGCCCGGCAGTTTATTTTGTGCATTTCAAAGGAATCGGGATTACCTTTGATACAAGTGTATTGAATATACATTATGTTACCAATCGTACGTATCAAAGAAGCATTGTTTTAATATAACGTATTTTTCAGGGGGAAGTTTTTTACAATTAAATGTTTGCAATTTATTGGCAGTGTTTTATATTATATTTAATGATTTTTGACCAACCGTAAGTAGGACATAATTAATCATTTGAAGACAAGTAATTTCAGCTATAAATGAATATAAGCTATATGCAGAAAGAACAATTATTTTTTTTGTGAAACATTTTACGGTGAAATAACATGTAAGGGTCTATGTGTATTTTTTAAAATTGTTGAAACTTTGTAAGATTCCACATACTTTGTCACTGACGTCCCGGGTTTCGCCTTTCGGCAACTTTAGACATTCCATCACACGAATTCACGTCAGTTCTATTATTAAAAACGAACATTTTCTCTCATTCTCTAGACCCTAGTTTCTGAACTGGTGGTACACGGAGATTTTTGGGTGGTCCGCGATGTGATATTATTTTGATAAGCAATCGAATTTTATGCTGTATTTTATGGACTTTCAAATTATTTTTTTTGGTACTGTTTGTTTTAATATAATTTAATGTTATGTCTACACATGGAGTTGCCAAATTAGTTGTGTTGAATAAAAAAATATTTTTTTCAATATTTAGTATTTTATTCTAATGTTGATGGTTCGCAATAAATTTTTGGATTTTTTGGTGGTCCACGCATGTAAAAAAGTTCAGAAACTATGCTCTAGACCATTTTTCTATTTTCACCCATTTTTTTGAGGATCTTTATTTTGTGATTATGTATGCCTTACATTGTAAGCTAATATGGTTGAAAATTTCTATTTAATCTGCTATGGCTGTTATGAAAAATGGAAGTTTATTTTATAACAATGGGTAAGCAGTTTTTGCATTATAATGTGGCCGACACAAGTTCATTTTGCAGTTTGGATATTAAATATTCTTTGGAGGATTATTAAAATCGCACAAGCGCGTCAGTGTTGCCATTCACGACAATGTAAGCTGGAAAAATGCACTGTAAAAAATCTGCTAAAACAGCATTTCGCTTAACGTTATGCAGATTGTTTTTGGTGTAGTAAATGTTCCATGTATTGTAGTAGTAATGTATAGTAAATGTATCATAGTTCCAAGATGTTGAATCAGTGAAATATTATTTTTTCTTATCTTAATTAAAACATTCCTGTTCTTAACATACAGAGATTTCTAATGAAAGATTTTTAACATATAACAGCAATGGAAAACACAAAACATGAATTTCCGCGGCACACATCCGAAATGAATGCATTATCGAAAAAATGCAAAATAAAATGACACTGATTGCATATAAATAAAAATTTCTATTCTCGTTTTAAATTGCCAAACTATAATTCATGACATCGACTGAAGGTGCTTGATGGAATTTGAATTATTACAAATTTGTACGATTCCACATATTCCACTTTCGGCATATTCAGGCATTCTATCACACGGATGCAACTGAGGCACAATAAACAGCTAGCATCGTCAAGGCAAGAACTTTATGACAGCTAAAATAAATTCAATAATATTGACCTAATAATAATTGACGCAATTGCCTGTGATATGTTTCATTAACGATAAATTCTGTTAATGAGTCATTCTTGAAAGGATTTTACAACCTAATTATTTGTTGTGAAATCCTTTCAAGAATGAAATTATCCTGAAAATGCCGAAAGGCAAAACTCGGATCGTTAGTGACAAAACATGTGGAGTCGTACAAAGTTTTTAATATTCAAATTTGTTAAAATATGATTAAATATTTGAATGGATAATTTTCGTAAGGTTAGCTATTTGGGATTTTATAACTTGAAAGTCGCATAAAGGTCTAAGCCTCACGTTTAATCTTGAAGTGTATATCTCTCATGAGAAGCCATAAACTTGTCCTCTACTAGTGAGTGTGCCATTTTCCCGCCTTGGCGGTGCTTAGCGAGAACCTTTTTGTAAAAACAGCTAACTCCTTTCTATAGCACGCTTTGGTAGATTTTATGAGGGTTTTTCGAAAGAATCGCTTGCGACGCGTGTTTTATGGTGATATTTAAATTACTGTTTTCATCAAAGTTTGTGGTTTCCTTGGCTCAATGGAAATGTAAAATGTATTGAATCTTGACGCCATTGAATCGCTTTCGACCTTTTTGTATTGTATATAGAAGTTGGACCAGAATTTTCCTAAAATAGTGGCTTTTTTCGTTTAAAAAAACGGTATAGAATTTCTTTTGAACGGTTGAATTCCAATTCTATAATATATTAAACAGAACATCGCTATTAAAAAAAACAGTCGATCTGGAACTATAGAATAACGATGACTGCTGAAAACTCTTGAATAATTAGCTAGAATCTAAAAAAATTTAAGCGGGATATTTAAGTTACAAGTAAGAATAAGGCACATTCAACATAATAAGTTTTAAGCGCACGTTTACAAAATACACACGATGAAAATTGACTGTCCATACGGTAGGTAGCAGCCGATAGTCATTGAATTTGTGTATGTTGTAAACGCGTGTGGATTAACGTGCGTTTAAATCTCGTCATGTAAACTTACCCTAATTCATGATACACATTTTTTAGTACTTATTTTCACAATACATTTTTTGATCGGGGCAGTCAGTTGATAATGTTCGCGATTAGCGAAACCGGTCCTCATCAAAAATATTATTGTGGAAATAAGAACTAAAAAATGTGTTTTTATTATTTAAAATATCATGCCTATCCATCGAGAAGTGACAGTTAACACATTAAAAGTGATTATGATACACAATACAAGACACAAATTAACACTGATTTACTCGTTGAGACGGCTGTAATGATTCTAAATAAACGTTCAACTGATGAATAATCGGCGGAAACATTTTAAGCTGGCATTACTCTCTTGGTCTCTTTTATGATGGTGGTTGAACGGTTTCGCACATAATGGTGAGCGATATAACGAAAGTTTGATGAGAACGATTAACTCTAGTAGTGTTTTATGATGGAACAGTAAAAACAACTGAATTGAGAATAAGCTTAATGTTTGACTTTATCCGTGGAATTATTCTTGATGTTAGCAGTATATTTCAATATGTATATTAAAGTCGCGTTTTATTTTGTGAAGCCAAATATTTGAAATGTTCACTGTGACTTTCAGCCAATGTGTGTTTTTCTGTTTTACTTGGCGTTTCGTAGATTTAACGTTTTGTTTTACAGTTTAACGCTTCGGCTAATACACACTACGAAAACACAAAGGTATTAAAATAAATGTGTTGAAAATGTCAAAGTATATTCGGCTTAAAGTGTGTCAAAGTGTCAATCGGTCTTCTTTGAAAATAATATTAAAATAAGCTCGTGAACTTTTTCATTAATCGTCTAGCAAAAAATGGTAGTTTTGAAAACGAAATATTCCGATAAATCACGGTAAAGCAATTGATATAATAAATTATAGAAAAAGTTTCAAAATCATTATTGAGGGCACAATTTTTTATACACCGTCTTTATTTCAATTTTTAATCTAATGAAGTTATTCTATAAAACTTTTTTTTAAATAAGTTGTTCCTCTTCTCACTTAGAAGAATGTAAGGAAAAGAATACCACTATCAATTCTCTGATTTATGGATCGAATTGGAGTTGATTTGGAGCTTCAGATTCAATGTAATTAGACACCCGAGTAGAGGGCCGAAATTTGTATTAATTATATTATAATTATATCAATCGGCTTGTTAAATAATACTTAATCTTTTTTTTAAACAAATAAAACAAAATTCGTTTTGTTTAAGTTTTCATACTGATTTAATATCAGTTGATAATGCTCGTCAAACCAGTTGTGATCATTGTGATTTTAAATATGAACATGTTACTAAATAAAATGTGCTTTATTTTTTTACCGTTCTCTAAAAGGTGCCAATTTATATCTTGAAAGTGATCAATACTCAATATCGTTAAAAAACTGGACATAGTTGCTTAAATACACAGAAGCATGTGATATAATAATATCACTTTTAATGTGTTAATTGTCACTTCTTGGTAGAAAGGTATGATATTATAAATAATAAAAACACATTTTTCAATACTTATTTCCACAATATATTTTATGATAATTATTTTTCTTGCTTCTAATTTAGGCTTCTGTCACTTTTTATGCATTATTTAAAAAAAAATCTTGATGCAATGTCGTCATGTTACTTACATATAATATTAAAACATATAACATTAAGAAAAATAATTGATTTATGTTTAAATATATTTGACTTTCGTTTAAAATATTAGTTTTAATGAATACCCATGTTTTATTGTATTAAAAACGCATTCTTGAAATGTGTGTTGTTGATTATTGTTGTTTTTTTTTTTAATTCGCCGAACATCGAATGTCACATTGAATAGGTGTTGTATATTTGTTTTATCAAAAAACAAGTGAGTAAACTTAGGTTTCTTTCCAGTAACTATTATGTATTATGTATTAAAAACCAAAAATATTTTTTTTTTGGCAAATCTAAACATAAAACGGCATTTTTGTGAAATTGCAAATACTCAAAAGGAATGAATTACGTTTGCCTCATACGGATAGAACATTTTCTCGCTTTGAAATAACCTTTTGGCTCACATTTTGATGTCACCTTATTTTTTTATCTCGATGAAAAATTCGTTCTAAAAATATGCAACTGTTCTTACAACTTGATTTTTTATCTTTTGGAATATCCATTATGTGATTCAATAGAATGGGTTGTAAATCTAAATGTCAATTAACCTTGTCATATTATTGATAGTGTAAATATCTTTTCTTCTAGGCCACAGAAGCTTTCATATTATGCAACCACGGGTTCATTGTTCCGTTATATTACATAAAACACTAGCGTGTGAATAACATTTTTATTGTGTATACTGTCACTTCTTGGTGGAAAGTCATGACATATCATATAATTAAAACATATTTTTTTATTAATTCATGATATCGACTGAAGGTGCTTGATGGAATTTCAATATCAAATGTGAATTGTTACAACTTTGAACAATTCCACATTTTGTAGTACTTATTTCCATAATGTATTATATGATCAGAACCGGTTTCGCTCATCAAGAGCATTAGAATAATAGGCGTGTGTAATTATTTCTGATAGATGTCGATAAATACGTATTTTGCTTAATTGACGAATGCTAAATACGTTTGTAAATATTGTAAGATTTTTTTTTATTGTGTTATGCTTTGTTATAGAGTAAAATATTCTGATAATGAAAATTGAACGAAATAATTTTAGAGCCGTTGCTCGTATAGAAATGAGCCCGCTTATTGCGAATGCATGTATGAAAAGCTGAAAAAAAGCATCGGCCTTGCGTGGAAATTTTCGCTTTGGCGCCCTGCCCCCCTCGGTAGGGCGTCGTTGTTATGGGGCGTAGGGGCGGGTGACTTACTTGTGCGCGTCGGCAGTTAAATGCCTGCTTGACTGTGAGAATATTTGCGAAACGGTGAACGACAGATTCCAAAACTCAAATATAATATTAAAAAATGTTTACATTGTAAATGTATGGCATTTGTTTGTACAATCGCGAGCGACGCGTGTTTCGCTTTCCTTGCGACGCGTTTTCCGACTGCCTTTGGGCGGAAAAAATGTTTTATTTTTGGGCGCATCGTTAAAAATTCAATATGCCTTACCTGATAAAAAAATATATTTAAAACATCCCAGCACAGAATATAGATTTTTTGCTGGAAATAAAAGAAACAATGTAAAATTTAAATTGTTTAAATATGGTACATTTCCGCAAATTTTGTAACCTACAACCTACGTTTCACCATTAAAAGCAAGACAGTAAAAAGTTTGCATCGTTTTTATACGAAACGAATAAGATAAAAAATTTCATCCTTATATTGTTTCTAAATATCATTGCTATTATAAACAAATCAGTAGTTAATCAAAATTTGTTAAGATGTATTGTTAGTTTATAGCTTTAGGGTTTTTTGTGTAATTTATGTTTTATATAAGAAATCCTAATTGTTTACCATCTTTCAATTCTATTGTATACGTGTTATAAAAATCCTGTAGATACTGAAAGGAAAAACTTGTGTAGAGAGGGAGAAAACATATGAGATTGTGCTAAGTTTCATCAGTCCAAATTTGATAGTATAATTCCATCAAGCACCAACGGTCCATATCATTTATCATTGAAATAATATTATCATTTTAAAAGGAAAAATATTACTTTTGTAAACTAGTTGCGTTCACAACAATATTCGACAAAAATTGCAAATATCATTTACCGATCGCTATTCACTCAATACGCTTGATACTAAAAGCTTACTCTAAAATTAAGCTCACAAACACACACAAACTCTCTCTCACTGCACATTCGTTGATGAAGAAAGAAAGAGTTGTGTATAATGTAATGCGCTACGTGTTTATAGATAAATCAAAACAAATTTGATTCAAAAACAAAATATGTCGAAAAATAGTTGGACATACATCCATCAACACTAAATATATATAATATATATTTTTTTCCCTCATAGCAGATGTGGAAGCATAGAAAACGTTTTACGAGTGTAGTATTTTTTGTGTTTCATTAGCACTTTGTTTGACGTTCTTTTTCTTCGGGAATACTCACATTTTTTACCTATCCAAGTCTATTTTTAGTTTGCCGACGATTTTATACACTGAGTAATTAATATCTACTTTATTTTTATTCGAAAAATGATATTTTTTCGTTCACTTAAGAAACATTGTCAACTTTAAAATCAAACACGACGAAGCAAATTGAACCAATCGACGGCTTGAGATATAATATTACCAACAGAATAAGCTTTGACATTTTCAGCGAATATTTTATAGTCAGTATTTAAAATAAAGTTTTTGACTAGTTTTGAAAGCTCAGATATGAGTCTTTTGTGCTTTTCGGCTGGCTACAGTGAAAGCTCCCAACCGCTTATTGCTTAGAGATGCAGAATAAAAACTTTAATGGATGACTTCAAAGGTTTTCGTTTGTGTGAGAAGCATTACCAAAAACACCAGACGCCTTATTGGCGAAGGGTGAGGAGACCAACGGTAAGGTTTTGACATTCGCTTTGTCGATGTTTTGCATACCAAATGCTATTATAATAATTGTGCAAAAGGTTACTTATAAACTACAGTTACGAAAATAGTACTTTTATATGCTTCTAAAAATAGTACAGTGAAGAATGTTTTTAATACCTTATTCAACCTAATACGTTATACACATAAATGAGACGTATTTAATATTCCTTTCAATAATGGATAATGGGTAAAGTGACGCTTAAGTAACCTTATATTTTATTTATCAGTAAGGATTATATTACAGTGTAATTACATTTCTAATGTAAAATGTATATATTAAGGAATATGTTGGGATCATATAAATATATGTAGAGTATTTCAAAAGAATTTTCTTCCGGCAAGTTTCTATTTCCGACTATATCAGTAGAAGGTAAAAAGACAAGAATAGGGTTTCGAAAGCATTTGCTAATATCGTGATGTATTATTTTTGGCTGTTTTGTAATAATTTACGAAAAATTACCATTTTTACTACCTTTGGTATAAATCGGTAAATTGTCTTTAGGTTAGATTTCATAAATTTCAAACGTTAAATTTATGATATCGATTGTAGGTGTTTGTTGGAATTTCAATATCAAATTTTAATTGTTGAAACTTACATTCCACTTGTTTGATCACTAACGATCCGAGTTTGGTCTTTCAAGTGCACCAGAACTGACGGAAAAAAATATGTATGGAATCGGTCAATGTTTCAACAATTCAAATTTAAATGTTGTATGCACAGTGGATCTTTTTCTCTAATATGTCGTCCTCTTTCATTATAGTTCCGGCTAAACAACTATAAGATTTTTTTAAATTATACAGCATTCATCATTTACTGGGCTATCGTTATCTTAGATTTTTTTGATTTGTTATTGAGAATCCGTCACAAATGTTGCCTTGATCGGTCGTTTTTATTGAAATTTTTACATCTCGCTCAAAAGTAAGTGCTACTGGATTGAACCACCATTGCTATTCCGTCACAAATATTACTCTAATTGACAGATAAATTTCTAGTCACGGCAATTCATAAGTGTCATTTTAATTTACCAATTGTGATCCAATTCAACTATTTATGTAAAAAAAAAAGCTGAAGTTATATGTCTGCAAGTGTTGAATTACGTAATGATCATATTTCCGCTGATGACTCACATAAGTCAAGGCCCATTTTTGCTTGTTACTTTGCAACGTGAATTATTCCGGTTTGCGACATAAATTAAGTCTATTACGAAGAAAACCTCTACTCCAATTGAGTGACTAAAAATAATAATGAAAGACCTTCTCACATATATCGTTTCCTTTTCCGGTCCTTTGAAAAACAAAGAATGAGAGCTTTCAATATACCTACGGAATAATTATTAGAGACACTACTATTTATTGAGACTTTCCGTTATTCCACTGTAGCGTCAGTGAGATAATTACGCTATTGTTATGTCTGACTATTTTATAAGGCTAAACTTATCTAGTATATTATATGTAAGTATTGAATATCCGTAACATACCCAGTGGCGTAAGTTTGGTATATGCTTCGTAACTATTATATATATATATAAATATATATATATATCTGTTATGTGTAATATATAAAACTGCGCAAAGCTTAGTTCGTGAAATTATGGCCCCCTTTTTATTCTATAGGAATTATAGATTTACTAGTTAGTTGAATTGTAAATTTTGTTGCTTTCATATAATGATGTAAAAAAACAAACTGATTAATGACTAATAACTGACACATTTCGAGGCATTATTATTCAACAGTTTTTTTTGGTTTATCGGTTCATATATATACTCAATTTTTTCTTAAACTTTCACGTAATTATTTTCCAAGTAAATCTGTTATGTGGTATGATAGAAAATTGATTTTTTTATTTGATCTCCGATCACACAGATATTTTCATTACTAGTTATTTGAGGTAAAAAACATCGGAATCCTTAGATGACATGAATTTCTAGTATGTTTAAAACACTGGAATGAAATCTATAAACAAGCAATGCACAAACCTTCCCTAATACTGAATAAATCAAAAAGTCATAGCATATTCGATTTTATTTGAAAAAACTGTTATCCAAAAAATATAGTTATCCATGTAAAAATAAATCAATACATTTATGTTAAGTTAAAGTTTTTATTGATAAACTACAACAACAAATTAAACCAGTGAAACTTTACTACTCATTGAAATCAATGATTTGCAAAATGTCATTAGAAATTCATATCATCAATGTATTTATAACACAGTTTTGTTAAGATGGTACCTAGGTACCTATTTCAAATACCAATTGTTCTTGATTAGATTCAAAGTAATCGATTTGGGTGAGTACTATATAAAAAAAAATCATTCATCGAAAAGTTTATTCCAAAACCAAATTTAGTTTATGGACAATTGAAAGAATGCAAAATGTCATTCTCAAAATGTGACACGGTCGTAAGAGTTTTTGTAATGGTTAAAAACTTTTCGTGGAAAGAATATATTTTAAAAGTTTCAAACACTTCGTATCCTTAATGTAAAAATATACAAAGAACATGCATACAATTTCAAAAGAAACATTCATTTTTATACATAGATTGTCGTTGGGAATACATTGTACTTAAATAAATTTAAAAAAACTGATTATTAGTATTTATTTAAAACGTTTATTGTTTAATCATTTTTTATATTAATTGAACACTTTGATTATTTGATTTGAATTGTTATAATTGTGTACGATTCCACATGTTTTGTCACAAACGACCCGGGTTTCGCCCGTCGGCATCTTCAGGTATTCCATCACACGGATGCAACAGAACTGACTGTCAATACCTGAAGATGCCGAAGGGCGAAACCCGGGTCGTTTGTGACAAAACATGTGAAATCGTACAAAATTACAACAATTCAAATTTGATATTGAAATTACATCAAGCACCTTCAGTCGATATCATAAACTTTGATTATTGTTTTACAGTGGAACAATCTGCGATTACAAATTTACTAATAGGAATATAATGCATAGGAATTCCAAGAAAAATATAAGTAAATTATAAATAAGAAAGACAGGAAAATTTTTGGTTGTTGTTGAACATTGTCAGATTAATCATTCTTTTCGGGTGTATGTTTCTTCTGGTAATGCCACTGAGTTCCAAACAATGAAGCTTTTATCTTCAAGCTATTATGTTCATTCATTTCGTTCTTCTGTTCCATTATAGCCAGTAAATAAATACTACGGCAGAGTCGAGATCCATTCTGCGTGAATGTTTCCAATTATTGTTTTATGTGCGTATACGCATTATTCGATGGCAATATCACTTTTTGTATTCATTGGCAAATAAAATAAGCAAACCCACGGCGCATGTTCCCGAGCTTTAGACGAAGACAGATTCCCCGCATGAATGTTAATAAAATTTGATCGATTCGGCGATACGCAGTTTGGTCGTTTTACGCTCGCATATTCTGTGATGTTTTATGTATAATATTTTTTTATATCGGCTTGTATCGGCGTATATTTACATTGTCTTCTCGTAAGAATTCAGACGTAACATTTTTTCACGTAACAATGTGTTTTATTCTCGACGTGAAACAAAAAAACATGCTACAAAGAAAGCGATTGTTGTTCTTGAAACAATTGATGTATTATCCAGTTTTTCATTTCGAATTCGGTGTCGGTTTTCATAAGAAACGTGACACGATTTCCATATTTTTATCTTGGTATGATTAACAATGAATTATTTTTTGTGAATACATGAAGTTTGTTTCAAATAACATTGTAATACAAAAAATATTTACTGCAGTTTTTTAAAAATAAAACGCAATTCATTAGAGTAATTTATTCATTATTTTTTTTGTTAAGTTTAACTTATCGAAAGCATTATCGAAGGATAACAAGACTGCTTATTAAATCACTTGTATATAATTACTAAATACCTAAACTAAATTTTCCAAGAAATACGAAAACAATTAAGTGATTATTACACAAATAGTGCATAAGTAAAATTTATTACACGGTGAAAAAATAGCAATGTATTTTAGTTCTACAACATTTTTTATAAGATATTGTTTATAGCTTTTTCAGTTCACGAATTTATACTCATTAGAACTTTTATAGACAAAAATTTATTACACAATATATCTTTAAGGAACTTTTAGAAACAATTACTAAGCTGTAATCAAAAATTAGGCTTAAAAAACGTTAATTGTATCGAGTCCGTGTTGCTGTGATTATCGTCGATGTAATATTCACGCATGACATTCCTTGCGGTAGGGAAAGCGAAGCAGTTATAGCTCAGTACGCCGATGATACTGCTATTTTATCAAAATCTCGTAAACGGCAAAGTGCTGTCACACAAGTCCAGCTATTGGCTGATACCATAGCGGACTGGTGTGAAAACTGGCGAATTAAAATCAATACCGAAAAAAGCGCTGCAGTTATGTTTTCAAAGGGTTTCATTAGAAAACCCAATTTCGATTGCATTCGTATGCAAAATACAGAAATCAAGTGGTCCAATACTGTCAAGTATCTAAGACTCACTCTAGACAATAGGCTAAAATTCTATGAGCACACCGCGATTAAAAAACGTCAAGCTTATGGTGTAAAAGCTAAACTAAACTTTATGCTCAATGTGAAGAGCAAGCTTACTCTCAAAAGCAAGCTGCTCCTCTATACAGCTATAACTCGACCAATTATGGTGTACGCTACTCCAGTGTGGGCTTATGCTCACCAGAAGCATCTGAAGACACTTCAAATTGTTCAAAATAAATCATTGCGACAAATTTGTAATGCCCCGTGGTACGTTCGCAATTCGCTGTTACATAGAGACTTGAAAATGCCTACAATTCGAGAGTTCGTTCGTGAAATGTCTCGAAACTTTCACAGCGATATAGGCAAACATTATAACCCTACAATTTCGTATCTACATAATTATGATGAGACAGTACCGAGTAATCGTCTAAGGCCGAGAGCGGTTCTGCTCGATGACCCGCCATAGGTTTGTTGTTACAGATCTTAATCCCAACATGGACACCCTCGGCATCTGAAAATGACTTTCTAATTTTATTTCCTTACGTATTGTATATGCATGCGTGTGGCTGTGTGCACGCGTATGCATGAGTGAATGTAATGCGTATGGTGTCCGTATGAGCTGCACTCATTGTGGGTTCCAAGGCTCAGCTGCGACCTAATGTTGTCAACAATGACACAACAATTACAACCAGTTAAATCTATTTATGAGAGATGGAGGAGACCTGAAGAGCTCTGATGCTGACGCGTCATAGATCTTAACGCTCCATGAATTTGATATCCCAAAAAAAAAAAAAAAAATCGTCGATGTATTCGTGAAAGATTTATTGGGATGAAATCGTTGTAATAAGAGCCTTTGTCTTCCATCGATTTATCGTTTTTATTTAAAGACTTGAGCTTTTTTGAGCGATATAAAAGAATTCCTAAATCTATCCAATTCCGAAAACAAGGTGTAGCGAGTGTGAGGTTAGCTTACCAATATTCTTGTCTTAACCTTATGTCTAATATCTCCTCCAATCTCTCCGTTAAAGAGAGGTTGAGCTAATGAGTGATAAACAGTTCTCGCAGGAAAACTTGGGAACTCCACGTTAGGAGAAAATGTTTATTTTTAAAAATCGGCAGTAGCTGTTAGAAAAGTTTTCCAATAAAATATAATGCGTCTTGACCTAGAATTGTCAGTTAACGCTTCATAAGCGCTTATTCTAGTATTTATTATCGAAATGTGCTTTGAAGTTAGCGATCTGTAAAATTTTATTGTACAGTATCAATTATTATCATTCCTTTTTTTAACAATAGCAGGTATTTATGCAGGTATAAAATTCAAAAAAGTTTTTTTGATGTCATGTTTCAACGAAATTTGAGTGATTTTGCCAACGTTATTATATATCTTGATCAATTATTAATTCAAAAATGCATAGCTAGCATTAGATTGACTTAGCAAAGCTATAGTTACACTACGTAATTGAAATAATACACATTCCTTTTTTTTAATAGTTAAAACTTTGCACGATTCCGCATGTTTTGTCACTAACTTACCGGGTTTCGCCTTTCGGCATCTTCAGGCATTCTATCACACGTATGCAAACAGAACTGACACACAATAAACAGTTAGCATCGTTTATATACCAAAAGATTTAATCAAAGAAAAATCACAGGGGGTCTGTGGCTATGAAATATCAATAATATTGATTTAATAATGATTAAATTCAATTGCCTGTGATACGTTTTATTAATTCCAAATACTGTAAATAAGTCTTTCATAAAAAGATTTTACTACAAATAAATATCAGCTATCATTAAAATGCAATTGGTAATTTTTAGACTTAGAAATACCTACGTATTTCTAGTTGGCTTGTAAATTATATAAATAATACATGTTATAAACAATATGTCATCAAAAAAAAAACTGTATTTGATTGTAAAAAACATTAAGTATACAAAATGCGCCTAGATGAAACCTCATTAGGCTTTTTTGATTCGACCAAGAATTATTATGAAGCAATCGGTTAGTAACTATTTTTAATTCATACCACATTTGGGGTAAACGATACATAACCTAAAACGCGTATTTTTCTTGTTAGAGAAAACATCTTTAACTCCAGACGATCCTCTGGTGGTTTAAAAGAACGGCGTACCAACGCCATTTATTATGTGAAAGATTTATAACAAAGAGTGACGTTTAAGTATATTTCTGAGTAGCATTTTTTTATATAAGTACGTGGGCATTGATCTCAGGTAGCCGAAATATATTGACCATACCTCGTAAGCATGCCCAGAGTACGTGGATCGAATTCGAAATCGGGAATTTCACCAAACCACTTTTCACTAAGCATGTTACGTTGGCGCTGAAATTCACTTGTAAGATATATATATTCTTTTGTTCCTAAATTGCAAGTAGCACATTTTTTTACAACAGCAACAACGGCGGCTTTGTAGCGCTGGTTTTTTTGCGGTTTAATTTTTTATAGTATTAAGTCCGTATTTTAAGCGGCGAACAGCGGTTTATAAAGTGTTTTTGTAAATTTGACTGAAGTCATATGAGGCGAGTGTTTAAAAATTATATAATCGTTTATAAGTTCGTATTGTGCTTGCATGTCTATGACGACTAGATACTCTCTAATCGCGAATTTTTTCAATCCTTAAATTCGGGACAAATTGATATAGTGTAATTTAGCGATTCTCTGGTAAATGTCTGTATGTGTTAATCAAACCAATGCTTCCAAAAGTTTTTTGATGCCGCAGCCCATTTAATCTGATAAAAATTGGTGCGGACCTCAGTTTGTGAAGCATTAATTTAGAACTTTACGTGAATTATGCTAAAATAATGTTTGCAATTGTAAAATAAGTAAAATAATACAGATTTTATCTCTTTTTCTACTCGGAATTGGAGTCATGAAAAAAGAGCAACTAAGACTACTTTTTGATTAGACCAGTTTGAAGAATATCTCAATGAACAATTTGTCGAATTAACTGGTTGATCTTTATTTTAATGCACATACATAGAAAAGGTAGGAAAAAACCTAACAAAAATCAACTTTTTTAGTCGAATTTGAGTTTTTGGTCGATGTCGCAGTTTTGATTTTGTTAAATTAATTGAATATCAAATATTCAAACAATTTTTCGTTGATATTTTATTAAAATCTGACTGTTTAAAGGGAGTAGAACAAATTTTTGCACAAAATTGGGAAATGGCTTAATTGTGTAATTAGAAAAAATCGCAAGAATTTTAAATAACCCGATTAATGCTGTTTTAAAAAAATAAAGACATTGAATTAAGCAAATAAGAAAATTCAGGCAAAAATCCAAATGGCTTTAGTCATTTATCTACCCCTTCACATTTTCTTCGTGTAAATAATTGAACTTTCGAATGGAATTCAGATATTAGGCCCAAGGGGCGACACGACGCAGCGAACAAGTATGAATGGCCTCAATGTTTCCCATTTTTCTGAAAGTTTCAAAAATCCGAGCGTCATGAAGTTTTGTCACCGATAAGTTTGCAGGAGAAGTAATATTTTGTTTCGCTTTTCTCCGTGGAATCTCACTGGGGAGTCAACCGAGGAAATTCAGATGTTTTGTTTTTTAAGTGATGATTAACTTCACATTGAAAATATTTAATAAAGCATATAAGATCATTCAATAATAAAAAAACAGATTCACAATTTGCCAAACACTTTATCAAAGAATCGCATAATATAAATTTAAGCTCAGCGACTACGTGTTTACATCTTTTTAATAAAGGTCGCAAGATGGCGGCTTTGTAACAGCTGGAAATCTATAGATATCAATTATCACACGAAATTTTAAACGAATAGACAAAATCTTTCGCTGCTCCTCAGACCATTGTGAGGGGCTAAAACGTTTCGGTAATAAATCATCTCCGGGTAGTAGTTAAGCTTATTTTAAGTGCAGCTTGTTTGCCTAGTTAAAATTTACATTTAGTCAATTTTTGCTAGCTTGATATAAGCTAGGTTGTTAAAACAGAAGAGAATGTGTATTGTATACTTTGTCTATACAACTATATATATAAGCAAATGTACAATTAAACATAGTTCTGACGATGGCTCAAGTTCAAGTGGTTCATGAACTAAGAAAACAATTAACAGACAACTATACAATATACATCCAAATAAGGTAAATAAATTTAAAAATACAATTTTATCAAGCTCTAAGTAAAAATTTGAAATAGACAATCGCTAAAATTCATTAGGAAAAATTACGAGTAGGAAATTTTTCAATATCACTATAAGATTAAATTTGACAAAGTTGTTCTCTTCTTTTGTACTCATCTAATATAATATATTATTATAAATTATCTAGGGTAAAAATATATTAGATCTTAAAGATATGGTCTTAAAAATTATTCATCAAAATATCATATTTATGATTTAAATACAGAAAAAAACATCTCTTAATATAGTCTGTGACTTTTAAGTGTCAATTGTCACTTCTTGGTGGAAAGGTATTATTTTTAAACTATTTTATCTATTGTTTTTATGTTCCAACTTTTTGTCGTGTAGTGGTTGTGATACGAAAGCTTTTACAAAAAAAAAATATTCTCGTGCCGAGCTTTTTTTGTTATGTATGATTATAAATATCTATTCTAGAATAATAAAAGATTATCAATCGAATGATTGCCAATAGCGTCTAAATACTAGAAAAATTTCTGTGAAAGGAATGCCGTTCATACAACAATGACGCCTTTAGACTCGTTGCTTTAAGCGGGATTTGACTTATGGAAATCAATTATTTTAAATATAAAAATACATTGAAGACACGATATCTTCGATTGGAAATATTATTACATAAACAGAATTGAAACGAAATTTGTTTTTATCACTTGAAACGTGAATTGAAAACAGCTTTTTTATTTTTGCAATAAAATTCGCGGTATGTGAGGTATCGCCGTACATACACCAGCAGTTAAAGGTTTATATACAGATTTACATTTCTGTCTGAAAGTTACCTTGCCTTTTATATACCGTGGAGACGTCATAAATATGTGTTAATAGTTTCAAGGCATTTTAAGAATCTAGTTTATTTTTTTATTTTAACTTTAAAGTTAGACTAAATAGCTTGCTATTGCTTCTTACATGATTGCAGTGAATCGGTATTCAATTTATATTTCTTATAGCTGTATCCCATTCCATATGTCTTTAAGTTGCCATAAATTGAAAATTTATTACAATATTTAATTTATTTAAGATCATCATAAATTTATCGTCAACATTTGATATTGCGAAATTATTTGCGGTGAAAACTACGTAGCTTTAACTGATGACATTTTGAAATGTATTTACGAAAATATGAAATAAAAGGCTTGACTCTTTTATAAAGATTTATTGTGTATTGTTAGTGAATCATGATAGGTCAGGGGTGGGGGTGGAAATCTGTTAGGGGGTGTGATATCGAGAAAGAATTCGTAAGCATTGTATGCCATTGTGTCGTTATTAAATTCCAGGAAACGCATTCAATAACGTTTGTAAACGATATGGAAGCTGCTGCTACCAATTCTATTGAAGGTGTCGTCAACAGTAGCGAGTTTTGTCCGTTTTGCCCGAAATCCTGTCAGATGATATTAATGTTATTTTATTTGTAAAAATGCTCACAAACAATATTGATCATGTGACAGAATATTGGAGCAGACACTTCTGACATTTACTAGCTGTTGGTGTAGTCTATGTATTTACGGGGTAATATTACAAAATTGGAATACCAAGCAAAAATGTCTTTCGCGGCTCCTCAGACCATTGCGAAGGGCTAATACATTTCTGTAATAAACCATCTCCGATCAATATTTAAGCTTATTGAAATTGTCGGCTGTTTCATTTTTTTTTTTTTTAGTTTTATTTCTAGCAGGAAATAAGCTAGGTTGTTGAAGCAGGAAAGAAGATGAATTGTGTACATTTTCTACACAGCTATATATAAAATATTATAGATAAACAAATATTCGTTTAAACGAAATAGCTATCAAATATATCTTGTAAAAAAAATGTTGTAAATATTGCTATTTGTCACTGTGTTATAATGGAGCTCTACCAAGTGAATGCCAATTCAATCAATAAAAATAAATAGTGTATTTCGATTTTTCTAATATATTATATTTACTATGTTGTTTGTTGACTAGGGTTTATTTGATTAAATTTATTCGTCATTGATAAAAACTGTATATATGTGTACACTGTGTCTTAGAACGACCAAATCGATGCAAAGAGATGCGAAGTGGCTCGAAAATATCAATTGAACAGTAATGTAATTTATGATATCAACCGAAGGTGCTTGATGAAATTTCTATATCAAATTTTTGAATTGTTACAACTTTGTACGATTCCACATGTATTGTCACTAACGAACCGGGTTTCACCTTTCGGCATCTTCTGGAATTGTCAGTTCTGTTGCATCCGTGTGATAGAATGCCTGAAGATGCCGAAAGAAGAAACCCGAGTCGTTAGTGACAAAACATGTGGAATCGTAAAAAGTTGTTACAGTTAAAATTTGAGCAGTAGTGGTTTGTTTTGATTTATTAAGCTTCACATCGCTTTACACCACTTCAAATCGCGTCTCAACGGCAGTCTTAATATTTTTAAACATCAAATCACTTAAAAGAACTCAAAGTTAACAGACATCATCAACACGCAATCAACGATTAGATAAAAACATTGATCTTCCTTGGGAAGAGAACGATCTAATCGCAGGGCAAAAGCTTTCATGATAAAAAATAATTCTTGTTGCCCACTATTGTAGTTTTTCAGTTTACGACTTACAAATGTTGTAGTGGCTATTTTTTTTTGATGATAAAATGTATCAGTCTGTGAAAAAGATGTTTAATTATCTGGAGTATTCTCAAAATCTCTCATCCTCGAACCAGAGATAATAAAATGGTTGTCTTTGTTTTCGTGCGGGTAAAGTTGGTAGCACTCCTGCCTGGGCACCACCTGGCACGCCTGTGTGAGCAGTGAATGAGGATTTACCAAGACGCGGTGCATTTCCTTTGATCCTTTGACGTTTCCCCATTCCAAGATATTCTTTTGTGCTCGTGCCAAGATACACCAAATTGACAAGATGATACCGGACAGTTCGTCGTCTATGCAACAATTTTTTTTTATCATTCTAGTAGTATTTTAATTAGTTATAGTACTTGTGAATAGGTGTTTCTTTTACTTCTGCAATTCAATTAAAAATAGGTTTCATTTATAAATTATTTTTTTTATTGATAAATTTATTTGTCCACTTGATATATTACTAATTGTGATACGTGCTTCGTCACTTTGAGAAGCATCTTCAGACTTACACTTAGAAATTTATTTTATATCGTTGACTTTTTGTCGAAGATAAATTTATGACACAGTGAAAAAATAGCAATGCATTTTAGTTCTACAAAAATTTTAGTTTGAACTATAGAACGATAGTTTCCACGATGGCGTGAGCCGAAATAGATGTCAAGTATATCTTATAAAAAAATTGTGGAACTTAAAATACATTGCTATTTTTTCACCGTGTTATAATGGAGTTCTACCAAGTAAATGCCAATCCGATCAATTAATTGAAAGTAGTCGAGCCAGGCAGTTCTTTTCAAACGATTAAAGCTTAGTCTTAAATTTATAAAAATGATGACACGTGATGCTCGTTGTCAATCGACATCAAATGTTCAAATGAAATAGTGCAGCCAAAAAAAATTTTTTTTTAAAGTTCTAAGCCAGTTGTTCAAATTCCTATGAAATTCTTTGATATTGAATGTTTAAATTGATAATTCTGTGATTTGATTATTCAAAAAATATTTTTATCTGAAAAACTATTGACGTTTAATTGATATCGACTATGTTTACAATATAGTATTTCGTCCAAGCGTTTAACGTTTAAAAAAGCATATCTATTACTTTTATTGTCCCTGAAGAATAATGTGACGCTTTATAATAAATGAAAATTTCAAATAAGTATATTGAATGCGAATTGTTAGTAAAGCGTGATTTTTTCCGATTGAGTTCCTCATGCCACGAGGCACAAATCTCGAGCTGGAAGTATATCCGGTCAAATAAAAGAAAAGCACCCGGATACCGCTGGAAGTCATCGATTTTCATTTCCACAGAAACCTGAATGGGTGTACTGGATCAATCTTTTGCTGATTCGATTTATTTGGAAGGGATAAATAATAGACACATTTTTTTACCGATATTTTATTTGTCATAATGAAAATATTACACGGTCGAAAAACAGCAATTAAGATTCAAACATTTTAACATTCGCCGATTCGTTTTGTTGACAGTTTGAATATGCAAGAATTGGAAACTTAAATTGTCAATGATAGATGGTGCAAATACCTTTTGGTAAAAAAAATTAACGAATATTCGGTCACTCATTCCTAAGAGATTCTCTTGACAGCTTCTTTATCTACAAAGTTAATTAAAATTACCAATTGATAACTAAGTCTCTTAAAATGTAACACGTGTTTCTTCATACTGAAACATCCTTAAATGTCTCTATTTATAAATAATTAACGATCATACTGACGATCAAAAGAAAAATAATATTTTTTAATACTGCAATTGCTTCAATAAACAATAAAAACGTTTTTATATCAACTAGCGGCATCTATACTTAGAATTCATAATGTAAACTTCAATTCCAATTGTATATCACATTTCGAAATTTGATGCTATCGTCTAAAGTAATTTGAGTCTGATAATTTAATATCAAATTGCCGTCAAAACTTTCAATCAAAATTACAAGTTGTATATCATATTAATTTACATTCACTATTACGTTTGTAGCCCAAACACAAATTCCGTTGAACCACAGATCGTTCATTCCTCACATAAATGCTATTGAATATATATAACGACTACCCAGATTCTATATTTCAATTCAAGTATTTTAGACGAACAATTCAACAGTCATGGCCCATTTAATAGTGATCGGGCATATAGTACAACGTTTTAATTAAATTTCTTTCAAAGGCTGATGAGTTGGTTTTTAGCATACGTATATTATAATTGGTTAATTTTTAAAATGGCCGATCATAAAGAAAGAAATATTGTCCATAGTGTTTTTCTTTAGTTGTTATAATTTTAAAATTCAAACGTCGTACGATTTTTCTTTTACATTATGCTCCAGTTCACTGCCTTCTAGAGATTCAGCTTATGAAAATAATATACAACTGACAGCTTTGTTTATGAAGTGATAAATATTTATGACACTGTAGTGTCGTTGGAGATATATTATAGTTTTGTTTTAATATATATTATATACCTAAATCCAAGACACGCGGCTTAAGAAAGAAACGAGTATATTCTTGGAGACAGTCAACGTGCACTGCGATTCGTAAGGAGTGTCCGTAAATTATACGACTCTTTTATTGCGGCCATTAGAGGGAGGATTTATTTTATTCATCGCAGGAAAAGCCCGATTCCTTTTTTTGTTACAGTTTTAACCGCTAGATTTTGTCACACAGCAATTACACGTATAATTAAATTGCTACCCAATCAAAACAATACGTAACAGCAAACACGGATAAATAAATGTCTGATTACATAATCTCAGAATTCAAAGCCCTTTATTTTTACCGTTGTTTGACGGTATTGACACACTAAAAAATATTATTATAAATGACTATCGCTTAAAATTTTTACTAGTATATATGGCTCAACTTTGCCGTGATATAGCGCTAACATTTTGATTTTAGATGTTGGCTTTGCAATGATGAAAACTAATGAAAAATGTCGAAAATATCACCGTGTATAGAAATCATGTAACACCCTTAAAATATAGTCCATCGATATATATTATATTATAATATAATAATAATAATTTCAATTGATTGAATATGCCATTTTATTAATAATAATGTATAAAGTTGAAAGATTGAAATATCACAGTCAATCTAGAAATAAAAGTCAGATTAGTTTGTATAAATTTCACATCTATACGGCTCCCTTAGGTTAGAATTCCTAAAACGGATTAACGTACAGATTCAAACATATATTTTTTGGTTATATAATATATTCATAAAAACAGATATTTGTGCCTTTCGACATGCAAAACTTGATTTCATTCACAGCAATTTATATACTAATAGCGATCCTACAGCATTCTATGATTGTCTGAAAATTCGACACCATATTTTTGCATTAGTTGAATATATTATCGTGTGCTTATTCGGCGAGGATGTTTTGATTCTCGGTTGCCGTGTGCTAAATCAACATCATGTAAATATCATAACGTTATGCAATTGTATGGTGTTGCGGCCTGCATTGTTTTCTTGATAGTGCACCGCAAGGCATGCAACATTGTTTATGATACCATAGACATGCATTTGTAAGAGTTATAACTGCGTTCTTTGAAATGCATACTTAATAAGCAACCCTGGAGTAATGAAGTGTACTATATTTACACGTTATCGGAGGCCTTTGCTAACAAATTAGTTTTAATTTTTTTTTATATATGAGGATAAGGAACAGTTCGGATTGCAAACAAAGCGTACAACAAACACTATCGCGAACTATATTGAAGTTCAGACAACGAACACATTTTCGGATAACGAACTAAAACGATCTTTGTTATCCGCTTATTCTACCCGTAAAACTAGGTTGGTGAGTTAATAAAAAAATCAGACAGCGAACACAATCTAGTAACAGATTATGTTCGATAATCGATCACCCACTGTAAAAAAGATGTGCGTGCATTATTAAATTAGAACAAAACAAACAAAAAAACAAACAAAATATTTTTTTAAATAGTTTAGAAGTCAGTTTTATCGAAATCATTCTATTGATATTGGTGTCAGTGTTTATGCAGAAGATTTTTTCACCGTTTTAAAAATAATGATTTCCGCATTCCGGAAACATATTTTGAAGGTTTCTTTTTATTATGAAAGACGTTATGATTTTTATTACATCGTTGAGAGCCGTACATTTTTACGGCAATTTTATACCCCCTTTTGCGTACAAGACAATAACAATTATCATTGCTTATATCTGATATCAATTTTATCTTCCTGTATATATTAATGGGGTTTCGTTGGATTTTTTGGCTCAATATGATGTAATAAAACATTTTCTTTTAAGAACTCTGTACCCTTCATTACGTTTTCTTTAGCCTGCATTTCCTGTGGAGGCTAGTAAAGAGGTCTTATATAACCGGGATTATATTTTAAGATCTGACCGTTCACAAATAATTTAAAGAATAAGCTTTATATATATAAATAGTCGACCAATGTTGGAAATGTTTGAGTACGGGCCATTTTCTCGAATGAGTAGCATCCTAAAGAAATGTCTTTTATTCGAACCAAAGGAAATATCTGAATATTTTTTATTGTATTTAATCATGTCCGCTCCTAGTGTATCTGCGATTATGTGATCATTTCATGGAGCTTATATCAAAATACATTGCTGTAAAAAAAACCGCGTAGTAGGTCCATCTCTGTTTTTTTCAGAGGTGATAATAAAAGATAATGACTACAGCATAGTTTCCCAACTTGGGGGTCGCGAAGGGTTTTTTGGGGGGTCGCAAACTTATACGGTCAAATAAATAAATATTTTTTGTATGCTTTTGGATTGTATGGGGGGTCGCGGGTCACATGGATTTTATGAAAAGGGTTCGCCACCCGGAAAAGGTTGGGAGACTATGGACTAGAAGCTAGCTTATCGCTTTTTTTCTTCGAACAATGATCAATACATCGATTCAAAAAAATAATTCTACGAAATAGTCCGTACTGAGGTTTCCGTGAAAATCTTTGATGTAACCAACGACGTTTACTACTCGGTTACTGGTTCGACCTGAAATGCTATATAAATGAATAAAATGTGTGTTTTTTTTATAACAAACACATTATTGTACTATAAGGTGTTATTAACACAAATTTCACTGCTTTAATATTCACAGTTTTTTTTTTATATAATAATTGAATACTGTACACAAATTTGTGTACAGAAATACATTCATATAATCGATAAAATGCGGCACCTTCGAAAATTCACAATAATCTGGATAATTCTAATTATCAATTATAATAAATAACATGGGATTTCTGTGATATTTAGTTTACTTCTCTAAAATATCATTGAGAAATATACATACAATATTTTGGTATTGCGTAGTGAAACGATTCATGAATGCGGTTGAATTATGTTCTGCTGTTGACATTCTATTCAATGATATAGTTTAGAAGTTTAATGTAGAATAATGCACTTGTTTATGTGTGTGACGGTGTAATTAATGCACATGCGGGTGATAGCTTCCACGACTTACTTTGTTGTTGGCAATACGCCCTCTATACGATAGTTTCTCAACCCTTTTACACCCGCAGACCACCAAAAATTTCAAAAATGTTTTGCAGACCATCAACATTGGATTAAAATAATAAATATTTATATATTTGATTTTTTATTCAAAACAATTAATTTCAATACCTTAAGGCATAGGGTCCCAACCTTTTTCAGGTGGCGAACCCTTTTCATAAAATCCATGTGACCCGCGACCCCCCATACAATCCAAAAGCCAAGCAAAAGTGAATATTTTTTTAGTTGACCGTATAAGTTGACGACCCCTAGGTTGAGACCCTATGCCTTAAGGAGTCCACAGCTGCAAAGTATTATCTTGAAAATAGGAGTATTTCCTAGAATTTTGGCAATTCTACAGTGTTGTATCGTCATTAGTTTGATTTAAGCTGTGAAAACTGTTGTAAATAAAATAAATATGATTATATTATACTTTTCTCTAAAGAAAAAGATACAATTGACTCTTTTCGGGAATTAGATGAATCTACCTGGAATGAGACGATTTCTAAATAGTCCTATACAAATTCAAGCGAATACAAAACAGATGTGAAATAAATTTTATTATTTGAAATTTAAGAAAAAATTTGCTGTTCACGTAAACATTTTCGCGGACCACTGGTTGAGAGACTAGGCTCTATACGTCTATACTGCCAACTGAAACAGGGACCGTAGTACTTTGTATATTCATTACTCGGCTTATACGGTATAAGAGTTCCAAAAAATCGTAGAAAAGAACATCCGGAGCTCATGCAAAATCATTTGAATTGGTTCTGGATTACACTATTTTTAAAAATAGCGGGAAAATTTCCCGCGTAAGTTTACTCCTGTCCAACGATTTCCGCTTGTAATTCAGAACATTCTTTGAAGTTACAATGGAGATTTAGCGAGGAATTTGTCTTTATCAGTCGCCCAATCTCTCTTTTTAGGGACACCGTTGGCTATTCGCTCAATTTCTCAACTGTTTTCACATTTAATAAAATGACTACGGGATTCTGATAAGAAATTCACCCTAGCGATTAGGTATTAGGTCAGGGCTCAGCAACTATTTGGGAGACTGAATAAAAAATTCAATTAAAAATTTTATTAGCATAAAAAGTGAGTAAAAGCTTTAGAACTTTTCAAAAAAAACTTTATACATATATAATATTTATGATATCGACTGAAGGTGCTTGATGTAATCAATATCAAATTTGAATTGTTACAACTTTGTACGATTCCACATTTTTGTCACTAACGACCTGGGTTTCGCCTTTCGGCATCTTCATGCATTCTATCACACGGATGCAACAGAACTGACCAAATAATATAACATATATTATATGAAAGTCTATTATTGATGGCTCTTTTCATCTATTTGAAAATAAGGTCTTCAAAATGCACCTATGGCCATAGTGCAATAAGTATTAAAAATGGGCTAGATCATAGGCTCCCAACCTGGGGGTCGCGAAGGGTTTTTTGGGAAGTATGCTTTTGGATTGTATGGGGGGTCGCGGGTGACGTGGATTTTATGAAAAGGGGTCGTAACATCACTGTGACTGAAGAAATTTCACCAAAGCGATGTTGTATACAGATTGAATTGTAATTCAATCTACAAGATATGACGTAGATACATTCAAAATGGCGACTTGTCATTTTTATCCAGCTGACTTACCTAAGTGCATAATTCGCCACTGGCAACATAAACTATTTAAATAATACTTAAGAACAGATTGTATAAGTTCCACGATTACATAAAATTGTGATTGATGAATTCGCTTCATATTTCTCTATTGCTAAACAATATTTTCTCGAAAAAAAAGCACATTTGCTTAATGTTTTGTAAGATCCACGAGAGAAAAGATGAGGGCATTCGTTGTTTCTGACAGCTTTATTATTGCTTTTTTAACTTGGCTTTCTGATGTTGTACAGTGTACCAGCTTTACGATTAATTTTACAATATGGTTGTTTGATTATATTTCTTCAGAATTTAGCATCGTTTTCATGAAACAGGGATTGTATGATTATTCAAATTTTAGTTACTTGATTACTTGAATAATATGTTTCAGTTGTTGGGGATAGCAATTGGAAATACTTGTTTTCAGGCAAATCGATAATAGTAGAAGCTACGTTTTTCGATCATTTAAAACTGTAATATGTTTATTAATTGAATTGGTATTTTCTTTGTATAACTCCAATATAAATCGGTAAAAAAAGCAATGTATTTTAGTTTTACAAAATTAATAAGGTATAGCTTTTTAGGCTTATCAGCTCTCATCAGAATTATTTCTTGATTGAATTGGCATTCACTTGGTAGAACTCCATTATAACACGGTGAAAAAAAATAGCAATGTATTTTAGTTCTACAAAACTATTTTTAACAAATATAGTTGATAGCTGTTTCGGTTCACGCCATCGTCAGAACTATGCTCAAACTAACATTCGCTTATATATATACAGCTGTGCAGAAAAGGCACACAACACATCCTCTCTCCTGTTTCAACGGCCTAGCTTGTTACTTTAACACAATGACACAAAATTTTCAAAACTCTAAATGAAACAATAGTTGTAAATGACAATAAGTTTATATGTGGGACGGAAGTGGTCATTATGGAAGCAAATCAGACCACCCCTTTGTACAACGGCTGGACAAGTGGCAATACTATTATGTTAGTTTGTTCGTTAAGAATACTTTGTGATAATTGATTGTGATAAGAATTATTTCTGTATAGCTATACATCTTATATACTCTATTGTATAGTTTCTCAAGCTTTTTACATGCGCGGGCCACCAAAAAATCCAAAAAAATTTTGCGGACTATCAACATTGGAATAAAATAATAAATATTTATATAATTGATTTTTTATTCAAAACATTTAATTTTGCAACATCTGGTATGCTGATATATGAATATTTAAATATATTAAAACAGACAGTAACAACAAAAATCCATAGAGCACAACATAAAATTCGATTGTTTCGCCTCGCCCAAAAATCTCCGCGGACCACCAGTGGCCCATGGACCACCGATTGAGAAACTATGCTCTTCTTATGCCATATAAAACTTGTAGAACTAAAATTCATTACTATTTTTTCACCGTGTTATTTTTCTACGTTGTAACCAACACAATCATTCTGACAAGAGTAAAACGATGTCTCTTACGAAAACGAAAACGAAACGAAAAGTTGATATTTAATATACATTAATTTTAAATGTATACTCGTGTACTTAATTTCGTGACTATGAGTAGGTGGTTGTGCTTTCGAAAGCAGGGAAGCCTTTAGAACAAATTTAGAGGACGAGAGCTTTTGAATGTTTAAGTATTCATGATGTTAAGTGCATCCGTAATTTGATTCCCTTGAGCTCAAAGGTAAGGAATAATGATATGGTTATTCCGTGAAGCAGTTTGAATATTTCATAACACGAAACATATAATATTTGTAAGTATATCTATTTATATCGGGAATATTATAGGTTTCGTTGTGTATATGCTGTAATGCTTTCTTATCTATATTTTCATTCATATATAATGCAACGTGGTTACGCCGCTATATAACGTTACATTAGAGTAACCTAGTGAGAGAATCTGGAAGATGTGTGCGTTTACTAACAATCAACTCATAATTTTGGGGTAATTTTTGATTAATTAAATTTGTTAAAATATCGTTTGTCGCCTTTCAAAAATATTGTTTTATCAATAGTTCAATTTATCTTTTTATGGTCTATAGGTTTAGTTAACTACACCACTGAATTATTTTTTGGGATATTCTGGTTAGAAATATCCTTTATTTGACTCTCAGTCAGTGACAAATCCAGAAATAGTCCCATGGATGACCATTCAATTTGAAAATAAACATGATACATTAACACTTTACGATCCGCGGACGCCACATTGGCGTCATTTTTGAGACAAACGTTATGATCCGGGAACACACAATGTGGCGTCTTCGGATAGGCGCAGTTATACTACTAAAAATTAACATGAATTTTAATTCTTACTTCCAAAATTTATCGATAGATGGATGAAGAATATACACGAGGTCTAAAATCAAAATAGGAAAAAACTATTTCAGTGTGGTTATGTAGTGAAAATGTACGGACCGTAAAGTGTTAATAATACACTAAAAAATAGATGATTTTTAAATAATATACGATATGAATCTATTCAATACATAATTTAGAATGTATTATATAAAACATAGTAAACTAAGCAATTAATGAGTCAATTTTGCAAATGGAAAACATTTGAAAATTTACGTTATTATATTTTAAACAAGAAATAAATTCTCCTTGGGGAGACATGACCCACATACCTTCTCCACCTGGATCCGCTAATGCTCTCAGTAGGGAATGGGTTGAAGGAATAATACACACCTTACATAATTTGACATATATTGTTCATCTTTATATGTATTTCAATCGTCAAGTAATCCAATATTTTTTTTAATATAGTTTGAAATACTAATAATATGTTTTTCAATCTTTTTTTTGCAGAAAGTCGTCGACAAAAAACAAACAAAACCTAGTGAAAAATAAAACAAAAAATAACAGAAATAAATCGTGCGAAAGCAAAAAGGTGATTTTAGGTCTTGTGCCAAATAGTCGCTTATACAGACCTCGAACTATTGACATACACAATTTAAATAATCCTTCAATCAAAAATACTGTCCCTGAAATACAGGCAGCCGTAAAAATATCTAAAGAAATCTGGCCTCAACACAAAACAAACTACCGACAGGATCACTCCAAGTTACTGTCATTTAAATCAACAGGAAATACAACACATGTGAAACAGGTTGTAAATAACAACTATTTTCAGACGCTAAAGCTCCCAATATTGAAAGAGAGAGCTGAAATAACAAAACTTATAGAGCGGTCGTTCGGTGTTACCAACTTTAAAGCACTCTCTGCAAAAGAGATAATCGATTTTCTCACGTCTCAAATCAAAGATATAAAGTTATCAGCAATTGGACCTAATTCTACGATATGCGATAGAAAAGAATTGAATAAAAAAGAGTTACGTCCCTGCAATAATAACAATAACAATTCGTTTGTTAGTAAAAATAAATGCGTCAATTCAATTTCAGGGTCACCAAAAGATGTTCAATTGACAAGAATAAAAAAATCTAAAGAGCAAGCAAAAAGCTTAGAGATAAATAAAAAAAATCAAAAGATTTTTAAGCAACCGATAAAATTAAACAATCGCAGTAAGCCGTTGGCTAAAGATAAACCCGCAGGTTTTATAAGAACTCCGGCAAGTTTTTCGTATCTCATAAGAGAAGATATCCATTTTCTGCCTCCAATTATTGCGAAATCACTCAATCCTCCAGTGGCGGAAGAAAAATTAAACTTTGTTAAAATTATTGAACCCAAAAAAAGAGATTTGGATGGAAATAAAAAGACGCCATTAATTGTGAAGATTCCATTGGTTAATGCAACGGCAGACAGCGATACGTCTCTGACCGAAGAAAATTGTAAAAAATCGAAAACTGAAATCGCCGTCAATTTGATTTCGGAGATTATTGCCGATCAAACAATAAAACAGAAATTTCACAAAGAAGACGTTTCGGCAGTCTTACAGGAATCAAACGACAATTGTTTTTCGTTAACTCAGATAAATTCTGATGTGTCGTGTTCGACAGAAAATACGGTTGTTGTAGATTCAAAAAATTGTGAAAAACCTCAGAAAAAATTGCGTAAGCTTAAAAAACATTACTCCCGCCCGATTTTGAGAGACATAAAAGAAACGGCGCGTTCTTTTGATAAATATTTATATCGTGCTCAACCAAGTTGTATAGTCACTGATCCGTTTTATTTTGAAAATAAATCTTCAGGGAGAGTCGATGGTAACGTCAACAACTATACAAACCCTCAATGTCAACGCCATCAACAGGTGAGACGAAGCATAGAAGGATATAATAACAATTATTCCTATAATAACTCCAATAATTCTCCTTGGAATACAGTTCACACAGGGTGTTGCCACCATTCAAATTACCACTTATAAAATCTAAAACTGACGTATAAATAAAAAAAAGTGACAATAATAATAAAGAATGCCGGTATTGTCACCTACGTTCAAATATTTGAATTTTCAAATATCGAACTATTTTGAAAAGGGATTGTTCTTCTAGTCGTTTTCTTTGTTTAATTGTGTGTCGAACTGAATTGGTTTATCGCCGGCCTGTGACAATTATTATGATAATAAGGTGATCGGAAATTTATTGCGTTTGTTAATAAATAGTTAATAAGACGGGGGGTGAAAGCAGCAGATACTTATTCAACTGTAAGAATAATCCGACGGGCGAGGAAACGGAACCGAGAAAGTTCATCTTTGGGTTCTCCTCGGCGAAAGGTTCCGAGGCTGCCAAGATGGCGGGCGAGGTGAACGGCAATCGGAGTGGGAAACTAACCGTCGCTGGGGCAGCTCCGAGACACCTGGGGAGCAGTAATGAGGACTTGTCAGAGTATACGGACGCTGACGAGTCTATTTCTGCACCGACGGAGTTTCTCGCTGAGGTTAGTATATAAAATTATGTATTTATTGATATCTTGCAAGGATTATTGTAGGCAGAAAGTTTGAAAGTATTATTTAATTACATCTTACTTTATTTACAATTTACTCTCAGAGATAAACCAAAACGTAGTAATTTAAAATGGAAAAGTAAGAGTTATATGAAATGCACATTTTACGAGATATCTCTCCAAACCATCCATGATCGACACGCCTGAGACAAGATATCTCGTCAATATCTTGTAACGTATTTTCCTCCAAAAATATTCCTTCTATTAAAATGATTCTTTGACAGGACACACTGATATCTTTAAGAAACGTTTAAAAACATTTTACTATAGTTGTAAAGGATTTTTACATCGATTTTTCGTGATTTCTTCGAGTGTTCGAACTGTCACTTGACAGATTTCAATAGTTTCAAGGTTATCAAAATCAATTTTCATCAAGATTCTTCAAGAAAACTTGCTTTTTTATGATATAACAATGAACAATTGGTGAGTTTATTAATTATTTCTATGTGTGAAATAAGAAAAAAACGGAAATAAACTTTTTTGTTAAAAATTATAGCTAACATTGCTGGGTACAGACGTATATTTTTTTCTGGCAGCCAAAGGATTAATTAAACGGATCACTCATTTTCTTTAAAATAGCTATCAGCTGTCTCACGTTCACGTATTAGCTCACCCATTCTTGTCAATACTAATGATTATAATGTTTAAGTGTGTATTTTCCACGCCTAGTAATTCGGATCAAATATAACTAGTCACGATCATCCTATGAAAATGTGAGTTTTTGATGATATTTGTTTTTCTTTCTGCCATAAATGAGGTCCAAAGTATGACCATTAACAAAATATAAACTTAAATGAAATAAAAATGTTATGGCATTCATTTAATATTATAACAAAAAAGCGTTCTGTCATAATAAATCTTTGGCTCCTAGTGCAGTCAGAGTAATAATTACTTTTTCTTCTAATCAATCCGCAGACAATAATATAACAGTGAATATTAACTGATACACACAAATGCAGAAAAAACATTTTATTATTCAAATAAATTAAATATAATATATTGGTATTTGATTTATCGTTTTCTCATTCAAATCATAAATCCGGCCAAGAGCCCATTATATATATATATATATATATTATATATCAATGCTAAATAATCCCGGATTCATAGCTCCCTGATCGGTCGTTATCTTCAATTTATCCACTCACAAATATTATCCCGATCGATCGTATTAAGGAACCTACTATATTTAGTTTGCTTTCTCTTTGCACATTTTAGCATTATCGTTTGTTTTGGTTTTACCTTTATGAAATAAACATATAACTAAATCAATAATTATTTTCATTGGTATATTTTGTGAGCGTGCGATTTAAGCTGTCAGAAAAATGATAGGAATGATGCTTGAAAGCAATTAGAAATGACTTTTACCTGCTTTCCGATAGTTGATGACAATTTCAACTTATTAAACATCTTTGTTGGTTTAGCCCAGAGATCGTTTAAGTGCGACTCCGGAGCTGCATGTGGCAGCTTTAGTATGAGGTTCTGGCACAAATGTCTACGGAAACTTTATCAAGAGTAAACTGACAAGTCGTCTAATTGATAAGAATCTGGAATCGTGTCTAAAATTAAGAATAACAACATCAAACCTGGCTTACTCAAACTTTCCAATGAGATGCAAAGAAATTGTTCGCATTAAGTGTTTGTTAGTCATTGTCACAATTTAAATTTATAGACTTTGTAATTATATATTATTTTTGCCAATGAATAAAATTTGTATTATGTATAAAATCATGTTTTATTCAATGTATTCGTAATTTAAAACAGTGCTAAAATCATGACAAAAGTTTCCTAAATCAATAAATAGATTTGGCTCTCAATTTTTTTTTTTGACTAATAAGTTTGCCGACCACTTGTTTAGCCTGTCCTCAAACGTATGCAAATAATTTACTGCAACATGGCTCTTTATCTCTTACAAAATCACAAGTCTACTGCAGCAAACTATAAATGTTGTTAAGAAAAGACATTTCATATCGGAAGGAAGGTATAAAATTCAGTGTATTTCAGACGAGTGGACTGAACTTAATGTCAGGAAACGAACATGCACTTTTAGTCCCGCATGTGCAGTAATAAAATTTTATGTTCAGGTTCTTAGAACGGTCGGAAAGAGCTTTTTAAATTTCTCGAAGTTTCCTGTATTTAGCAGGTACGGATGGATATACAGTGTCGAATTGAGCACTCATTCCAACACCGAAGTCAATAACTACGAAAAAGTATGTAGCAGTTCGGTAAAATATAAACACATTTTTGGATAGCGAAATAACAATGGTTGGTTGCTTCTTTGTAAAAGCTTTTACCTTCATTTGAATCTGAAGAAATTTGTGACAATAAACATTTTTTTGACGTTTTTTATACATTGACTGAGCGTTTCAATGGGAGCTGGGCAGGAAAAAATACATTTACTTTCCATTATTATTTATGATTGAACTAGCCCCAAAGGTCTTATAAAACTCTTTGTTTAATGTATTTAATACGTCAATATTTTTTTGATTTAATGATTATTATTAATCGTTTAATATTCAGTTTTCATATTTTTAATATAAAACAGTATAAATAAAAAGTAATTGTTTTTTTCCGCGTTTATGTCAGCAAAACGACGAATTTAATTCATTCTACTGACTGATTCTTTTTTATAAATTCGTTAAATTTCCAAATATATTAAATATTTTATAACTACGCGTTGAAGTTATTTTAAGTGGTCTCAACGGAAACTTATAGTGGTGGATAATTAGTTATCAATTACTGATATCATATGTTTATAGTTTGTTTTTGTTTGGGTACCCGCGTAATTCAGTAGATATGTTTTAAATTCGCTTTATGAAAATTTATTAAATAGTGAAGGAAACTTCATTGTTTTTATTTTATAAAGAATAAATTTAAACCGAAATTCTTGTTGAAGAAATCTGATTTCATTTTGCTTATATTTAATAACAAAAACTTACACGTAAATTGTTGGAAAGAAAACTTTGGATCAGAAATATTTTATACAGATAGAGGATAAATTACGAAATTCTAAGAATTATTGATATGCCCAATTTAGATTGCTTTGTTCACAAAACGCCCTTTGATGATTGTATATTTGTAATTGCTTAGAACCTTCATTCATCTCACACGATAATACATTGTATTAACCTCGTCCTTTTTCGAATAGTAAAAAGCAATTTCGTGTTGTTTTTAATTTAGGCATACACAAAATGGCTACCTGCTCCTGAATTATTTATAAATGCTTCGCATGTAATTTCATGAGACTTAAGCCCCCGAACTGTTGTGAATTCAAATTGAATTTTTTGACACCATTTGCATATTGTAGTGGGCACGAAGTTCCACTCGGCCGTGAACGATATCATGAAACATTGTTTTGAAAATCAAAAATGCTTGATGTGTTTTACGCGGTCGAGAAAATGTATTCTGTGATAAGCATCCCTTCAGAGGTTTGTTCTTTTATTTTATAAAAAGACGTCATTAAAATATTGGTTGCTATCTAATTAAATTTTAGACTAAATTATAAAACAAATTTGTTGTTGATTCGATATAAGATCGTAGAGTTCCACATTTTTACTAGTTTCTAATCTTTTCAGAAAAGGTACAACATTTTACATAGGTACTCATTCGCAAAACAAGACACGTTTCACATTTTAACCCTTTTGCTTTAAATCTGTCAGTTTTTGTTAGTTTCGTTCTGCAATAACTGCTTTCACGTTTTTATCTCTGCGTAGCGAAGGGTTTTACTTTCGTTTCGGCTATCTGATGCGCTGTCTACGGCGTAGTAGAGTGAGGACTGCGGTCTACGACGTTGACGACACTTTTTTAGTAGCAAATCACCTCGTGCATGAATCTCCACTTAGAAATTTTTCACGATATATTTACACTTCACACTTGTAACGACTTGACTTTTTCTCGCGCCTCGTGTTTAAGTTCTTTGCCGAATCTCAAATTTTTAAGTGGTACATCATACCCAACGTAAAGAAGATGTAGTAAATGTGGAATTGCGTAGCTCGCTCGTAGTCGAGCAATATTTACGAGTAAAGCGCCGTTAAATTGTTCTTAAGTTCTATATGCTTAGTGATTGGCGGTCACAGCCGATTGCTTGCGGGGCAATTTTACCCATACACTGTGTATGTGTATGTCTGTGGTTTATTATGCTTTCTATAATGTCCGAATTTAACGATTGTCGTTAAACAGCGAATTCGGACAAATCGCCGGATCTCTCATTAAAAGAAATATATTTTAATGAACGTAAATGTATTTATATACTTCCTATTATAAATAAAAATAATTTTTTACACGTAAGGAAAAAGTTGGGGAGCAATATAATTTAAGTACGAATACTACTGATTGTTTTGATTTAAGAAATCGTCGATAGAATTTCAATGTAAAATTAGGGCCGTTCAAACTTTGTACACTACTAAATGTTTTGTCTTCCTTTATTTTATATATTGATTAAAGCAAAACATACGCTTTTGGGCAGACATAACGAGTTTTTGAAGAGCAACTATATTTTCGGAACAATACAAATGTATTGTTCAAAAGATGAAAGGCGCCTTTTAAGTTTTCATTTGCAAAAGTGTAAGTAAGGGTGGGTAAATTCAGACACGAAAAATAATGAATCTCTTAAGTTTTTTTCTCTGCATTCTTTCATCTAAGTCTAGAAAATAATATATTATATTTTTTAAAAATCATCTGCTTGCTCGAGAAACTACATGCTTTTTTGTGAATCTCTTTGAGGTATAATAATTTTGAAATACAAATGAAGTTTAATACAATACGAGGCTTTTCAAAAGAACATTTATTTGTTTTTTCTTTCCACTGGTACATAATAAAAATATTTTTATACTTTTCAGTTTTTATCGTCATTGATGCAAAAGGACTACCCAACTGCTCTCAAGTACTGCAAATTAAGTGAGCATATATTTCTATCATTAAATATTATATAACGCTAATTTATATGACCTTATTATTGTTTATATTATTTGTAGACTTACTATGATTCTGCGTCATTCTCATATAACACACAAATCGTCCAGTCTAATTGAAGATACGTATTTTTTTAATTACGTATATTAAATTATATTTATCAAAGCACATAATTAAAATATTATACATTTCGTTGATCATGATATCTATAAAAAATATTGCCAAAAAATTGAATTTTTTTATACATTTATTTTATGAAAAATCTACAAAAAAAAACTATATAAACGACAGAATTTGTATCTTTCGTGCTTGGAATAATCATTTTAATTTTACATCTAACGCATGTTTTTCGTGTATTATAACAAGGCATATATAATTTTCAGTTGTAAGTTGTTTGCATTTAAAACGAAAACTATTTTAGGCAATGCGTAGAGCTAGTAAAAATTACAAATTAAAAGCATATTTCACCTTCATTATATAGGTTGAAAGTTTATTTTTTTATTAGTTATTACTGTTTTTCCAATCGTAAACGTTTTCTATTGAAATAATGGTGTAAAATAATGGGTATATATAAAAAATTATAACGTGAATCAATAGAAGCGGTGGCGGATCAGACAATTTTAGATATCAATTGAATGAAATAATGTTTTGTTTATGTGTGCATTTTGTTCACGGAGAATTGAATAATTCACTTACTAGTTTTGCAGAGTTTCATCGCGATGTTGTGTTTTCAGTTCTTCAGTACGAGCCAAACAATGCCACAGCGAAAGAATTCTATCCGCTGATTATCGAGAAACTGGAGAAATGTAAGCGCGAAAGCAATTTTTATTCCACAAATGATGTTTTTTAAGTATTAGATTATATTACTTTGTAGAGTTATTAAAAAGTCCGCATTAATTAGATAAACAGAAGCAAGTCTACCGCACAAAAAAGGATTTGTGTTAATTGATATTTTAGCAACAAAAAATACCAATGCAATGTTGATGCAATGATAAAAACTATTGATAAATGTTTTATCTCGCAGTTTTTAATAAAATGAGTCTCAATATTATACCAAAAGTTTAACATTTTCTCTGAAAGTCTCTACTAAAACAAAAATTGTCTAATACAGTATCTCTGCTGGAAGAAGACCCCAGTAGCAGCGGAGAAGACCCCGAGCCGAAGTCATCTCATTCTGAGAGTGACGTAGATGATGATGGGAATAGTGAAGATGACGTCACCAGTGAGAGCGAGAAGGTATAAAAAATATAAATTATATCTTTCTCTGTTCCATCAGTGTTCTAAAATCAAACTGAGTCAAGGTCAGTCATTCTCATGTAAATTTTTACCGAGGTCGCATTATAAGTAACAGCGGTCTTATGGATATGTTTCGTGACCGCACTATTTTTTTTTTTATTTGCGATAAAAATAGTAGTTATTACAAAGGTCAGGTATATTCAATCAATTTGAAAAAATAAATAATTATACATATATTTTTTTATTGATTGAATTGGCATTGACTTGGTAGAACTCCATTATAATACGGTGAAAAAATAGCAATATATTTCAGTTCTACAAATTTATTTTATAAGTTAAGTAAGTTGATAGCTATTTCGGCTCACGATAGTTCTGGCGATGGCGTGAGCCGAAATAGCTATCAACCATACCTTATAAAAAAAAAATTGTATCACTGAAATACATTGCTATTTTTTCACCGTGTAATATATTTTTTAAAATACACATTTGTTTTAAATATGAATATTGACCATGAAGCTGTTGAATGCCGCAGATAAGAATTAGTCGTTTAAAGTGAGTTGTGTATGGAAATTTTGTAGAAGACAATACCTACTAATAATTAGTTTCATGTTAGCTGTAAATACGTGACCGCTTATTTTAAAATATATAAATATTTTTGCTATTACAGGAGGAGGATAACGCCTCCTTAGAGCATTCGTATGAAGGCAACATGGTGGGGCTCGACAACTTGGCCGACATGGACAACCTCGCCGTGTCGGACAAGTCTGCATTGCTCGACAACCGTTCCAGCAAAAGCCTCAGTCCGAGGACAGACTCCGACGGAACCACCAACAGTTACTCGAGCCTCGAAGACGAAGAGGTTACGAGGGACGATAATATCCTCGAAGAAGTCATCGTCGAAGATCAGTTTGTCGATGACAATAATGGAAACACTGTTTCTTACAAACAGCGAAGAAGCGGTACAAATTTTATATACACTTTTTCTTTAGATACGGCTGATTTTAAAATAAGCATTTTTATTATAAATAAATTATATTGCTAAATTTATTTCGCGAATACTTTGATCGTGGTATATATTGATAGAATTATTATACTTCAATTTTACAATTGAAAAGTTGTTACACCTGATCCTTCCAAATGTATACATGCATTTTAAGCGGTGAATTATATATATAATATAAAATGTTGGTATAATGCCAATGACGAGCTAGTACACTAACGCCGACATGAGGACATTTACGAACCTTTTTCAAGTAAATTTAAGGCAGAGACATCTATTGAATGTCATCGGATTTTCGGAACTTTCAAATTTTGAGCCAATCTCATGTTAATTTCATTCTAAATAATAAAAACTCATTTTATATTACTTATTTCCTCAATATATTTTTTGATCAGGACCAGAGACCTCATGCTCGTGATGGGCGAAACCGTTCCTGATCAAAAAATATATTATGAAAATAAGTACTAAAAAATGTGTTTGTTTTATTTTAAATATCATGTCTTTCCATCAAGAAGTGACAGTTAACACCTTAAAAATGATTACATTCATGTGAAACAGAAGTCAACAAGGCTGGGATATTTTTTTAATATTTTTATAAGATAAAATTTAATACTTAAATACGTAAAAAATCTTTTTGTTGTACTGAAAATGTTGCACAACGCCTTCGAAAATAACAAAACTCATTGATACTTTATTTTATTATTTTACCAATAATAAAATAATTAAAATTTGTTTTTGTGTAGTCCTAACAAAATTATGATTTTTGTGAAAATTTTTATAAAATAAAATGATGAATGAGTGTCCCTGGAAGTATAGTCCCTGAACCCAATAAACGAGAAGGCAGATATTAACCCGCCAAACCCCTCTACTCATATTTATTTTATCTTTGGCTTAATTTAATACTGCCCTGTTGAAATGAGGAGAGCGTTTACTGTATTTTTTATGTGACATGCTCATCAAATATTTACACTGTTAACCCAAAGGGTTATATTCAATTTTGATTGGTTGCAAATGATATATGGATGTAATATTATTCAATAATCTATAGTATATTACATTTATATTCAGCAAGTTTAAACAAATTTAATCATTTTTAATGCAAATTCTAATTGATATTGCAGTACATGAAAAGTATTTTGGTGAGCAGTTTACTAGATTTTTTTTGGACTTTTCAAAACGATTACCGAATGACAAAAAAAATATTTTTCAGCACCGGATGTTGACAATTGCAACTTCAATTGGTTCACCAAAATGTCTATCAAGAAGAGAACAACTTCACCCACTACTGGAACATCATTTCAGGTAGTCGATCAATTATTAAAATCACATCTTTGTCACGGTAATTCTTTGAACTTTAAATTTTTTTTTTATTGAAAATTGATAGGTTTCTTATAATGGTAATATTATTTCACTTATACTTCAATTTGATTCTTTCATTATTAAATCTGTTGAATATAATATCTTAAATGAAATGTGACTAATAATCTTCGCTTTGCAGACGAGTTCAGATTCCGAGTCACCGACAGATCCGGTCACCCAGCAGACGATACAAATGCTGAGAGCCAAATTTGTGCATGCTACCAACTAAGTTAAATAATAAAATATCACTAGACTTAAAGGTTTATTATGATTTTGTCTCACGTTTTTGATCCGTTTAATTATTTATTAACATATCATATATCTTGATTCAACTGATTTTTTTCTCAAAAATAAATAGAAAACATTTTTTTCTCTAAACAATCAATTGAAGGCCACGTGCAAAAATGATTTCACAACACACATAATGGTCACTTTACAGCCAAACTTTTTTAACGTGAAATTGGTTGATTTAATATTTTCAAATAACTGTCTGCTTTGAATAAAGAATATGTTTCACCGTTCATAGACACAGCCAATGTTATATCGAAAACAGATTTAAAATAAGCATTACATTCACATAAAAAATTTACTAAACCCATTCCCAAGTTCCGCTTCACCAACAAATGTTTTATGAAAAATGCAGATACAACCTTCATTTTAACCATATCAAATAAAATTGAAAAATAAATGTAATATTTTAATACGTTTCACCATTTTAGGGGAACGCACGAATACTTAATTTAAAGATGGTATTTTTGAGCATTTTTTTGCATCTATCTGTGAGATACTTTTCAACTACCGTTCCATTTGAAACCCATGGTCTTTTTATTTTGATTTCAAATATTAAATGTTATCAAACAACACAAAAAAATTTTCATTTGACAATTTTTGAGAACTCTCAGTAAATTCTTTCAAAACGATTGTAAGATTTTTGCGTGTGGTTTTCGATTGTATTTTTATTGTTCAATTATTTTTACGCAAAATACTATTATATTAAAATTAATTTTAATATAAAATTTGTTGTTAGGAGTTTGTAAAATGGTCTTTCAATATCAGATGAATTTAGTAGCATTAAAAATGTATTGGAAATACTTAATCATAGTAATATTGAGTTATATGTGCTATTGACAGTAGTTATAATGTTTATATGTAGCGTAAACCGATTAAATCTATAAGGGAATGACAATGATTGCTGGAATAGTGATAAGAATAATATAATTTGAGAAACATTTCTTTAAATTTTTGATAATTATTCAATAATAGCTAGCTTTTAATGAAATATTTTTTTCTCATATATCTAAATGTGTATAACTTTTGACTCCATATAATATATATATTTTTGATTTAAATTTAATAAATAATTAGGCTACAAAATGATTTGCCGTGCGAGCATGTGATTAAAAATGAATATTTGTTTGGGATTAAAGATATCATTTGATCTTCTTTGAAATATCAGTGAAAGCATATTAAGCAGCAAGCAAAACTTATCAGACGAATTATATAATCATAGGATGTTGGCAAAGTTTGATGGACCAAGCGTTTCTTTTTAAATTGCTTTTATCTATGCCATACGGTGTTGCCAAATATATAAAGAAATCTCTTCTAACAATTTTTAACACGTCTATCGCTTCATTTGTGTTCATTTTTGTCCATTATCAAAGAGTTCACATAATTTTGGTGTAAGAGTGCATTGAACAATGCGTAAGACTGACTGCTGATGAAATTTGTAGAGAAAAGGTTTTATAATTAGATAGTATGAACATAGTCTTACATTTAAAACTAAATAGGAGACTGTATTCGTCATAAAATTTAAGAGTTTGAAACTAGTCAAAAAATAAGATATATTTGAGATATCAGGACTTTTTATAGTATTCATTTTTTCCAAAGTATATCTACGTGAGATATTTCATTGATGAAACAAAATAATAAATTACATATAGTATCTACTCATAACCAAAATCGAGAAGAATTTCTCTATACCCTATTTTGTTAACTGAATGTATAAAGTTTTGAAGATACATTAGGAAGACAGTAACAAAGAATGCATTTCCAAACAAAATTTCCATAATCTTACCCACAAAACAACTACAAAATAAAAATAAAAATTTAAATTCAATTTAATCAAAAACAAAGTCTTACTTAATATACAATAAAATTTGTCTTTTAGTTATAATAAAATTTGGCATGTGAAAGAAATTTGTTAATGAGGAGAATCAATAGAAATACTCTATAAGGAATTTCAATATTATTATATTTCAATATACTTGCTAATTACTTGATAATTTAATCTGCATTTTCAGCAGATTTTACTTCCCAAGGAATTTATTGGAGCCAATAAACAATGATAATTAGGAAATCCATAGACAATTGTAATAATCAAACAATAACAATACAAATATTATACCAGCTTGAAATAGTTTCATATACAAAATAAGCCACAAGACAAAGATATTCTCATGACAATGGCAATACATCCCACTAATAAATAATTTTTTACACTATTTGCAAATTGATATTGTCCAACTTCAGTGTGCAATACAGGTGCAATACAGGTGCAGACTTTACAGTCCTTATTTCTTGTGCTAATTTCCAATGATGCTTCTTATTCGTATCTATATAATGGCTGTTAAATATCAGTTTAAAAAAATTGAATGTTAAATGAAAATTTATTTTGGTTCATCAATGAAATATTTTAATCGGAACCCTTCATCAAATTTCACAGTCATCGTAGCCTTAAAATTGATATGGGTACCTTTTATCATGTCATTAGCGTTATGAAAATTATACCATTGGTGTTGTATTCCAAATCTGGCCTATTTGAAATAACATATCTCGATATTTAATTGATTTAGATGAGTGTGTAATTGTACTTATTTACATATTATTACAATGAACTGTCAATAGTAATAGAATTTAACTATATATAATATTGTTCATAAATGAATAATAAAGATGAAATTTAAAATAATATATGTTAGTTTCCGTAACAAGTTGGAAGTGAAAGTATGAGAATGAAAGGTCACTTCAATTCTTCAAATTATGGAAAAAATTTTCATCCACAACAATTTCTACTAAATTTTGTAACAGACTAAGAACTATATTGATAATAACCCTCTATTGATAGTAATTTATTATGACATACGATTTGAAAAAATATAACAGCATTCAAAATGTAAGGTTATTATTTCAAATTTTTTCCTCGTTAGGCTTGTTGTTTTTCTCCATTTGTTTGTTTATTCACAATTAGATACATATAATAATTATATTCTTTCTTTCGATAGTGCCTTAATTCAAATTTTAAAATGTAGTCTATTTTTTTCAGACCTCTTTATAGTTTTACGGTGTAGAATAAATAATATTTACAAAAAACCTGTTTTGAAATTTGTGCTGGTCTGATTTACTACGTGACAAGGTAAACGCCTCAAATGACCTCTGAAATGGCCTGAAATAGCAACATTTATAATAGTACATATTATATAAAAAAAAAATCCTTAAAATAAGTTCAATGTGGAAATAGATAATTGACAATTAATGGAGAACTGTACAAATTTAATTTTGTAATTCTGTATAAACTTATAATAAATGTATATTCAAAATGCTGTCTTTTATTTCATAGCTGTTTTTTTTTTTCTAAATCAATTTTTTGCATACAAAATATAACAATACCATGCTGTGTTCAGAGAGTTGAAATTAATATATTAAACCAAAAGAAGTAGACCCACAAGCAATTCCCATCATTCAAATTTGAACTTCTGATAAAGCTAACAATTAAAATATGTAGATACAATGGATGTAAGTACTCAAGTGGGAACATATTGTAGAATGGCTGGTCAAAAGTAATTATGCCAAGGATCACACGGTAGTTGATGTGGGAAATCAACATATCCAAAAAAAGAAGAGTAATGATGAGCATAATTAAATAAACCTCATTTTAAGCCTTACAAAAGAATGAAATTAAAATAAAACAAAACATTCAGTAGTGTAACATTATTTTATTACTCTTAAAATTGTTTTTTTAATACAACACAATTTATTACTTTTATTTTATTGACAATATAAATAATACAAACACAAAATATTAAATAATTAGAAAGATCAAAAATAAACTGGGGATTGATTAAAAAATATTTGTAGAAATAAGGGTTTTATTTGCAAATACTTTCATATTTGAAAAACGAATAAGTGAAAAAGATGTCAATGCAAAAAAATTTAAATTTGTGCATTTCAAAAGAAGTACTTCCAAAAAAACATTCGGCTATAAGTGCATGTTAAAAAAATCAAATTCTGGTACTCGAGTATTATTTAAAGAAAACTGTGTTTAGCGAGGCATTATTTATAAGTATATGGAAGAGAGAATATTGCTTTGAAAAAATTTCCTAGCTATGGTACACTGATGGTATGTAAGAAAAAAGAACTAACCCAAATTAATGAAATTAACGGTTAAATAAGGTGCTCTTTGGCAAATGACAAATCTGATCTATAAAGATTTAGCAAACATATAAATATTTCCTTAAAGACTTGCACTCTGATGGTATTGTGTAATGTGTTGAAGCTGTCATATAAATAAGATTAGGTCATCAAAGGGGAAGAAATTTGAATGATATCGAGTTCAAATTTTTTAAAGCGATCAGTTTCATTTCAGTTTTCAAAAGAAAATAAAAAAAAAATTCTCAATAAAATCTGATTAAATGGGTTGCACCTTTGACAGTGTCAAAAAATATTGCATTTAAAATTAAAAGTTGATCGTTAACTGAACACTTTAATAAATTCTTCTACTTTGACCATATTATCTTCCTATGTGGGGCATATGCATACAGTCATCTGTTAATTGCTTTGTTTCCTCCCATGACATGCCAGTGTCCTTCAACTCTGTTGGGTGCATTACATGGGTAACATGGGTGACAGTTGTTCAGGAGGCAAGAATCCCACTGGTCGGAAGAAGAGGCAAGCAGGATTGAGCAGTGACCCAGCCAGTATCGATGTATTTATCACAAAGTCAAACTAACTCACCCTCAACATCGGATGCAAATGTCTATTATTGATGCTCAGTATACGGTTTTTCTGAGTCTACATCAGGTGCCATAATTCCCACAGTAAAATAGCACAGGTAGAATGCAGCAATTGTTGGAATGGTGGTGAGGTATACAAATAAATTAATGAGTAAAAATAATGTATTGCATAACAATGAAAACAATTGACAGGGTCGGTAAGTGTAACAATAAGTTGTGTTACACATACATATACTATTTGTCTAGAAGTATTGTTACAACAATTCAATAGTCAAAAATGTTTCTGCACTCATCTAAACAATTGAAATTTTAATTTCAATAATCACAAAAATTATGACATTCAAAACGATATGTTTTCAAAACTTACCAACATTTTTCCTTAAATCTAAATAATAGATAATTTTTGGTCAGATCAAAAGATTACGTTAAAATTTTGGGAAAGGGGAATAATTGCGCATGTAATTCGGACTTCTAAAAGTAAAAAATAACCTGATGTAATAAATATTCTCAATGATATCACACATTCTTCAAAGAGAAAAAAAAATTACATACACCACTCTATAAAACTACAATATCTTGTATTTTGGTATATAACAGGTGAAGTTAGCTAACTTTAATTTTACGAAATCAGCAGTTAGCCATATTTTCTTTTGATCGAAATATTTTGGCATAATTTATAAGATCTTCTGTGTGTTCAAAAAGAATAATGTTCATAATATTGGCTGTGATTTGAGTAAAGAATTTCTATTATAAAGTACAATTCTTGAGAAATTAAGCAAAATGACAACAGAATTAGTATTATAGAAATGTGTGATAAAGAGAAACATTTTAATGCTTTTAGCATAGACAGTATACTAAAATAAAATAAAAAAAGAAAATGTTGACACTTGATTTTAAAATTTTCGAGTTTTACCACACAAAATTTTATTCAATAAAAAGAATATGTAAATTCTAATAATGGTATGTTTGACTATTGCCATATTATTGACTATGATGGTAATGTCAATTTGTAGGAATTGAAAGTGCAGTGTCAACACACAAAAATAGAAAGAAAAAAATATTCTACGTATTACATGCGACATGGCCCCAATTTTATACATTCTTTTACAATCGGGTCTAACATTTTAGTATACATATTTTTAGATTTCAACAAAAAGAGCAATCCATCACTACGGTTTTATTTTTTAAATATCCGATAACAAATGTTTCATTTAACACTTCATATTTCTACACGGTTTCATTAAAACACACCCACACAATATAATATAATATTTCAGTTCAAAATGGCTAGTATTTTTTCATAGGTAAATAATTATTTCTTATAAGACAATATGCCTTAAAATTTTCTAGTAGAAGAGCACTTCATTTGTTTATTTCGCTATACGTTTTCGATTTGTTAAACATCAGTGGTAAACATGCAACTTGATTCGTCAGATCATCAACTCGGTGTTTACAATCCGCTGCACAAGTTGCGATTCAGTGATCAATTTAACATTTCGTTTACTTATGTATTTAAAGAGGACTGTTCAGAATTCTAATTACAATATTAACTAGGTTAATTTAAAATTAAAATATCAATTTATTTACTGTATTCTGAAAACCTTGAAGTGAAAATGTAGTTTGATTTCTAAACACTGTACATGTCAAAGTGATAATTTTACTCAATCAAATCATGATATAATATATATATTCGGTTGATTTAAAACTTGTAAAGTATTCTAATCATGAGACCAGCAAAACATTTTTCCGTAAATTGATGAATATGTCAGTTTTTAAAGATTGTTTTTCAGGGCTCCTTTTTATCATCTAGTAACAGTTGAGAGCTTTATATTTCTTTAAAATGTGTTTTCATAAAATGATTTTTTTACCATATTTATGGTATATACTTGGTGAATTTTTGATTATAGCAATACTGTAGCAATAAAAAACAGTGGTGTATATGGAAAAGATACCACCAATATTAAAACTTTTATCAATGATTTTTTCATTGACTTTTTTGTTTTGAATTGGTGGACTTTTGAGAGCCCAAAGTTGACAGATTTAATGTCATTCATCAAACTCTGAATATCAAGGAGGTGGTGTTGAACATAAAAGGCAAGTCAAGATTAGGTATTAATGTCCCATAAGAATGAATTTGTGAAAAAACGTTTTGATGACTGTTAAATAAATTTTTGCATTAATTGGTTACAGGAAAATAAAAGTGAATAGTTTATGACAATGTATAAAAAAAGGTATTCAACAAAACAGAGAAAATTACCCTTACATATTTGAAGGCTGCAACCCATAAAAAAAGAAAATACACTTAGATTGTCGAGATTGAACAGTTGAAAAAAATAAACATTAATTTTAATGGGAAATCGGCCTCATTGTAAACATGTGAAGGGTAGATTTTATCTGTCATAGTCTAAGAATACATGTGATGATAACACAAAAAAAGCTTAATGAATTGAATTGAATAAGATGTTATGAAGTCATCATATTCTCCAGACATCGCTACATCTGAATAATGTTAGTTTATGTCATTAAAAAACTGTTGAATAGTAAAAAAAATATTGAATTGATAAAAAAAAGTTGTTTCATAATCATAAGAAAAAATATGAAAACTTTTGAATCAACTCAATAAAGTAAAGATCAATTAGCGTAGGAAAAAGGTTAATTGAATGTTAAAAAGCATGATGTTTCAATTCAGCACTACAGTTCTACTGTTCTTAGATTGATACACTTTATAAAATTCAAAATGTTTCAAGCTGACCCGGTCACTGCTTAATGTTAAATTAAAATGGAAGCATGTTGAAATTTTATAATTTTATTGTGAAGTTTATGTGTGTATTGTAATGATGAAAATTTACCTTAGGTTTAAATTTCAAATACCTCAAATAGTTAAAAACCATTGAAATTAGCTGAATAAAAAAATGCTTTTTACGACTTAGTTTTTCTAGTATAATATTCAGAACTCTTGATTGTATTCGACATTTATTCCACAGTTTAGAAATCTAACATATCTACACCTCTGAGCTGGGTCACACAAAGAAAGTGAAATCTGCAACATATGCTATCGACATTCATGAAAGCAAACTCTACTTCAAATATGCTCGCCGATAAATAAAGTAATATTGATATTTTTGTCAATTCTTGAGTAACTTGTAAAAATCGCTTATGATTTGATTATATTGCTGCGATTTTGCCCATTTTCTTCTTGCAGTTGAATTTTTTTAGATAATATAAACTTTGTACAGCAGAACAAAGTGCTTGCACTGTGCACTCATAACTGTCGAGATCTTCAATTCAATATTTTTGATTTAAAAGTATCATATAGAATTAGTTCTATGACATAATATACAAGTTTGCTTTCGGCTTTGCCGCTGTACTGTGTATACTGTGTTGTTTTCTCATTGACTTCGAAAAGGTACATCATGTGTTGCAGTTTACCGTTGCCGTGTGCAACCCAGTATAATAATTATTGATGGCACATATGACGGTTTGCCAAAAAGATGGCAACACTGAAATGACATCCCCATGTACAATTTCCCGAATATTCGAGTCTGTTTTTCAAGTATGAAGGATCAACACAATTATTTCCTACGTAATACGAGTAGCTCCGTTTTATCTTAAGTCACTAAACAAACATTTTATTGTTCCATCATGTACGAGAAGAACATTTGAAAAATATATGTACAATACGATGCATTTTTTTTTAAATATGCAATAATTTTATAACGTGGTTATTATCAGATTTCATCTATTCGGAAATATCAATCAAACATATATAATAAAAAAACGTGCCTTTAGAATTAACATAACATAATATAATAAATAAGTGAAAGCTTTTAGTACCAGTTTGGCTTTATTAACTGTGTCCAACTTAAATCAACACAATTAACATAACTTACACCAAAAAGCCTCAATTGGTGATCCACGATTGGATGTTTTATACAATAATTACGCCAGACATAAAAACAAAATTCCATCCAATTCTTTGTCAACCATACTCGCCAACACGAAAACACGAGCCATTGAAGATAGCAAGTTTTAAAAACGTTATTATTTTTTCCACTAGGCTACATAAATTATCAAAAACAAAAATGATTCTTGAAATGCACTGCACTTTATGCATTTTACTGCTGTTAATGTTTAAGTGTCCACAGAATAACTAAGACCAAAATCTATAAAAAAATCTATGCACTTTTATAGCAGACAGGTGTGAGATGTCAACACTTGTGTCTTCCAATCACGGTAATATTGTAGAAAACTATCCACATGAGCAAATCTTTTCTTGCATAAACAAATTTACTCTCTTTTAAATATTTCTTTCATTCTCACCATCAAAAAATTTACAGTGGAACTGGCGTCGAGAGTATCATGGCCACTGACATATTTACAAATGACACTATCATGGAGACATGTATAATCTCCTAAGTTACTGTGTAATTCTGAAAACTAGTTGAATGTTTTAAAGGTTGCAATGTAAAATGCTAGTGATGTGAATACAAACATTACTTTCTTACGAATTACGAGTGACATAAAATAATGTTTTTAGTCAACAAAGGAGTGTACAAATGTAACCACTTTGAAATCACACATACTTTGGACATTCCAAAAAGCTTTATGATTGTTTTTGTATGCATTCGATATGTGGATATAGTGTAGAAATGTGCAGAGTGGCATTGAAATATTTTAACTGATTAAAAAAGATAACGGTAATAGTTGAAGAAGAATTATGAATATGGATACATTGTTTCGATGGTTGGTGTAATGCCGAAATGGCTAATAAATATAATATTTTATGATTTTGGTGGTGTTAAACTATTTTTACATTATTATCATAGAATTCTACCAAGTAAATACCAACTTAAACTGTTTCTTTTAACTTTTAAGCCCACAGTCATTTTAAAGTTTTGATGGTATGCTGGTAGCAGCCATACTATACTTGAGGCCCAAAGACCACATGTAGCTACCGAAACTTTTTACGTATAGCAATTATTTTCCTGATTTTTCTAGTGACTCAAAAATAAAAATCAATGTTTATCATGTCTTGTATTGTTTTTTTTTTATCATATACTGCAAACACTTTAATGTTTACTCAAGTATGGCTGCCCTAAACAAACACTTGGTAAAATAATGATATGGTAATATTGTTTCCTCACACACCAGGGTATTTCTGTAGATGTTTTCGAGCAAATGTATGACATAAATTACTTAAAATGTGCACTTCAATTGTTGTAAAACTACTTAGGCGTTTTGTAAAAAACACAAAAAATACTAAATACTTTTGGCACAAAGTTTTGACACGTCCATTCACATTTGACACATTGTTGAATTTAATAATAATACTATTGAAATCAACATTTTCCAAGCTTAAGGTAAATCCACACTAGTAAATCAATTGTGTAAAATACTTGTTGTATGCAATGAAAACATAATTACATTTATGCACTTCTGAAATCCTGTAGAATGTTTTTGGTACATCTCTGTGATCGAAGAGGCTAAGTTAGAACCATTTATTTTAAATATGTAAAAATAATCTTAGGAATCAATTTTAGTGTACATTCATTTGTAACATCAAGCATAGGGTTCTTTCATAGATTATTTATGTAATTATTTGACATTCAAAAATCTGTCATTTTTGTTTGGTTGACCATGAGATGGAAAATACTGATTTTTACTATACAGAATAGACCGAAATATCTTCTTGCGACATTTTCCGATAAAATTCATTACATATTAGGCTATTTCACCAGATGAATGAAATGTTTGTAGATAAATATCTTCAAATGTTAATTCATCTATTAAATATTATGTTAAGGTAAAATTAGGTTTTGAATCTATAAACTATGATTTCCGGTGGTAACAAAGTGGAAAATATCTAATAAAAATAATAATTTATCATGGAATGATTGTTTGCCGAGGCCATCTTGAAAATGTGAAAAACTCGTCTATCACGACCAAGTAGGGAAGTAAAAACTCTACGACGGAGCATAATGCACTTGTAAATTTGGCAATATTGTTCGGAAATTTGGCAGCTCTGAGCATGGAAGAACTGGACGCATTGTGCGCGTTGGCATGCCTGTATCAAATGTGTACCTCCATCTTGTTTCCTTTTCGCATTACCCTCACGGCGTCGGGATGCAGCTCCGGTAGGCCGTAGCACTTAAAGGTGAATGTGACAGTCTGTTGACCAAAATTTGCTTCGAATCTAAAAGATATAAAATTAATTATTTTAATATCTCTATTTCGTGTCTACAAAATGCATGATATAGTGATATAGAGGCCAGCAATAATATAATACATAGTTAATAATAACAATTATAAATGAAAATATAATTACAAATTTTAATTAAAATGTAAGTTACAATTTTATATCAAAAATAATTACTGCAAGGTAAATGTCACACATCAATGTAGATTTAATTAAATTAAATATAAATTAATAAACATGTAGATGGCATATTCAAACATGTTGATCTACTTTTGAATAATGTTAAACATAAGATGCACAGATGATCCAAGAATAATTGGATTAATATAGAAATTCCATTGCACAGCACACGTGGAGTTGATTGTTATAAAGCGTCATTGTGTTGTTTACATTTAAAATCCCCAAATTGCAGAATATTCACAATAACTATAACTTACTCAGTACTTATGTTAACTTCCGGCGCTTTTCCGACAGCGTTCTGAACGACCAGGAATAATTTTGTCACCATTTCGATGATGTGACAAGTCTGGAACACAAAATCCCCCTTCTTTTTGCTAATATCACTCTGTAAAACAATCAAATGGGCATTAAATTATTACAACGGGAAGAGACATGCCCTCAGATACTTGTGGGACAAAAAATTGATGGAATAACAATTTTAAATCTCTCAGACAAACTACACTTGTCTGATGAGATTTGAGACTGATTTCTGTTTATTGTTCAATAGCTACAATAATATTCTTTCATCATATTATAATAATTTAAAATCTAGAAATTGATTGATTTTGATGAAAAGTAGACATTGAGACTTGGTTTCGATGAAATCTTTCTAATGAAAAGTGCTGCATAGATCAACATTAGATATAATCAGATGAAGTAAGGTTGAATGAATACGGTGGGTAAATAATTACATTCTATTCATATTCCGTCAATTTATTTCCATTCACTTTTGCACTATGTAATCTCACATTATCATGTTAATTTTTTTTCCTAAAATTGAATATTCTTGTTGTGTTAATAAGAGTTGACGCTATATACGAAGAGACATGTGCCGTTGTTTGTCAATTGAACATACAGATAAAGAAGTATTTTTGACCATTGGATTTGATTTTGGCATTGCTACTAGTACTTGCCATCTGAAAGCTATTATTTTTTGATTCACTACAATACTAGGTGTGTAAAATTTGATGTTTAAAACATAAAATAAAGTACTCACTGTGTTCCAATAGCTTGGCTTGTATGAGAAATCTAGAATGAATATTCAATAAATTTCTTTAGCTTTCTAACTTACCCCAAATAAACAACCAGTAGTGTCAGTGCTAGCTCTCGACGAGGGTTGGGAGTCCACTTCGTAGGACTCTCCTTCCAAAGAACACTAAGAAAAGCAGGGACACACATCAACTACCCAATTACGATATAGCACATCAAATCTATACTAAGAGTGTGATAAACGTACACAAGGAAGATTTTGTCATGTGGAACACAGGATTGAAAATACCATTTACATATAGAGAAAATGTTAGTGAAAAAATTACAGACAAAGTCAAATTTATACAAAACCAAAAAAACAGAAGAACCAATTTTGTATATCTAGTATTTTTTTCTACTTAGTTGTCAACACTGTCACTCTTGCTGGAAAGGCATTATATTGAAATAAATAAAACACAAAGTTCAGCACTATTTCCAAAATTTATTTTGTAAGTTTTTCAGTTAGAGCAATTTTTATATTGTAAAATTATAGAAATAGTGCTGTATTTAATCAAACATATTTATTTCACTGTCTAGTCAAAGATGTCACCGAAATATGTTATAACAAGACACATTCAAATAAATTTTGAATGACCACTACATTTTATGATTGGAAAAATGAGTTCCATCTTAATTAATTGTTGCTTTAATTATAAAGGTGAGAAATGACTTGTGAAATTTATCCACATCGTTGAATAGCCAAACAAACTCAACATTGCTTTTACAAGTTTTTTCCTTTGCAATTTAAATTTTTTAAAACAATTTCTAATAAAAGCTGAGATAGTGGGAATATTTCTTTACAACAATTTGCCGTTATTTACTGTTTTGGAATTAATTAAAAAAACATTTTTTTCTACACAATATTTTTAAATTTTACTATCAATTTCTTTGTGAAGATTTTTATGATAGACACATGGATTGTGTTGTCGGAATTTGTGTGTAAAAGAATCGCCAAACGGTAATGATAAAATGAAAAAACACAGGTGCAATTAAGTTCTAGCATGTAATATTCAAAAGAAAACACGTTAAGAAATCAAAAGTGATATTAGTACTTAGGGGAAAACCATCGATATAATATATGTGCATAAATATTAGGATAAACCACTTACAGCTCTGACGTGAAAAACTGCTATGTCATCTGGTAAAGGACTTAAAGATATTCTGTAAATTTCGGCAGCAGGTATGCGATACTTCACTCCCAACGTTCTCTGGTCGAGGAGCAACATGGCGGATGTAGAAACAACGGCTAGGGTGGGCACAAGCTTAAATCAGACGAAAAAAATAATCAGTATTGGCACTGATGATATATTGAAGCTACTAGGGAAAAAACGGAATACGTGTGATAGACAAAGAGACAATTAAGAAAAATAACCAATTTGTCTGGTTATATAACAACATATTTAGTCTTATAAAAATGGGTAATGTATCTTGGAATATGCCCACAAACATTTCGATGCCGATTTTAAAGGTTGCAATTTTATCAACTTGGCTTCAATGTGATGGAATATTAACATACGTAATGTATGGAATGAGTGGGTATTTCGCAGCGCTATTATTCATCGCTCTTTTTGTTGCTAATTTATTTAGCCATATTTTTTTTCAAATCGATGGAATCAATATTTTTTTGAACATTTTTTTTTAAATATTTAAATAGATTTTGCGTACATACATTGCTTTGATCAAAGTTCAACCTGGAACTACTAGCAAGTATATACATTAGTTATTACTATACATATATTATAAATGTTGCAGCAACATTTATTCCCTTTTTAATATTTAGTTCCAATTGACACAACAATCCAGACCATATCTCTATGAATACAAAAATGATTGTGTTTGTTTATTACACCATCTATCTGTTTTAATTTATTGTGCAAGAATAATGCATTTCAATATGCGATGTAATTTTCAAAATAAAATAATAAGAAATAACTGGCACCCAACTATTTTTCACTTCCTTGACTTGATTTATGCACAAATGCTCTATTGCTTATATCACATTTAACAAATTCATTGAAAAAAAGTTTGAGCTCAACTACAGTGTCAACTGTAGATTAAGTAAAACATCATTTATTTTGTTTTCTATGTTGAATAAGTAAATCTTCCAATACATAGCACTGCATATTATAAATAGTGTTTAAAGATAATAATTTTTTACTGAATACAATTAATTTAATTTAGAATTTCATGCTCAAATAATGTCACATAATTGATACGAAAGTCTATCTATGAAGTGATGCCAAAACAAATATTTCTTCAACGGATTGAATGTTAAATTACCTTTCCACTAGATCTTGTTACTTTGTTTACGATATCAGCAAAGACAACGTATTGGTCATCAGTGTCGATGCACACCCTCTTCCAGACTGCGTTCTGTCTTAACCGTACATAATCGCCAACAAACGGATGTGATACACTACAGACAAAAGATAATCCAAATAAAATTATGCATAAATAAGAGCAACTGTTTGGGTAGGTAATCGATACTTCCATAATTTGGATCAAATATGATCAAAGAAATAAATGAGGAATGTTTAGTTACCTTCTGGCATAGCTCTGTTTTCTGTCTTTGAAGATGATGCTGGCAGTAACTTTTTCTCTCATTCTGTTCCGTGCCGTTTGGTCAAATTTTAATCTATATTTATGACACTGTAAAACAAAATAAAACATAAATATTGATAATTAAATCTAATTTATACCAAAGTATTTGTACGTTTTCATGTCTGTACCCAGTAAATAAAGAGAGAACTGGCATTGTTTGTTTACTGTGAAATCAATTATGAAGGCATCGGGAAGTTTAGGTCCCAATAATAAAGTCCATTATTTCATAACCATCAATCGATAGTCTCACAGTTGCATCGCTTAGGTCAGCACGTTGCGTACTAGTTTACCAAATTCCTTCGGACCTTCGATAAAAATTGAATTAACAAATATCAGTAGGCCATATTTTCGGATGATCGTAGGGCACTATATTCTTGAATTACAAAAATAAAAACATACTTTATTCAAGCATTTGTGGAGATTTCAAATTTTTGCACTGTATACAATTTTCTATTGCTTAATTCAGTGCAATAAAAATTCAAAGCATTTTATTTGACTGGATTCCAAAATATATTGGCAAGACCAACCATTATATCTTTTTCACCAACAAGCCATCAATGTGATTTAAAAAAAAATATCAGATATTCAGTTAATAAATTCTTACAGTTCAAAAATCTTGTGATTTACAAAAAAACAACAATTATTTGAGAATGATTTAATTTATTTAGTAACAAACCAAAAATTTAAATCAAAACATTGTATTGGCAATATAATTTGGATTGTACATTAACTACGCAACAAGTATGCAATGTCATGTGATATGCCAGTGTTAAAATTGAGTTTTCAGATTGCCTTGTAGCTATTTGAAGGCTGCACTTTTTTAATTAACCTGTACAAAATGACAATTTAGCAGGGACACAGGGAAAATACTTTTAAAAGTGTACAGTCATGATCAAACAGGGATGTATTTAATGTGTTTAAAAACAGAAAAGATCTGTGAACCTGGGAAGAATAATTGTCCACAATAACAGTTAACTTTCAATGTCAGTATTTAAAACAATCAATGTTGCTGGCCGTTGAATCTAATCAAGAAAAATTCAAAGCATCTTTCTTTACAAATAAAACAAGTTAAAATTAAACATACTCTCCATCGATGATGTATCTGAGCTAAGAAGTGTTGGGTGGGAGCAAGTCTGGGCGGAGGTCTCGGCCAGCCCCCGCACAGTGGTGAAGTGTGTGCCGAAGGAAGCTGACTCATCAGGCTGCTCAGGTATCTTCGTCTCTGAAGAAGAATTATTACATTGGTTGAGAAAAACAGAGAGTAATGATATCATACCGTGTTTTTATTTTGTACAGATACCATTAGTTTTTAAATTGACATGAATTGAATTTATTTCATACTAAGTTGTTCAATCCATAAGTTAGTTGCAAGAAATACCTAGTAAATTGTCAATTAAAATGTTATTTCTATGTATATTCTTAGTCTTAAGAAAGGATAATTCAATTATTGCCGTTTATTATCGACGTAGAGTATAGTAATTGCATTCAATAAAGGGTTACTTTAATCACTTTTAAGGTGTTAACTGTCACTTCTTGATGGAAAGGCATTATATTTTAAATAATAAAAACACATTTTTTTAGTACTTATTTCCACAATATATTTTTTGATCAGGACCGGTTTCGCTCATCGCGAGCATTATCAACTGATAATGCTCAGTTCAATGCATCAGTTGATAATGCTCGCGATGAGCGAAACCGGTCCTGATCAAAAAATATATTGTGGAAATAAGTACTAAAAAAATGTGTTTTTATTATTTAAAAAAAAAAAAAAAAAAGGTTACTTTAATTTTTGTTTAGTAAATAATAAATATGGTTTTATATTGATGGTAGTTTCATTATGGATTTTTTTTTTAATAATACTACTAAAACACATTTTCTTTATAACTATTTCCAAAACGATAATGATAAGGACTGGTTTCACTCATTGCAAGCATTATCAACTGATAACTAACTGACACAACCAAAAGATATTGTATGTTTGTAAAATTTTATATAAGAGGCTTGTTTGTAATTTGTGTCTTATCAGTTAATAATGCTCACAATGAGCGAAACTATTCCTGATCATAAAATACGCTTTTTACTGTGTATTATTATGATATATAAAATCTATTATTACATTTATAATTTCTGGCAAAATTGTAACAATAGCTTCAAACCTGTCTCGTCAGGTCAGCAAGGTAAAAATATACATTTCTAAAAAAGTTTTGATGACAAATTATCAACCATTTTGGAGACTAGTATAAAAATGTGAATATATTATAATCAGACTATAATTTTTAAATTGTTCTAAAGAAAAATAATTCAAAATATAGATATAAAAAAAAGAGAGAGAAAATAAGGCAGAGTGGGTGCAGCAAAAGGCATGTCGCTTAGTATGCCAAAGTATCAATTAGGTTGTGAAAAGAACTGATTTTATTTTTATTGATAACTTAGTGGACTAAATGAATGGACGAATGTTACAAATGTTGATGAGGAAGCGTGAAAAAGTTTTTATCAAAACTGTTGTGTTAAGCACAGATAGGTTTATGCAGTAGACTCTCTGATATCATGGTCGATTAGAGGCAGAGTGCATTATCTAAAACGGTGCCATCAAGGCAAACCACACTCATACAAAATCGTTCTAAACTTCATTTCTGTGTACTACGACAACCCGCTCTCAAAACTAGCGTTATCAGAGAGTCTACTGTAAGTGAGAGAAGTTAATTAATTAATACTACATATTTAACCCACATTTATGAGATTGTATGATAACATTTTGACTATCGCATACAAGCAAAGTGTGAATCTTTTCATAATAATGTATATGTATAATTATTTGAATATTAATTATCAATCGAGCAGTTTATAACTCAGCCAGATGAAATATAAGTGATATCAAATTCGAATGTATATTAACATGTGGAATCTTACAAAGCTTCAACGATTCAAATTTGATATTGAAATTACATCATATATATGTATACTTTTGTTGTTTTAGGCTATAGCAATAAGTGGTGTCGTATGTATTTGAAAAGTACCCAGCCTGCGCTCAACATGACAGTGTGTAGAAATATCCAATTACCTTCCATTGTACATAGTGTTTTTGAATAATTTGTACAGCCCACAGCACGCGTTTCTCTTGCTTCATTGATAACACACGTTTTCGAGTCTGAAAATAGCATAATATCACAGACTATTATTAATTCTATGGGCAAGACAAATTAACAAGAGATTAATAACATTACACAGCCAGAAAAGCAGAGTCTACAAAATTTATTTCGTGAGTGTTCGGTAACACAAAATTGAAATGTATTGAAAAAAAAAAATTTAGGCATCCAAATCTTGTTCTTTGGATATATTTCAATACAGTAGTAGTGCAATTCTTTTAATATTCAGCTATTGATTTTAGAAATATGTATTTATTTAAAATGCAAACGTTTGTATCATATCATGCCATGCATGCCTTCGAGTGCATATTATATGCTTTTATCCCCCTGGACAAACAGATAAAGTAAGACAGAAAACATTCGGTAAAAATATAAGCAATAATGAAGCCAAAATAACAAGTAAAATGAGAGAAGAAAATAATATATATTATAAGATAAAATGATATAATATAGAAAATGAAATGAGACGCACCGATCTTCGTCTCAACAGAGTTTTCCTCTCCTCCAAGTCGTGAGTGTCCTGATAGTAAAGAAAAACAAAATTGTATGGAAATATAGATCAACATAAAATAAAGCAACGTAACATTTTAAAACAAAAAGATACACGTGGAGTATAATTAGTATTATTTTTCGTTGATATACATTCAACACAAAACACAGAAGTCCAAACATCCACAGAAAAAAAAATTGAATATCAAATATGCACTTTGATTGATCGAAGGCGGAATTTTATCGCTCCAAGTACAAATTGTGTCACACGGATCATAGACAATACCTTTTGACTGTCCCTTTACCAAAAAGTTGAGCTGCTTAAAGAATATTCAAATATGGAATATTTCAAAAAAATCAGTAATGATGACGTTCAACAAATTTACGAAGACTATTAAAACAAATCAGGCTACATAAGCTTGTATACGATAGACATGAGAATGTTAAAACTCTTATTTTTTTAGTAGAATCCATTAACTCGTTAAAATTGGCTGTCTCAACAATTGAGAAGTTAGCGACTAATGGTTTGAATAGCACATCATTTTTAAGAATGTGTCTTTTTGTAGTGTTTCTGGTTAAATTGTAACATTAACAAATTACTATGTGCATTTTATTTCAAAACAATAATGACAGCTTTATATCAATGTAACAATTTTGGTGATGTAAAGCTACGGTATTGTGAAAACATCACTGACTGTTTGTCACAGCTAGCCCCATGCCTTTTTCATGCATCACATGTCAAATCTAACAATAAAGTATAAAAACAATCATCATTCAGACACCGTCACGATAATAACCTCATATGGATCAAAAAAAAAAAATATATTTTTAGGTAGCATTGGAGTAGAATATCATCTGAGTGTTGTATACCACTTCTTTTCTGAAGACTGTCAAGCTTTTTATGTAGGGCAGAAAGGTGGAAATTTAAATGTTAGAATCGAAGAACACAAATGTTGTCTCAATAGTAATATTTTTGAAAATTATTCAAATGAACAATCGATAATCTTAATTGATATTCAGAACATTTTTTCACAAAAATTTTTACTTTCAGGAGTATATAAAGTCCACATTGGGAACAAAGATGGTTAGACAAATCATCCTTTATAAATGAAGAGATGTGACTTAGGTAATATATCTAATTAGTTACTAAGAACTTACAATATGTTTGCTCGGTTCATCTGGGAAAGTACGATTTCGGTAATTTTGAAAAAGAGCAAAATAAATGTATGAAAAATTCTCGATTGAAATCAAATAGAACAGAAATCCATATCAGTAGACAAAACTAAATTCGGCTCTCCTGCAAATCTGGACCGATGGGAGTCACTGCTTTAATCCTTGCAGGTGTTACTATGCGGTAAACTATGAAATCAAAATAATTATGATGCATTTGAGATATGTAATAAAGCAGTGCCCGTTTAAGCAACGTCTACCATGAACAGCAAACTGAGCGTCAATATGTCATAGATTCCGCATGCAATTACCTTCCATCTTCTCCATGCTCGAGCTATCACACTCTGCGAGCGCTTTTTTCTTTTAAGTTCTTTTCTAACCCTATACCCTCTCCATATTCGCTGAATGACAACGGCTAAGCCTTCCAATCGCAGGTTTCTCATTTCTTCCAATTCAAACACCTGAAAAATAAACAATATATTTATATTGCACAATAAATTCAATAATTAGCGTGAATTATTGAGTAAAATCTTCAATTGTGACTTACTGTTCTAGGGCTCCGAACAAAAGCTCTGGTCCTACCGAAGGCGAATTCGGCAGGGGGGATAGGAAGAGCGCGGACGAGAGCCCGACACGCGGCCAACGGTTCTGTGACGCTCGATGCGGAGCTGTTCCCCCCGCCTCTCAAACATAATCTCAAGTCTCGGGGCAGGAGAGGGGCAAAACGGGACGCCAGCGTTGCAAATGGCAACGATGCACAATGACCCGACCGCCACAGCAATACAGATTCCATCATCCTAGAATACGGTTGAACGAATAACAATTCAATTTTAAATTTCAGTAGTATTATTGGCACTAAATATTTTTTTAGGGAATGTCAACATCATCCTTTTTCATTGCAGTACCTGCAGGTTTGAATCCTAAATTCATAACTGTCTTTCAAAATTAATTGCTTAATTAAAACTGGCATACTTTAATATATTAGAATCCTAAATTGAAAAAATATATGAAATTGTATAGTGCACACAGACTACCATTTCTCTTTGTATTATTCAGTAGTGGATACTACCATAAAAAGCGCATAATGGTTTTGATAGTTGCTAAACAAAGTCTTGTAAGAAAGAATTAGTTTTCAATTTGTCTCGTCTTATTCCAATCTCTCTAAGGTAAAGTAAAAAGCAGCTTTCATAGAACAACATCTGTTTTGATAAACACCACTTTCAGAATGGACAGGGTATACAGAAATAACATCATACTATGAATTAAACGGTTACTTTTCAATATTAAAAAATGTTCTAGAGTAATATCCCTTAATTAAATGCCCTCAAATACTTGTTAAATAGTATGCATATATTTCGTAAAATATATAGACTAACCCATTATATCTAACTTGATGCTGAACAAGCGGTGTTTCAAAAACACGCGGCCGCATCACATCATTAGGGCGTAAACAACGGACATGATGCAAACGTCTCGAGCGGAGAATTCTCTTCAATGCACCCAGCGACACCTGTTGTTGGGAACCGAGAGGACTCGGTCTCCTCAATACACCTCGGGATGGATTTCCTGAAAAATAAAGTAGAATTTGATGTTATGGATATGGAAAATGTGATATTTGTGGATTGTACACATTCCATATATATCAATCTCTTCCAAGCTAACGCCCCAACGTATGGGATGGCAATGTGCAAGGCCTGTACGCGAGCACCCCAGACTTTGGGACGCGAACATTCAAACATCGGTAATGCAAGCAATCTTTTGCATATAGGACGGATTTTAGTATTAATTATTGCCCAATTCTTCCTGATACTACCACCTCCATAAACTTGTCAAAAGTATTAGGTTTAAATGTTTGAAACAGCGATTTTTCAAAGCCTTCAAATTTATTCCAACCCCGCCAAAGAAAAAAATTGTCTAACTTCGCACTGAACTTTGCACCAATCGATTTTGAGTTTGATTGGTTGCTTCGTTATCGGGTTAAGAATCTCAGTAGCTATGTCAATATGTATGGGGTAATAAATCAATAATAGCTGAAACCTATGACGTACCTTCAGGGAAGAGATCTTTACAGAGTGGATGTCGACATTGATAAATAACGTTGATCATCGCTCTCGGCAGAAGGTCAGAGTTCTTCTCAACAAAGTCCGTCGCATCATAAGTGACTGTCCCAGCATAATGTCTTAATCTAAAACAAGTTCATTATTTACTAAGCACTCAGTAAAACCTTTATATAAGATTTAACTATTTTTATTAGCAGCTTCTGAGAGCATAGAGAAAAGCATAAAAACATAGGAGATTATCTTATGAACTGATTCAATAATTGACATATGGAATGAAAAGTTATATGAAATTTCACTGACTGAAAATGTGATGGGGGCTGCGGTAAAAGGTGCGAATGTCCCGCCCAACACTGCTGAAGACGGCCAAGAAGTTCTGTAGCACCGCCTTCGGATACGTGAGGTTCTTCCAGCAATGCCAGCAATCCATGGGCGCTCTGTAATCATGTCAATTTAAATTCTTCTTTTCACACTTCTGTCAGTCTTTTTTACACCACAAAATTGTTAGCCGTCATTGCCAGTGCTCAGTCAACATAATGTTTTGTTACTGGTGAATAAGATAACATCTAAATGTTTTTTGAGATATAACAATTGCAGTTTTAACATAGTTAAAAGTGATCTTTTTCATATTATTTTATTTGATGCAAATAATAAAATAAAATTTCCTGTTAATAATATCTACATTTCAATAAATTTAAATAGCAAATAAATATCAATTTATTAATTCAATTACTACAATTAACACAGGTTAAGAGGTAAGAAATGAATGATGAAAACTAGTTACCGAATCAATCAGATGGCAAATTGGTTCATTATCAAAGTACGGGATCCTCTGCCACTCCAAGCCTTCTCTCACGTACTCGTCCTGCTCAGCTCCGAGAGTGGTGTCCACAATCGTGTGGTGCAGTATTTCATTGGCGTAATTGATCAGGAGTTGCTCTAATGAATTGGTAGTTAAACATTCGAATCCGTATAGATCTAGAATGCTCAGTGAACTTCTTTTACTGCAGTTTTTTACCTGCAGATGGTGATAGGAGAATATAGAGGTTAACATTTAAAAAAACCAGTAGTATAAGTGAGTATATTCTGTGAGATTTTGATCAAATGCCAAATGTTGCTTTTACACTTCTATGGTATGCACAGCAACAGTAGAAATTTACATGCATAAAATTTTTAAATTGTTCACCGGACATGTAGTCAAGTCGTCAAAATTGTGCTCTTTGGTATCACTATCCATTTTGAATCTCTTAAGTGACAATATCGTAAATGGATATCTAAAATTAAATAAATTTAAAAAAAAGTCTCGAAAAGCATGGATTGGGGCAAATTGATTTTATTAGTACATTGATAGTTAGATGGATATAGCGAGAGTAATTATATACCTAAAGAGTTTTCTCCAAAAAAATGGAAGTTGACTAACAGAAAATAACAATTTCATTTGAAATACTCTCTTAAGAGTCTATACGCTTCACAATTAAACCAGATATGTTAAAAAAAAGTATCAGAATGTTTATAACCAAAATTTGATACATCAGCTTTTGCTACTCAAGAAATAATCGAAGAAAAGATTTCGGAGAAACAATATGCTGAAAATTGTGTAACATATTTTATTTATTGATAATGGCATTTCTGCCGTAGTAATAAAAATATGGCCAGCAAACAGACTCAAGATTAAATGACTTGAAACAAATGAAACAATATTTCTGAAAGCATAAGACTTCCTACTTCTGAATAATTGCCCATGCACAAAAATAAGATATAAAATACCTTAATGGCCGTGTTGACGCGTGCGACAAGCCAAGTAAACAGTCTTGAGTAAAGAGCTTTAGCCAGATGGTCTCTTCGAGAGGTTGCCTCGCATGCACCCAATTCTCCTCGTAAAGCAGTTGCCAATATGCTCCCGTTACATCCTAATAGCGATGCACACTCCACAACCTCTGTTAAAATAACAAGAAAGTGTGAATGAATAGTCTTCACAAAAATATAAATATTTATGATGAAAAAAAAAAAAAGAATTTACAATGTGCTTTATCTAAATGGCCTGTATATTGTATCATATATTATGAGAGACACAATCAGTTCTTTATATTGATGTATCTGAGTTCTTTTGCAATTAGAATAATTTCAATGGAAATTAGGCTTTATTTCAAGAAATCCATTGTATGAATTATATGTATGCTATAGAGTAATTTTTATTTGTGAGTGGATGCTGCCAAATGTCACTGATGGAAAGGTAATGTCTGCAATAAGTTTAAGAAATAAAAAACCTCTGGCAGGGAAATATTTAGATTACAAAAGATACATTGCAGGATTATGAAATGACAACCCGTTTTTTTTAATATCTTTTACATTGCAGGTAAACTTCAATGCTACATAAAATCTCTACAACAATTTTACTGATAAAGCTTAATAATATGTATATATACAGTTAATTGATAAATCAAATAGAATCGTTAAATGGAGTTAAGATCTTACGAGTTATGTGACACTAGGATTGGAGAGTAACTTAAGACCCGTATCTGAAATTTATATTATTATAAAATTTGAAAAATAAAGAAGTAATTTACTCACCATATTCCTGACTAATTGAGCAACCGACAGTGCCATCAATATTAGTTGCCGGTACGAATTCTATATTCCCCAGCTTCAGCACCACGGCCACTATTTTGAACACATCGGTGATCTCATCACTGTTGAAACCCAACGTTTCCAAGGCAGTCTGAAAGGCAAAACCAATGTTCATTATATTTACATCAATATTGATGGCGATCACATTAACCCGATCAGCGCGACAGTTTTTCATAGAAACTAAATCTGTCCGCATTGCTATTATTCAAAATGTTCTCTTTCCACATAGAGGTATAAATACAGCAATAAAAAATAATTGGCTTGGCTTTTATGGAAGCTAGACGCATTAGGAATGTTTCACAATATCAAAAAACACAAATAAATGTCCTATGTTGTCACAATCACCTTAACAAATATATCCCTAACAAATAACTCACTCGTAAATCGCCATTACCGTGACGCAACTAAGCAACCAATCAAACTCAAATAAACAAGCACAATTACTGTCACGTGCCATAGAGTGTCACATTGCAATGCCGCGAGATTGGTGCAAAGTTCAGTGCAAAGTTAGACGCTAGTTTAGCACACAGTTTTAAACTGATATGTTACTTTGGCGGGGTCAGAATAAATTTGAAGGGTTCGAAAAATCAATATTTTAAGCATTTAAACCTAATACTTTTAACAAGTTTATGGAGGTGGTAGTATTAGGACGAATTAAGCGATATATTAAAACCAAAATCAGTCCTGTATACAAAAGATTGCCTGCGTTGCCGACGTTTGAATGTTCGCGTCCCAACGTCTGGGACGCTCGTGTACAGGCCTTGCACGTTGCCGTCCCATACGTTGGGGCGTTAGCGTGGAAGAGATTAAACAACATATAATTCCACTGCCTGTTACGTGCATGCAGATCCTGTTTCATGGCCACATTTTATAACTCAATACATATCAAGAAAAGAAACAGATTTACTCCTCATATTTTGGCCATTTAAAAAAAATTTAATTGATGCCTTAGTGAACATTTTTTGAAGTTACCTTGGTGAATGCAAAATGAGGTCTATCATCTGTAGTGTGTTTGGAAGTGGGAGGAGGAGGTTCTGGCGCACCGGGGGCTCTAGGTCTTCTCAAGATTCGGTAAGCTTCCACACTGCGCTGCAGTTTAAGACATTCTGAAATGAACAAAACAGATTATTATATAAGCTTTTGCACAAAGTTTATTGTTTAATATAAATAAAACTGCGATACAAAGAATATATATGTATTATTTTATTATTTATTTATCATCATGACACAGTGCATAAAAATGTCCTATCTTCCGTCAATTTCTATTATCTTACATGTCTTGTTGGCATCCACAGATACTTGGGATTAAGAATTTCACAGAAAAGCCAGATATATTGCATGTTTATAATTTTAAATATAATATAATAATGAAATTAAAATGATTCCTAACTAAATCAAATAACTATATATACCCTAAGTATTTGTAGCAAGTGTCTGTTTTTGATGTTCAGTATATCTTTACCTGGGTTTACTCTTGCAGTAATTTAATAAAACAATACAATCTTAACTTACTAAGAAGTTGCACATCAGCTCCAGTTAGTAATTGGTAGAAGACATGGAAATTTCTATCACCTTGCTGTAAACAGGTCACTCGAGTCTGCAATTTAAAAATGAACAACAATCACATTATGTTAATATAAAAGCCTAACAGTTAATCGACACTCGGCAGTACATCTCTACGCCATGAGTAAAAATGAAAAAATAAACTTTACAACAATGCGTTACGGCATTGTCATTTTGTGTTGGTGCTCGTAATGTACCTGTAGCCTAGGCCATTCATAAAGCATCAACAGGTGGAATATTGAAATGCATGCAGACGTTTTGTAGCCAAACATTCCCTTTCTGCTTACGACTTTGCTGGCCAAACTTTTACTTGCATTAAAAGTTATTTTTCTCAATGCAAAATTCAACCAAAACGTCACAGCTTTTAAACAATTTGATGACTTATTGGTTAATCTTAAAACCTCTGCATTGGTAACGTGATTTTAAACTGAAAATTCAGTTTCTCAATTTATGTTTTGAAACATACACAGATATTCCACAAAAACTAAAACTGTAACAAATTAAAACATCTTTCACTCTATATAATTTCTTTCACAACATAATTTTGTGAGATCCTGATTAAATCTCTTAAAAAAGGACTTGTGATATAATAGTAAAAGAACTCACCTTTTCCAAGAGGTCTGTGGCATGAAATTAAATATGATAGTATAAAACATCAAATCAAATGCAAAATATGCTACAAGTCACAAAACATATACATTATCAAGCCTTCAAGTGATACACACAATATGAAACAGTAACGAAAGAGTCTAAGATTTAAGTAAAATGATAATTATAGTATAACTATGTTTGTGATACAAATCAAACTAAAAAGAATATAGAATTTGTAAAGACAAGTTACTTTTTTATGGTAGAATAAAGTAAATAAAAATTCACACCACAATGTTTATGACACCAAAGTGTCCGCTTAATTTTTCAAAAGATATAATACACAATATTAATTTTATAAATATAATCAACTTGATGGTAAATTATTGAAAATTATAAAGCAGATTTTAATAGACACAGATTATATCATAATAGATATCCCATTTTTTCCATTGCATACAATTACAAAAGACAATCTTCTAATTAAAAAGATTGATAGATAACTTACAATGAGTAATATGACCGCCAATTGCGTCTCCCTTGTAATCAAACTCTATGTCTAGATATTTCCCCTGAAAAAAAAACCAAAGTATTTTTATTAACACAGATATCCTACGAGTTAATATACTATCACCCATAACATCGAACGGTGATGTACTCACGAATCTGCTGGCATTATCGTTCCGCAGAGTCTTGGCATTTCCGAAAGCTTCGAGAAGTGTCCCGGCCTGCGTTAGTCTATCTCGAATGGCTCCCGCTCCCAGTGAGCCCCCGGCGAGAACCACACACTGCAAAGATATTCTTGCGGCTTCCGTTTTGCCTGAACCACTTTCACCTGATGGCAATTGATAAAAAAATATTTACACAACTAATTTAACAATCTATCATTTTCCCAAATTCATTCTATAGTACTGGTTAGTAATTAATAGTTGTGTATTCATTATTTCCATATTTGTTGTTTCGTTTGAATATTACGGTCCCATAACAAATTTCAGCAATAAGAATGATTGTGTTAAATATTTGCAATCCCATTAAGAAATGTATGCAAACCTATTTGACCACAACAGATACCCTGTAACAAAATTTATAGCCTTAACTGACAGTGAAAATGTTTCAACCAGTGGAAAGGGAACACCAATACTAGCGTTATCAAATTTCAGTTTAATTGTTGCTAAGAATAAATTTGATCATATTAATAAAAAAATAAATCCAGCAAGAAGTAGCTTTGTTTCATAGAGCCTGAACAATTTTAAAAGCGTATAATTATGGACTTTTTTTTAAATTATGGATTGAATAAAAACATTATCTATGATCGAATAACTTAGTTTTAAATTGAATTCGGTAAAATAAAATTCAGACTTTTTTTTTCAAATACCAATACAAAATAATGGACCACAATTCCACTGCATTTGTAATATATAATTATAAGAATTATGCTTACCCGAAACAACGATGCACTGGCTTTCATTTCTATCTCTCAACCAACGAAATGCTGTACCAGCCACAGCATACCTGAAATATCATTTAAAGTAAAATATTGCTCGATAGAAAACTTCAATTCAACAAATTACAAAAGTTTTTTCGGTTCATAGCTTGTTAGAAATGATTGAACAAAATTGACTTTGTGTTGAGTCATTCCTCAAGCATCTTAATCGTAACATGGAAGAACAATAAAATATTTATACAATATATATCTGACAATAATTAACACAATTGCCTGTGATAATTTTCATTAACGATCTTGTTATTAACAATCTATTCTTATTGAATTTGTTTTGGCGGCAATTTACTGCTTGCCTTGGGGTAGGTGTTTTCCTGTAATTAAAAACTTTGGTATATAGACGATGCTAACTGTTATTTTACGTCAATTCTGTTGCATCTGTGCGATAGAATGTCTGAAGACGCCGAAAGGCGAAACCCGGGTCGTTAGTGACAAAACATGTGAAATCGTATAAAGTTTTAACAATTTAAATTTAAATCATTTTTATTTTAAAAATATATAAATTAAGTCGCTCAAAACTTTATAAAACACTCACACGTGAGGTGGCAGTTGAAAAGGAGCTCTGGCGATATAAGCTCTCACTAATTCAGCAGAGTAGAGAGCTAGCTGTCGATATGGATTGACGGAAATCAAAACATTGCCGATGTAAGTCTGAAAGTTAAGAAAAACGATGATGAACACTGATCTAAACATCTAATATAAGCTTGGGTAAGGTATATGAAACAGCAAAACATAGTTTCAAGAGAAATATATTTTTTCTATTTCTTTTTTCAATTTTTATGACGTCAACCCAGCTTTATCAAGTATTTCTCAGTTAGGTCAGTCACCTAAGTTTTATCAGCTGGTCAATATCAGTTTGTTCTTGAGATGTGTTTGCTGAAGGTGTTGCTGTTAAAAGTAGTAATTAAAATTTTTGAAGATCAGTCAACCAGTCTGACACGTGTTGAATATGGTCAGTTAGAAATCGCTCAATCACCAGGAAATCTTTCAATATTAACATTTCATGATTTACTCACGTAGATAATGTCACGTTTGAAGCGAGTGCGGATATTGTGTATGAATGCATCTTCGGACAATGGGCTTAAGAGCACCGAGTCACACTGCCCAACCTCTGGATCCAACATGGCGTAGTGGACTAACCCATGCCTGCAATCAGAACAATAATAATTTTATGAATATGTAACACTGACTACAGAAGAATTTTTGTCTAAGTATTCTTTAAGACAAAACTGATTTTAAGCAACTCGAGACCAAAGACAAATATGACTTCATTATCACCATTGTATTGCCATATCCTCTCAGTACGGATAAACTTTTAATTATTTAAAATCAGTTTCTAACCTTTTCTCTGTTAAGCCATATAAAGGATATTCCAACACTGTATATTTCAAAAAATAATTCAATGGTATAAGAGCCTTAATAAAACTTATGAAAATGACACGGTGAAAAAATAGCACTGTATTTTAGTTCACAAATTTTTTTATAAGATATAGTTGATAGCCGTCAGACACACCATTGTCAGAACTAGGCGTGGGCCGAAATAGCTATCAACTATATCTTATAAAAAAAATTGTATAACTAAAATACATTGCTATTTTTTCACCGTGTTATAAAGTAAATGCCAATTCAATCAATATATTATGAAAATGAGCATGAACATGAATGTAAAACATTGTTGATACTTCAATTATTTTTATCACAAATCTCTGTAATCTGCCATCTCAATAGTTGAGAACTTAGCAATTAATGGGTTAAAGGAAGAAAGGATAGCCAATTCCGCATAATAAGTACACCAGGCAAATGCAACATTTAGTTATTAACAATTCGTAAGGACCAGAAATCAAATGACAAAATTCATAGTATTTTATTTTGGTTATCCAGTAAGCTACACCGTTCAATTTTGACAAAAATAATTAAAATATTTTTATACCAGGTGAAATAAAAATTACTTTAATTCTTCTTTAAACATTGCTCATCAGAGCAAGCCACTTAAATTAACATTAGGATCCAAGGTGTCCTAATCAAATGGAATCAACTATACAAATTCTAATTATGAACTGATAATTGAATAAATAAATAATAGCACGAATAAAATGTTATTGGCACAAGATAAATAAAATCATGGATTCTTGATTTTTTACAATAAACATAAATAACACAGTATCAAAAATGTGGAATCGTACAAAGTTGTAACAATTCAAAATTAACACAGTATAAATCAATCAGTCAGAAAATGATCAAGTAAACAGGTGACAATAAAACTATATATTGTGATTCAAATTTAGAACAGATGGAAGATTGATAATTAATAAGCCCATTTAAGCAACAAAAACCAATCTCTAGATAAATAAATAGAAATTTAATAAGATATCAGAAATTAGTTTTGTTTATATATTTTGTATTTTAGGGATTAAAAACTAAGTTTATACTGAATATACATTATATTTCAACTGCTCTAATAATCCGATAAAATATAGTAACATGCATGATACTTATCCTATCTAGCTAATCTGTAGAATTACTGAATGAAATGGCAATCGGAATGCAGGTTCTATTTCGATATTCAACATGCACATTTTTCCACTCAAGTAATTATTGAGCCTCCTATATAATTAATAAAAAATGAAATATCTAACAGATAAGAAAAACGATAAGATACAAAACTATTATTTATTCATTCTGCGAGACCAAATATATTTTCCAAACAAAATCGAACACCAACCTCACGAATCCATCTCGTTCTGTCTAAAATTAAAGCATTGTTAGTATATTTTCTATCATTGTGATGACGGTTCTTAAGTCTTTGTGGTGGTTTTTAGAAAAATGTTTTTCAAAAAATCTTCGACAATCAAGAGCACGTTTGACAGGCCTCCATAATTACGATAATCATACCATTCGAAGCTTTTAATGTAAACAAGCTGCATTCGTAAACGCAGCATTTGTGGGGATGCTAACTAGAATTCGAAGCTTTTTACGAGTTTTTACCTACCAATGTCGGCTCGCCAAAGTCACGTAATTTAAAAATTAAGTATTTCACAAAATTAAATTTGGTGTCTTAAAATTCCATGCAACAGCTGGTCCATATTGTATTTGAATATAATCATAATATTTTTTTAGCTTTAGGTAGTAGCCATTTAATTTTAGAAAACGACATTTTCATCCCTCATTAAGTACTTACTCGCGGTAGATTTAAAGCTGTCAATTTCATATAAAAGTATCTAAAGATGGATAATATTTTATTGAATAACAAACCACGAGTAAAGAAAAGAAAGACCAAAAAATGTCGCGATAAATTAATGAAAAGGGCAAAACTGAATAATTTAAAAGATAACCAAAAGTCCACTACTAAAATTGAAAAGTCAGAGAGTAAAAATCTTTCCAATTTAGATTGTAAAAACATTACTAATAACAGGATAACAATTAAGCATGGAATTTTTGCGAAGGGAATGCGCTCAGAAACAGTATCTAGAGTAGGTCTCACAGAAGAATTTAAAGCTCGATCTAGTGAAAATTTGAATCAAATAATTGATTTGGCAAACGGAAAACTTATAAGTGGAAACTTTACAAAAAATACGACTACTTCCAATAAGTGGAAGGATGGTAAAAATACAATTACCAAGCCAAAAATTGAAATTTGTATAATAGAGTCCACACCTGAAGAGCCACTTTCAGAAATAAAAAAATCACCAAATATAGAGATCATTAAACCAACTCAAGTCGGTCATATGAATCCGATAAATTTCTCACCTTCCAAAAGAAACAATGTAGAGACAATTGCGATGCATGTAGAACTTCTGCCATCAAAGAATAAAAAGCATAAAAACCTTCCAGATAAGAGCTTAGCTGATTATGAAGAAATATATAAAAAAATTACCGATAATATTCCAAACATAGCAAAGAAATTTTTGCCAACAGATGAAAATGCTACTGAATCGATTAAACATTTCTTGACGAAGGTATTCAAAATTAACTGCAAAAAACAAATAATGGGTAACTCGAGCCAACAATGTGAATCAAGCAGCAGTAACTCTCCTGATACTTCTAATAAAGAACCATTTAATGATTTATTTTTGCTTAATCCTTTGTTATATTTGAAAAAATTCCACACAACAGCTATAGCTACAAGGACATCAGACCCAAATAAATATATTGAATCTCTAAATAATTTTACTGCTATCAGTGAGAATGAAAAAAAATTGTGTTGTGACAAATTTGAAGAGAGGAAACAACATAGACACAATTCAATGTATTTGGAGAGCGTAGATTCAGACATTTCTGATGAACACTCTCAAATCTCATTATATATCACGGATGCGACACCTGAACAAGTTTATTATCCACGAAGAATGAATTTTAAGAAATAAAGGACACAGAAGCTTGCTTTTTTACCTGGCAATCGTTAAAGATAATCATATGTTTCGTATCTTGAACATCATTGTAACACTATTTAATTACAATTATTATTTTTATTAAAAGTAATAATGTTAAGTAGATGAAAAGTACCAGCTGTTTCGAATATTTTTATTAGTGAATATGTTATATTCGTGGGTATTTATGAAAAACCACTTTTGTTATAAGTTAATATGATATAACTGAAAAATATTATTTATGCAAAAGATATTTATGTTAACCATTGATTACTTTTTGCGTATAAGATTTAACTTAAATTTGACTTTAGACTTCCATAATATATAGTTATAAACCCTCTGACTACCAATGTTTCAACCATTGAAATGGCAGATTATACCATATTAATTGTTGATGAATAAATCAATAATACAAAAGCAAAAAACTAATGTCTAGTGTACAAACTATTTTTTTATTGAAATATAACTTGATCTATTTAACACCCACATTATTGAATAATATTTGAAATATTCAGCTTTGAGATTTATATTACAAATGTGAATTAGGTGAGCTTCCAAGCAAGCCTAGTTTATCTGAACATAAATTTTTCTAATCAATTGACCAACCAATCTTTTTTAAGAGATTAAATCCTTAACTTCAATACACAAGGTTACGGCAGGATTAATAGTCAGCTCTTAGGTCAACCCAGTGGCTGATTAGGTCTTTGGGAGGCCCCGGATCCAATTAACTTGTGATGCCCTATTTGTTGAATAACATCTAAGCGTCACAAGCTTACGTATAAAATGAATATAATCATTTAAAACTGAAATTAAGATATGAGTTTAACATAATATAAAATATGTTTAAGCCCCTTAAAATCCGGGAATTTCAAGTGTCAGTTTTTGAGGATTCAATAGGTGGGAGGAAATTTGAGGTCAATCCAAGCCTGCTACCATAAAAGAGTAAACCAAACTGTCCTTGAAAAATCCTCTTTGAGAGCTTAAGGCCTGGCAATATTTATATATCAGATATATTATTTCATTTATAATTTAATTGTCTGAATAAATTTCATAAAATATTGTAGAAAATATGGAATAATTACAAATAAAACAACCTTTCAAACTTTGTTTTCAATTTATTTATTAAATCTACCCTAGTATAAGTCATGTAAATAATATACTGCAAAAATATTCCAATGAAGGAATATACATTTCATAATGTATAACACTATTCACAAATTATACACTATAACGACTGATAGATTAGGCGGAAACTTCATAGTAATCCCTCTCTCCCCAACTATAAGCTGAATGAGGATCACAAACGATTAATAATCAAATGAAAAATCAATGACTGTAGTTTCCATTCAAAGATATGAGCCCATCATCGGCAACAATGTAGGATGAAAGCCTAGGGGCATTTCACTCTTGCAAGACTGACTTTATTGTTAATCAATTTCAAGTATTAATAAAATTATAATCAATAATTCAAATCAGCTATTGAGATATAAACAGCTTTGAAATAGATGGGATGACATGGATCCAAAGCATAACATGTTTTAATATGACCACTGAGACCAATTTAATCTGAAAACTACAACATTATTTCTGCCGAGTAACAATCTAAGATGCCAGGAGTGGAACAATTAACGGCTTTCATGAATGCATTTTTTTTAAAAACTACAAGCCTTTCTAAATTGCATTTTGTTATTCAGATATCAATATTTACAATCGTAATAAATTTATGGCCCTGTAAATGGTCACTTCAGTTGTCTATTAAGTTACTAATTCTATTCATTTTCTAGGATATTCCATGACAAGTCTCACTACCTAATTGAGTTTAAAGAACTGTCAAGGCAGACTTTCTTATCGAAGTTTCACTTGTGGACAAAGCAAGTAGAATTCCATCCATATATTAAAGAATAGAAATGTAAAGAGTAGAAGTGTATTGGTTTTCTTTAGAACAATATAAGATGGTTCTTATATATTATTGCAAGCGATGGTGCGCTTATAACAATGACTGTTCAAATGAAATAGTGTGTGAAACCATTTATCTGCAACACAATTGAAATGAATCGGAAATCGAATAGCAAACTGAAACGACCATTTAGAATCACCCTCAATGATACAATTTATGTTGCGGTCACATCCGCTGATTTGTCAGCCTTAATAATAGGCTGCACGATACTCAAATTTTCCAATTCTGTTATAAGGTCCATGTGTTTAAAATTATGAGGTTCATTCGTAAAAGAATCCAACAATTTTAGTTTTGAAGGCTGATCTTGTCCATAGTACATCTGGAATTCATTAGCCAAGCATTGAGCTTCCCGAGCGTCGATTACATTCTGAAAAGATACATAAAAATTAAATTGACTGTTAAGTTTTTCTAATTGTCAATCCTTTATAAAAAACACTCCAATGTTGAACGGAATGTAAAGATGGTTGAGTATATTGAATACAAATGGAATAGTGATGGATAATATAAAATATTTCTTTTTGAAACTTTGTACATTTCTACATGTTTCGTCACTCACAACTCAGGTTTTGTCTTTCGGCATTTTCATGCATTCTACATGGATGCAATAGAACTGACATACAATAGGTAGTTTTCATCGGTTGTATACAAGAGGAATTATATAGGAAAAAGTCAGTGGTTTTGCATTGTGGATGAAAGTTTTTATGTAGTAACATACAAGGGATCTTTAACTATTTCATCAAGAAATTTTAGAAATAATCAAATTCAATGTTTATATTGAACGATCAACTATTAGGTAATTCGGAAAGAAATGACCATTTTTATTTTGCGTCACTTTAACGTCAGTTTGTCAACGGTCGCCGTTGAGTTAGCACATCGTGATTGGTATCATTTTAAAGCTCTATTAGTACTCTTTCTATTTAGACGTTTTATATATTTTTTTTGCCACTGTAGAATAATGCAGAAGCCTGAAATCGAAGAAACAGATAAACTATTCAGTAGTTTATTTTGGAATCAATTTCAATTTAAGAAATACATACCTTAAAAAGTAGATTTGAAAACGAAATATAGATGTTGATGAAGGTAGAGCTTTTGATGGTTTATATGTAAACAATATATAAAAAATCAATGCTTATTATGTTAATGAATTATCAAACATATTATAAATTACCTTATCGAATTCTCCTCTCATTAACACTATTCCTTTGTCATCTGCCAATTCCTCAAAATGTACCATTCTCAAACACTCAGGAGCGTTTTCTTTGTGTACCTATAACAAAAAGAAAAAAATGGTTGCCATATAAAAAAGGCTTAATACCCCTTAATATTAAGAATAATTAGGTTTACTTCAACAGCATTTATAGTTTTTTTATATAAAATACAACATTTGAATACTTTTCTTTCTCAATTCAACAGATTGCAAGTAAAAGAAGCAAGCGAGAAAACCCATCGCGCCCTGATGGATGATGTATGTATATTTATTTTACAGGAAGGGGTCATTTGATAAAAAAATGAATCTAAGGGATATGTTAAATAATAAAAACAAATTTTTTAGTACTTATATCCACAATATATTTTTTGATCAGGACCGGTTTCGCTGATGATCAGTTGATAATGCTCGCGATGAACGAAACCGGTCCTGATCAAAAAATTTATTGTGGAAATAAGTACTAAAAAATGTGTTTTTATTATTTAAAATATCATGCCTTTCCATCAAGAAGTGACAGTTGATACCTTAAAAGTGAATCTAAGTGATAAAAAGTTACTAGTCATCGTTAGACATATTAGAATCATTCAACTTTTTTCAATAAAATTTGTTTGTTAGAAAAAAGTTTCTTTACGCTTATTAAAACAGGAATTTTTTAATTTAACATTAATTCAGATATCAAAGAGCTCAATCACATTTTCTTTAATGTATAGATGAATTGTAAAGTACATTGGAAAGAGCAAGTTATGAAAAAGATCTTCAAATTTTACATTTTGAAGAGTGAAATGTTTACCTGATAACACAATAGAGTGGTGAAATAAACGCTATTGCCTGACGTCTGACACATGATAAATTCATATCCCTGTGACCGTGGCAGGGGAAATAAGAAAGTTGGATATTTTTTCACTCTTTGGATCATTTTTTTGTAAATTTCCACAGGTATGGTGGCTGCTATAGCGTCTTTTTGTATATGATATTGCTGCCATATTCCTTTGATTTCTGAAGCGTTTTTATCCTTTACTAGCTCTATTTTGAATATCTCTTCTAATTTCTTCTGCGAAGGACTCACGCTTTCCTTCAGAGCCTCTTTGGGCTTAAGGACAGAAGCATAGCGCCTAAAATAAGAATGAGCACAAAAATAAATGAGTACATAACATTGACATGGAGAATAACACTTTGTGTTGCACCTAAAAGCGTAAAATTACTGGATGAACCGATCACATGATAAATTACGGCTTCTATAATATAATACTACACTACAGAAGACCCAAAAAAATTAAGAGAACATGACATCCACTTTTGAAGTCTATCATAAAAAGTGGATATATCAACACTTTATTTGCAGGTGAGATTCGCACTACGCTAATAGATTAGTGCGGGCATAAAATCAATGTCACTCATAAAATGCCATAACTTTTAAAATACCCGACATATTTAAGTGTTTTTTTCAATATGGTACTCACCAAGTATAGCACCACCAGTTTATTAAATAAATATTCATGTTTCAGCAAAGAATACTTCTTTCAGACATAAAACATTTCAATATATATGATAAAATAAAGGACCTTTACTAATCAACATTTAGGCAGTACGTCATGCATTTATTTTTGACCTTCATAAAAGTTTGTTTTATGGGCAACTTGTCACAGCAATTAGTTGAAAAAACGATTGGCAATCTCAGGGATTTGTATGTAACAGTTAAATATATGGGCAGTGCATGTGAGGCATTCAATGTCAAGCCTGTTTGCACTTTACATAATTTATGACCTACAGATGTTCTTTTGAGTAGAGGAACAGGACTTTCCAGAACACAGCCCCCAGAATAATATGTATTTCGTAATTTAAATTTAAATTACATGTTGATATTTCACATTAGAAAAATAAAATATTTTTCATATTGTATAATCATTTAAGCTATAATTTTACATATTTATTTTAATAAAAATACTAATTTAATTAAATATACTTTTATCAGATTATAGTGGAGATGGAACACATGAAATAAAAATTTATATTCTCACTGAAAGTGGTTCACAGCATGAAGCAGAATTGACATATATATACCCATTATATCCAAAAATTAAACATAAGTTTGTGGTCACCCTGTTTCATAAATATGGTTCATTTATGTAAACCTAGGTCATATTAAACCTCCTAAGCAAGATAAACTAAAATGCTTGTGAAAAAAAAACAGGTATTAATACCTTTCCCGCAGTTAACCACCAGACTATATAAAAGGTATTACTACCCTTCCATTATAATTAAAGCAATCACTGATATGAAACTACATAAATTTATCAATAATATAGAAATATGAAATTTATCAATAATATAGAAATATGAAATTTATCAATAATATAGAAATATGAAATTTAACAAAAATATAAATAGTCAAAAGTAATTATATTATGGTGTTTAGTGTTAAGTATTGTCAGGTCCATGGAAAGTGATTAGCAATGTTGACTTCCATTGAAGAGGCCATATGCTTTACAATGGGGTAGGAGTTAAATAAAACATGATATTTTTAAAATTTCTTCTAAGCATGACGATAATTTTGTAAAATTAAAGAAATGATTTTAAAAAATTTAATGTTTTCTAGTAAAATTTAAGCTGTTTCATAGGGCTCCAGACTGGCATCATATTCGATGATAGAAAATATTCCACTAACATAACTAAAATTTTCGTCATCGGGTATCAAGTATAAATGCAATCTTTTACTGACCGTTCTCCAGAGTCACTTGGTTTAGGATTCTGAGATTTCTCTTGTCTTTCTATCCTTTCCATGAATTCTTCAGGAGATGTCTTTTGAAGTTCGGCAATCCTTTTGGCATATTTATCAAAATATGGATTTTGTTGTAAATCATCCATAACTTTCTGAACTCTAGAGCTGGACGTCATGATTGATCGGTAAAATACAGGTTTACACAATCTGGCAAATGCCAATGCCATAATACAGTACGCCAAACTTGATTTAACGAATCCAAGTATGTATCAAAAGTATTGATATGTACTTTCGTACCTGTAAAATTTTGATCACAGCTGACAGCTAAGCGCACACCTAACCTATAATTTGGAGATGAATTTCTTTCAGATAGTGTAGCCAGTGCAAAATAAATATGTTCATTGATTTGCTTATACCTTAATAATTGATATAAAAAATCACTACATTATAGATTTTAAATAATTAAAAACCATAGTTTTATCAATTTTTACAAATAATCTTGAGAAACTTAAAATATTATATTAATATTTACTATTATTATTTTCGAAGTTATGATGTATTTACACATGGCAGCACATCGCAGTGTTGACTATTGATACAAACCTCCCACCTGTATCAGCCTAGCGTTTTTCAATTACCGGATGGGCCGATCTTACGTGAATATAAATAGTTTTAGTTTAAGTAGAGAAAATGGAAAAATTTTCTCGGATGGAAAAGATCGGTGAAGGAACATATGGCGTCGTCTACAAAGCCAGGGACAAAACCACTGGGCTAGAAATAGCTCTGAAAAAAATTAAACTTGACAAGTAAGTTTTTGGCGCGAATTTCAGTATGATTTTGACACCCGAGTGAGTAACCGTACTTGTAGACTTTTTCAAAGTTCGTCCACCTCGTGAAAAAAATTATACTACATAAAAATGTTGATCGATAATTGGTAAAGCAGCAATTTAAATAAAATTTTGGATCGAAAATCCGTTGTAAAAAATAGTATTTCAACCCGTTGCCAGAGGGGGTGGGTGAAATAAATTCTTCACAACGGATTTTGTAGTCGAGCTTTGCCAATGAATTTTTGAATTTCTCTAGTATAACTCTGGTGAAATATCGACTACTAATGCTATTATTTTCGTACAGGATGTAGTAGATATTATCTTTGTGATTAAGCCTTCAAACTTTTGCCTTCCGATCTTTTTGCCCTACAGAACTTTACATAAGATGTTTGTCATCATCGATTCCTTTTGCCGGTTTCATTGAAAATTATATCATTCTGCTGTCCAAGGCTCGAACCCCTGATTAAATAAATAAAAAATAATAAACTTTTTCCACAAATTTTCAATTGATAGTAATATACACCTATCCCTCGATTTACACGGTAGATATGCTCATGAGAAAAATGTGTAAATCGAAATAGTATATTATTTAATGTAAAACCGTGTAAATTGAAAAGTACACAAAAACGCTTAATTTTTGTTTTCTAAAATAGATAAATAAAACAAAATTATTAAAAACTATAAATGTACATATTCTTTTATTAATTGAATACACGTAAAGCATATATAGAGGACCAAAGTTTTTAATGATTCTCTTCTCTGTTTTGTAAACGATCGAAATTTTTTATTTTGGTTACTAACGAAATAACTTTTCTTTTTATTTCTTTCGATATAATAAGGCTACAAATATTATTCAAGATATAAAACACGTAATTAAAAATTATGTACTCGTTTTTTATTTACGAATATGAAGAAATAAAATTAAAAACGCAAACACAATTTTCGTCGCTGTAGCTGATGTCAAGCTCAAATCAAGGATGAACGCCGAATGGCGGGAGGAGACATACGTGCAGTGGAATGCATGCAGTTGGATTCGCCTAGAAATGGACAGGCACACAAACAAATACAATTGACATGACAACATTGTTTCTGTTTATTATAGCCAGTTATTTTCAACATTTTTTTTTTAATCAATGTAAAAGCGAAAACGTATAAAACAAGTACCTTGTAAATCGAAGGATAGGTGTAGTCCTTTGCCCGCATTAATGAATTAAGGTTATAAAAGAAAGCTGAAGCTGATTTATTATGTACATTAATTTGTGTCTTGAGCTATTTTAAGGCATAAGTCTACATCATACTATCTTATGTACCCCTTATTCGGTCCTGAAAACACTACCTAGATAAAGCGATTAAGTACCAAGTCTTTCCTATAATCATCCTTCCTACCTTGCAATCTAAATAGAGAGGTTGAGCAACTTACAACCAGTTGTGAAAAAGATTTATCGAGAGTGGTAGTATGAGAATGGAGTAAGGATTGCATGCTATTTATTAACTTAAAATTTTATTGATTAGGCTTTTTTGTAGCCTATCTTATATAATTCTCAATATATATACTCTCTTGTATTTCTCTGTCCAGTGAAACCTATATATTTCAGTAAAACATATCTGCCCACTGTGTGGAGCATGTTGACTTCTAATGGAGTCTCAATAGTAGTTGTTTTTACAAGAACTGATTTTAAGCCAGTTGCTCAACCTCTCCCTTCAGACAGGTCAAGTCTACAAAGGGGGTGAAAGATTACTGGTCACCTAACTGCTTGCAGGATCATGTATGGCATGGGTTGTTCAACCAGTCGATCGTGAAGCAAAACTTAATCAATCCCAATTTTAATCGAGAATTCAGGATCGGTATCGCTCATCGTGAGCATTATCAACTGATGTAATATGTAAATTTTAAAATTATATTTTTTTCAAAAGGTTGAAAACATCAACAATTTTTTTTTACCGTTCTGATAGGAAGTCGATCGTCTTAAAAATTCGAATTTAAAGTAGCTTCCAAACTCGAAAAGATTACGCACCCTTGATAATAAGGGGTGGAGGTGAGATATGTAAACATCTTGGAACTCATTTTTGTATACAAATCCATACATCATTCATTGAAATGTTACTGTATAAGAGATTTTTTTGGGAATCAAACCACCTGATTGATCAAAAATCCAACAGTGTTGACCATTCAACCACCAAACCGAAGCTTAAAATCAAGAATATCATTTTGCACTACACAATGCCAACAGAGGGCCACTTGTTTGAAGTGCCTGTACGTAAGTGTAAGTGTGAATGTATTGTAGATGTTTGCCAATGAAAAAATGATTTCTTTATAAATCAAGATTAATATTGTAGTAATATGTAAGATCTTGGTATAGCAGAAAATTCTCATCCATCAATGAATGTCTAGAGCAGTGGTTCTCATATGCGGCCACCAACAGTTTTATATTAAATATTGATATTCAAAAAAAATGTGGTTTTATAAATGAATTTGTAAAATTATTATTATTTTTAAATTGATTGAATAAACCTGACTTATCCAGCGTTTAGTCGAGTTAAAGTAAATGACCGTTTTAATAATAAAACTGTTTAAGAATTTTGGTCAAAGTTACACGTTGACCATGAATCAAATCAATATAAAGAATTAACAATAATTGCTTTATTAATTTTGTCGATTTTATCTACAACTGTAAATTGTGTAAGATAATTTAGTGTAATGCACTATACAAAAAATAAATCTCGAAACTATTTTTATCACATTTGGTGCGGCCACAAGACATTTCCATAGGACAGCTAATGTTTATAATGCGGCCACAGTGAAATTTCTCGTGAGAACCACCTGGTCTAGAGACATTATTTAGAGCTCTCTAAAACTAACAAGTAATAATATTCTGTCTTGATTTTCAGTGAACCAGATGGTGTCCCCTCCACAGCAATCAGAGAAATATCTTTGCTGAAAGAACTAAGCCATCCTGCAGTTGTGCAGCTTTTAGATGTAGTACTTGCCGACAAAAAATTATATTTAGTTTTCGAATATTTAAATATGGACTTAAAACAATATATGGAATCCCGAAAATCTGCGCTGGATCCCGAGCTAGTCAAGGTAATTAAAACTCGTTATATATCATCGACAAAGAATGATAACACATCGTTAATACTTCAGACGACTGATGGTCATCTACAATTACAGATATTTTTCAAATATTGATTCAAAATGGTCCAGCCTCATTTACTATAGAAATAATGATAGAACTAAAGTGGAACCTCGATCAACCGTTCTCGCATGATACGTTTTCCTGGCTGGAACGCTGATTTTTTATAGGCCCATCAAACTCCCATAAGAACAATGTTAAATAATTCCGCATTGAACGTTTTTCCGATTCCCCGATTTCCTCAATAAACCGTCTAAATATTTTGGTCTTGTCACAAATATTATCCCGATTGACCGTTTTTATTGCATATTTCTCCATATCTCGGCAAGCAAGTTTGACAGCCGAGTGCAGGTGTTATGTCTAGACACGTTGGAATGCGTTGTACATGTTAGACATAACGCATTGGACGCATGTGCTATTTTTTGGGTTGAAATCCATCACACACGTATTATTGTTTATGATGCAAATGTAGAGTTGTTTAAAATTCATGGTAATAATGATTCCTGTACATAGAAACTTTTAGTCACAAATTTAGTAATAAGTCTTTGTTCCGATTAAAGTGCCAAATAACAAAGAAGCAAACTAACATGAAGAACTTTTTAAAAAATAAATTTTATATACAGTATGTACAAGTAACTAATAAATAAATGTTTTTTTACGATTTTACTTGTTTATTATTATTTGAAGCTTTCCCGCATTCACTGTTTCCCGCAATTACCGTTATTTTTTCAGGGTCCCTTGGAAAAAGTAAAATCGAGGTTTCACTGTACATCAATAACTTGGCTGGTGTATAAACTTCTCAAAGCGACAATGGGTTTGCAAATTTAAATTGTTACAAATTTGTACGATTCCACATGTTTCGTCACTAACGACCCGGGTTTCGCCTTGCGCATCTTCAGGCATTCTATCACACGGATGCAAAAGAACTGACTGCACCCGTGTGATAGAATGCCTGAAGATGCTGAAAGGCGAAACCCGTGTCGTTAGTGATAAAACATGTGGAATCGTACAAAGTTGTAACAATTCAAATTTGATGTTGAAATTCCATCAAGCACCTTCGGTCAACATCATAAATGGTTATGCAGTTACAAAAAAAAAATTTAGAGCCAAATACTTTGATATTTTTTCCTGAGAGTTCTGCCGAGTAAATGCCAATTTTGTAAATGTATTGGACAAGGTGAAAAAATATAGCAATGTACAGTAGTATACTTGTAACAAATTTGTAGAACTTAAATACGTTGCTATTTTTTTCACCTTCTTTTAATGGAGTTCTACCAAGTAAATGCCAATTTAATCAATAAATGTACTGGAGTTATATTATTTTATTATTTATTTACTCATTTTTTATATATATTCTTTATTTATGATCATAATATGCCTTCAGAAAATTCAGCATGTAGCTCAAAACCTGAAACCACCCCTATTTGGTATTAATAATTTATTCTACAATATATTATGCACACTGCAAAATTGAAAAAAAAAACACCAACATATAATGTGCTAAAAATTACTTCTTTTCAGAGTTATGTTTACCAACTTCTTGAAGGAATAGCATTCTGCCATTCGCATTGTATATTGCATCGGGATCTTAAACCTCAAAACTTGCTGGTCGATGTTCATGGACATATAAAATTGGCTGATTTCGGGTTAGCCAGAGCTTTTGGAGTACCAGTTAGAATATACACACACGAAGTGGTCACCCTGTGGTACAGGGCCCCTGAAATACTTCTAGGAACCAAATTTTACTCCACTGCAATTGACGTGTGGAGTTTATCGTGCATTTTTGCAGAAATGGTAAGTGATTCTTTCAGTTTTTCGTATACCCTTTAAAATGTTGGCCCCAAAGGTACAACGTGTATATTGTAAGAATATTTTTCTAAGGATTGTCATTAATTTAAAATTCAGTAGTGACATGATAGTATAAAAAAAAATACTTGATGTGTCATATAACATTTATTAACCTTTTGATTCCTGCTTTTATTATATAACTCATTGACCCCTAAAACTGTAAAATTTGTGGGTATGTCAAATCTAATTACAATTAAGTCATTAATTTTTTTTATCTTATTTTGAAGACAATGGAAAATAGGTTAGTAGATTATAATAATAATAGTAATGTTTAATTTGCAGCAAATAATGTCTCATTTACTTGTAAAATAAAAGAATCAAATTTATTGGCTTCTCAAGTAGAATTTCAAATTAACTAATGTTTATTGACATTAGATTATCTACTATGAAAATCTTTCGGGTGAATAAAGCACCGACTAATTATTAATAATTATTGATGCTATCTATCTGTAACAGTTTTCATTTTTTTTTTTATCTAGTTATCAAAAAAGACATTATTCCCTGGTGACAGTGAAATAGACCAGTTGTTTAGAATTTTCCGCACAATGGGAACACCGGACGAGGTGTCGTGGCCGGGGATTTCACAATTACCAGACTACAAAGCCATGTTTCCTCGATGGAAATCAATGCCTCTATCGGTCGTAGTTCCCCAATTAAGCGTCAGCGCCTATGGATTATTTAAGGTGATTATTTATTTACATTCTGGCCGGTGTTTAACAACAATTTACAATATGTGATAATTCTTGGAAAGCCATAATAAATACATGGCTGTTATCATCTTCTTTAAATCAAATATTAAATAAAAATATATTTAGCAATACAGCTTATAATGATAAGATAATTTTTAATTTTTGAATCTTAGGATCAACGAGTCTTTATTATATTCAACAACAACTTGAGTAGAAAAGACATTACAAACAATCATGCCCAAGATGACCTTATTAAAGTATATTTATGCCAATCTCCATAGTTCTAAGAGCTGTACTCTGTTCAAATACCAGCAAGATCATAATAAATTTAACCAATTATTTAAAATCTCGAGTTGTCTGTGGTTTTTTCTTGTTGCGTGATTTAAAAAAATCGTCAAGCTAAATATGTGTGATTTAACATCTTTTATTACCAAATATTTAAATTGAGTTAAACGCAATAATGTATTTACTTCTCAGTCAATGTTGATAAATTCAATATTAACATTTGAAGGAGTATGAATGTACATGTGTGCGAAGAAGTATCAATGTAAATTTAGTTTAGCCCGGTCGAGAAGCTCTATATATATATATGCAAATATATTTTTTAATTATTTCAACCATCGTAATACATTTATTCACTGTTAAATAGCCCCATCCTCACAGAAAGGCCAGCATAGATCTATTCACTCTTTGAAAGGTTTAAAGTAGTCGAAAGCTATCCTATATTCACAGCACATGCTAAAGTTTATCATGTATTTAGTTCTTGTTTTAACACTCTGAATGGGGCTTTTTTATTTCAGAAAATGATGACATACGATCCCAGCAAGCGAATATCAGCGAGGGACTCGCTTTCTGATAGTTATTTTGACAACGTTCACCTCATTTCACCTTTTGCATCAGACTTAGCACTATCATCTTCATCACTCTCCAGTTCACACCACGAATTAACGGAACTTAACTTTTGACTGTTTTTTCAGTGTTGCCACACTGCATGGATTCAACCTTCATATTATTTATTCAGTTTGAGTTAATCTCATGAAACATTTAATAATATAGATGTACATGTATAATAATAAAATTAATAGACTAGTTATTAAAATACAATGTGTTTATTTATATCTCCAAGTGGTTAACCCCTTACCTGCCAAAACTGCATTAACATGCTTCTTCATTCTTCTTCAATAAGGGCTGTTTTGTCATAAAAAAAACAGGACATACTCATTAATTATTAGATTTAAAAAAATTACTTGAAAAAAAGTTTAATTGGGCAGGTTATATCCTTACTTTTCTATTTATGTGTATTAAATTAAAGATCAATCAACCAAGCCTGCAAATTGTTAATTGAGATAATTTTCAAAATCGTCCAATCAAAAAAGTAGTCAGTCACTCATTTTTCACAACTGACTACTTTTTTGAGCATAGAAGGTATAGAAAGAAAGATTAGGTAACTTTGAAACTAATCCTGTCTCAGTCCAATCCTTTCGCTAATAGTATTAACCATTCAGCTAAGGGTTAAACGATTAGTTGACTTCATGACAAACGCAACACGGGTAGCTTGCAAAGAACGGGTGACCTGATGCAGGCAGCCCTGTGATGAGTCTCGATAAAGGAGTATAGGAAAAAAATTATCAACATCTATCATTTCTAAGCTGATTGATAAAAGATAACATCATTTTTATACCATTCAAAAATATGCTTACCTAACTGCAATACTTAACAAAATGAAACATCCTCTGATTTCTGTTAATTTTTATTTTACATATAAAATAAAAGACATTTGAACAGTGATTGTGTAGCATTTTATTAAATCATCTATTTTGTTTGGAATGTTATCCTAAAAACATACCACATTAGTGATAAACTGCAGACACAAGCAAGAAAATCACAAAGGAGTCAAGTAGGTAAATTTGTTTAATAAAGTTTAAACACTGAATTCTGATCAAATCTATGTCACTTGAATAGAAGAGTAAATATTAGAAGTCTAATTATATTGCTACATTTAATTAGAAGTGTTTTACTTAAGATGCATTGTTTTTATAACTTCATTTGAAATAGGTGTACATCAGTGGGGTGCGTTGGATATTCATTCAAAATCACACGTGAATTTCATATAACTTAATTTCTTTATAATATATATATACAATTTTGTAATATTTCAATAATTCATATAAATTCTTCCTCCTTCGGGAAGGCAAGTTGAAAAAAAATCAGTGAAGGTGGTATGTGAATCCAGAATCTGTTGCACCAGAAAATGCACATTACAATTAACATTTTTTAATTGGATACTTTGTATAGTAGATTCAGCTTGCTTTTCTATAGACAAATTCACTTGGAAGGCATAGACATTTGAAGCATCAGCAAATTTAAGGAATATGAATAGATTTCTAATTTTAAATGATTTAAAAAAAAACTCACATCGTAAATACTATGATTTTATGAGGTAGAAATGTAAATTAATTCATATGTACTCGATGCCTTAAATTCAATAACCAGTACTTGCTCAGCCATTTATGTTGGTATTGAATATTCAGAAAACATGAATACAATAATGCTGGTATTCATCAATCTTGATTATTAGAACAAATCAGGTTATATTTAAATAACAAGTTAGCTCTTAAATGAATGATAAGCATAGTTAAACATCTCATATTTTTTAGTGTAAGGTATTAACACACTGCAATCAGCCGTTTCAGTAATTGAGACATAAGCAGTCGAAGGGTTAAAATAGAAGATTCAACACTCATTTTGAAATAATGGAGAAGACATTCCCTAATATTCAATATTGGAAGAATGACACCCAATTGTACAAACCGTTCGAATATAAAAAGAATACAATTCTAAAATTATTCAAAAGTTATATAATTTATGATATTGACTGAAGGTGAAAGGTGAAGGTGAAGATCAAATTTGAATTGTTAAAACTTTGTACGATTCCACATGTTTTGTCACTAACAACCCGAGTTTTGCCTTACGGCATCTTCAGGCATTCTATCACACAGCTGCAACAGAACTGACTCAGTTCTTGTACAAAGTTTTAACAATTCAAACTTTTAGAAGTTGTATGTTTTATTTGTCATTATTATTTTCAAAGACTTCAATGAAAATTTTTATTTCTAAATTCAACCTGAATTTCATCTTTTGAATTCATCATAAAATTCATTGAAAAAGAGATTTTTAAGTTTATTCTTTCTTTACATACATGGCAAATCATACTAGCATAGTTTTTTTCATAAAGATAACTATTGTTTCAATGGAGTGTTTATTTAATTAATTAAAATTCAAATCTAGTTAGTGTCCTATTGAATAAAACAAATACTTTTTCAAACAAATCTATTGAACTATTGCATATCGATTTTGTCTCATATTTTAACTAAACTTGAGTTTTACTTATTAATACTTAATTAATCGACCGTGTATATTGGGAGTTTTAGTGGGGATTGAGACTGCTACATTTTACATACAACATTTCAAAACATTATTAATATTTGATGCTCACTGTAATCTTGGGTACAATATACACCTATTTCAAATCATTCAGTTTTCATTCAAATTATATCTTATTGCCTATAGTAAAAAATTCACACTGTCCTGTAAACACACTTACATACAACATACCTTACCATACTATTTTTAAATGGATGCTTATGGTTTCCATAGCTTAAGTAAACCATCTTCACTGTATGTGGCCAATAGATTTTGATGGGGATGATGGTTCAGGCCAATAACAGACTTTTCATGAACCTAAAACAGAAAGAACAAATCAAATTATGAAGCGCTGACATAAGTTAAATAAATTTATGAAATTGCTTCACAGGTCTTTGGGTTAATATATATTTTTTTAATTTAATGTATAACCATTTTTTTTTTAGTTAAATTTGTAATTTGAATGAATATAGAAAAACCCATTCTCTCTATCGTCAGTACATGTACTATTCATTTTTACTAGTCCTAGCGAAACACTCATAGGAGCGATGTGAAATTATCCCACATTCCTCATTTCTTAATCTATCATGTTCCACAATTTATTGGCTTATTGGTTACATAATATATTTTGTCTTGTCATAAAATACTGATTCCATCTAGCAGCTATTACTGACATGTCACAAATTTTATCCCAATCTATTTTTTGGTTCAACGTTTATCATTTCACTCATATGTACCTGCAAGTACATTCAATCATTATCGTAAAAAAACTGAGTCTGCAAGAGTTGTCTTGTTGTTTGTTACCAGCGTATATTGTTTCTGATGAACGATGTATACATAGATTCTCAGTAGGTCTGTCCACTGAGCACCTATTTTCAAGACTGTTTAATCATTCAACTGAGTCAGTCAAGTTTTCTTTTTTGGCTTGTATTTTGTATTGAAAATTATTCCAGCTTGGATCTTAAATGAAGAAAATTAAGACCAAATATAATTTTGAATCATAAAAAATTATGAATCAGGGTTCCATTGTGCATATAATTTTTTTTCATAATCTTATTATACCAATTGTTTGTTGTCCATACAAACTGTTGAAAATTCTTTAAGAGTGATTTTGGTTCTGAGCATTTTATAATATTACGGATCAAAAGAAAGTATTCAATAAATAGTCTAGTTACATTGAGAGTTCTTTCCAGTTTTCCTGAACTTGTAGAAAAACAATATAGCACAAGATCTTCACCGGCGCAGTAAATGAATTCGCCCCTCGGAGAAAGACAAGTGCACATTAACGAACCTCCTTCTCTCTTACCAGTTGAGAAAGACCGCACAATCTGAAACAAATGACAACATGATGATTGATTATGATATCAATTGAATATTGATCTTGATGAGTACGAACTCAAACTGACAATTGAAGATCACCCATGCAATTGAATATCTGAAGACGACAACAAAAAGTGAATGATGAAGTAGTGAAGGGCTTTCATGCTACTCAGTATTTATTGATCTGCATTCAAAGGCACGGACGTCTGTAATGTTAAAAATAGTTTACTAACCATGCCATTCTTAAATAAATAAAATTAAATACTTTAAAATTAGGTATAGCAAGAAGAATGAGCTAACTGTTTTTTTCCTGGTCAAAAAAAAGAAGAAATGATTGAGAAAAACATATGCAAATTTTAAAGCATTACATTGCATGGTATCTTCATTCTTATATTCAATAAGCACAGCCAGTAATGTTTGTTATTCATGTACAATACAACACTCTTGTGTTCATGAAAACCTTTTTGTACAGACTATTTGATTTTTAATTGCAGTCAACTTACTTGTCCTTGCATATTCATGATGACCACAGTATTACTCCTGTTGCAGACGACAAAGTGGTCGGGGTTTTTCGGGACTAAATGCAAAGAGTTGACTGCAAGATCAGCTGCACCGAGGGGTCGGAAAGTATTCGAACATTCTGTTGATTTCACCGACCACACTTTTACTGTCCCGTCAGATGAAGCGCTAAATATATTTGAAAATAAAAATTAATAAAAAAAATTCATACATTGTCTATGGATGCAAAATTGTAAACAGCCAAGGATTGATTTTATGAATCTTCAACTGTGCAACCATGATCAATGCAACGACTGTCTTTTTCCAAGAAAGAGCTAGCTCATATAAAAGGAAGAATATGTTTCACTAGCAAATATACTCTAATGTTATAATTTGGTTTTTATACTATAAGTATTTTATGCCATCATAGAGGTTTCTGGAACAAAAAAATCGCCATGCATATTTACTCTCTATCCCTACTAATTCATTCCCGCGTCCTCTAACACAGTCTATATTTGATTTTGAAGAAGTTTATTTCAATTTTAAATTGCCTAAAGGTTTATGGAAGCACAAAGAGTTACACTTGGAGTCCACTCAATGGCATTATAAACACAGCGTCTGTCATGCCAACTAAGAAATATATATAAATATATATATATATATATATAGAATGTATCCTTTGGATTGTCATTAGTGGTAATCAGGGTTATTATAGGAAAGTGGGGATTCAGGTTCCCCACAAAAATTAATTCACAACAAACCTCAGTAAATTATGTCCATCGGATGTGAAGACCACTTCGTTTACAAATGATGTATGCCCTCGGAATTCTTTCAAGGTTTTGCCAGATTTCAGACCGTGTATTCTAAAAACAAAATCACATCATTTTATGAATTTCAAACTGTATAATCACCTGTAAAATTTATGCTTTATTGATAAATCCCACACAGTATTACCTTATCGTGTGATCAAATGATGCTGAAAGGACTTGTGAATTATCTCTGCTGAATTGAAGACAGGTTACTCCTTTCACATGAGCTCTTTCAAATTTTCGTTGGCATTGTCCGCTGGCTACTTTCCAAACCTGCATAAAAAAATGTTGATTATATTTTTAGCAAGTAGAGAAATCGGTGTTTTCTGTCTGAGCTATTTTGCTGCACTTTAACTAATGCCAGATTGTTGCCTTGCTTAAAGCAGAGCCTGAATTGAAGTCGTGAGAGTGATTGTGTAATTGATCATGTAACTCATCTGTTTAAACACCTTTAAGCATAAATATCCAAATTTCATAAACAACATCAAAATTTAATAATATCTTTGATTAATTAAAATTATCCAACATTATTTGCAGCACTAACAAGTAAAACGCTTGTGTAATGGTGGTGAGCTTAAAAATAATTAATATTTTCGTAAAATCAAATATTTTTTAGAAAATTGACCTAGACAGAAAGTGAAGTTTCTTCAGAAATCAGTGAACTGTTATTGTGTTAATGTTACAAAATCTTAAACTAGTAATCTACCTTAATTTTTCCATCATGTGAACCGCTGGCAAGTAAATCAGAGTCTCTACTGAAAGCCACGCTAAGAACAGCTTGCTCCATCATCATGTAACTATCTTGGGCTTGATATTTCAAATCCTTTCGAATTTTTCCTGTGGTGAAATTCCACACTTCAATGAAACCATCTACAGAACCGGTTACAAGATACTGGCCATCAGGGGAAAACCTGAAAGTATTGAAAAAAAAAAACAGTTGATTTGTGAATTATCAAATCAAAATTATACAAAAATATATCACATCTAATCACAGATTAAGGCTCATTAATCCTTTGAATTTCTTTGTTAACATTTTGAACACTGAGCTTTTTTAAGATATTTCAATGAAACTTGTGTGCACTATCTAACATATATAGCCTTCTATCAAGTATGCATGTTAAAAAAGGTAGTCTATTGACGAAAGTGTGGGCACAGAATTAAAAATAACATGACACAGGATCGAAAAATTGACACCTCGTAATTAATGTGCAATATTTGACAGATACACCCAAGTGCTCCGAATTGATATCTGCACTGATTAATTTTTCAACCAGTTTACGAATCTGTATGTCTGGATATTTTAAAATGTATGCTTTCATCATTTCGATCGTTCTCAATCATGAAATTGGCACACAGTTGATAAGCTCCAAACTTCATCATGTAATCACTACCTTCTTTTAAATATGTAGCTAAAGCGACTGGCCTACAACCAATTGTAAGAAATATATTGATAGAATTGGCATTCACTTGGTAGAACTCCATCATAACATTGTGGAAAAAAAAATGTATTTTAGTCCTACAAAATCATTATTTTTTAAGATAAAGTTGATAGCTATTTCGGCTCACGCCATCGTCAGAACTATGCTTAAATAAACATTTGCTTATCTATATTTATATAGCTGTGTAAAAAAGGTACACAATACATCTTCTCTCCTGCTTTAACGAGCTAGCTTGTTTCTTGCTCGCAAAAAAACTAAAAATTGTAAATGAAACTAAAAAGGCGGCTATATCAATAAGCTTACATATGGTACGGAAATGGTCCATTACGGAAACAAAGCGGCTCCCCGTAGCAGGTTAAGCAACGGTGATCAACATATATTAGCTTGTTCGTTAAGAATCCTATGTGATAGTTGATATCTATTTGTGATTTCCAGCTGTTCTAATTCCAAATGTTCGTTTAAGCATAGTTCTAAAGATGGCGTGAGCTGAAATAGCTATCAACTATATCTTAAAAAATAATAATTTTGTAGAACTAAAATACATTGCTATTTTTTTTTTCACCGTGTAACAAATATAATTTACTTTTTGTTAGTTCACATCAATGAGAAACAATTTTTGAAAACAAATCAGTGATAAAAAATATACCTGGCACATTCCACGTGAGATTTTTGACCAAACTTAATAAGTTTTGAAAGTTGCGTTGGATACTGCTCATCCTCTTGATCTCTGATAGCTGCTTTGCCTCTGAACAAATCGATGGTAGTACCTAAAACAAAGAGTGACGGGCGTATTAAAATATCAATACATAGAATATTGCTACATGAGATCTTTTACATCTATCACTTTTTTGTCAAAAAAATTAAAAGATTTGATAGTATATAGATACTTGCCGGGAGGAAGCAATCCTTGATGCTGCTGCCATTTTAGAGCCTGGCCAAGCAAAGCCAGTAAACGACTTGACGGTACAACAGATACCTCTCCAGCTAGTGCTGCTGCTATAGCTGCCCGTCTTCTCTCTTTGCTGCCTCCTTCAGGATATGCTTCTCGTGGATCCCAGTAAGAACGTGCCAGCAAATTTTCTATATTAACAATGATATATTGTAAAACCTTTCCACCAATAAGTGACAGTTAATATGTTCAAATAATCATATATAACCAGTCAAGAATGCTCATGAGTTGAGTAATCAATATTATTGAAACTACAATTCTAATTGACTGTGACTGCTGTAAGATCAGGTGTTGCGCTATTGTCATACATTATATTTTGTTAGTAAACAATTTCAAACTGCGAAACGAAGTATAAGAATAAAGTTGATCTTTCACAATATGAGCATACTTTCACATATTTTTTTACTATATTCATTACCGAAAAAGAGCTTGGAGCTTGTCTCAACAGAAATTGTTTTAAGCATTAGTTGGAACCAGGATAGTGATGGCAAAGCTTTTGAGCTCAGTGTCAAAATACAGAAATATACTTAATTCTGTAATATTTGTTAAAAAAATCAAAAGCAAATAATTCTTTTTTTGTTGCTGATTAGCTAAATCTTCAATCTTATTTTGTATACTTTAGGTTCAAGAAAGTTTTACAATTGGTTTCTTTTATTGATTTTAATAAAATACATTTCGAAGAGAATTAAGTAAGTCTCTCTCAGTACATGAAATGGAAAAATGAATAAAGCTATTGTTAGTTTTTTTCTAACTACATGTGATTACGAGAGAAGTTAACTATTAAGTAAACTAGGTTGACTGCTCCTGGGAAAGATCATCTGTAAATGATGGATATTGACCAAAATGTATCAGCATGCCGTTGTTAAGTTTACCATCACTGGGCTAGGGCAAGACTATTGGTAACCTAATAATTTTCATTACGTTCCATTTTAGAAGAATTACAGATATCACATAGTTTAAAATTCAAATACCCAAATGTATGTATCTTTCCGCTTCCTGTTGCTTTAACATTATCATAGGATCAGTTTGTCTCAGAAGAGATCTAGCCGCGCCAAGTTCTCGCAATTCAATCAGTTCCAATACAACTTGCTCATATAAGTCGATCAACTTTTTATCAGGCAACTTCAACGATTGTATAGCTTTGAGAACAGTATCCCAATGCCCATTATTTATATCTCCACAGAATCCGTCTATACTATCGACAGTATTCAATGACACTCCAGTTTCTTCCTGAAAGCAGAACAGAAATTTTGAGGTTAGACCGGGTAAATTTTGATACGAGAAAATCTTGGATAGTTACGTACTTGTAGCGTCTGCAGTGTTTTAGTAAGATTGGATTCCTTTAAATATTGCTGGATCAGACGAATAACGCTGAAATACAAAGAAATTAATGTTCCAATTATAAATAACATTACTATTTTGGCGCATTTTTTATATGGTAAATTTATAGACATACTCGGCTGACTCTATTTCGATAGACATTTTTAAAATATGTTTTCGTAATCCTCAATTACTATCTTTTGTATGAAGGAATTAAAAGTAATTTGTAAATACTAAGATAATTTTTTGACATTCGATACCGAAACGGCGTTGACTAGTAGATTGCTGCCATATTTATAAATATATTATTCCCTACACAAAAAAATATAAAATACTTTATAAGATTGGAAACGAAATATTTTTAAGACATATAAAAAAAAATGCTTTTCCTAGAAAATTTATATTTCTCTTAGAAAGATTTTCGTTTCTTTAAACAATAATTGAGGTCCAGTTGATAAGAGGGTTTTCTCTACTTGTTTTTATATAATTTTCATGTGTAAATAAATAACTATTTCCAAGTGAACATTCCAATATTTTTTCCCTCAGATATGATTCAATTATTGGACCGTTTTATGTAATTGATTGCAATCCATTCCTACGATTAGATTAGGAAAAATTACTTTGCTCAATTTTTATATATTTTTTGGGTATTGTAAGAGATGTTGAAAACATAAGACAACTGTGTATTTGCATGGATGTTTATATCAATATTTAAATTGGCAATTATTTTATTGGATTTATTTCAAATCCAGTTTTAGATTCCAACACTAGATCGCAGAAATAAAGCATTTAAAATAATAAAAACACATTTTTTAGTACTATTTCCATAATATAGCAAAACCAGTCATTACCATAAAATATATTGTGAAAATAGTATTAAAGAATGTGTTTTTATTATTTAAAATATTATAGTTTTCCATCAAAAAGTGAGAGTTAATATTTCAAAAGCCAACATTAAACGATTTGTATATTTTTTCTCCATCATTAGTTGGGCAACCAACAACTAAGTAATTATACAACATTTAATGAATGGATTGCTTCAAGTTTTCAAAGAATAGATAATCATCATTACTTTCAAATCATTTCTACTCTAATCAGATAACAACATGAAATAATGTTTAGAACATTAGAATCATAGTAATTACCCACTAAATTATAGTGTAATGTTCCAAAACAATACAAAGGAATAAATCAAAGACATCATAAATTTTATGGAGTATATAAACATGGTGGCAAATTAAAGTAATGTAATATTTATCGTGAACGGCATAAAAACAGTACAATGTTTTTTTTCAACAGAAGTTGTTCATTTATATGCACTATTATGATTACATTTTACTGCAATAAAATATATTGCCAATATATCAGTAAATTCTCAACTTTTGAATCGAGGTTCGTCTTGGTGGAATGTGGACTTAATATCGCTAAAGACAACTTCAAAGGCGTCGTTGGAATTGTCACTTTGAATAATGATTATAAAAATATACGGATGAATAATTTTCATAATGCTTTAGTAATGTCGCTTCATGAAAGATACTCATTTGGATTACAAGTTATGAGTGTGTCTACACTTTTATTTGAAAAAACTTCTTTATTAGGAAGTTATATCATTTTGGCAGAGAACCTTGATGATATATTCGATATTTTCAATAAGTTGACACAATTGTTGCAAGTGTGGAACCCTCGAGCAAAATTTGCAATATTGATTTTAAGCCCTGTTAATAAGGATATTTTTAAAACTGAAGTTTTAAGGGTTATGCTAGGGTTGTGGAAACTTAATGTGGTAAATGTTTTGGTGGTTGCAACTGATGATCAGTCGTTGGAGAATTATTCATTATTCAATTGGTTTCCGTATATCAATGGGAAATGCGGTAAAGATCAAGATACCATTAACGAAATAGGAATTTGCGGTGATAATAATGATAATAATAGTTATGAAAACATGTTTCCTGAAAAAATTCCAAGCAACTTGAATTATTGCAGTGCGAGGGTTACCACCCACATTTGGCCGATTTATGTTTTACCACCAGTCAAATATGAACCATTAAACATGAAGCAAAATATGACTGACGGAATAGAGATATCGTTACTTAATACAGTAAGTAAACATTTGAACATAAATTTAGAGTATAGACTGTTCGAAAAGAATGAATCCTGGGGACTAGTCTTGCCTAATAGAACGTCTACAGGAATGTTGGTAGCACTGGCCAGAGGTGATGCGGATATTGTCATCGGAGGGTACGCTCCAGCAACCAGTAGATTATTGTTGTATGATGTGTCAAAGCAATACTATTATGATGAAATTAAATTTATTGTGCATCGGGCTGGACTGAGAGAAAAATGGAAAAGCTTAACAGTAATTTTCAGTTACGTAACATGGGTTCTGCTCCTTTCTTCGTTTTTGATAGCATCGACTGTAATGCACTTTCTATCGAAGGTGGAAGATGGAGCCAGTATGGATCTTAATGGAATATCTAAGGTATATTTGCAGCACTGGGGGTCAATCCTTGTAATTTCTGTTAAGTTTACAAGATCGTATTTGAGAAGCAGAGCATTTTTTGTACTATGGGTGCTTTGTACATTTTTCCTAAATGCAGCATATCAGACATCATTGGTAAGTGTGCTCACACAACCTGGATACAAACATCAAGTGTCAGATATAAAAGAAATTGTTGACGAAAATTTTCAAATCGTATTGAATTATCCTATAAGCGCTTATCTACAACAATGGATAGACCAGCCGATTTTTAAAGCTATTTATGATCGTTCAAGAGCATGCTTTCCTGCTGCTGATTGTCTTTTGATTGTTAATAGAAACCCGAAGACTGCCACTCCGATGTCGTTCACATACTACTTATATGAATCGTGGATATTCAGAGACAGCTCAGGCAGGTCGAGAGTCCATGTTTTTAATGATCAAATTTTAGTTTACACCACTGTTATGTATATGACAAAAGGTTTTCCATTGAGAGACAAGTTTGATCGATTGTTTTCAAGGGTGTTTGAAGCAGGTCTAGCACAAAAATGGCAGCAGCATTTGTTTTTGAATACGTTTAAAAAGAAAAATGAAGAACAGATGGCTGAAGAAAGCACAGATCCAATTCCACTCAGTTGGGTCCATCTGCAAGGTATATTTTATATTCTATTTATTGGATGGATTATTGCCGAGATAACTTTTGTATTTGAAATAATTGTAAAAAAAAAATTAAGAAAAAATTCTTTAAATATACGTAATGAAAGAATCTGATAGTTATGAAAGTATTAAGCAGACTGTAATTAAATAAATATCCAATAACATTCAAAGAAAGCCGTCCTTTCAAAGTCTTAGTGAAAAATATGTGATCTTAATTGTTCTCCCACTGAAATTTCAAGTGACCCTCTTGGTTGTACTAACCAATCGTATTTGGTAAACACAAGCTTGCTTAATTAGTTCTCATATTATTTATAATTCAAAATAGATATCAATGGATTGTTAATGAAGAGTTTTTAAGAGTGGAAAGTGCTGTCACACTTGTGATTCAAAACATGCAAATTTTTATTTAATTTAGTATGTCATATACTTGAAATGGGTGTTGGGGTACAACCTAGGCCCGTCAAAGGTAAATTGAATTGAAATTATTATAGTTTAATTATCCGTTTGCTGCATATTTTTATGATAATTTTAATTGAAACATGTGAATGAACAATGGTAGGTAAGTTAAATATTTCCAGTAGCAAGAGCACTAATAATCATGGTTGTACAACAATATTACTAGGGTTCAATCAGGTATGATTATGCTTACCTTATGGCTGAGCAAGTATCAGTTTATAAAGAAATGGATATACAATACGGTATACAAAAGAAGCAGACCTGATAAAATCAACTATATGCTTTTAGTAATAAATGATAAAAAAGTCATAAATTTAAAAGGTTAATGCAATAAATATGCACTAGTTTTAATCTAATAAATCACAATCATTTGTATAAAAGTAAGCAGAAACATTACTTTTCAATACATTTTAAATATAAGTTATAGTGATGGAAAAATTTTACAATTTTTCAGTAATATTCAATTTAAAAATACTTTACGCAATGTTAATTTACGGAGACATAGCATTAAGTGAAATCGATGATAAATTTTCAATGTATTTCTTACATGATACACTGGTAGAATGTGGATTAAATTTAGCAAAAAATAATTTCAAAGACATCATTGGATTTGTTACATTAAATACAGATAATGAAGTCCATAATGTAATCAATGAAAATAGCAATTTACTGTTAAAAGCTTTGTATGAAGAACAGATGTTCAATATAGAAATAATATCAATGTATTCAGATATGCCCAATCAAGGAAGTAATCTTTTTCACAGCAACTTTATGATTATGGTAGAAAATGTTGATAGCATATTCGAGATATTTAATAACATGTATCGGACGATATCTTGGAATGCCCGTGCAAAATATATCATAATGGTATTACATGTTTTTGATGGTGATAAAATATATTATGAAGTATTAAATGTTATGAAGAAACTGTGGGAGTTTCGTGTTATCAATACAGTTGTTGCTGTGACAAATGATCACTCAATGATAAATTATACTATGTATAGTTGGTTTCCTTATGCAAACGGATGCTGCGGTGATGATCAAGAATCTCTTGAAATGTTGGGAACGTGCACAGATGAAACAACCAAAAATAATTTTCCAGAAAAAATTCCTCACAGATTGAACAGATGCCAAGTACGTGTGACCACTCACATATGGCCGATATATGTTTTGCCTCCTTTCGAATATGCTCCAATAAATATGAGACAGAATATGACAGAAGGAACTGAAATATCACTCATGAATAATGTCGCCAAATACTCAAATATGGAAATCGAGTACAGGTTGTTCGAAGAGAATGAAACTTGGGGTGGAGTTTTTCCAAATAGAACGTCTACAGGAATGTTTCGGGCGCTCGCAGAAGGCAAAGCTGATATTATACTCGGAGGATACGCTCCAGTCTACGGAAGGTTATTGCTGTACGACGTTTCGACGCAGTATTTTTACGATGATGTTAAATTCATCGTCCATCGTGCGGGTATGCTAGAAGGATGGAAAAGTCTCATGATGATTTTCAGTAAATTTATTTGGATCCTGATATTTTCTTCATTAGTGTTGATGTCATTCCTGATGCATTTCTTGACACAAGTGGTTGAGGGAACTAAGCCTACATTTTCAGGAATATCCAAAACATATTTACAATATTGGGGATTGATGTTCATTGTTCCAACGCAGTTCAATAAAGGAGAGACAAATTTGAGATTTTTTTTTATACTGTGGACAATCTATACATTTCATTTGAATGCCGCATTTCAAACATATTTGATAAGCGTTCTAACGCAACCGGGGTACGAACATCAAGTGTCAGAAATAGAGGAATTGGTAGAAGAGAAATATAAAATCGTTTTAAATATACCTGTAATAAGTTATATAAAACCTTTGGCGGTTGAACCCGTGTTTAAAGCCATTTATGACAGTTCAACAATTTGCGCTCCAATTGCGGCTTGCCTTGATATTGTAAATAAAAATCCACACTATGCCACGCCGACAGCTTACAATTTTTATTTGTTTGAATCGTGGATGTTTCGAGACAACTCTGGAAAGTCACGAATGTATGTCTTTGACGAAAGCATCTTCAGCTACATCACAGTTATGTATATGACAAAGGGTTTTCCGCTCAGGGACAGAATCAATAAGTTGATTTACAGAATAGTCGAAGCAGGCTTGACAGAAAAATGGCAGCAAGATTTATTTTTAAAGTCTGAAAACAAAAGGAGCGAGGAAATGATAAGTGAAGTTTCCGCAGAACCAATACAGCTGACGTTGGCTCAACTGCAAGGAATATTTTACATACTGCTCATTGGTTTGTTAATTTCGATATTAGTTTTAATATTGGAAATAATTACTCAACCAAAAAAGCCTAAAAGGATTATTAAAATAATTCCATATAATAACTAAGTTATAGCGTATAAACACTTTAACCTTTGCTAAACCACATAAAGGATAGTTCAACACTGGATAACTCAAAAATTAATAATAAAATTAAATGGTGTCAACAAATCAGGCAATATCTCAATACAAAAATTAGCTATTATTCGAAAATTTCAACAGATTCATTTCATTGATTGTATTGGCATTCACTTGGTAGAACTCCATTATAACACGGTGAAAAAATTAGCAATGTATTTTAGTTCTACAAAATTATTTTTAACAAATATAGTTGATAGCTATTTCGGCTCACGCCATCGTCAGAACTATGCTTAAACTAACATTTGCTTATCTATATATAGCTGTGCAGAAAAGGTACACAACATCTCCTCTCTCCTTTTCCAATGGCCTAGCTTGTTATTTAAACACAATGACACAAAACTTTCAAAATTCCAAATGAAACAATAGGTGTCTATGACAATAAGATTATGTGTGTGGGACGGAAGTGGTCCTTCAGGAAGCAAATTAGACCACCCCTTTGTGCAACGGCTTGACAAGTGGCGATATTATTATGTTAGTTTGATCGTTAAGAATCCTTTGTGATAATTGGTGTCTATTGATCTCCAGCTGTTCCAAAGCCGTCATTCTTCGACCCTTACTACATTCACTTGCTACATTACTACAATTACTACATACTTACTAGATTCATTTCAATTATTAATATCCTCGATTTGTATGTTTGCCAAATTAATGCATAAATAGGTGGGACAATGGATAAGGTGTATTAGCTATAAACAAAAAAAAAGATAGTGATCAATTATATTTATTAAAATTAGCATAATAAATAAAATCAGATTGAAACAATGTTTCATGAGAAGATAATTTAAAATTTATAAGCATCTCTACATTCTATTTAACCTCAAAATGTTCACAACACAAAATTTATAATAACTTTAAACTTCATTAAAATTAAAAAATAAATACAATAATATTAATCTTATATAGTGGCTGTTTTGGAAATGTTTTTATTGTGTGAAGCAAATAAAAAAAGCAATAATAAATATTTTATTGATATCAATATAATAATATTCCCTTTCCAATCCTCAGACACATTGGAATAAGAAGTTGTATCACTCGTGCATGGAAAATTTTAATTCAATAGCCTTATAAGTAATGTAATCAACTGGATTTATATCAAATTATGTGAGTTGATCTTAATCAAGTCACACAATTATATATAATGGTTTGTTGCATTATGTTCTTTATAAATTCTTTATCAAAAACTTAAAAAAAACAACAAAAAACCAAGTTTATGTTTTCAAGACAAAAAGCACAAAAAGAAAATTTTTTTAAAAAACTTATAATTAATTTTGTCTTTTTCAAAGGTATTGCGCAACAATTTATGTAAATACCCCAAGAGCTATTACAAAAAAAATAGTATGGTTGTAAACCTATGACGGTTGATTTATTCGAACGTTTACAAAATGAGAATGATTCAACATTTAAAAATTTTGGAAATTAAATGATATTCTATAATGTGTCAATGTAATTAATTTTAATAAAAATGTCCATAATATCCCGTGGTAGTTATTGTAATATTGAAGTAATTAAAAAAAGATTAATACAGAGCAGATGACAAATATTGTTTTTAAGCATTCAAATTTTAGGTTATTATTATGGAATACAATGAATGAATAATTAATATTACTACACACAATTGAGAAATATCGAAATCATAACGAAGTTATAATTATATTCTTTAATTGATATCCTACACAGATTTCTGGAAGAAGGTATATGTGGTATACTGATATAATATATGAATACTGCATACCTTTAGTTAAATCAAAATGTAATACCTCCAGACTAAATATAAAAAGATTTTTTAGATAAATATCATTGTGACACATACAATACCACACAGAGAATGTGAAGTTAACTACTATATCACTGGTAATATGAAGGTAATAAATATTGTTTATTTCACGTTCAAGTGAAAATACTAGTTTATTTTGTGGCTTATTGTTATATTCTATAATTATACGAATGAATGTGCAATTATTTTACGAAGGGATGTAATTTAGTGCAGGAAACTAAAAGTCGCCAGCAATTTATTGATTTGTAGACAGTTTACAATCAGACAAAAATAGAGAGCTTCGTATACATAATAATTATACAAGCACAACATGTCTATGGACATTTGGTTGGATTGAAACTTGTTTTTATTTATAGATGTAAATGAAATGTATATTTTAATCAGCACGAAGTACAAGACACTGACCACATTTTAGAAATTTGATAAAACAATGTTTAAATATTTAATTGACAGGTTAAAATTTTTAAAAGAAAATTGTTAAAATATCAAATTTAGAGCATATTTTTTTATGAATAATAAATACAAGGCCAGACGATATTGAAAAATAAATTTTTTCCATCAATAAAGGTAGTAAAGCTGTATTTTCTATTGACATCAATTGTGAAATCCAATTAATAGTCAGAGTATCATTTATGGGATAAAGTATATTTAAAGTAGAAAGCCATTACCAAAGGTGCAAATCATAGACATGTGAGTGGCATTAGATTTAGAATTTATGGTTCAATAATGCCACAGTTTACAGAATATATTGAAGTATTGAATAACAAAATAATATTTTTATCCATACCAAAATCTGTGTGAAAGGAAAAGGCATTCAAAATTTAAAAAGATAATTGAGTATGGAAAAATAAATACAATGCAAATATGCATACAGAAATAAATGGAGAATAGAGAATTTGTCATTTTCCTAATGAAACAGAACACATTTTTTAAAACATTCTTTAACACACAAATTTGATTTATAATTTTAGTTTCTTTTCCTTTTACATATAGATGTGTTTGGTACTAAAAAAAAATACAGATTTGTTGCCAAGCGTATAAAAACATAGTTGCAAGTGAAAAAATCAATCTTTGTCTAAGCGGCATAATGGGCTATCCATAATCATTTGAAGATCAACTTTTGGACCGACAAGGTCTCTGATGTTGTTGTAGCCATACTTGATCATGGTAGGTCTTTCGAGAGAAAGGCCCCATGCGATGACGTTGACATCTTCAGGCAGGCCCATCGGCAACAGCATTTCTGGACGGAACACACCTGAGTTTCCGACTTCAATCCATTTGCCTAAACCTAATAAAAATGATATTAAAATTAATCGATTTTTAGTCAAGTTAGTTTTGGTGAGGAGATTGTTATAATCAAACAATAATAGTATTTTTTATCATAACACTATCAATTAATAGTGGTTAGGGGTGACAATCCTACAGCAAATTGAACAGTGATGAGACACTAAGGTGCTCTATTAAAAATTTTATTTACCAATAATTAATTGCTGTTACACATCAAATGCCATATTTATAGCGGAGCTATAAATTTAAATTAAAAATTAACTTCTCTTCAGTTACTGCAGAATCCATTGAAAATTTAATCATGAAAGCTTTTACTGTAGTTAAGACAATATCAATTAATAAAGAACCAATTGTAAAATTATTGTTTTCATACCTTCATGGTAACAGAATATTTCCATGCTAGGTTCTGTGTATGGGTTATATGCCGGCTTGAATTCCATCTTTTTGAATCCAAGTCGACTGAAGAAGTCATGTAGAGTCTCTATTAAATCCGCAAGACTGAGACCTCGATCGGCTATCACGCCTTCTACCTGGTGAAATTCTGCCAAATGTGTGGCATCTAAGGTTTCATTTCTGAATACCTGAAAGGTAAATAAATCATGACAACATTTGAATATAACAATGCAATTTACAATATTGACTGTAGCTATTGTAGATAAAATTTCCATCAATATCCAATTTGAGTCATTCAAATTTTGCACACTTTCACATACTTCATCATTCACTACCCAGGTGTCATCTTCCATTAATTCTATTGCATTTATGTATTGGAATGTCAGAATATTTTGAAAGGCAAAATTCAGGTTGTAAGTGACTTGTGGAAGTGTACAGAGTTTGAACACTTCAAATGTAATATATCAACGAGTCAGTACAAACTACCACCAATATTTACAGTTTTTTGAATTATCACATTTATAATATTGATGAAATATTTTTTACAGTTCAATTACCAGTGTTTTACACATTTAATGTGTCCAACACGGCTCCAGTGTCCACACAAATATTGCAGGCACGCTCTTAGGCTGGAATCTAATTTTTATATTAATAATATATATTTTTTCAGAGTGAATGTGATAATTAAAATAGAATTAAATAAAAAATAAAGTTTAAAAAATGTATTTAATCTCTTCCATGCTAACGCCGCAATGTATGGGACGGCAATGTGCAAGGCCTGTATGCGAGCGCCCCAGATGTTGGGACGCGAACATTCAAACGTCGGAAACGCAGGCAATCTTTTGCATATAGAACTGATTTTGGTTTTAAAATATCGCCCAATTTGTCCTAATACTACCACCTCCATAAAATTGTCAAAAGTATTAGGTTTAAATGCTTAAAACATCGATTTTTCGAACCCTTCAAATTCATTCCATTCCCGCCTAATTAACAAATCAGTTTGAAACTGCGTACTAAACTCGTGTCTTACTTCGCACTGAACTTTGCACCAATCTCGCGGCATTGCAATGTGACACTCTATAACACGTGACAGTAATGGCGCTTGTTCATTTGAGTTTGATTGGTTGCTTCGTTACGTCACCTTAATGGCAATTTTCGAGTGAGTTATTTGTTAGGGATATATTTTTTAAGGTGATTGTGACAACATAGGACATTTCTTTGTATTTTTTAATGTTGTGAAACATTCCTAATGCATCTAGCTTCCATAAAAGCCAACCCAATTAATTTTTATTGCTGTATATATAGCTCTATGTGGAAAAAGAACATTCTGAAAAATAGCAATGTGGACAGATTTTGTTTGTATGAAAAACTGTCGCGCCGATCGGGTTAATATAAACGAAATAACATTATAATTGAGATTATAAAATTACTTCAATTATATCCATATCCATTCCATAGATATCAAGCTCAGGTTATTTTATGTATACCATCGACACAAACGGCAAATACAACTGAAAGTTTTAAGACAGGAACAATAAATATTGAAATATGTATTTAGGTTGTTATAAAATTGTTATTTCTTACCTTGTCAATACTGAAATATTTCTGTGGAACAAATTCATCTAATCGTGCAAGGGCGTGGAGCATTCTTGCACTAACAGCTGTTGTATGCGTTCTGAGGAGATTCTTTTGGGCTTCTTCAACCTTCCAATTGTAGCCGTAACCCTGTAAAATACATACTTTATTGAAGGGTGACATTAGAAGACGGTCATTTGCTTCACTCAGGATTATCCATAAATTTTTAAGCTCTTGATATTTAGTATTCTTTGATTTGTCAATAGTTTAGCAAGAAATAACTCAAATTTGAAACGTTGATATTTTGTTCGACTTGACATGTTTTGTCACTAACGACCCGGATTTCGCTTTTTGGCATCTTCAGACATTCTATCACGGATGCAACAGAAGTAACGCCTGAATGCCTGAGGTTGCTGAAAGGTGAAACCCGGGTCGTACAAAGTTTCAACAATTCAAATTTGATATTGAAATTCCATCAAGCACCTTCAGTCGATATCATAAATAATTCAAAGAAAAACTGATCAGTTCTATTGCATTTATGATAGAATGCCTGAAGACGCCGATAGGTGAAACCCAAGTCACACAAAGTTTCAACAATTAAAATTTGGTATTGAAATTTCACCAAGCACTTTTAGTCGATATCATAAATAACTCAAAGAAAAAACTGGCACTATAAAACTTTTTACACATTATTTAACATTATGTTTATTTTATTATTCATTAAATGAGATAGAAATTGATTTTGAATTGAAAAAAAAAATTAACATGAATATAATTGAAAAAGAGCCATATATATTTAAATAATTGATATAGGAATAACTGTGACATTTCAAACTTTTTGATAACATATATTTGCAATAATATGAAGAAATGTTTCCGTATAATTAAAAAAATTTAAAAATGCTTGTCATAAACCAGATAATACTAGTTATACACATAATAAACATTCACTACAGATATAAGCTTGATGTTATCAGATGCGTAACTAGTTATATGTTGAAGTTTTTATGCCAGCAATTTATTTTTAACACATTAACACCGGGGACATGAGGTCTTTGCAATCTGTCAGTCAATTTGTTGACATTTATCAATCATAACTTATTGAGTATATTTGTTAAACTTTATTTTTAATTCTTGTTAACATGATGATATTTTATGATTTATCCTGAACAATGGATCAAGCACACAAGCCGCAATGTGATGGTTTTATAAGAATATTGACATCTTGATTTAACAAAAAATTGAAATTATGTCTATTATAAGATAGTCCAATAAAACTATAATATTTAAATATATGCAAAGTAATAATTTCTAACGCAGAAAAAATAGCAATGTATTTTAGTTCAACAAATTTTATAAGATATAACATTGATAGCTATTTCGGTTTACGCCTTCATTAGAGCTATTGCTTTTTTATAAATTATATTCTATCTTATTTTGATTTTGTAGAACTAATATAAATTGCTATTTTTTCACTGTGTTATAGTGGTATTCTAACAAGTAAATTCCAATTCAATCAATAATAATATCTCATTTTTTCCCCAATTTTCTAAAAATATTCCCAATAGAGGAAAAGTTGTGATGATCCTCGCAATTTTCAATTTCATGAGAATTAGCCCTGTGTACCTTTGTTGTTGTTGGGAGTTTTTATCTTGTCGTGAATGTGTTAATAGCAATGTAACAGGTTATCTATAATACTGATATGATAATAAGAAAAATAAGGTTGACTAAAGTATAAACTATAAATGATAAAAATGACATCCATACTTGTGAGCCATATCCACCTTCACTATGAACTTTTTTCACTTTTTCTAAATAGTCTTGAGGAAATTCTGTTGATGACGCTGGGTCAGATATGAAGAATGTGTCGTGGGCATCCCTCGCAGGGTGCTGCTGAGGCTGGAACAGCGCATCGAAATTCCAGAACGAGTTTTCAACGTAATTGTTAGTGGGCATCTCCGTGAAACCCATTTCGAGGAATATTTGACGGAATTCACTCCTTACATTGAGAAGAGGGTGCAAATAGCCAGTTTCGGGAACAGCGCCTAAAATTATTATTGAATATTAATTTGTAGAAAGCATTGAAGTCATATTTGGGTCTCCTATGCAGAGGATATGGTCACCAGGCAACAACTCTAAGAATTACTGTTGCCTGCCTGTAGCTTTACTTCTTGCCATGACACGTCAGAATAATAGGAGTAAAAAAAATAATGAAGAGTCTTTAATTACCTAAAGCATCGAAATTATAAGCCTTGAATTTGAGATCTTTCCATGATCCAGTGGAGAGCATTTCTGTAGTGAGATCAGTTTCTAATTTAGTGACAGTCGTGGTGAACTCGGGTCCTTTCTTCAGGAGGAAACTTTTGATTACCACCTCTTGGAGGAGTTTCCGTTTTTTATAATCGTTCCTCACATTGTCAGGAATGTTTTCGTCGATTCCCTTCTCAATAGCCTTTAAATGCTCTTGGACAGTGTCGGTGATTGTGTCGACTTTTCGTTTGATAAGTGGTGCTCCTCCAGTCTTATCCATTTGAATCCAGCCGGCTGACATAGCCTTACTGAAACCTACTTTAGCATTTGGAACAGTCTGGAATAAACAAAAGTATTTATTAACTATCACATTGGTGATATAGCAGTATAAATAATTCCACAAATTGATTTTCAAATGAATTTTTAATCCAAGGCATGGATGTTTGTGATGTCTGCAATTATCTCCAACACCTAAAAGTGGGTTGTAGCGAGAGCGATTATCTCACTACTTGTGTTGACTTGGTCTTATATTTCTATCTCACTCTGTAAAATAAAGGTTAAGTTACTGAGTAACAAGCAGTTTTAGTAGATAAACTTCTATTAAGGTACTTCTGTTGGGAGGCTATATGATCAACACAGGCAGCAGATATGACTTTTAATTACCAACCAACTGCAATAATTGTTGGCTTGGAGAAAGAGAAAGAAGATAATTAAAGCTAACAGAATTTAAATAGCAATGCTATATATATATATATATATATCTTTTAAGGTATTAACTAGCACTATTTTGTGGAAAGGAATTATATTTAATAATAACACAATGTTTAGTAACTAAAAAAAAATCCATTCGTTATTCTTGTTAATCAGTAGTTCTTTTATTTTTCTCATAAAGAACATATGATTTGATTTTAATTTTTATAGCAAATTAGAGCTATGAGGTATTGAATATTTTATTTGTAAATTATTTTACATCATTTAGATACATTTATTATGATTTCCTGTAAATTATCTTTAATTTAGATTTGTATATGCCGTAATGTTTAATTCGAAAAATTGGACAAATAGCCTTGTTTTAATTCGTATTGTATGGAGACCGGTCTGTATTTTATTACATAAATTATTTGTATTATATTTTCTTTTATATGACAAGGAATTATTGTATTTTTAAAATAGTGATTTTTTTAAATGCTCTAATTCATGATCCATTTCCAGGAGTGACTTGAGTACGGAGTCTGAGGGCCGTCTGATCAATTTGTAATGAAATAAAATCAGCCAACAAAAGTCCAACATGGTATTAAAACCAGTCTATGGGATATTAATCAAAAAAGATTGCTTTGATTTGTAATAAATCTAACAAAAATTTGGGCAATACCTGCAGTTGATATCCATCAGAACACTGAAAATAATTTCAATTGAGTAAAAACCATTTAATACTTACTTTCATAAGTACAGCTTGTGCGATTCCTTCAGTGGGAACAGCATGATAAACAAGAGCTTCGTGACTTCCATTTAAAGCAACTTCTTTCCCCTCTTCGCTAAGAGCCCAATTTTTATTGGTGACGGTTTCTGAATGAATCAAGTCTCCGAGAGATTCCAAGCTTTTCACAGCGCCTACTATTTTCTGATGATCTTCTCCAAACGATGATGCAAGATTTAATGTATCAACCTCTCCATTCTTATCCAGCCAGAGCAATACTTTTTCAGCCAATTCAGAAGCCATGGTTGAAGAATTTTAATAGATTTTAATAATTTAACTTACTTAGAAATAATTAAGTACAGGAAACTTAATGGTTAGCATATGCCATTAAATTTAACCTCAACTTTTTGTGATAACTCCAAAATTGTACAAGTGTCAAAATATGAATTGCCATAGTGGTGAATGTCTTGGTAGTGAGTTGTAAAATATTAATTAATTATTTATTGTAGTTTATTATTGATCACATTTTTATGATAAATTTTGGATAACATTAATCCCACTGATAGCAGAAAATCACTAATTGCGTTAAAAATACAAATTTAAAGTACGCAGTATGAATATCGGTACTTGTTAATTTTATCGTCTGCATTCTCTCATGTTATATATGGTGTTTTACACAGAATCGGAGTCCTGAAATAGGAATGACTCTTACTCAACCATTTTTCCGATTAGACCATTTTAAAAATATTTCTAGGAAAAATTTGCCGGATTGGTTGGTAAATCTCAAATTTAATACACATAAATAAGAAAGGTAAGAAAAAACATGACACAAATAAACTCTTTTTAGTTGTAGTTTGTCAATGTTGGAGTTGGGGTCGCAATTTTTTAACGACTCCACAGCCCTGGTTATATTTTTTTGCAACATATAGAATGACGATAAGTGGGACTAGACTTCCAGTGACAGGTATAAATGAAATATGTAAATATCTAGATAAGATGTCTTTAATTTTAACACAGAATGAGCTGAGAATTAAGTTTTTTAATATTGATTTCTATACTGAAATGAAATATTGGCTATGAGCAGTGATTTTGAAAATTTAGATTAATCATAGTAAGTATATGAAACCCATGCTCGTAATGACTAAAGCCGGTTCTGATCTTAAATATATAAAATTGTGGAAATATTACTAAATGTTTTCAACCACCGTATATATTGGAGGTACATTGTATATGTGTGGCACATTATGAGCTACATATATATAAGATGGCTTATAGGAGTGCTTGGCAGTATTCTGTCATATGTATGTGTTTAAGAGCTAGATGCTTCTTAAGAATCCAATGCACTGATATAATCATTGGGTTATAGTTGGAAATATAGAAAATATCGCAGTTAATTAGTCGGTATACATTTCATGAGAAAATAATTGTTTTATGAATATCTTGATTTTTCTAAATACTTATCTGCTTCCAATATACAGCATATGATCTCTTAACCTAGGTATCTTAAAAAGTGGCTTTATTTTATGAGAACTGCTTGCTACTTAGTTGTCCAACCTCTTTTTTATAAGGAACGTAAAGATATAAGTGATAGGGCTAAGGATATGATTAGTAGTTATAGTTAACCCACTTTCCATTTGCCTAGTTTTTTAGGATTGGATGGGTTAAGGGTTTAGATTGAAAAAAATTGGCTATAATAGAGAATTATGCTATTTTGGCCATTTATTAAAGGATTAAAATTCTAGTTGTCAGTAAAAGGATTCAACCACTAAATTTATTTCCATAATATATATTTTCTAAGTGTGTAAATTGATTGGCTAAACCGTTTCTAATTGAACAAATTTCATGCATACAATACTCACTAAATAACCACCTACAATTAAACTATATCATAACCAATCCATATGCTTCATTTTCAAATATTTTAAGAGTATTTATAATAAAGCAAAACTTTACAGACACAGCACCCACAATTTAAAATTTATTGTATTATAACAGTACAAATGTTATTGACAATAAAAAAATTATATTTCAGTACAAATTTCATCCAATGGTCTTCTTTCAAGTGCAGGAACAGTGCAAGATGAAGCAGGCAGTCCAATAGGAAAGAGAAGAGTTAATCTTTCTTCGTTAGGCCTGCCAAGGATTTCACGCAATCTTCCTCCGCATTGTAACGGTGTAGATGTAAGTGTTGTTAGCCCAGCGGTCTGCATGAATAAAAAAGTTATATATTTATTTTTAATCATCTTCATTTGTTCATAGTCATCAATAAAGTATATGACTTGATGCTCCATTTTAAAGAAAAAGTGACAATAAGTAATGAAGAAAAAAAGTGATGAGAAATTAAGGAAAGGACTAAAAAATCCAACATTGGGATAGGTGGATAGAATATCTAAAATTGTGTTAGTGCTTCATGTCTTAACGTCCATTTACACGGTTATAATTTTAGATTAGTTTGTGAATGTGATAGTTTTATTAAGTTAATTGACCCAAGCAGTAGTTGCAATGATCAAATTTGAATTGTTACAACATAGTATGATTCCACATGTTTTGTCGCTAACGACCTGGGTTTTGCCTTTTGCAATGATCAGTTTACCACAAGTCTTGCCCCAGATTTATTCTTCAATTTTATTTCTTCGGAAAAAGAGAAGTTGAGTAACTGAGTAACAAATAGTTCAAGTACAAAAATTCGGTGGGTATAAGCTCCACAAGGAATTCATATGCACCGCATTCGGATCAGAAATAATTAAAAAATATTAAATATAAGGGTGCAATCAAAGAACCTGATGATCATGGTATACCCTACGCCAGGTAAATATACCATACTATCTTTCTAAAGTAGTATTTGTAGAAAAATTTCTGTTGATATACCTCCGTTGGTAATAATCTATATGCTCTAAATTGAGAGCAAACAAGAAATAAAACCCCCATGGATCCATCAAATACTCACATGTATTGCTGTGATGAGCATTCCTGCTGCAATTGCTGTACTAATCTCATGATAGTAATGAATCTTTTTCTTTCCGCTCTCATCAAATGAGTATAGTTGCTTAAATAGAAGAATCATGTATGGAGCATCAGTTAAATATTGTTTTTGCCATGTAGTTTTTAGTGGCTTAATGTCAGTGGTCCACTTTTTGCCCATTCTCTTTGTGTAATTAAGGTATTCTTCTTCCTCTACTATTTCCCTAATTTGTTGTTTGACATTTGGATCTTTCACCACAACAAACCTCCACGGCTCGGTGTGCGCACCACTAGGGGCTGTGCCTGTAAGATCGATGCACTTCAACATTCATATATAAAATAACATCTTATAAAAAATCAAAAATCAAAAAAGCACTAATAAAATATATAGCCTGTAGCTTAGTCAAAGGTGTGCTCCTTTGTTCCAGAATCTACAGGTTTGAATCCAAAACCTATATAAAATGTTATAACAGCGATAATATTCATGCCAACCACCAGGGTAGCCAGAAACATTTGCGGGGTTGAACCATTATGCAGGGCCTTTCAAAGGAAATTTCTTACAGTTTATCTTACTTAAAATTTCTTTTTAATTCAGAAATAACCTCTTTTATTTTCTTATGTCGATTCAGTTGGATTTTTTTAACAACTCTAAACTGAATCTTTTACTGATGAATATGATATTGGCATATTGAAACTTAAGATAAAGTTTTCAAATACTGAAAATGTGAAAAAAAACTGACAAAACATTACTCAAATCTGGATATTTTATCAATTATTATACTGTAAAACTACATTTAGTCAAATGAAAAACTGTCAAATAATAGTATTATCTTCAAGACTTTTTTGAGAAATTTCATCATGAATCTTATAAAAAATAACCATTTCTATGCTTTATTGTGAATATGTAGTTTGAGGGCTTTAAGTATTTACTTAACAGGAAGACAATTTGATGAATTTTTAAATACTATATGTTTATTATTATTGTGGCTGTTTTTGTATGGATAGTATCATATTTAAAGTTAATCCATTACATTAGCCTGCTTTATAAAGAACAAAGTGAAAAGGTATTTAAAGAAAATATTTAAATGTGATAAAAAATAACTGATTCACTATACCTGCTGTTTTTACAATATTTTGTATGACTTCTTCTGGAACTGGATCACTGCTGAAAAAGCGTACACTTCGTCTAGCATTCATTGTTTGATAAAAATCTGAGGACTTCTGTAACATTTCTGCATCAGTAAATCTGGTGAACTGGTATGGTATGTGTTCCAAATTTTCAGGTAAGGCAGGTTGATATTCATCATAAATTTCATCATTTTTATATTCCTCCTCAAGGATATCTGATGAAGAAGATCAATTTAATGTCTTTGAATTACATCTAGTAATTACTAATGAAAAGCAAATTTGAAAAGTTTAAGCTCTGAAAAATTTCACATGTTTTGTGACTTACGACCCGGTACACCTTTTGGTATCTTCAGGCATTCTATCACATTTATGTTTTATAACTAGCACATAGTAAACAATTTGAATTGATTACATACAAATGGAATTACACTGAAAAAAATATAGACCCTAGGACCCTAATATACTAAATTTATAATTGATTAATAAAAATTCTTAGCTTTTTTGGTTTTAACCCATCTAAATCTTACAACCCACTGGTGTGTTGGTTACCTACGATTTTATATATTTTTAGCTGTTAGCAGGTTAATTTGTTGGCTATTATATTTACTCAAAGTAGTATTTCCACATTTTTAAGTCATTCTTAGAATCAGTATATATATAAGAAAAAAAACAATTTTGGAAAACAGTAAATTTGAAGATGTTCCTCGATGAGGCAAAACCTGTCTACATTTTGTTACACTATCAGTGGAATAATAAAGTTATCAGTTTTATATCATTGATTAATTTTCACAAAGTAACTGCATAATTTATTGATAATATTAATAATGAATTTGTAACAGAATATGAAATTTCCAGTGTTGTAGTTGATAAGCTTTTTGAAGTAATATAAAAATAGCATCTTTAGATATTTTATTTTTGTAAACACGCACAATTTTTATTATCATACTGACCTTTTGGTTCAGATTGAGATTTTTCTTCAGTTTTGACATCACAATCTTTATTGCGAGAAAAAAAACTCCGAATAAAAAGTGAAATTGTAATACTCACAAATAAACACCACAATGTTTCATTTAGGTATTCTTTTAAAATTATTTCTACTATAGCCATTTTATGTGTGTGTTTATACAAATTGATTCTATGAATGGATTACCGAGATCTGCGAATATTTGGAGGGGCAATTAAAAACAACTGTGATCAACCAACCGGTTTCTCCACTACTGAGCTAGTAGTTGACCTCATTTTTAAATTCGTAATGAATATTATCAAAAATATCAAATGCAAATAGCATTCAATCAACGATGAATAATGAGTTTCTCATTTTATTTACATTTAATTTGGTTTTGGGTGATAACGCATAAAAATAAGTGTGTTATTACGTCAATGTTAAAAAAATAATAATATCTTTGTCATTCTAATGTTATGTATAGTTTTTGTGTCTCTTTGAGAAACATCTTCACAAATATTTTTTTGGTATGATGCCTGCTTTAATGTAGACTATATTGACTATTGAGCATAATCTCAACAGTTGTTTTTCTTAGAAAACTGTATATTATTTAGTGGTTTAGCCATATATTTTGAGAGAGAGAAAGGATATGAGGATTGAGCTAGGAAACAACTAGTGATTAACTAATTATCATTTAAAAAAACTCTATCAAATCTTAAATAAAACATCAGTGAAGGAATTGAAAAATGTGAATACAGCGCCCGAAGAAAACAAGGTTGACCACTCAGCTACAAATAACTTTATTAGACTTACTTGATTGTATTATTTTTTCATAAAAACTCATTTATCATTATGATTACATTATACATATGACAAGAAGCTCCCGGCTTATACTGTTTTTTTCTTATAAGATTTCTTTATCAAGCCTAAAAAACTAATATTGCAAATAGTAAAGAAAATGTTTGTTTATTTTCTTTCCAAGCGGCCAGTAAAAGAAAAAAAATCATATTTAAATACCAAATGTTGTGTAATTAAATAAATATTGACTATAAGCTTTTTAACTAAAAATCTTACAATAGAATATCTCTAGAGACTTTGATCAAAGAGAAGATTGTCCCTCACTGCTTCTATGTAACATGTTTAAGTATATTATTCTTTTTTTGTAATATATGCATGAAGGTGATTTATTTAAAAAAATATTTTAGTTCTATGTAAATGTAATCATCCATATTCACCACAATTTAACAAAAAAATTAAAAGAAGCTTGCTAGCTGTGCCTTTCACGATTTTATACGTGCATATTATTTGCATGGTAATGTGGCCTTGTGTTTATTATGCAACTGTTTTCAGATAAGAAGGCTACAGTTTCAAATGTTTTTATATTTCAATTTCAATCTCAAAATAACAGTTTGAATTAAGTTGTTTTGAAACTTTAATTATTATTTATCAATTGAATTGTTGGTATGTTGTTGTATAGTTTCGAAAAATTCATTAACAAATTTTGTTAATTTTATATGAAAAAATAAATAAAAAGTCTAACATATATGCCATGCAGTACGTTGCAATATATTCATGAGATTTACATTTATAAATGTTTTATTTTCATTAAGAAACTTTTTCTAAGCTATGCAAGTACAACTAAAATGAAGAAGTGATTAATAGTAAGTCCTCTTAGTTTCAAAGATGAGCTTTAGTTAATTAATCAATCGTAAAAAGTCCAAAATATTCAAATCTTATAATGTTAAATATTTTTCAAAGTAGGTGTCCTTACAGTGCCTATCCTGTTTTAAATGTATACCAACCTAGCTTTCTTGTTATGCTATACATTTTGGTTTTTTATGTTCAAAATAAAGTGGCTGTAATGAGCTGCATTCTGATTGTTTTGTCAAACTATGCATTTGACAAAAATCTTGAGGCTTGAACTATTTTTAAAGTTGACTATATGATTTGGTAATAAAACGTTTTTTCCAACTTTATTAGATTAATGATGACTATTAGTATTGTCATTATAAAACAGTTAAACATAGTGTTCAGAGTGTAGGACTGATAAGGTGGTAATTATAAAAATGTTCATGGGACGCGGGATCCAAGCCAAGAATTATATCTGATAAATTAAATAAACGCAGCTTATAGTGGTTCAACAAAAATACCTGCCTACATTACAATTTTAAGCTTGAATTGCGAGTGGTGTTAAATATGTACAATATGTCAAAGTTATCATTTTTAAGAAAATTATTGAAATTAAAGCATTAACATATCGTAGTTACCAATCTGCGGTTGTTAAAGAAGCCATGTACTTGATAAAATTTCTTATTCAAAAAATAGTAGCTGTAATATATCGAGTTTAAAAGTAAAGTATTACACATATTCAATTAGAATCATGATTGTAACTAGCAACACTGATTGTATTTATGACGTTGAAGAATCAGTTGTCAAAATTAATTTACAGGTCTACGACAGCAGTGGTGATTTAAATTACAATTAAAATGTCGAATTACCCAGATCCAAATGATCCATATTGGCAAAACCAAAGCAGTCATCTTAATTATAATTTTGATACCTCTGGAGGGTTTACTGATATGCCGTCACAACAGTTAGGTTAGAGTATTTTGATTATATTTTTAAACTTGTGCAGTTTCAATACACCCAGTCCTTTTTTTACGCGATACATTGGTTCCAGAAAACGGCGCGTAAAAAAATCACAACTTTCATATAATTTGACAATTTGGTTCCAAAAATTGAAATATCGCGTGAAAAAGTCCCAGAGACGTATGAAAAACTGCCGTCCAAAAAATTGCGTATAATCGAATTCGTAAAAAAAGGACTGGGTGTACTATAATTGTTATCGATTAATAATAGGACAGTAAATCAGCCCTGGGCTCGTTGGTCAATCACCTTTCTTTTTTTTGGTTTCTTACAGTAAATAGATCGGGAGCTCGTAAATGTTGTTTTGTCACAAACGACCCGGGTTTCGCCCTTTGGCATCTTCAGGTATTCCATCACACGGATGCAACAGAACTGACGAACTGACAGTGCCAACTTACTGTTGGGTTTTTTTGATATACTCTTTCATGCTATTTCTTTTGTATTTAATTTTTTTATATGATACCCTGGCAAACATATAATGTTCATGGAGAAATATTTTTTCATTGCTGACTTAAAATTCTATTGGCTTTCAGATTTTCAAACGTTTGGCGATCAACAAAATTATGAACAGCAAAATTACGAACAACAAGGTTCACCTTATGAACAGAAGTCGTACGCAGATCCATCGCCTCCAGCATACTACCCTAATATATTTACTCCTAGTCCGATAGCTCCGGAAGTCGCTCCGGGCCAAAATGAATTTGATGAGCCCCCATTGCTAGATGAATTGGAAATATATCCCGATCGCATAATGGAAAAAACCTTAGCAGTATTAAATCCATTCCACGGACAATCCTTAGCTGACGATGCGAATTTCCTACTCCGAGATACTGACATAGCAGGTCCCATCGCCTTCTGTTTAACTTTGGCCGTTTTCTTGTTTTTATCTGGGAATAAAGCCCATTTCGGTTATGTTTATGGATTGTCTATGATATCTGTAGTTTTGATGTACTTCCTGTTGTCTCTCATGAGTAGAACAGATGGAGTTTTCACACTATTAAGTGTTGCAAGTATTTTAGGATACTGTTTACTGCCTGTCGTTGTACTGGCAGGACTTGGAGTCTTTGTTTCATTGGAAGGTCCTGTGGGTTTCGCCTTAGCCGGGGTGGCTGTCTTATGGTCAACTTTATCCAGCAGTCGATTGTTTGTAACGATGACCGGTGATGGGGAGCAGAGGCCGCTTATAGCATATCCCTGTGCTCTCGTGAACGGAATATTTGCTCTGTTAATTGTTTTCTAGGATGAATACAAAGTATAAAATTTTATCTCGTTCTGGAGGATTTTTTTTACTGAATGTTACCCTAAATACTTACAATTATATGCTGGAAATATTTTGATATTCTTATATGAAAATTGCTATTAACAATGAAACTAAAAAATCTCTGTGTGAATTATTGTTAACTATAATTTTATAAAAAAAATTAATAAAATAATGAGGTTTTATCTGTGTGAATTTTTCTACTGGTTTGTATTCAAATGCATATTATAAGCTATCCGTACATGACATCTTAAATTAAATTGACCAGTGACATTTCTTTTACATGTAATCATCGATATATAACATCACAAGCAAGGTGAGTCACGTATAATGGTATGTTTGTGAACAAGGGAAAAAATCAAAATATTTACTCACTTTTTTCGAGTAAAATGCTTTTCAAGATTGTAAATTAAAAGCAAAAAAATGAATGCAGTTTAATTAGTATTTTGTGACATTATCTGAAAATGGACAGAGGTGAGATGAACGATAATGAAGCATAATTTGTGGAAAACCACTAAGAAGTGACTACCTTTATTGTTTGAATTAAAATTCAAGTGACTTCTCATATAACCTGATTGAATACAATTTGTAAATTAATAATATATATGAAAATGAAATAAGTACTTATAAATGATTTATATTTAAAAATACCACTTTGTATTTATTGAGAAGGATGTAATTTTTTTATTCCTTTTTATACTCCCACTCCAAGAATCCCTGTTACAGATTACCGATACCATAATATATTAAACTTACAAAATTATAACTAGCTAGTATTGCTAGTTGATGATTACACTGTGGCATGTGACCTTTTGGCAAGTATTTATTATTTCAAAATGTTGTAATACCTTTTAACTAAATAGCTGCAGGAAAAAATGTGTCTCAAAGATCTGACTATTGGTGAGTTGCCTTCTACATCCAAATTTTTACTGGATGGATAATATATCTGCCAATAAGTATATTCCCTCGATAAATGTTGTAATTTTAGAATTTGGCGGTAAATAAATTAATTGAAATTATTGAAATAATCATCTTGATGTCTACAGAAACCAGGAATAAAACAATGCTTTCAACGTGTTTTAAATAAGTTGGTTTATAAATGTCACTTTTTATTAGGTTTCCAAAGATCTAACCTTTTCATTCATAGGACTACCTGTTTGTTGTAAAAGTGATTTGCGACCAGCAGAAGAAGGAAAAAGACTTTGTGACAATGTAGAGAGAATGTCAAGACAACTGTAAATTGATTGTTATTGTTTTCCTCTCAAGGGTAAAAAATAAAAAAATGATTGGGAAAAAATTTGTATATTTTCACACTATAAGAAAAAGTATCTTGAAGTTAATGAATCAACACAACGTGGGGTCCTAACCACTAGACGATCACGGCCAACAATCAATGAATCAACAATCAATAACATCACTTTCAAGACACACCACGGACTAGAGAGGAAAAACTCTTCACAAGAACCGACTAGATGAAATGAAACTTAGGCCAGGGTGCAGTGAACATCGAGAAATACACCAAGTTCTAGTCTAAGAGTAAGGTTACCATTTTCCTATGGAAAGCATATTCACACTTTGGGGCATTCAAGGCAATGAAAAAAACGTCACCAAGTTTAAATATTGTTTTATTTAACAAATGAAAAAAAATACAAACACATCAGATCGATTGAATTGGGAACAAGATTGCTTGATAGTTACTGCAAAACTATCCAAAATTTGATTTATTAACCCTTTGTTAGTAGCGCAACTGTAAATATATGACAGTGTATTGAGTTGTCTATTATCTCTCACTATTTTTATATTTTTCTTGAGATATTGATATTTAATATTATATATCTCAGTGGTGATTTTTGATAATAGCACTATTTAAAATGAACAGAAGAATTTGTAAAAAGTTCAATAATTGGAATCAAAAAGTTGAGATTTATTTTTTGGTTTGACTCATTTTCTAGAAATCACTGTTAGTAGAAGAACCACATGTTCATGTATGATTGTGAAATTGGAAGTAAAATTTTGAGATAATTTTCAAGTGTAATGAAATACAAAATAGACAATTTAAGATTCTTAAAAATAACTCACTAACAAACAAAGGGTTAATAGTAATTTGGACAAAATGTTTTAATTCTATAAACAAAATCATAAACTATAATATAGCATCTTTATTTCAATGTTTCGATGTTAATGGCTACAGTTTTAGGTATACAAACATTACTATAGTTTGTTAAATTACAATAAATCCTTAAACCAATGTTTTGTATATATTAAATTAGATTTCAAGAGATGGATATTAAGAAAGTCACATTTATATTGCTATAGGTTTCATGAGATATTCAGAAATAAAATGCGAGACCTGTTAATTATTTAGTGGCAAGGATTGAAACGCGGTAAGACCTAATTAAAGAGTACTCTGGATTTAATAGCATAGATGGTGAGAAGATTTCCTGGTAAAAGTTGAGGTATAAAAAGTTAATGTGCATTTTTCCATCTATAGAGAAGTTTATAATTTAATAAGTTATTGTCGATAATTATTATTAAATTAAATTTCTTGATATTTAGGCCCAAGATTTAGTAATGTACTAACCAAACTACAGTAATGTCAATTTATAACATAAAAAATACACTACAGTTGATTCAGAAGGTCTATTTTAATAATTAAACACAATAATAGATTCACATAATTTACATACAGTCTTTTGTCCATCTTATTTTTCAACTAATAAATTTTGAAATCTGATACAAACATACACAATCGGTCAATTTATTTAGACGGGGACAATAATTGCCGATTCATTTTTTCCAAACAGTATAGCAGCTTAACACATTGGGGACGGCTCGCAAAAAATAAACAAGATATTAATTATTCACCACTATAGATTTTCAATGAATATTATTACTTGTTACGGCAAAAAATACAAGACAGATGACAGACATTTTTGGGTTTATGTTGAATGTTTCAGTATGTCAACAGAGTACAAATAAGTAATGCATTATTTAAATACTGTACTGTATCTTCAATTTCGAGTATCATGATATTAAACTTTTTAGAATCATTGAATTATGAAGGCATCTTATAATTGATGACATCTTGACAACCAACCATCGCGAAACGTGGACAAGAATCTATTTTCTATGATGACTTAAAACAGAAAAATTAGTTTTACTCCATAATAGTATTTGAAAATAAAAGTGTTCTTATGTTGAGGATATATGCTATCAAAATGATAACAGTTGCATGTGAATCTAGTGATAAGATAAAAATTCAAATGATTTTTGGGTAAATAATAGTATTGCATGCTTTGATAACTTTGTTCTCAAAACATAACTTAGTTTGACTAAACGTTTTTTGCCACCGTGGGACCAGCATGTAAAATATATAAAATTCAGCAGTTTACTTTTAGAAAACCTATTTAGATTAAAAATGCTCATCAGCAAACTCCAAGCCTCTACAGAATCACTAAAGAAGCTCATAAATCGTACTGTATACAATGCATAGATTGATTTATGTGATAAAATGACTAGATTTCAAGCAACCGAAATAACCTGATGTTCTTTTTAAGATGTATCTGTTTTTTATGTTTAGTTCATGGCGTTTTTTAGTGCCTCAAGAATTCCAATTTCCCTTTTAGGCAATCAGCCCGAATTCCCCTAGTTGTGCTGAATAGTATGAGAAAGCTTTTTACACCAACTGAATTCACCTAGTTGGGATAAATTTAGGCAACACTGAAGATTTCTAGCCAGATTTTTAACATAGAGTTTGACATAATAGCGTCAGTTGTTTAACACATATCTTGATGTTTCTTTTTATAATTCATGATCAATTTGCTCGCTATCGATTCAATAGTAAATATATATATATATTGAAACCAATCCTGAACACAAAATATATTGTGGAAATAGTACTAAAACGTGTTTTAAACATTTATTACAATAATATATTATCTGATATTTAATCCCACCATTTAAAATAAGTAGTTATCTCTAAGTATAAAATTTCCCAAGTACATTTTTATAGTAGTTGATTATTGCGAAAACCTTTAAAAAAGAGTCAATAGATTGCATTTGTAATAAGATTATCCATAGTAAGTTTGAATGTCATAAAAAACTAGACATTGAAATTGTTTCAGATATACACATATAATTTCTCTTGTATATAAGCGATGCAAACTGTTAACTGACTCAGTTAAATTACATCCGCGATAGAATGCCTAAAGCTCAAATTATATGCTGAATGCTCAAATAATATTTTGTATTTTATTTTGATGCTATCATTGCCAATTTAATTCGTAAATATGTGGCAGTATAAATTGTGTTTGGAAGCAGGAACAGAAAGGGGTAAATGAGACATATAATGGTACAGATTTGAAATCAGTTGATAATGCTCATGATCAGCGAAACCAGTCCTGATCAAAAAATATATTGTGGAAATAAGTACTAAAAAATGTGTTTTTATTATTTAAAATATCATGCCTTTTCATCAAGAAGTGACAGTTAACACCTTAAAAGTGATTTGAAATCCATTCTTATTCAAGAGAATACTTCAATGTGTTTATTAACGGATATTTTCCGAGTGAAATCAAAATTTACAACTAATTCCACTTGCATAGCTAGGTGTAAAATATCTTTGTTTTGTACAAAATTATTTATATTGCATTTATTCATTTCGATACTTCAACATGTTAGGTTTGGAATAAGATTTGGTTGTGCGTCAGGAATTACTTAAGAGACAGTATGAATATTGCCAATTTTTTGCTAAGACAACATATCACTGGGATCATATGATGTTCTACCTGAATATATGTGTTAACACAATAGACATTTTTGCCGCAATCAACGTGTTAGTTATAAAATACTGAATGTAAAGTGAAGAGTGGGGATGAGGTTGATTTTCCGACTGGCCAAGTGAGACAACATTCTTTCAAAGTAAGTAATATTTTCAAAATAGTCCCCTATACACATATCGTAACAAAACTAAATACTTAGTATGATTTTTAAGAACATAATTAACTTTATACAATGCTCAATCAGTAAATCTAAATAATTTTGTGATTTCACACTAAATTGAAAGTTTGAAACTGTATTGTAATCATACACCAAACAGGAGGTGAGTTTAAAGTAGCTTTGAAAAAATCACACATAATGCGTATCAATGTAAAATTGAAAAAATGTCAATTTCGATTATGGCAAAACTCATTTGATTTTATAATGCAGAGATTATTTAACGTTTTTGCAGCTCTCTTCCCGTTTAAATAATGATCAGCCATATTTTAGAACGAGTTCACGTTTATACACTTTAAAAGGCATTTTTAAACATCGTCTTTATTTTATATCAGTTGTATAAACCAGTTCCCTGCTGAGCAACTTAGAAGATATTTCAACATTGAAGTTCTTGTTTCAACCAAACTTAGAAAGTTTTGAGGATAGGCTATATTACCTTTCATGTGAAAATTTTGATAGTGAAACTCTTAAATTTTGAAGCGTCAAATATTAAAATACTGGAAACAGCCATTTCAGCAGACGAGATGTAAGCAGTCCGAGAGTTAGGAAATCGAGGGAGGCAATATATTAAACGGTTAAACGGAATCTATAAAATCAATTGGATATAAACATAAAATTTTTGGCTTAGGTAATCTTGAGGAAAATGTTTTAACATGTCATTTGTGGTCTACATCAGACATATTTTATGCGAGTTTAACCCTTTCGTTTGAAGAAAATTGATGTGATCAAAATTCTTTGTGTGATTACCTTTTATTTTTTGTACTATAAATCGATAGCATAATTGTGGAGAGAAGAAAAGAAAACAAGACTAATACATATATTTATATTGATTTGCATCTTAATTCTGACCGTGGGTGGAGTAATTGGTATTTGGTTCGTAAGTGTAATAAACCTATAGACCACGCAGCATTGGCGTTAACCCAACGCTGCCGTCTCAGCACCGTCCCCAAAGGGTTAGCGACACAAAGCGTGCGGTTGTAAAGACTCCAACCGGCACGACTACATCCTGCCGTAGTTGGTCGGCCGATCCGTGAAGAAGTTTTTCAGTATGAGCACTTGTCCTATGGTGATCACCATGATGGCGAGGGTCTCCCCTATCGACCACCAGTGGACTCTCTCGTTGATGTCTTCCGCTCTCTTGCGGCCTTGAGCTTCTCGTAACCGATGGTGGGTTTGGAAGTCCAAGATCTTATTTAACGCCGTGTGAATCTCTTGGGCAGATGACTCCAACTGTCAAAGGAAAACAGTATATATACATTAAAATACATTCCTAAATATCCCAAAATGTTATCTCAATTCAATGGGAACATTATAACAAATATTTGGAAACTTTTCATGTCATACAACCACATTTGTTTTCTGTTCCTGTATAATAATGTTGATGGGTTAAATGGAAGTTCATTTTCAATATAAAATCGAGAAGCATCTTTAGAATTGTTCAACTGTAAGAATTTACTTAATAGAGTAGACAATGACACTTAATTTTTAATAGGTAGAAAGTACAAGCAGTAGCGATAAAAAATATGAAATATCCGCATAGAGCTGAAACATATGCCATTCTGCTAACAAACTCAGTGAAATAATGACATTTTTGATTTGATATCAATAGACGACCAATTCAAGAAATTTGGGTTATATCGATATATTATTGTATAAACTAAAATGCATGTCAATTATTATGTAAATGAATGAAACTTATATTAAATATTTACAAATGTTACTTCAGAGTAATGTTCATTTTTAAATTCAACCAGTGACTAATATTTAAGTGAAACCAAACATGGTTTACATACATATCAAACATTATTTGCATTGTACTTTGACTGTTGGTTAGAAATTTTTCATTCAAGAGCCAAAAAAAGTTGACACTTTTTAACAATAGCTTTCATACGATTGTCATTCATGCAAAAAATCCATAACATTCCTCACTTTAATTAAACTGCATATATCGAAAATCTATGTAAATTTATTACTTTTTCAGATATATTTTATCTGTATGTTTAATGAGGAATTAAATTCATTATTATTGGGTTCCCATTTTGAGCCGATTTTAAATTGAGATGAAAAAGAGTGATTGAATTGGCATTTACTTGGTAGAACTCTATTATGACACGGTGAAAAAATAGCAATATATTTTAGTTCTACGATAATTATAAGATATATAGTTTATAGCTATTTCAGGTCATGCTTTCATCACAACTATGTTTAAGCATAAGATATAAATATCGTAGAACTAAAATAAATTGCTATTTTTTCACCGTGTTAAATAATAGCACCTTTTTACAATTTCTTTTTATTGTAGCACGGTATTGAAACGAGCAAAACAGCAAAGAGAGTATTGGGTGTATAAAAAAACTTTATTAATTAAAACAAAATCATAAAAAAAGGTGACGATAGCCAAGATTCAGGCGCCTACTAAGCCAATTTTGTTAACTTATCTGTCGGTTTATGATAGGCAATATCTGACAGGCTAAAAAGATATTTTCGTTATCACCTACAGAGTATGAATTAAAAAAAATAATACAGGAAGTAGTTTATATTAAATACTGATATAGACGATTGATATATTTATATTTTGATCCATAAAGCTCAAATCACTCAAGGATAATGTTCTGGATAAGAATCGGGATAAATATGTTTCAGAGGAGTTCCAAAGCTTCTTTTTCCACTGGCAAAATCATTAACCCAATTAAATTGTTTTTGGCTAATCTCTTGAGGCGAACGAATGCTAACAGAGTTTATTTAACTTGATCAGCATGAAAGTTTTTCATAGAAACTAAATTTGTCGGCGTTGCTATTTTTCAAAATGTTCTCCTTCCACATAGAGCTATAAATACACCAATAAAAAATAATTGGGTTGGCTTTTATGGAAGCTAAATGCATTAGGAATGTTTCACAACATTAAAAAACACAAAGAAATGTCCTATGTTGCCACAATCACTTTAACAAATATATCCCTAAAAAATAACTCACTCGTAAATCGCCATTACCGTGACGTAACAAAGACACTAATCAAACTCAAACGAACAAGCGCCATTACTGTGATGTGTCATGGAGTGTCACATTGCAATGCCACGAGATTGGTGCAAAGTTCAGGGTGAAGTTAGATGCGAGTTTAGCACGCAGTTTCAAACTGATTTGTTACTTTGGCAGGGTCGGAATAAATTTGAAGGGTTTGAAAAATCGATGTATCAAACATTTAAGCCTAATAAATTTGACAAGTTTATGTAGGTGGTAGTTCAGGACGAATTGGGTGATATTTTAAATAATAAAAACACATTTTTTAGTACTTATTTCCACAATATATTTTTTGATCAGGTCAATTCGTAAATATGTGGCAGTATAAATTGTGTTTGGAAGCAGGAACAGAAAGGGGTAAATGAGACATATAATGGTACAGATTTGAAATCAGTTGATAATGCTCATGATCAGCGAAACCAGTCCTGATCAAAAAATATATTGTGGAAATAAGTACTAAAAAATGTGTTTTTATTATTTAAAATATCATGCCTTTTCATCAAGAAGTGACAGTTAACACCTTAAAAGTGAATTGGGTGATATTTAAAACCCGAGTCAGTCCTATATGCAAAAGATTGCCTGCGTTACCGATGTTTGAATGTTCGCATCCCAACGTCTGGGGTGCTCGCGTACAGGCCTTGCACAATGCCGTCCCATACGTTGGGGCGTTAGCGTGGAAGAGATTAATGAGATAAATAAGTCACCTGAGTTAATACTGTGGCGTGTTCGCCGACCCCAGGGAGAGTCGGTTCAGGGCCTGACTGGAAGTCCATGTATATAAGCTTATGTGAGAAGGTGCTAAATTCGTTACTAAAACAGACTGCGTATATACCTGGAAACATACAGTAAAAACAATATATCTTTGACCAGCAATTTAATAAGCAAGCAAGAGTTATAATAATTGCAATTGGTGCTATAATTAACCAGTTAGATGCCAATTATATGCAGGTATGCAAACGCCGCCACAAAGTCATTTATTAGTGTATATGGCTGTGCCTACAGAAAATCATCTGTTTTCGAAAATTTTCAAATATTGAACTATTTTATTATGTTATTCACATTCAAGCAAAACATCGGTCACAGGGCAGTGCTAATATTTTTTTTTGTGACAGCATTTACAAATATTTATAGATAGCATCGAAAATATTACATGGTACCTTCAAGAGAGACAAAGTTGAGAAATTTATCTTTTTTTTCAGTCATAAATGATTTAATAAAATTCTTTTTTATACGCACTAATAAAGCATTAAATGAAATTCTATGTATTTATTATTGGTGGCGTCTAAAGATTTAAACAATATATAGAATGATTAGAAATGAATAATCAAATATCAATTCGTAATAATATTATGGAAGCAATGTGTATTAATTAATAGATAAATAGTTGGTGTGATTTGAGCGGAAGAAGTGTAAGTTTATCTAATTAAAGTTTTCATATTTCTACTCAAGTTTATAAAACATATGAAAGCAGTAAGTGATAGTTACTTATACATTTAAGTTAGCAAGATATAATTATTTTTAGTATATATTGCTAAGATTTTATGACGGTATAAGTTATTAAAAACTTCTAGTTATACAGCTTATTCTAGAGGAAGCTGGGCTACATTTACACACTTTGCTATTTGATAAAATCATTATTTTTTTTCAGATAAATGAAAAAAATCGACTCCCATGTCTTAACCAACCGCATGTAAAAAGCAGTAAGATTTCACATCGACAATATTCAAAAGATACGTTATCTTAGAGGTAAAATAAACTTAATCACATAAGAACTTAATTTGTAGGTACAATGTGACAGTATCAGGTCTGTGGCACGCAGAACAGGTTATCAATGCTTGATATTGAGGTATTTAATATTTATAGCCAGGCCTCAAGCCAAATCTATTAGCTGCTCGTAAATATTACCTCGTAAGTTTTTTGTGATAAGCAAATATAGCACTGCGACAATTGAATATTGGAAAATAATATTTTTTATTGTTTTGCTGTTTACATTATACCTGTATAAACTTATTGACAATTTTAGAGACCAAAACAGAGAGAAAATTTTATTTAATTTATGAAAGGTGCTACTAGAGTTGAATTGTTGAAACTTTGTATAATTCCACATGTTTTGTCATAAACAGAATAGACAAATGAGAAAAAAAGAAGATGCCAAAAGGCGAAACCCGGGTCATATAAAGTTTCAACAATTCAAATTTAATATTTTTATTTTTTGTATGGGAAAGCATTTAATGAAACTCACCTGATACTGGAGTAATAAATTGATGCGAATCGAATTGCATTTTTACTTGACTGTATAAAATCTCCTTAGTTGGAGACTCGAGTGATACATCTACATCGTACTGGCCTCCTGTGACAACCTGAACATGGAAAAAGACTCAATTAAAATACTGACCAAAATTAAGAACAACAATTTTCCCTACAGAATTAATTTCATGTGAACGAAACTTATTTATCGAAACAGTATTAAATTTGTAAATTTTTTAGCAGATAGTTAAAATTACTCTGATGAGTAGTGGTACTAAAAGGATATACAATAGTTAGCATTATAAAGTTTAGACATGAAATAAATCGTTTGTTGAAAACATATTGAAGATTTTGGTATACACAAGATATTTCATAGAAAACATAGTTTGTGTAAAATAAATTTCAGAGTGGAGTTAAAGCGATAAATACTTAAAAGTTAAATATTAAAATATATCCTCTACATAGATTGATTGATTTCATCAATTATGTAAGAAATAATAAACAGAAAGTGTTGTTTTATTTTAAAACTAAACTTGTATTATCAAATCAAAGTACGTAAAAAGAATAGAATAATTAAACTTAATTAAACAGATAGTCCACACTCAATAATTAAATACACAGGTGTATAAATTTCAATTGTCATTTCAAAACATACATGCCGATATCTTTATAGAAAACGAATAGTGGATCGTAAGAGAATACATGACGTGGAAGAAACTAAAATTATTTTACTAACGTTCTTAATGAAATTATGAATTGAACCTCGCGAGTTGCTAAGATAAGTGATAGCGTTAAGAAATTACCTGGAATTCGAGAGTCGCCGAAGTATTTTTTTGGATTTCTTCATAAAAACATTCTTTAGCGTTATCTGATAATTCGAAAGTTAATTCTACACCACCTGAGTAATCGAAACCTAAGATCGCTAACAACAATAAACATTCTACTCGTAGCTTCATTTTTAGAATATTGTATATTATCAAGAAACACCAAACGCGACTATTTGACACATAGTATCAACCTATGTGTGTGAATATAGCAGCTTATCTCATCCTAACGTGGCCGGAAACGGTTCAAACTTTGAAATATTCGCGCTTAAACTTTATCACATAAAAATAAATAAATACAACCAAAATTTCAAAGAAATAATATGGTTTTAGCTTAGAGTTGATATTGGAAAACCTAGAGTGTTTGTTAACTTTTTACAAATCATCATAAATTAAAAATGAAAACCTTCTTAAGAGTTATTGCTTGCAACACTTATGAAAAATGACGTTTAGAAATCTGACAGTACGTTGCAACGTCACATCGGTTGATCGCCGGTTTATCGCAGACACCATGGGAGCAGTTAATTATTATAAAGGTGAAATATTCCTGATTTCATTTTGCATTTTGTTAATATGCGAGTGTTCTGAAGTTCCACGGCCGCGAGGAGTTTCCATATCGCGCTCTCCTCTGTACGCTCCGGGCAGCAATTTCACCTGTTTTGACGGCACCCTTACGATACCGTTCTCTCAAGTAAACGATGACTATTGCGACTGTTACGACGGTAGTGATGAGCCAGGAACCTCCGCCTGCCTTAACGGTATCTTCCACTGCACGAACGCTGGACACAGACCCCAAAACATTCCCAGTTCCCGAGTGAATGACGGCATCTGCGACTGCTGCGACGCGGCTGACGAGTATGCCCATCCGACCGCGAACTGCGTAAACAATTGTAACGAAATGGGTCGAGAGGCACGGCTCGAAGCGCAGCGGAAGACCGAATTGCTCAAGGCAGGAAGCCAACTCAGAGCGGAGATAATACAAAAAGGCGGAGTAATGAAAAACGAGATGAAAGAACGTATCCAAGAATTGGAAAAAAATAAACTGGAAGCCGAGCAGCTGAAATTGGAAAAAGAAAAAATCAAAGATGAAGCAGAATCATTGGAGAATGCAGCCCTCAAGCAGTATCGTGAAGTCGAAGAAGCGGAAAAAGAGATCAAAGACAAGCTCGAAGCCGAGGCGAATCAAAACGAGGCCGAGGAGATCTTTCGCAAGTTCGATTCCAACCAGGACGGCGTCGTCGACGTTTTCGAATTGCAGACTCGCAGCACATTTGACAAAGACAGGGATGGCCGAGTCAGCGAAGAGGAAGCTAAATTCTTTTTGGGAGAGAGCTCAGAGTTGCCGCTAATGGATTTCGTCGAGCGAGCATGGCCCCTGATCAAACCTTATCTTATGATTGAAGGAGGCATGTTTAAACCTCCGGCGGCGTCCGAGGTGGATGATATGACTGACGACGGCGAGGAGCCTCACGATGATGGAGAAGATCACGAGGAAGATCCTGAACACGGCGAGGGAGATGAAGACCAAGGTGCGGAGGGTGACGGTGACCGAGAACATGACGGAGAAGATGCAGATGCTGACGCCGACGCCGACGATCACCATGAAGAGCCCGCCGCTGATCCGAAATATGACGAGGAAACCCAGAGGCTCGTCGACATCGCCACACAGGCAAGAAGTCAATATACCTCCGCTGAGAGGGCCGTCAGGGACATTGATGTGGAGATTGAGAAGATCAAAGAGTCCCTCGGAGTGGACTACGGTCCCCAGGAGGAGTTCGCCACCTTAGCTGGCCAGTGCCTTGAGTACACCGACAGAGAATACCTGTACAAGCTGTGTCCGTTTGACAAGGCAACACAGCATCCTAAGAGCGGCGGAGGTGAAACCCGCCTAGGAACTTGGGGAGAATGGGTCGGCGACTCGAGCAATCAATATGCCGCCATGCTTTACACCCAGGGCGCTGCCTGCTGGAATGGCCCGAACAGATCAGCGAGGGCCAATGTACATTGCGGACTCGACAGTCGCATCACTGCAGTATCTGAGCCTAACCGCTGTGAATATGTCTTCGAGATGCACACTCCCGCCGCCTGCGTGGAGACGGAGGCCGATGCCAATCACCGGGCTTCGTCTCACGACGAACTCTAGTTCTTTAGACTGTATTAATATGTAAGTAGGATAATCGTTGAACGACTCACGCAACGGACATTCGACGGTGAAACGATAGTCCACCTTTATTTTGTGATAAAAAAATAATAATAAAAAGTGAGATGCCGGAGACCAGGTTGTGACTTTTTTTATTCAACCGGTCAACGATTCTCCGGTGCGCAGTGTTCACTTGAAATAATTAGAAACGAATTCCCGCCACACATTCCTGCTGCATTTTCATTTAGTTTATTTGCGTACTTTCCAATGCTGGGGCGTCAGGGATGCGTAAATGTGATGTGAAGGAGTGATCTTAGATGGTATTTAGTTATAATTGTACGTATCATCGTCCAATCTGCAAATCTTTGAGTTTATGTATGCCAGTGCTTCTCAAACATTTTAAATTGCTTTGTTTTGCTCTTATCAGAATTTTTTACAAACGTGTGCTAACAAAATTATTTAACATGATATATTTCCATTTCTCACTCAGTAACTCTATGTTTGCTTCGTTTGAAAAAATTGTTTGTATATTGATCTCCCACTTTAACAGGATGAGTGGTGAAAAATCCCAGCTTATCCGAAATAACTTAAAAAGGTACTTATTGACTTAAAATCAAGACATTTGGAGAAATTCATTAATATTAGTCATAATTTTTGCAATGACAGTTTATCATTTTTGAGATCATACTATAGTCGGGGAAACTGAATTTTTTATCAAATAAATAGTGTCGCCTGCCATCAAAACTGTGATTAGCAATTCAGGGGTTAATAACCTGTTATCACTGCTTTGTCCATCAATCCTTACCTATACTTATCACAGAAGGCGAGGTTGGCCAATTGGTGTGATGAATTTTCTCAGATAGAAATATATAACTATAAATATTTTGCTTTTGATAATTACGTTTACATAGAAAAAAAAAACTTCAATGAAATTTCCATCGGGTACTGATTTTAACTGAAATTAGTTTTAGAAGTAAGACTCTGCTATCTGTGAAGACTTTACAATTCCTAAGTATAAAAATAAGTAAATTTTAGTCTGTGTGTATGTTATGTATGAACAAAAGCTTCACGTGTTCAAATAAACTTAGTTTGAGAAGCACTGATGTAATCGCTCCCTGGATCATTGTACATCTCCATAAATGTGCTGTCATTTCATGTTTAATAAACATTAAAAAAAAAACAACTGTTCGGTAGGAATTTGATATAATATTTTATAAATAATAAATAATATCAAGAATTATTATTCTCCACAATAAATTACAGTTTTTACAAAATTCGTATAAATATTAAAATACAATGGAAGATGTAAAATAAATGCTGTCCTTTCGGACGAATGTTTTCAAAATTGCATTCTTTTATTTTTCTTCTATCGTCCCTCCCAACTAAAGATATTGCACCTCTTTACATTGATAGAACTTTCCAGGTATGGACCTGTCACCTCTGTACAAATTTCTACTAAATCTTAACATAGGTTTATGCGAAAAATCTACTGTAAATTTTTTTATTACCACATTAAAAAAGAAAATATGATGTGTGAGAAAAAGTGCAGAGTTCAGATTGATTACGGAAAGATTTATCTATGGTTCATAAAGCAGTAAGAGATTTTAGTAGCTTTTATGTTGGTATTATTGGTAAAATATTTTTGGCGGCTTTTGAAAGGTTGTATAAAAGAATTTTCAGTACATAATTTCTGAAAAAAAAAAAAAACTTTTTGATACTTAATAGTGATAGGAATGGTAAAATGTTTGATTACTGCTAAAGATATCAGTTCAGAAATATATATAAAAATATTTAATATAATGAAATAAAAATTATTTTTTGGAAAGTATCTAATGAAAAAACATCTAGAGGAATGATTACAGGCTTTTGAAGGATTATACTTCAGTTTAGTTCAAAAAATAAAAATACGACATGAACTGATTAATGTCATGTCGTCTCAATTTATAATTGCTCCTTAAAATATATTCTGTATGTCATTAATTTTCAGCAGTAATCAGACATGACATTAATAAATATAAAGATGGAGCTAATTTATAAGTAGAAATGTTAGTTTGAATGTTAATTAAAAAAAGTATTGATTATAAATCATTACACAAATTGATGGCATCATTGTTAATCGAATGATGTTTTATATTTCAGAAATCATCTGTAAATATTTATCAAAATATGATAGACTACATGCATTTCCATAGAATATTAATTTTATTAGGGTCTACTTTTATAATATAGGTTTTTACCGATGCATTAGTATATTTAGGGGGTCATCAATGTTTATATGATTTACAATACAGCAAAATGCCATATATATAGTAGAAAACTTGGGGCTTGTGACAACCATGATAATTTATGATCCATTGACAAACTATAAAATAACTTCCTCAATAATAAGTTTTAGAATGAAATACTATTAGATGCGAAATTTGACTCAATTATAGAGGTATCCCACTTTAATAGAGATAAAAATAAATGGTAATAGTACATTGGCAGATGAAAATTTACTTTTTTCTTCGTGTGACGATTAGAAATTTTTTAATGTGAAATAGACGGAATTGTGTATGGACATGGAACCTTCAGGATTCAGGGAAGCAAGACCAATATCGTGGATCATAAATTGCTTATTAATCTTTAACAGTATTTGCAATTTAAATATATTATCTTATAATCCAATTCAATTGGCAGGAAAGAGATTTCAGTACCCTTATAAATTGGCTACATTAGGCAATACACCTCACAAAATTGGTATTAAAACACACACCTAAAAATATACTAATGAATTCAAACTATTATGCAATTTAGACACTGGTTGTTTGTCATCAATAAAATTCTTCAAAAGTGTGATTTCATCAAGATTCATTTGCATTCAAGAAAACAAAGGTTCATGGGTTATTCATTGAATTTTTTGAAATAGATATTACTTATAAATTGAACATAACCATATTTTTAAAAACACCACGCCAATACATAGTAGACTGGGGTAACTACACTAACAACAGCAAGTTATTTTATACTGAATTAAATAAAAAAAAAGAAGGTTTTTATTTATTTTAGGATTGTGTTTCAGGTCAAATATTTTTGTGCATTGATGAATTAAAGTATTTTAGGCATACTCTCGATACTGGTTATTGAAACACAAAAGGCGCGTAATAAAAAAATATATCTGCATCGGCATATAGATAACAAATTGATTCATCTCTAGATACAAAGTGGCAGAACCATAAAGATCAGATGAATATTAATAATATAATTAAAGACAGTGTTACATATGGAAGGTTTAGCCATATACATTGAAGACTTATTTGTGATTGTATTAGAACTATTGGAAGAAATTTCTTAGCCATTTTATTATCATGGTCAATAGTATAGGCATAAACAATTCTAAATATTTTCAATATTTGTTTGATACTTTGTATTAGAATGGATTTGCAATGTATAATATGACTTTTTGGTTGTTGCCTTTTTTTTTGTTTTTTTTTTTGGTTGTTTGTCTGTTGATATTAATGGACTTTCAAGAATCTAAAGAGCCAGATAAGATTGATTAGAAAGAAAAAATCTTGAACACTTTTGAGTACATATTAACTAACAGTATACATTTTATATGACATGAAAAACTATTCAATTATTACTACAATTTCAATATGATAACGGACAATGGCTTTACATAATATGAGATACACCTTCATGTGTTAGCTCATCTAATACCAAAGGTTTTGTTTAGTACCAAATTAGAAAACATTTTTAAATAAAAGTATTTTTTCCAAATAGATACGATTTTAGAGAACTGTTGTGGTTATAACTTACATCAAACAACATCAAAATTGAACCATTGAAACTCTGTACACTTCCACAATCTTTGTCACTCACTACCCAGGATTGTATTAAAACATGGTGGATTATAAATTAATTTATCATGACATTTTTGAAATAAACAAAACAAAAAATGAAAATATCATATTAACGATGTTATATTTATCCATTTCATTGTGGGGAATTGTTCAATTTTTGAATAGTTAACACTCAGAGAACAATAATAATTTATAAGGCGAAACATACACGCAGTAATGCTATTGTTAGGGTTTTAAATTTGTTGAGAAGTTAAATCAGATAAATCAAGTATTCCTCATGTTTACAAGATGACAGCACTTTCAGAATGTGGTACGTAGCAAAGTCATTGGTATGCGATTAAGCTACACAGAATAATCGAATGCATGCGGGTGAATGCACTAAATTATTTTGGCATATTTTTACTAAGCACCGTCAATCAAAAGTGTTAGTTGATTTCTATATTATAATACATACATAGAAATTATTCTTAAGTCTTATTACTCGATGATGGTGTTAACTACATTTTTTTTAAAACAATAAATACTCCAATAAAATAAAAAATTTACATTATAATGTTATTCTACTTAAATATTTTTAAAAATTTACAATTACTCCTAGTAAAACAATAAATAATCGGCACAATTTCGTACATAATGTTGTAACTCTTGAAAAAAGGCAATTTTTTCTGAAGGTATAGTAATGAATACTTTCAGAAAAAATGTTCGACATTTTTCATGAACTATCTATCAAATTGCATCAGGTATTTGATGATTTAAAGATGACACTTTATAAATACATAACAAATCATACGACTCATCAGTCAGGTTAAAAATGATTTTCGACATAACCTAGTTTTGTTGGTGTGGAAGAATATGGAAACTATTTGACACAAAAAAGTCTATTTTCCATGAATACTTGGACCAGGTTCACTGATTCAATGTTACTGAATCGTTATGTGAAAAATTCTAGCTGATGATTCGAAAGGAACTGTTGAATTAAGCTCGAAGGAATTATTTTAAAAGATTTACAGTAAGTTGAAAGTTTCTTCATAGAATGAATGAAAATTTAATCAAATATTTTTTATATTACAAATACGCATTACTTTTTAGTAAAAACCATAACTGATTTATGGTATTAACTCTTTGATTACGATTATTTGATCCTGTGTCTTGATGTAATTTTTAATTCCACAGTTACACTTTTTGTTGATTAAGCAACATTTTTTTTTTAACATTTAAAAGGTAGTGTAAACCTATGCTGTGTTGTACTTCATGCACAGAAATTATATTGAAATTATTATAAAAAAGCTTCCTAATCAAAGGACAAAAAACCAATTTTCATTTTATTGATTGAATTGGCATTTACTTGATAGAAATCCATTATAACACGGTGTAAAAAAAAGCAATGTAAGAATCCTTGTTGATAGTTGAATTGTGATTCTTAATGAACAAACTAATATATGTCGATCGCCATTGCTTAACCCTCTGCGATGTGCTTTTTTGTTTCCGTAATATACCATTTCCGTGCCATATGTAAATTTATTGATATTGCCGCCTTTTTAGTTTCATTTACAAATTTTAGTTTTGTTGCAAGCAAGAAACAAGCTAGGTCGTTAAAACAGGAGAGAAGATATATTGCGTACCTTTTCTACACAGCTATATATAGATAAGCAAATGTTCGTTTAAGCATAGTTCTGACGATGACGTGAGCCGAAATAGCTATCAACAATATCTAAAAAAATAATTTTGTAGAACTAAAATACATTGCTATTCTTTACACTGTGGTAACCAACTTTCATGTTTCTATGTGACATAGGATCAAACTGTGACATGTTGAATCTGTGGTGATTATTATATAATAACATTACAACTAATACATTGCAATAAAAAATACTATAAAACATGTACAATTTTATAAATAAACAATTTTGAATAGCTTTCCGAAGATTCAATTCTTTTGTTTGATCATGTTATTTATACATGGAACAAAAAACGAGAGATAATGGTTAGAATCACAATTGTGAAAACGACCAACGTTTTGAAAGGTAAAATGTATAATTACATTCAATAGATTTGTCTAATAATCTTTTTGCTTAGATTTCGAAAGAACAGACATCAAAATTTTATTTAATATGAACACATGTTACGAGATAGTTTTATAAATTATATACATCCATAGAGAAATGGTTCGATGTCATTGATTGAGTTTAGTTTGGCCGACTAGATAATAATATATTGAGTTACCTATTTTCAACAAGCACAAAATTATTAATAAAGTTATTGCCATTTCTGGTGATTCAAAATTTTTTATGAGGAAAAAATGAAATTAAAAGATTGTTTGTAGGGCATAGACCTAAAGAAACTATCAGTTGCAGAGCCACTGTCAAAAAGAGAGGGGTTTCAACCGGACTAGCACATGCTAGATTGATATCACAACAGGAATTTTTGTGTATAAATATTTATTTTTCATTGAAAAGGTATCTACTTATGATATATCAGGTATATATAGGTATCATATACTTATGATACCTGAGTAGTTTGTTAAGTTGTCTATGCTTTTAGATACCTTTTCAATGAAAAATAAATATTTATACACAAAAATTCCTGTTGTGATATCAATCTAGCATGTGCTAGTCCGGTTGTGTGTTGAACTAATGAAAGCTGTAGAAAATTTTTCAAAATACGAAAAAGTTTGAAACATTTAGGCAGATGCGAAACGAGTGACATTTTTGTTAATGAAACACAAACTCAAATTAAGTCTACATTATTCAGTATTTTTGATAACCGTCTACCATTTCTATTCTAAATCAAGAAAAACTTTCAAATGGAATCCTTTGGGTTTTGAAGAAAAATAATCAGAAAGAGTAATTTTATTTTGTTATGTAACCTAATCGATTGATTGAATTGGCGTTTACTTGGTAGAACTCCATTATAGTTCTGATGAAGGCGTAAGCCGAAATAGCTATCAACTACATATCTTATATATTTTGTAGAACTAAAATACGTTGCAATTTTTTCACCATGTTAATTAATTTTAAAAAGCTGAATAGGCAAAAATAAAAGCAACAATCAAAAGATAGGGAATTTTTTGATGGTGGAAAATGCATGTAGGACCTTAAAACCTTTTCAAATTTTGAAAAAAAAATCAGGTACAATTGAGTACTGGACTATTAGTGTTGAGACTATTTCTAAAATAATACATCGATTGAAAATCATTCATTGCTGGTCTACCTAATGTAATGTTGATTCTGAATTTAATTATTAGTGAATTATGTATACATTTTGAAATTCAGTCTTAAAATTATGGTACTATCTGTTTTCATTTGAATATTTATATTTAGAAATTTATATTGGATCCAATGAAAATATTTCCTAGTAAAGTAATCACAATGCATGTGTTTTTATTATTTTAAGAGTTAAAAATCTATATGTACTGCACAAATAATAATTTTATTGCTTGGCAACAATAAATATAAAAAGATAATACATATGTACAAATATTGTGTATGGTTGAGTATTTAAAATATTTTAGATGACACTTTGAAGCATATAATATTGCCGTTAGAAGTAATTACGGTATTATCATGTGAGAAATAGGCCAAATATTTTTTGAAGCTTGATACAATGCTTTTATAATTTCTTACGCAAAGGAAATCATTTAGTACAGAACCACAGACACCAAAATACTTTGTCGCATTTAATTGTAAATGCAAAAATATAACTCACCAATGTTTTATATCATAATAAGAATTAATGTTAAAGTTTAGTTATAAATATTCAGTGAAACGATATCTTTAAAGCCGGTCAATGTGCTGGAGTAATGTAATTTTATTTGTTTTTAACTTGTATATTTTCCAATTCCCTGTAATCTTTTCACTATTGAAGTAAATGTCAAAAATAAAATACTGTTTTGTAATATTCAATTTGATCTGAGACAGCATTGTCAGGCTAAAAAAAATAAATTGATGTCACATGTTTTCCCTAGTACCCATCATTTAGAAAGCTTATATTTTTTCTTCGCTAGTTGCTGCAAAGTCAATATAACATGTCTCTGAAAATGAGGAATTGAATTCTCCATACGATCCTAAAATAAGATAACATAAAAAGCTGAAATATCTAATTGTCTTTCGTTATTTAAATACTACAAATATATTGTTACCCCGATGCAACAGAAGGACAATCTGAAAATCTTAGTTAAGTAATAATTTGTGTTTTGGATAATCTACATTTTTATTATGAAAATTTTCAAATTGTCCTATTGATGCATTGATCGATTTAATAATATTTTGGTAATTAAAATTAACATTTTAACAGTAAGAAATTTTTTCATAGACTATTTTCCCTCTCAGCTACTTGGGTATTAATTATATTGGTTGAAGTTATTTCTTATGATAAAAATTTATATTTAATCACAAATGTTTTAATTTTTAAGTGATTTTTAAAAAAGGGTAAAAAAAAGAGGGCACCATTTATTTGACATTATTTAATGTTTGTATTAAAAATTTATTCAGTATTGAACATGAAAACAAATCAAATACTTTTTGCCAGTAATGTTAATAGCAAAATTTTATTCACAAATCATGTTTTTTAAGTTTTATTCATTTATTAAAGCAATCACTGTCTATGCTTTTTTACAAAGCTTGATACACAAAAATAAATGAAATAAAATAATCCTTTGCTTAAAAAATGCTTTGAATTAACATTTGGTGTAAATGAAGCTTTAACGAGAAAGAGTAAGAGAGGAAACGACTTGTGAGAGGCAACAAACTACTGAAAACCGAGCATCGTGTGGCAAGGGCAGAAATTTAAAACATTACCAAATGTGCCTCGTTGACACTGAATGAGTCAAATTGTGAATTTTTGAGTTTTTTGAGAAAATTTCCTAATAAAAGAAATGTTTTTACTTGGTAGCAATAATAAGGTGTGAATTATTGAAAAAAACATAAAAAAATAACATTTTACGGTTCAAGTATAAAATAGTAATAAATTATAAATACAATCTTTTTAACCTTTCCAGGAGTAACTAATTACATATAACTGTGCTGTGAGGAATAAATCATTGTAATAGAATGATATAAAAATAGTTTTATCATAATAAAACCAGTTGCATAATTCAGGGATCACAAACCATTGACACATAGCACTTGAATATATTATCACAATATGTTGACATACACGACGAGCACATCCATACTCTTGGAAAGGTTAAAAAAAAAAAAAAAAGAGAAAAAACAATAGAAGATGCTAACTTATTGAATATTCTTTATAATACTGAAATAAAATGAACTTTAATGTGATGATTACAGAAATGATACAATCTAAAATAAAATGAACTTTAATGTGATGATTACAGAAATGATACAATCTAAAATGGATGCACTGTTTCAAACTCACAAAAATATTCATAAAAATAATTTACAATTATTAATTTTAAATAAATAATAATACTATCGTAATTCGTACATCCTACTTGTACCATATACACCTAAATATTTTACAATTTTGATTGCCTGTATAAATGAACTGCCATAATACGCTGGCAAATGACACATTATTATTCAAGTCCTTCTTGAGACACCGCTGTCTCGATAATAGAAGATTGTCTCAAAGAAATGTTGAGAATACATGCATCCTTCATTTTTGCTGTGAAATGATTTTAAAGACTTTAACCAGATTGCAGGCAAATGCATTAATGAGTAATAGAGCTTACGAGGAAAAAAATAGAATGATTTAAACTTGTTGATAGAATACGACGTGACATTTGGAGCTTTAGCATAAACTGTGAAAGTCATATAGCAGACATATCAGCTTTGTTATTTTATGACAAAGGTAATATCCCAATAACAACTGATGAAAACCAAAGTTTGCATAAAATCAGTTACAAACTACTGACTATACACTAAATGAATTTTAATTTTAGAAAAAAAACTATTGGAGAAATCTAAAATAATACAAAAAATTTATGTTTAATAGGCATTTCTGAGTTATTTAAAAGTAGTAGATCTATTCACTATATACGGATAATGGAATTACTTGTTATTTGCTCTGTTATTACAAAACACCATGTTTTGAACAACATACACAATTCAAACAATATTTACACAGCCTGCAGTCAACGATATTTTAATACGCCTTCCTCTATCTGACTTTGATAGTGACACTCTCAATTGGTATGAACAGTTTGCGATGGTTTCGGCGGTAACTCTGGAAGTTCATTTTAATATGAAATTTAAAATAATTTTGATTATTCCACGTATTGTGTAACTAACTGTGACACGTGTTTCGCCTCTTTCAGAGGCATCTTCAGACACTTCTTGACACGTGTCACAGTTAGTTACACAATATGTGGAATAATCAAAGTTATTTTAAATTTTATATTAAAATGAATAGATTTGAAATTATAAACAAAAATCTATTCAAACGGATATTAAACTTAAGTCTTGCAGTTTTTCATCAATATCGCCGTTCACAAAAATAGTTGTGAGAGTAATGAGATGAATTTAATGTTGAATTTTATATATTTTAATTATGAACGAAGCCAATTTCCTTAATTTACCATTAAATGAAGATTTTGTAAAATATGAAGGATACATGTAATTGAAAATTAGGTGAAAAAAGTAGTAATAACGGAAAATTTGATAAATCGATTTTGTAACTATTTAAAAAAAAAGAATGCAACAATATATCTTCATAGAAAACAACAAAATGCTTATTACTTGGGACATAGAGACAAATTTATAACATATGAAAACACTGACATATAACTAACAGTTATTAATCTTCTTGGTTAGGTCACTATTAAGTAGAAAGTAAAATTTTATCATATATAATGAAATAATAAAAAAAAATTATGAAGCAAAGATCAAGTAAGAATACCTATCATACATTTCATAGCTAAAATAATTATTTTAAACTTGGAAGTAATCTGCGACGGGAGCATTCTCAGTTGCCGTGCTTATCGAAGTGCCGTTCGTTCTGTTATCATTTTTGTCCTGTTTGAGAATCGATTTGACTCTTTCGTAGCCCGATGATGCCGACCCGGTCCTTTGGAAATGCGTTCCGGGCGCGTTTTCCATCATAATATTAACATCGGAATGTACTTTCTCGTACGGAGGATCTTTGATAGCGACATCAAAGTATTTCACACTTTCGTAGTTGGGATCTTTAGGTCCGACCGATTCGTAATTGGGATCCGATTCACGGTCCGACCGATTCGTAATTGGGATCCGATTCACTGCCGGTATTATACAAGGCTTCGTGCGGCATCGATTCGTAATTTGGCTCTGACGTAGAGTTCTCGTTGTTGTTTGCGAGCCAATTACTTTCCGCCGGCTTATTCTTTTTATTAATTACAGAATACCCGGGTTGAGATTTGTTTTGTATAGATGCATAAGGCGGAGTAGTACTGTGAGGTAATAATACTTCGTAATTTGGATCTGAATCTGAAAGATACCTCTCTTTTCGTTTTATATGTTCATAGCCCGGATCGTTACTTAAAATACTGTCTGGCCCACTCGGAAGCGTTTCATAGCCTGGCTCGCAACCGATACTGTTCCGCCCTTCCTGCATAGTAATCCTTTGTAATAGGCCTACTGAGTTATGTGAATGTTGCATTAACCCACCGGAGACTGTGGGTATCGTCTTACGCTTCTGGCTATCATATTTTTTACCGGACTCCTTGACAGTCTCGTATCCCGGATCGAAATTACCCGAATCGGGTTTGTGCTTAGCGACATTTTTATCAATTGTTTCGTACCCGTGATTTTTGTTTCGTATCCTGTCAATAGTTTCGTAACCGGGATCGTCTTTGTTTAGGGACTGGTTGTTAGCATTCTTTCCCGGTGACGGACTCTTTCTGAACACAATATCCGAATTGATATTCAAGTTGGTTGGACTGGCATTGGAGAATCTTTTCAGATCACTCGATCGGGAGACTCTATCTTCGTCATTATTTTGTACACTCTTTTTTCTAACAGGGATCATCGAGCCGACGGCGGTATTAGAATTAAGCTCCAATGATTTGGACGAGGAATCCACATCATCGTAATTGCTTAACCGAGACGAGGGCTGTGACCGCTCTTGAATGTGATGATTGTGCTTTGATTTCTTAATCACTTTAGCGTACATTTCCTCGACGTTCTTTGACGGACTGCCCGTGACACTGGGTTGGCTATTGTTAAGGCTCTTCCGCGGTGCTTCTTGGTCGATAGCTGCATATATATCATTTGTCCCGTCTATAGTGTTATATATAGCATCAGTTTTTTCAGCAGCCGGCTTATCGATGGAAAAATTCAATTCTCTGACCACGAGGGGTCTCACAAGGTCCCCGGAACTGAATCGATGTTTATCCACGGGATAGTTGCAGCCGTAGAAATCTGAAGAGCTGACGCAGCTGTTGTTTCTTTGATGTTTCTCATTGAGACTTCGGCGTAGTTTGTCAGGATTATTGTGTAGATCTCCTAAAACGGCAGAAGTATTATTAGTAAAAAAGCTACAGGTAAAATAATGAAATAGTTTCAAATTCGATGATAAATAAATTATTTGACAGAATAGGTGTAAAATAAGCGATTAATTAAATGATTAAAAATTTATATATACAAGAAAAAACAAAAATATACCTTAGAAACAAATCATAAACAATACTCCCCAATAATTTGCGACAAAAATAGCTTATATGGCAAAACTGTTTCACAGAAACAATCTAACTAAAAATATCACATTTTGTGTGTGAAGTGTCAGACTTCCATTTCATTCCTATTATAATCAATTACAAAACTTATATTAGAAATCTGTATTTCGATAACTGTGAATTATATCTCACAAAATGTCTCTGGACACTGGATGCATTATATCTTTAGGCTAAGCCATGTGAATTTTGTATTTTTTATGCATGTTTTTTGTGTTGATAGTGTTTTATTTAAATGCAATAGTTAATATAATTATACACCCATACCTTGCTTTACGGCCTAGATACGTTCCACGAAACTTGGCCGCAAAGCGAAAAGAGCCATATAAGGAATCAATTATTCTTATACAAATTCATACAAATTCAATGGGATCGGTTCCAAATTTTTAAAATATGTAATATGGTTTATCGTTAATCATCGAAATGCATTTTATCTTTTTATTTCATTTAAATCAAAAATACATACATAACAAGTACATACATTTGTACATAAAATAATAACACACTCCAAAAACCAAACAATAACCTATAAAATAAAATGAAACAACTTCATGTTACATAAAATATTAAGATATTTTTTTTAAAATGGCTTTAATCTGAAGATGATAAAGAAATGGTAACCTGCAGACCACTGTCGTCATCATTTTTCGCTGGTAAGGATGGGCCTGGCATAAAAAAATTGTCCAACGTTGTTTGTCTTGCCTTCTTGTCTATTTCGTTCTTCAGTGATTTATAACAGCTAATGGCTGAGTTAATTATTCGAAAAACTTTAGCGCTACGCTTGCGCAAGATTGGCAACATGTAGATATATCGACATCGAAAAAAAGTTTTTTTTTGCCATTATAGCGAAACATTTTAGGCCGTAAATCAGAAACGTGCCTTAATTGAAGAGGGCCGTTATAGCAAGGTATGGATGTATTAACAGTTGACAATAGATGATCCGTCAAATGTCACTTAATTCTTGATTATATAGTAGATATTACAATACTCTAACGTACACATATATATCAATTTACTGAAAACAATATTTCTCACTGAAGCCCTCCACCTCTCCTCGTCTATGTCAGAATATAAAGAGTAAACACCTTCGTATAGTTTGGTCATATTTCGGCAAGCATAAAGAGATTAGTATAATATTATGATAACTGTTGACATAAAACACTCAAAGTTTTTCAAATCCCTTTACCAAAACCAAAGCACATATAATATGACACTGAAAACCTCATAGGTTTAAACTGTCGTTTAATCTCTTGCGTTAATCTTATGCCAATCGATAGAATAATTCATATCAGATAGAGACAGTCTATTAAATGTAGTGCAACTAACAATGGTCAGATCTATGCGGAAAATTAAAAGGGACCATAAAGAGTAAATTTTTCATGTGATATTGTTGCTTAAATATTGTATAAAAAATTGTATAGGCTATTCATCTACAATAATTACAAATAACAGATTTTTGTCTCATATAATATTATTTAATATTTTTTTGGATATGAAGCTCAAATATATTTTGAATCAATGGATAATGTTTGCTGACTCAAAAACAGAGGTTTTTTTTGTTGTAACCACTTAAATTTTCACTTCATGTCAATATAGACTGGGAAGAAATTTCTCAAATAAGTGGATGAATAGTGTATCCAAGCTAGACATTTTTTTGCACCAGGTGAGATTGTGTTTTTCTACCATATAATAAATAAGAAATTAAAATGTGCAGATAAATAAAGTAATGACATCTATTGAATATATTATATTCCTGAAAACAAGTGGAGTCAAGTATAGTTTCAATTTTTTTTTGCTAATGTATTATACAATAAAAAAAGACTTATGCGCCTAAACCATTTGAGACATAGTATCATAAAGGTAGGAAGCCGCTAGCCTAAAGGGTAATTATTGTAGTTCAGTCTTGAGTAAAACTTGTCTACAGAAGTTATTTAAAAATATATATGTATTAAGTTATTCTGTCTGCGAATATGTTTATTTTTTGAGCACTCTGCCTCATGAGATTCTCTATGGATCCTGCGACAAGTAGACTGATATGGCATTTCAATTTTGACGATGGCAGATCACACAAGGTAATAAACGGCAGTTAAGCAAAACCCGATGAAATAATAGAGTATTCATACCGGTACTTGATATTCGCTGTTGTCTATTGCTAAGCTTGGAGTGGGCGGGAGCATCGTGAGACTTCTTATGAGAGCCGCTGATGACGGACGCAATTGCATTAGAATGAGCGTTTGGCAGAGAGAGAGGGGAGTCACCCGCGACTGCGGGAGGTGGGGGAGGCAACGGTGAGTTGGCTTGTCTTTTTTCCGGCTTCGGAGAGCCCAACGTGCCCACAGAACTATTGCAACTTGAGTTTGAAGCTTAAAAAAAATGGTAATAAGCAGAATTATTTTTAAAGCATTATTCGATTAAATTGTGCTGGCGATCTAAGTCAAGATCTATCTTTCTTTTAACCTTTAAAATCAAAACACTGTATGGATTAAGTACTTGTTAAATTACTTGTTAAGATAGAATATAATAGTTAAACGGCTATTACTTCATACGATGGTAAGAGATCTGTACTAATTCCACACAAAGTATAAAAATATTGACAGTTTATTTAGCACATAATTATGAATATATTACTGGATCTGTCTGTTTTTGTCACTTAACAATGGTTTTTTAATTTGTACACAGCTAAGTCACATGGAGCGTATTCCAAATTTATTCAGTAGATTTAGTGTTGACATTTCAAGACAAAAATATACACGTACAAAAAATATTTAACATGGAATTTATTATTACATTTTTAGTTTTCAGTGCCAATTTCAACATAGATCAATTGGCCGTCTCAACAGTTGAGATGTTAGCAGTCAGTCAGTTCAGATAAATTGTTCATAGAATTCATGAAACATTACTTTTCAAGCTACACACAAAAAATATATTTGTGTGTGAGTTTTAATTGTTTATTTTTAAAAATAATTATGTATATGTTTAACAAATAAAAGGCGTAATTAAGTTTTAACAAATTAACTGTATATAAGCAATGATTTAACTTAAACATGAAAATTCTATAGGGACAGGTGTCTAATAATATTTTTTGTGTGTATTATGAAAACTGTCAATATTTTCTTTGAAGGTTGTAGAAATAATATAAATTCACGTCACAAAATATTAAATTATTTTCAAAAATGCCAATAAGAGGGTAGTTAATTTGCTTATGTATAATCTACTATAAGGCAGTATTTGTTACAAATATATATGTCAAAGAATTAAGTATAAGTATAAGCAATACTATAGATGTTGCTTTTATTGCTGGCATACATTTGTATATAGCTCTACAAGTACTTTTTGAAAAATATTTTCCTCCTCATGAGAACCAATTCAAACACCATTAAATAAATAAAAAAAACTTACAGCACTAGCCAAATCTGTAGGGATATATTCAAATCTATCTTCACCATAGACCATCATTTCAAAAACAAGTGTTTCAAGAATAATGTAACAAAAAATTAACGCAAAAAAAAAAAAATTTGGTTTTTTTTAAAATTATTAGTTAAAGAAAAAAAAATATTGGGTTATAAAAAATAGGCATAGCTAACCTTGACGTGAATGTTTATGGTGTCTGCTGCTTCCTTCTACCGATCTCCTAAAATAATTGTTACAGCGTTAACTTTCTTAACACATTCTTTTGATTTATATGAGGCCAAAATGAGAAACATGATGCTTCACTGAAAAGAAATTGTTTACACAGAAGAGCACATAAAAAGAGCAGCAAGAAGTAAATTTACTTAAGTGAAGAAAATATTTATAGTTAGAGAATTGATTCCTATGATTTCTTGCAAAGCAACAACTAAATTAGTTAATTTAATTATTACTGGTCTATAAAAATAAGAATGTGTCATGATTAAGAGATGTATTTTAGTATCTATTGGAGTTATTAAATACCTTGGGTTGGTTTCCACATCTGCGGTTGCAACAGATGTACTGGCAACATTGGCAGTATCGGTAGACAGAGTGCTGGACGATTGAGAAGTATTCGAAACAGCCGGTGTAGTACTAGGTGCTGAAGTAGTCGGTGCAGGGTGCAGCATTGCCTGCACGGTGGCCGGTTGGATCTGCGCATATGTCTCCGATCCGCTTGTGTAAACCTGATTCGATGGTTCTTCAATAGCGGCGTACATTTCATCTGAAAATATTTTGTTCATTATGAATCCTATAATGTAGAGATTGGGACTAGGGATGTTCTAGGGCAGTGGTTCTCATGTGTGATTTTGCTGCGGCCACCATAAGGTTTTATAGTAAATATTGATATTTAAAAAAATTGTGTTTTTACATATGAATTTGTAAAATGATTATTATTTCAAAATTGATTGAATAAACCTGACTTATCAAGCATTTAGTTGAGTATAAGTAACGGACCGTTTTAGTAATAAAAATTTCGGTCGAAGTTATACGTTGACCATGAATCAAGTCAATATAAAGAATTAACAACAATTGCTTTATTAATTTTGTCGATTTTACCTACAATTGCATATTGTGAAAGATCATTCAGTGTAATGCACTAGATAAAAAATAAATATCGAAACTATTTTTATCACATTTGGTGGGGCCACAGGACATTTCCATAGGACAGCTGACGTTTATAATGAGGCCACAGTGAAATTTCACGTGAGAACCACTGTTCTAGGGCATAGTTTATCAACCATTTTGCATCCACGGACCACTAAAAAATCCAAAAATGTTTTGCGGACCATCAACATTGGAATAAAATAATAAATATTTATATAATTGATTTTTTATTCAAAACAATTAATTTAGCAACACCGTATGTTGGTATAACAATATTTAAGTATATTAAAACAGAAAGAAACAAAAAGATATGATTTAAAAATCCATAAAATACAACATGAAATTCGATTGCTTATTGTAATAATATCACACTGCGGACCACCGGTTGAGAAACTAGGTTTGAAGTTAGGTTCATTCAATTGTGAATTGCCCGAAATAACCAAATTTAACATTTTTTCTCTTTCCTGTACTTTGACTTTGATCTTGAAAACATCTAGTAAGTTCTGTGTCTTGCAGACAACAAAGTGGCACTTTCAAGGGTCAAGTTCCAAATATAGTATTTTGAATTTAATGAAATAAATATGTTTACCAGAGTCATCGGAAACGGTAGCATAATGCGGCTGGAATTGCCGGTTATTTCCAGAATTCGCTCTGATCGAACTGAGTGGTTCTCGGACACTTATACTGGTATATCCCTCTGAAAGAAACATTCAACCTTTTTATTTGACGAACTATTAGTATTGGCAATCCATTTTTAATTAACATTAACCTTTCCAGGAGTGACTTATTAATTTCAACTGTGCTGTGAGGAGTGAGTTATTTTTACATACATTTTTTTAATCAAATCATTCCGTAAAAAAAAATACAAGTCACGTTTATAGGGTTTTTATTGTTATTATCACAATAATTGTTGACATATAAGACAAGTACTAGTATGTCCATACTCCTGGAAAGGTTAAAACAACAATATAAAACTAGATGTGTTATTTAAATGTGTATTTTTTTTCTTCTTCGGCAAGCTTTGTTTTCAAGCAATCCTTCAGTTTGGCCGAGTACATCTGTGGATAGTATCCGACAGTTGTCCGGAGCGATGGAATCCCAGTGGCTGGAAGAAGAGGCAGGAAGAGCTTAGGCTCTAGGCGGTATTCTCAGCATGTGACCTAGCCAGTACCAATGTCTTCATAACCACTGACGTAACATACATGTTCCCTAATTCTTCAGAATGTTAATCAATTTCACTCATAATAATTGATGCAAAATCTATTCTCAAAGCTAAGCATATGGTTTTTATTAAGTGCTGTGACTTGTTATCATAAAGCAACACTAATTTTCTTTATTATACAGGCTATTCCCAAAGAAGGTTAATAATAAAGGCTAATAAAACTGGTAAAAGATATATTTTATATAGTAAAAAAATAGATTCACAATTCGCTAATCATGTTATAAAGGAATCATATAATATAAATTCAAACTCAGCGCCTAAGTGTTTGCATCTTTGCAGTAAGGGTCGTAGGATGACCGCTTTGGAACAGCTGGAAATCAATAGACATCAACTATCACAAAGGATTCTTAACGAACAAACAAATATATTGTCTAGCCCACTAATTAAGCCTCTCCACGGGGGTGGGGGGGAAGGGGTCTGATTTGCTTCCGTAATAGACCATTTCCGTGCCACATGTAAACTTATTGTCATAGCCACATTTTTTTAGTTTCATTTACAATTCTTGAAAAATTTTGTTTTATTGCGAGAAAGAAACAAGCTAGGCCATTAAAACAGGAGAGAAGATGTATTGTGTACCTTTTCTACATAGCTATATATATAGATAAACAAATGTTAGTTTAGCATAGTTCTGATGATGGTGAGCCGAAATAGCTATCTACTATATTTTTTAAAAATAATTTTGTAGAACTAAAATACATTGCTATTTTTCACACCGTGATATATTTTATACAAATAATAAAACTGAAAAACTTATGAAGAATTGCAATACTCACTCGCCGAGTCTACAGAGTCTCCGCTAAAATGCTGTGGAGCGCCATTGCCGATTGAAGCCGCAGCTTCTGGGGCAGGCGTAGGTGAAGCAGGAAGTAAAGCAATAACGGGCGGTGTCATGTACGGCAGGTCACGACTGGATGCCACGCCTCCGCTTATTGCTACACTTGCCGATATCACAACAGCACCATCTGTTTGGCAACGAATGGACCGATAAATTGGTAAAGTTAGATATTATATATTTACAAGGTTAATAAACAGTTTTGAATGCAAATAAGCTGGACAATGAACACAATTGCATGCTATTAATCGCCATTTTAACTAAAAAAGAGAAAAAAGCAATAAAGGCAACTTTGGAATTTTTATTTGGTTCATTTATAGTGCTAATGTATTGAGTAAGTATATTTAATAGTTATCCCATATTATATAAATAAATTATACAATTTTTATTTCTTTTTTGATTTAAGTTTCATCAAATTCAAATAAAAATCTATCTTGAATCAATGATCCATTAACCAACAATGTTGGTAGTAATCATCGCCTTGGAATGAACTATTTTGGTAAACTGAACCCACTGAATACACAAATATATCTTGTAATCAATATTTTTTAACAGCTTTTACATTGATCTGAAAAACAAGCATTGGGTTAAAAATACAAGTTTTGTTATCTCATTTTAAACAATTAATCAATTTGTCATGGTAAAAATAGTTCAAACTTAATTATTAGTATCATTGTTGACCTGGACTTGGTAAGATCTCGTCTCCGGAAGTTGATAAAAGAGGAAGAGTTCCATTGGAGTTACCCACCAGGTTTTCATTAACAATAGCTAGCTCTTCCACCCTGTAAACAAAAAAGGATTGTTAATTATTTAGTTAGCTATCAACTATACATCGATTTTGTAGAATTAAAATACATGGCTATTTTTTCACCGTGTTATACTGGAGTCCTACCAAGTAAATGCCAATTCTATCAATAAATTTATTGCGAGCATTTATTATCTTTAAATTTTTAAATTGGTAGATTGATTTAATTAATAAAACAACACATGGTGCTTGTAATAATCGAATTATAAATTCATTTGTCCAAATTAAGTTTTTCTCATTAATCCATACACAATCGTGCAGAGACCAGTTGATAATGCTTGAAATCGGTCCTGATCATAAAATATAATGTGGAAATAAGTACTGAAAAATGTGTTTTTATTATTTAAAATATCATGCCTTTCCATCAAGAAGTGACAGTTAAGTTTATGTTATTTGCTTTTAAGAATTTATTGAATATAATCTCAATAGAATTGCATACCTAAGAGCGCCATCTTGTAGCCTTGCGTATGCATGTTCATACGGATGATCAGACCTTCTAGCAACGACAGGTGAACTTTGCTCCGATACTCCTATAGACAAATAAAATAAAATTACACAAATATTAACGCAATAAAGAGTTTAAATATATTTTATATATTAGATTCATTAAATTTAAATGTACATTAAAATCTGCTGTTGTGTTTCCTTGTCGATCCAAAGCTTAAATAAAGTTAAATATTTCATTACTATGTAGAGATGACAGATTGTTTCACGCCAAGATCGAGGGCTAAGACTTATATAAGAATATAAACAAACGTATGTGGAATGTTTTGATGAAGATTATTAATAAACCCAGATGATATAAATTAACATGTTGGATGTTGAAAATACGCCTAGCGTGTAATCCAATATCTTGAAGAAACGCTGATCAAGCGACTATCGCATCAAGACTTCCTCTATGTTTGTAAGATGCCAAATATTGCTAAGTGATTGCTACAAGCTGCCTTATATAAATGCAGCAAATCATAATAAAATATGTTACATGTGTAAATGTGTTTCCAAAATACGTGTTTACGCAGTAGGCATTTTTTCCACAGTCAACGTGTTAATGAGGGCAACATTTCTATGATTAATATAACAAAAATTTACATCCAAAGATAAAACTGAAGCTTAAAGCAAATTGTAAATTACCGCACAAGATTTAAATTCAGATAATATAACAATTTCAATATTTTATCGTTATACTCGTGTAGATTAGGTGTTAAGCTAATAAAGCCCTTTTCAATCATTAAAATTTGATTTGGTTAATTATTTCATATGATTACAAACACATTGCATTGATTATGACATTTTCTGAACAAGATTAGCCTGTTCCCTGCTGCACCATTTAAAAGATATACTGAAATTGACTTTTTCAAAAATTAATTCAGGTGTGTTGATCATTTTTTGTGTTGACAAAATCAGGCTATACTACAACACAAAAATTAGATTGAACACAACATATTCATTTTAAATGCCAGAAAGTTTTCAACGGCAAGACTTGGAGATATCTTTTTTTTGGTTGATAGTTCTTGACAACTTTGAATTGTTGAAGCTTTGTACAATTCCACTCTCTAGTATTCCGATATTCTTGTCTATTTTTTTTCGAGCTTTCGAACAGGCATGTGATTAGTTATGAAGTCCGACTCCTATGAGTTATCTCTTGATAATAATAATTCGATGTGAAGTATTCGCTTAAATTATTATCCGATGCTACGCGAGAGATAAGAAACGCTTAAATAAATTAAGTCCTCAATGCTACGAAATTGATAATTGAAAAAAATGTGAATTAAGTTGCCGCTAATTCACCTGCTTATCAACATTTTATGGTAATCAATCTTACTGGCGAATGTGTTTATTATTGTTATCTTATTTGAGAATAAAAATGTTTCGGCAAAAAACACAAAGAATAAATTATATCCAACAGTAGTAGCTACAATATTGTAGTACAGCTGATTTGGATTATCGTTTATTTTTAATTAGTATTCAATTTTTTCAATTCAAATTTCGAAACAGATATGTATTTTTGATAACTGATATCAAAATCAAGATCCATTCCGTTTACTTTGACCTATTTTCCCACTGAGTTAAAGATATTCTAAAACTGAACACTTCAAAAAATAATCCAGGATTGATGTAAAATAAACTTAACAATTGGCTGTCTGGTGTTTCGAACCTTAGACTCCAGCCTGTAGCGGGTGTTTTTTAGCGATCGGTGAAAAAATATATTATGTTCTTAATATCAACACAACTTCTAAACCAAAAACTACTTTCGATTGAAATTTTCAATGAAATCATATATGACATTTGACCATCAATGATAGAATGAAAACAGTTTGCCTACATCAGAATTTCATTATATTTCTAAGCTGAATATAAAAACCTGTTATCAATTTAGTAAATGGCACTACACACCTTAACGATATGAAGTGTTTAAAACATTATGTGTAAAATATAACACATTTTTTGAATTATAAAAAACATGATCGAACTTTTAAATAATTATCAAGGAGTTTTTATTTCCAATTCGGGTCAAAGTTTTTATTGCCTTATTTTGTCAACACGTAGTTCTTTATTGACAATGATCCCACACTGGAGTCAGGCCAAAATGAATGTTTCAAAATATTAACATTCAACAAAAGTCTTTTGTTTATTCAATATAAAAAATAAATAGAAGGAGACCAGAAAATCAATGACACCTATGCTTGGTATCTATATATGAACATGACTATACATGATAGATGACACAATTCGAAGGGATGGATTCAATTGGATGCTCACTTTGATTTGTTCCCACGGTTGCATACAGTTCAGATGCAGTGTCTCCGCTGTCTTGCCTCGGAACAGATGATGGAATTTCCGGCAAACTTCTTTGGCTGTTCTGGGCGGATGCTCTGCGGCAAAAATAACCATTGAAACAATTTTTTCAATGCAATGAATAAACCTTTATTGAAGAACATTTCCATAAATAGACTCATTATACAGGTTGCGCTTAGGTAAAAGAAAATAAATCATCGTAATCACGTTATTAAGGAATCACATAATATAAATTCAAACTGAGAGACTCAAAGCCTTCAAAGTGTTTGCATCTTTGTAGTAAGGGTCGCAGAATGACGGCTTTGGAACAGCTGGAAATCAATAGACATCAATTATCACAAAGGATTCTTAACGAACAAACTAATATATTATCATCCCCATTAGTTCAGCCTATCCCCGGGGGGGTGGTCTGATTTGCTTCCATAATGACCACTTCCGTGCCACATGGAAACTTATTGTCATAGCCGACTTTTGTTTCATTTACAATTTTTGAAAATTTAGTTTTATTGTAAGAAAGAAACAAGCTAGGCCGTTAAAACAGGAGAGAAGATGTATTGTGTACCTTTTCTGCACAGCTATATATAGATAAGTAAATGTTAGTTTAAGCATAGCTCTGACGATGGCGTGAGCCGAAATAGCTATCAACTATAATTTAAAAAAAAAAAATTGTAGAACTAAAATACATTGCTATTTTTTTTCACCGTGTTATAATGGAGTTCTACCAAGTGAATGCCAATTCAATCAATAAAATAAATCATAATTGTTATGTGTGGATTGCTACAGTATAACTAAATACAGCTACTGTGGTATAAAACACATAAGTCATTGAGTTTGAAAAACAACAATATTTCGAGTGATTAACTAATTGATACGAATAACTAGTGTACACAAGAGAAATTCTATCATGATAATGATGGAAGCAATTGACTTATGTGATTTATATGAATGCTAATGAAAATGTAAACACAAGTAACATTTAGAAATGCATGCATTATTCCACGATATAGCAGTGTGATTTATTCGTAGACCTTCCTCTGTTATCAATGATTCTGACGGTCATGTGGAAAAAATAGCAAGTAATATAAACGCAGTAGTAGATATGCAAGTAAATGAAACGAATTCCTTTTATTTATAAGGTATGGTAAAGAGATAAACATGGTTCTGTAAAACAGGCAAGAGATTAACTAAATACAAAATGATTTATTTTGAAGTGTTTGAAAATTATTTTTTATTCTCGATTATGATAATATATTATAAGTTAGGTTGTCTCAAACTATTGGAGAGTTCGTAAAACTGATTAAAGCAAATGTTCACTTTAAAATTACAAATTTCTTTATGTATTTTCCATGCAATCGATTCTTAAATAAAGCAAATGCTAATTTTTATGCAGAAGAGCTCGGATACAATTACACAAAAAGTAAGCGCATTAGTATGACAAGAATTGACAGAGATTACTGATTGCATCATTACAATATGCAATGGTTACACAAATGTAAAAAAATATGAAAGATTTTTAAAACAAGAAATGTTGATTAAATGTAAGTTTTATTCCGTACATAATGTTACATATACAGACTTAAATGAAATTTCTATGGAGGGATTTGAGCTCAAATAACTGTCATTATTATGAATATATCTCTAATTTACAGGTCCAGTAAGGGTTTCAAATTCTGGAAATAATCAAAATGTCTAAATGCTATGAATAAAATTAAATCAAAATGTTAGAAAGCATTGAAAATATTTTATTATATCTATATAAATAAAAACTTCCCCTTTTTATCGTTGGTGCAGATACTTACATTGTGCCTAATAGGGCAGAATTTGAAACTTTATTACGAGAGTTCTAAATGATTTCATTTAGTTCTACATTTGAAAGGCCTTTAAATTATATTATAGGTTAGGATATAGTCCTCTGGAATATATCGACAGGGGTTAGTAATCTGGAAGAGAAAGTTCGAACAATACCTCTTGGCAGATAGAGGAGTAGTTTGTGTGGGGGGTGGAACCTCTTCTTCAAAGCGAAGCTTAACAACACCGGCGGTGCCCACCAGCTCACTTCTACAGAAGACAACAAAACAACAAATAATACACATTTAACAATGATATGCCTACATAAAAATGGTTGCTAACATGGCAATGAATTGTGGGTTGATTTTTGATAGATCGAAAGAGAATAAATGGAGAAATATATTTATTGAAACAAATGGACAGCGTTGGAGCATTGAATTTACTTATAAAAACATATTTGACTAAATCAAAGCATTGAAAAATGTTAAGCAATGGAGAAAGATACTAGACTGAAGATTTATTGAAAATCGATTAATGTGATCACTATTCTTTTTATTTTGAATCAAACTGATATCATATTTTCGATGCATATATTGGCAACTTTGTGAAAGTTAAATTTAAATTGATAATTTGATTTTTCAACTCAGTGTGTTATTATATGTAATTTTTGAGAAGCATCTTCAGAAAAAAACAAATATAGAACTGAATATTCTAAATGGAAATCAAAAGACTTTAGGTTTTATTGCAGGGACAGCACAGTTTAATTAATTTAAGTAAATTTGATTACAGTATGTAAATTTTTTGACATTCTTTTTTGTATGACAAAGAGAATTGATTTTTCAATTCAGTTATTAGGTATTTTTAATTCTATGGCAACATTTCTTGTCAATAGAGCAACTGTTATAACATACATAACTGTTAGAAGGTAATGTAGAGTTGAAATATTATAAAAATTCCCGTAATTAAAGGGTTAAACAAAATTAAATATATTGGTTTGTAATGATGAATTATACTTATGTATCATATAATCTATCAATTTAGATTATCAAATTAAAAGCTGTGATTCTACCAAATTTTTCACTAATATGGTTCAGCTATTTAACACTCCTGTAATAAAGGATTGAGTCAATATTTCAGAAATCAACCAACAATTTTTTGAACAGACGTAATAAATATTTACAGTAATATCTCACCATCTTCAATGTGCAATATTTATATGACATTGTTTACATTTTCAATTAACATGACATTATAAAATATGCAAATATTTTGTTCCCCATTTCTGCAATGAAGTCATGTTGTTGCTGCTAATGATATTATAAGCATAGAAGTATCAAAGAAATTATATTTTTTAAATGTAGACAGTAATATGACAAGGAATTAATTCATTGGGTTAAATTTTTTGCTTTCAAAAGAATTTTATAAGCAAGGGATTTGAAGTCAATTTTGAAGGAAGTCAAGTGAGCGTATGGTTCATTCTGAATACAGCATGCTCTTTAACAGTATTAAAATATGTAAATGGCAATAGATTATAGACAACACAAACTTGTCAAGTGTTATCATATTTTTTTATTTTATGCGAAAGTTATTTAATTTTAAGTACTAAACAATGTCAGAATGGGATTTAAATTATTGTCATTTGTTTTATAATACTTTTTCTGTAGTTAAATTTGCTATCAACAGTTTTCAATCCCGTTGTCATATTTATGTTAGATGGCCATACTATGGATTTGCAACTTTATCACTGGACCAAGTCAATACAAAGTTTGGATTGTATGATTACTTCAGAAGTTTATTTCTGTATATTAAAAATTATGCTATATTGTCTATGATTTTAGAACATAATTTGAAACAGAGGAAAATTTGGATGTGATTTTCTTGTCTTAACTAATACTATTAACTGTATAACCAATAAGAATAGTATAATCAGTAATTAAGCAAAACATTGAGTTGGACTGGTGAGGGATTACTGTAAAATAATTACAATAAAACACAGCAATGATTTAATGAATGAGATATGAAAATCTAGATACTGACTTAAATATTGATTATCTGGGCATCTAATAAAAGATGCAGTGAAGGTTCGACACTAAGTATTTTTAATAATTCTCATTGAAAAAACCGTCACAGATTGGTTCAATGCCGATAATGAATGAAAGACAGAAGACCACAGGAAATAATTTTGAATATCATTCAATTTCAGTTAATGGTTTTAATACATTTCTAGTGTAAATCTGCTTCTGTCTGCACATTATTGTGATGTGTATATCTTGCAATTATTTAATTATAGTTTTTTATAGTCTTATTACAGAGGATGAGTTTTAAGCATTAGTATGACTTCAGTGTTGACAAATTATTGAATTAATAACCTCAAATTACGCAAATCGATTGTTATACACGTCACACTTTTTTATACCAAGTAATGATTTGTTGACAGTTATTTGTCACAGTGAAAAATAAGACTTTTAAGTGTTATTCTTTTATGTCACATATTTATATTCACGCAACAAAAAAATGACCAAGAATTCATTGTAGATATTGCATTAACCTACATTATAGGCCGTTGGTCACAAAATTATCATTAGAAAATCAAATATTTTTAATACATCAATATGTCATGAAAGCTTTTAGAAGACATCTATGAGTGAAGTGTTGCTAATTATGAAAATTTAAATCATTAAAACTACGAAAAGAGCCCATAATACTTCATAATTAACTAGTAATACTGAGTACAAAACAATAACAAAAATTACATACTTGTCCTAATTTCGATCATGCAATACGAGATAATTTTGTCACCTTATGCAAGATGATATATTAATATTCATTCCAATATATTATGACGATTCTAGTAGATGTTTGAAATTATCTGTTTATTTTTTGATACTTACTTGTGGACATCTTTTCGACATCCACAAACGCAAGCTGCAAGAACCACAATTAGTGTGATTGACAATGCAACCGCCAGGCCCATTTCCAGCACCCCCCACATACTCAATAGCACCAAGGCACCCACTTTGTCCGAGTTTATTCACTTCGGAATGAAATTATATCGACTACATTTTCACCCCTTTCCATAACATTCGGTTACGCCCTTAAAATGTGTACATAACACACCCTTCATCAGTTCTACTACACTATATATTTAAAAATGAAAAATTATTAGTTGTTTAGCATTAATTCTAATTAATTCAAAGTCATTTCTTGGTCGAATGCACCTTGCCACTTCAGTTAACTGACACACCTCTTAAAATTAAAATTTGACACTATTTAGATCGGTCACTATGGAACATTTGTGCAAAGATATTATACAATAACAGTTTGGCACTAAACTAGGAGGTTTTTGGAATACTTGTGTAGATTTTGGACATTCGATATATCGGTGACTTGATTCATTGAAATCACATGCGACCCGATTTTTAAATGTCAACATACATGAAGATTCTTATTTTTGTTCGTGTATTCGTCAAGTACTCCCACAAATGACGCATGACACATACTTGCCAAACGGACTTGATAGTAACGATACTCTATTTTTGTACTCGATATAATATGAGAAAAGTCGGTATAGAGTATGGGAATATTTTTTACGTTTTTTTCAGCTTAATGGGATGGAAATTTTAAATCGTTAATACTATCAAATCTGTTGTTTAATTAATATATTTAAAAAAAAGTAAAATATTCATTCAGTATTTATGAGGAATTTGCAAAAATGTATATTAAAAATAATACCAATAGCCATGAATGCAAAACTGACCAATAAAAAATAACATGTAGCAATTAAATAATTTGAGATCTTTTAAAAGCTATAAAGATAAAAATATGCTTTATTTATTTAATAAAAAAATTAAATTTCCAAATATAATAATTCACACAAAAATTAAAGGACAACGTAAAAGCAGTATACTCTTCTATAGGGGGCTGTGACTGTCAAATATTCGAATTCCGATAAATTGAGATCGGATGATATTTTTGTCATTCATTTTCCCTTTCCAAGAGCTACGTTACAAAAAGTAACGGTTATACAGTAACGAGTACCATATTCATACGGCTATTTTTTTTATTTAATACAATAAATATTTATGGCAAACATTATTGTAAAGAAATAAGTTTTGATAAACAAAATAAAATAATATTTTATCAACCTTTTTAGTAACAAAATCGGAGTACACAAAGAATTACCTATAATTTATAAAATAATGGTAAAATGTTAAGTAACACGTCAAATGTGAAATGCACTACATGAAATTGTTTTTATTTTGAATATAATATTACTTTTCATGGGAAAAAAGTATTATACATTCAATTAAAATTTTATCAGACGAGGTATTGAAGAAATAATGCCTAGCCGGTACCGGGAAAAAGTATAAAGTATTGACAGTAGAAAGAAGATATTTAAAATTTGAGATTGTGTAATGTTTTGAATACTACCGCGTCTTATAAAATTCACCATTTATACAATCATTATTAACACTATTTATATAATGTAATTACTTTTTTTGATTTGACCTATTTTGTCAATTTTAAAACTATAAACGTATATTTTTTCGATAAATTATAAGAATGTGTATGCAATGAAATAATTAGTATCATATCATATATTTTTATAAACATTCATAGAGTATTTGAGTCAAATAAGTGTGAATTTTAAAGAAAAATATATTATCATGCACTATTGAGAAAATGGCACAATATTTTGATTATTCAGAAAAAACTTATTTTCTTTATTATTCCTTTTTTGTTGATGAGATATTTAAAATTTATGCTTAGCATTTGCGCGATTGATGGAATTTAGCAAGCTGATATTTATAAACTAACTTCTTAACAATATTCATAGTTCCTTATATAATATTAAACAAAATCTCAACTGAAACCAAACTGTATGACGTTATTGCTTGATAATAACATTTATATCCAAATAATCTTTTCAATTCTTTGAATTGGTTGTAAAATTTTATTCATTTTGCAGTAGCTTATGAAACGATTTTTTCAGATCAAACTACAATTTCATCGAGTTCCAATACATAACATATCAAGTTAATTGTGATTTAGTATTCTGTAATACAGTGGGAGATCGGTTAAAACGTCGGATGCGAAGACGCGCCTAGCGCGTAATCCGAAATATTGGAGAAATACTGATCGCCCGCCTATTCCATTTAGATTTACTATAAGTTTGTATGATACCGATTATTGCAAAGTGATTGCTACAAGCCATCCTATATAAGTGTAGCACATCATAATAAAATGTGTTATACGTGTGTACTCAGTAGGCGTTTGTCAACATCTCAAAGAATAGTTCGGACTAAAATAAATCAGACAACGAACACTATCACGAAAGATTTTTATTTTCGGACAACCAACACATCTTCGGATAACGAGCTAAAACGATCTTTCTAATCCACTTATTCCAACTGTAAATTTTGGTTGATCGGTTAACGAACCATTCGAATAGCAAACATATTCTTAGATTAATTGAATAAATAACTAATCAATGTATTTCAATTTAAGCTTCCATTGAAACGTATTCGGTAATATGTGTAATAGAATAGATTATAAGTAATGGGTATTTTATTTATACAGGTGGGTAATATGAAAATCTTATATAAATTTTGTGAAACTAATTCCCCAAATTATATAGTGCATGTGAGGCACCAGGCGCAATTGACAAGTATTATTTTTCGTATAGTTAAAAAGCGTCGCAAAACTTATACGAAAAATGTCAATAAAATTTTCTATCTGTGATCACTGTTAATTAAATTTATCTCTTTTATAGACCAGAGGGGCTTATCAAAAAGATTGCATCAATTATTAAATCATATAAACTATTTTTTCAAAATATACAAGTTGTTTTTGTGACCCTAACCTCGCGCTAATTAGCCGTCACTATCCACTACCTCATCCTGTTATCCTCAAACAAAATGGTCAAAAATCATAATTATATCACAATAGTTTTTTTTATTGATATTGATAGGAAACGAAATTTAAACTATTGAACTATTTTTCGACATCATTGTATGGGTATGTGACAAATTTCAAGTCTTGTTTGAATGCGGTGATCAATTCCCTTATTGGATAATAAATATTTAAGATTGAACTTAATATGAATATATGGCTTTGTATTAAAAATCGTGTGTGAGATGTGTCAATTAGGTTTCACCCGTTTGACTATACCAGAGCGGAGCGCAGTGAGAGTGATTAGTTAAAGATCAGTTGTTTTATATTCACATCGTTTTATCATTATTTTTCTTATAATTGAATAATAGTCATTTTAAGTTTCAGTATTCTATTCAGGGTAATGTTCATCGAGAGCTGTCACAGTTGAAAAAATATACATAAATAACATACATAGGAGTAACACGGTTTAAATTCTGGGATGATGATGGAAAACGATTCGCAATGTTCAAAAACGCAATTCGCAAAAACCGATATTTCATATTAAAAAACCGGTATCTTAAATATATACAAATTTCGCGTGAAAACATACGTGGATTTCGATATTTCACATCAAAAACTATTTAATATCAGAAAAATATATGTAAAATAAATTAATTTCTTACAACAATTCAATAAATTGTATTTTTTTTTAAATAAAATCTAGATTAACAGTGCTAAATATGCCATTCTTGATCGACCGATGAATAAATAGTTATTGTTTAAGCAAATATTATTGATCAATTATTTATTAAACGAAATTAAAACATAAGAAAATTTGTTATAATATTATCTTGAGCATTTGTCTATTGAATTACTGTTTACTTGGTAATATGTTTGTTGTCAGATCCGTATATAATACCTTATGGAATATTAATCTTATTACAAAGTAATACTATTTTCGTTTACACAAAAGTGAAATATAACCATTATTCGGGATTATTATAGGAAATAGGAGAAAAAGCTATATTAAATGATCAAAAAAATATTAGTTAGTAACAATTTAACGATCGGTAATCAAGGTTTCAAAAGATCCGAAAACCGAATATTCCAAATTCGGTTACTCCGGTGTTGCTTTCCTTAACATCGATATAGTCTCATAGACGCGTATCTACTATTTTTTTACCATTATGATGTAATATTATGGACCTGTTCAAAGCAAATGTCGGATGAATCAATAATCTTACTCGTATATTTTTGTGAGCAGAACACGTGCAGATTTATGCGACCGTAAAACTACCCTTTCGAGGGTGGCGTGCATCATTTATTGAGCTTTACTGAACCTGGCATAAAACCGTAATTTGATCATAAGTTTTTCCTAGGACCTAGCGTTATAGTCAATGCATGAATCAAAGATTCAATATTTCGCCCCGGGCCGAAAAATCAATTGGCTTAGCTGGAATTGAAATAATATTTTACGTATATTTTCGAATGTATTTTTTTTTCGATTGAAATTCAAAACGGGGAAGCCGTTCAAGGCAACATTGATAAAATAACAGGTTGAAATTCAGGCTTTCAGAGTTTTTAGGTTTGAATAAAAAAATTGTTGTTTATTAAATTTTTTATGCCACCCATTGATTAAATCAATACAGCGGTAAAGTGAAAATATCAAATTATTTTGTTTACAGGACTATTTTAGGATATTGTTAAAAACTTAATTTTTTTTGGAACTAAATGTTTTAATATTTTAAAAAGGTTAATTCTTTTGGACCATTCATGTTATTCTTCAAGTTATAAAATATCTCTCGAATTCAGGCCCGGAGTTAGGGACACTCTTAGTCAAAATTGCTAAAAAAATATTATAAATTAACGTGTCATAAAATTTTGACACTTTCTCCTTAGGTACACTTCATTGAAATTGGCTGCTTAAAATTTGTTGTAACATATCAATTTTTCAATAGGTGGTGTAGCCTTTAAAATAAAATTATCGCCAAAAATATTAATTAAAAATAATGTAACGATTATATTTTTCAATATATTTTCCCCAGGGTAGCGAAATAGTTGGATCAAAGCCCACAAAGAAGCGTGACTTTATTTATGTCACACCTCGTACCGAAAAGTTGGTTTTAGGGCACATATAGTTGTGAATAGATGTGAAGTATTCTATTGTGGCCTTCAATTTGAATATTCATACACATATTACAGTGGTTGTGTTTGTATAAATGAATACATTCAATGTTGCAATGAAAAAAAAATATTTACATTTTTAAGAACTCCCAGACGAGATGGCTTTTTTCTTTCTTTCAGAATTCTGCATAGACAGTTTATCTACGTAACGAATTATTATTGTTTATGACATTCGATTTAATAGCTAAAAAATGATCACCATTTCTGCTATATAATGCAAACTGGACATTTTAGCGAAATAATTGCTGTTTTATATTTTGCATGCAAAATTATATATTGAAGTAAATCAAGAATAAAAAATGTTGATCAATTAAAAGATGGATGTTTGTAATATCTATAAAGCAAAACTCTAAAAGCATCGACTTCATTTGAATGGTTTCTCTTCAGTGTGAGTCCTCTTATGCAAATTTAAGTTACTTATAGTAGCTGAATTGAAATCAATTTAGTCAATTGATACAAGGAGCCTTTGAGTGTTTATAAATGTAACATATACCGGTAAGGCAAAGTTTCTATGCTGTCCAGACAGACACACGCTGATATTGTCTGGCATAATTTATAAAAGTAAAAAGTTTCTACAGAAAAAGGATCGAGAAACTACCTGAGAGATAGCAAACAGTCTTAGACAACGAAGGAGAATATATTTTGAAATAAAAAAAGTAAAATGCAAGATGTATGTTAGTAAATATGTGTCATAAAAAAAATGGACTTCTTTTCGGTACCCCAAATATATTAATATTTAGAATGGTTTTTTATAAACTTTCAATCGTCTTTTAGTTTATTTTTGAAGACATCAAATGGCTAAAAAACATATATGTTCGTTGTTTAGTAATAAATGAATAAAATAATTAATATGTGTTTTATTTTTTAATTAATCTCATGTGTTCTTATTGTGAACACAATTGTGACATATTTTTAACGACTTTCAGAGTGGAATAATCCAAAGTTTTAACAGTCCGAATTACTTACGTATTTTTCGTTTATTGACCATTTTGATTTTGATCTGACTCAAGTTAAATAATAATAATACAGAAGAATCGAGCAAAAAACATTGATTGATTTCTTTCGCAAACAATTAAAATCAATCCATAACATACATTCCTTTGGTTCTGTAGAAAATTTACTTATTTATACGTGTGATATAAATTTAATTGATTGAAATATGACTACAAATGTACCAACACTTATATTACGATCTTCACACCACTTTCATTCAACACACACACTTTGGCTAATTATTCATAAACAAAAAGCTCTTACTAAATATGTTAAACATGGCATTAATTGTTAAAAGAAATGTTTTGTAGCATATACGCAGATCAGTATTAAAATAATAATCTCATCCGGATGACATTCAATTAATTGAAAATAAGCAGGCATGCATACCTAACCTAACTTATATTATGTTAAAATAACAATATGAAAATTGGTTTGCGTCTGTGGACCATCAACAGCGCCAGCTGTTGGCAGCCAGTTGCGATTTGTACAATGTTATACCATTCAAACTTTACCCTATTTGGATAATGTCTAATATATGAAACGAGGGAACTCGAAGGTATTTAGATAGACGGCTTTGTCAGGAAAGTTTATACGTGGTTTAATGAATATTGTAAAGTGGGTATGTAATTATAATGATCAACTCTCATTAATTACATAAATATACACTTAAATTTTACGTTGCTTTTAGTCACCTGAAGTGAAATATTTTAGTCATTCGGAACTGGCATTCTTATAATATAAAATGAGTTGAAAATATTTCCCAAAATACTCACAATCCGAAAAGACTTAAGTATATAACAACATTAAGAAAAAAAATCTACAACAGCTATTTTTGGAAGAAAAATATGTAGCCAGTTACTTACTGAATGTTATTTTTTTTAATTGCCAAGGTGATAACAATGAAAGAATGACATTATATTTGAAGTGAATTTTTATTGATTGATTTTTAAATTCAACGAGGAGTAGATTTTACTTTCCCGTCATGTTGGATTTTCATTTTACGATTGCCCTGATACTATGGGATATCGCTTAAAAACCTAGTGACTGAGCAAAAAACATTTCCTTTTTTTGTCAATAGAGTGTATGATTAAAAAAATCAATCCAGTGTAGCTCTGTATCGGGATAAGAAATCTAAGGAAAAAAATATATTGCTCTATGGTAACCGGCCGTGAACTGTATACATATTATGGTTATTGGTGACAGTTAGAATCTATTTTTATTATATTATAACATATCATTTCTTCGTAAAAAAGATTTATCTTTCAAATTTTTAGTAAAGATGTTGATGTACGAAATTACAGAAAAATTGTTGTATATGTTATTTAACTATTCAATGATTCTATATACAAGATCAATTTTTGTTGTTGATTTTTATTTTGCTTAACTACTAAGATGCCAGTGTGAAACATTAAATCAAGCGTTCCACACTAGCGATTTAGAATTCGAAAGAGCGGATCCTTTTAATTTTACCAAGAGAATTTTCAAAATATGCAGTAATTAATATTTTGTCGATTCCAAGGAATCGTGCGAATTCGTGATATATATGCGACGCACTGGCGAGTGAAGTGAGTAAGCTTGTGACGCACCGGCGAGACACTGGCTTACAAGTGGTCAATAAATGAAATTCAAATCAATGCAATGATATTTTGACGTAAAATATTCGCTAAGAAACAATACAGAGGACCTAATTGTTAAACAATTGTCAACGATATATATTAACAGTAAAATAGTCAGTGAAAAAATGTTGTTTCTTTATACCAGTGTTTCGCAAACGATGAATATTTTAATTTAAGAATCATTACCTTTCTCATCCATAAGAATAAAAAATTTCTTACCCATTTGTCAGGTTATCTAAAATATATATTTTAGTGTTTTAAATACAATGTTTATTTTTGCGGTAATTCAAAACGGAAGTTTTTTTTACGTATATTGCTGAAGAAAAAAAACAATAGTTAGTCAATCACGTCGCTAATAAATATTAAAAAAAAAGTCAGAAACACATTATTGTAAATCAATGCTTCATTTTGTATAATATCTGGCAACATTTAATGATGTGGACTAGATCGTCGGACTCGAATTGGTGTTTAAAAAAAGACGAAATCCTTTTTTGCGCCTGACTAAAAACATCATTATTTATTGAAAAATATAAATATTTTAGTGTAAAATATATTAAGGAAGATGAAGAGAGATACACAAAAGTCTTTAGAATATTTTTTCATTGTAATATTGGATAATTAAAAGGTTTAGTAGATTTTCTTCATAGTCATAAAGCTATTTTTGGCTGCATTTTTTTAAGGTTTAATATTCTTCCTCCGTATGCATTAATCTCATCAAAACGTATATTTTACAATTAACAAATTGTAAAACATCAATGCTACAAAATAATGATAATCCTTGCATATTTTTTTATTTTTTCAACATTCGATCATAGAGTTGTCGATTGACATTTTTTAAAAAATATTTGACTGCTAATAGAATGTCGTAGGAATCAAATTCTAAAATCTTCCGTTGGCGCCAGCGTCGCCAAATGTTGGGCGAACGTTATGTACCAACAAGCATGTAGTGTGAAGAGCCGCGATTTTCTGACACGAAAGGGATACAAGTTGTTGTAATATAAAATATGAGTGTAGATGCAGCTTTAATAATTTTGAGTAGCTGAGCATAGACAACAATATTCATTAATATTTTTTAACATATTGTATGGCAAAATCTCTAAAAAGTTAATGCGGAATCTATCAACCATAGTATTATTGAGTGTTTTATTTTGTTGAATAAATAATTCTTTGACACTAGTTCCATTTTTAATAATCAAGGCCAGTTCCGTTTATCGAGAGTATATTCATCAATATTTAAAAAAATAATATCGTAACCTTGAAATGTGGTTTTATTTTAGTTAAATATTATCAGCTTTATCTTATATATATATATATGTAAGAAGACATAAACATTTTAACTGTAGATTCTTCAATTGCGTTTTTTATAAAATAAACAAAATATTATGTAAAAACTTTCCTGATATTTTTTTATGTTCATAAAAATTATTGCACTTTATTTAATTTTTTTAAGGATTCATATTTCAGCAGTTCTTCCTTCATAACCAGTTAAACCGGTGTAGATTATTATATAATATATGTGGAAGTAGTTCTAAATTTAATGTTTTATTTATTTCAACATAATGCTAATCCATTAAAAATTGATATTTGACAACTTAAAAGTGTTAATAACATTTTAATTATTTTTTACAAAATGTTTACGATCGCTCTTCTAAACACCGGTTAACCTTTGACACTAGGAAGTTGAAGAAGGAAAAATAATCAGCCAGCAGTGTAAATGTTACCCACATGTGTCACGAGGGTCATTTTATATTCTCTCCCTTTGGGGTTAACCACTTTTTTGGATTAATAAAAACATTCCCGGCATTCCGTGTATTTAACACGAAAATTAATTCTTATTCATTTTCTAAAAATAGTCGAATGAAAGGCCAACAAAAAGTACTTGTGTAATTAGTTGTTTCAAAAAGTCTAGGTCAACATTTTTCAGGTCATTACTATTCTCCTTTTCAGAAAATAAATAAAGTGTGAATCATATAATTTTAACATTATATTATTTCTTAGAATTATAAAAAGGACTAATTTTCTCAAGTTTATGAGTTCTATGTGATAGGATTTATATTATTTTAACACTAACTTTATCATATAAGTATTTTTTTTTGAAATGAGTAATTTATAGTTGATCTTGACGTTCAGGCTTTTATTTATTTTTTATTTATTTCACTTACTGTTGATAATGCTCTCAATAAGCAAAAAACCGGTACTGACTGTAAAATATTAATGTTATGGAAATAGAAGATATAAATAGTTTCTTATTAGTTGAAATATATTACGTTTCCACCACGATGTGACAGTTGCCATATTATAAGTGTTCACTCTTCAGGTGTTAACTGTCACTTCTTGGTGAGAAGACATATTATATTTAAATACAGAGTTTAGTGCTATATCCATGATTTTATATGATTCAGATCACGACCGGTTTCACTCTTTTACAATTTGTTAAATTATATTATAAAGTTATAGTAATATGTTTGTATATTTTCTTCTTCGTTATAATTCTTAATAAATATTTCATAATTATAATATTTATAATCATATAGTGGACTAAAATATGGTTTTATTTTCGATTAAAAAAGTGGTTGCTTCACGTTAACATTTTATTTTTATATTATTTTACTTAATAAAAAAAAATATCAATTGTTGTAACATTGTAGGATTCCAAATTTGTTGTCACTAACGACCCGACTGATCTATTGCATTCGTGTGATAGAATGCCTGAAGATTCCAAAAGACGAAATCCGGGTCTTTAGAGATGAAACATGTGGAATCGTACGAAGTTTCAAAAATTCAAATTTGATATTAAAATTCAATAAAGCGCCTTCAGTCAATATCATTAATTGATTAAAATACAATTTTATTATTCTTAGCTCTCGATGCATTTTTTTTTGTGTGGTTGGTAATAACTTAATTAATTGATAATGCTCACGATAAGTAAAACTGTTTCTCATTTAAATATCATAAAATTGTGGAAATAATACTAAAATTGGTAGTTTATTATTTAGATTCCATTGCTGTTTTTGTGCCAAAGATACACATAATATTAAAATTGTTAGATTGATAAATAAATAACTTTATCAAATATCCATTTAATTGTGAATAAAACTTGTAGCGATAATATTTAAATGAATTTATATCAAATAATGAAAGTCTAAGGAGAAAAAGTTGATCCAGGCACCTAATGTTTTGCATTTTAAAGTAAATCATAAAGTATTTTGAATTGCATATAAAAAATATAATATTTTATGTCACAACCCTTGTTTGAGTCTTCATAGTAAAGTGCGTTCTTTTTTTAAATAAATAAAATCTTTTAAATAGAGGTCACAGAAATCTGTTAAGCTTCGATGGTTCTAAAGAAAGTTCATCATTATAATGTGGTATTATTATAATGTATAACAAGAAAATATCGATTATATAATTCAAATACTTATGTAACATTTAATTGATCACAATCAGTTATCACGAAACAAATTTAAATCACATTAAATGCAACAAACATTGACAGTAATATTAATTTTTAAATAATATCTCTCTTCGTCACAATTGTCCTTCAGTATGGGGCGAAATTAGACGAATAAAATATTTGGCTGATCATCTATATAATTATTTTACAGCAAGTGAATTTTTTTTTAAAATTATTAGTAATTCCAAAACAATTTGCAGTAAAAAAGTGCACTAGTCACTCAACAAGCGATGTCTAGTAGTGTTTAAATTTTAATGTATTGACTGTCACATTTTGGCGGAAAAGTAAAAATAATAAAATACATTATAAATTACTTATTTCACCAATATATTTTATGGTCAAGACTGGTTTCACTCATCGCGAGCATTTTCAACTGAGCGAAACCAGTCCTGATTATTAAATATATTGTGGAAATAAGTACTAAAAATATGTTTTAATTATTTAAAATATCATGCTTTTCCGTTAAGAAGTGACATTTAACACCTTAAAAGGAAAAGTTTAAATTATAAAACAAATATGTTTGTTGATGATATCAGAACCGGTTTCGTTCACATCGAGAATTATCGCGTTGGTGAGTTTTATTATTAAAATGAAAATGATTTATGTTGTTTTATTTCAAGTGAATAAATACCAAAGAAATGTACAATCTAATTTTTATGGCTATTGAAATATGATGAGAAAAAAGATAAAGTAAAAATTGGAAATTAGGAAGGTATTCAACCGAATAATATTATAAAAAAACCTGCTCTCCAAAACTCACTCATGTCCACATATGTTAATATCATGAGGAATAAAGTTGGAAATTATTGTGACTAGGAAGAGACGTTAAAACAGGCACTTGAAAAAGAACAATAATTGATAATTATCATAAATATTACTGGCAAACAGATGAAAGATACAACTAACCATTTTTTACAATCTTATAAACCAACTTTACTATTATATGTACGATAATAAAATGTTTATTACTGAAAATGTTAACGTAGTCTTGTTCCTGAAGCCATATTGTAATATTTGAAATTAGAAAAGTGTATTAACATCATACTCCGACTATATTTTATCTTTTGTCGTGGCAAAGGGCGAGAGAGAAAAAAAAATTATTCGCAACACGTTCGGTGAATGTGTGAGAGGGGTGAAAAACGGACACGTCGCTTATTGAAATCGCGCCCTTTCGCGGTAGGGTTATATTGTAAATTATAACGGAACATAAAGTTTATCTATTCCCGGGAAAATAATTCTAGAATTTCGCTAGAGGGTCACACTGGATTCTAATCTTTATGATTTGGGTGTGTTCAGTTTTTCTCCGCCAGATGCCACTGCCTTCTATTGGAATTAGTTTCCTCCTTTTTTTGAACACGCAAACGAAAATTTATTTTTTAAAACCATGCCCACTCCAACGTGGATCATATTGAATTCTTTTTGAACCTTGAAATTGAAATTATTCTACGGTAACTCGTTTTGACTTACTCATTTTTCGTCTAAAAGATCGAGGAGGCCTTTTTTTTAATCTAGGATGAAACTGATATTCTATATTTCACAGGAAAATCGTAATTTAACTAAAAAAGCAATTGTTTTCAATAACTTTTATATTGTGACATATATAAAAAATATATAAAGTGTCGCGTATATGTTGTTTATATTTAGGTATTTTAAATTAATTAAAACACATTCTTTCAGAAATATTTCAATGATTTAATATATTTTTGATTGAAGCGGGTTTTTCTCATCGAGAGCATTATTAACTTCAACTCTACAACTTACAAACAACGCTATTTATGCAAAATTTTGAGTTAAAAATGTACATGTATACTAAACCAAAAGTATACGATATGAGAAAATAGTTTACAGGTTATCATAGAATATATTCATATGTATTAATGAAGTAAAATAATTTATAAAGAAAATGTTTAGGACCTCTTCGAAATAATTTGTAATCAAAAAAATAAATAAATTATAATCCATTAAGAATTAACGAAAAATAATGAAAAACTCATTAGCAAGAATAATGAGTAGGAAATTATTTCAAAAGAATTGCCATTAAAATATAAGAGAATATATAATATAAACATATATTAAATACTTGAACTTAGGTAGAGTGTGCCCAGCAATGTGAATAATTTCTCGATGTATAAAAAATTATATTCAAGCACAATATATGCTGCAAAACATAAACAGTACTTCAATTAATTATTATTTTTACATCAATTAAAAAGTCTGGTTAAGTGTTGCCAGTCCAGACATATTGTTTTGTAAAAACACAAAGGTTATATCGATCAAGTGCTATTATGACACGCTTTTAAAGAGCTCTTAGTCAAGTCTGTTGTCTGGCCAGGTAAACAATACTGGGTATACTTAAACATGTGCTTTCTCTTCCTTTTACCATATTCGCCGCAAACTAAAAGAAAGAACATCACTGCGAAGTATCAGAAAGTAGGGTACCTACTGTTTATCGTCTACACTATGGTACATTGAGCGTTATTGGGGAAGGTTTGTAGTTTTATATTTGACGTCTTATATGAAGAAATAAAAGCTTGTTTATACATACATATTTGGTATTAAAACTACAATATTTATGGCTTATTATGTATGAGTTTGGACACTAATAAAGCCTGGTTAATAATGTTCAAGACCAAGAAGGTCGAACGTTTTGATTCTTGGATTTTATATATATGCATGTTCCAGGCGTAGTCAGTATTGTAAAAAAAAAGAAGTAGGTCAGTGTTAAAACAACTAATAATAAGTTTTAAGAAATATTTAATTGGTGTTCCTTCATCGAAAAAAAGAGATAAAACAACAAGTATTTCATTATACAGCAGCAGAAACAGAAACAAGTAGAAGATTTTTTTTTTGCGAAACGTCTATTCGGAGGTCATATGCTCAACATTGGAATCGATTTTAATAAAGATAAAAAAGATCTCAAAAGACTAGACAATCAGTTCATATTTAACACACTCTGGTACAGATTACAATAAGAATCATTTATAGTTTGGGAATGTAATAGTAATTGTTTAAAATTATACAAGAAATGTGCACGAGGCGGTGACCTTACGAAATTCTTAACAAGCTTTTTTGATTATGTTTGTAAAATTGTAGGTATGTAAAAATTAAAAAATATGTGAAGGTTTTGAAAAGAACACCGAGAATAATAAAATGCTACAACTCACTCCTATGAAAAAGTTTCACGTGAAAAGTTTTAAGCCTCACAAATTCGAAATGCTCTTTTTCTGGTTATCATATTTTTCTTTGTGGATACTGTACTTTCTCATTGGAAATATTATTGACTATGTATTTTTTTTTTGAAGTGAACTGTAGTAAGATTGACTGAATAAGCGCTGGATAGATACAAAATGGCTGACAATCATTCGATTGAATCCGGATATTAGAAACAATATAAAGCGATTTATAATTACAATCGCATCGATTACATGATGACAACAGTAGTAAATTTTACTAATTATATAATTTATGTAATAAAACATAGAAAATGGAAAGTGCGTTCTGATATTTAGGGGTAATAAAGAATATGAATGGTTCTCTTCGACATTGATGAGAACTTTTTCGTTATGTAATATTATACATTGCTGAATACTTTATAAAAGAAAGATTATTTCGATAGGTTTGGGTGTATATATATTTAAGCTCATTTTATTGTAAGATAAAATTGATAACTTTGTTATTCCACGTGGTGTCTTTGTAATCGTGACACGTGTTTCGCTTACTTAAGAAGTATCACCAGACTATCTTGTCACAAGGTTATTCATTACTAAGGTAAACAGTGAATTTAATTAGTGAATTAAAAACATAGAATGTGTACAACAGGGGCATTCAATCTTTTTAAAACTACCGTTCACTTTTGTGTCTCTGTAAGTAGTAAACTTTTCTAGCCACCCATCGGTTCCACAGTAAATGTGATTTATATAGTAGAAAAGTAGCTTTACTTTATGTATTTAAAACCTCCATCGCCCACCGTCAAAGCTGAAGAACCCTATATTGAGCGATAGGGACCAGGTTAACTATCCCTGGTATACAAAATATTATAATTTAGTTAAATAATAACACTATTGGCAGCAATTAATTTTAAGTAAATAACATTACATTATATGGTATCAGATTTTTTTTTTAATCATACGTATTACGATGCGACTATTGTTGTTTGATTGTATCTAAGTTCTCAAGTTCATTAAAAACGGAATATAAGCATCTCATTCATAATTTTTAAATTAAGAAAAAGTCTCATTTCTTCAATTACATGTAAAAAGAAATATCGATAAAGTTAGTCTGAAAATGCTTTTCAAATTAGCGAAACACGCGTCACATCAAGTGAAATAAAAAAATTTCATTATTTATATTTAAAAATAAATGCTTATGAAAAAGTTTCCATCAACACTTTGAAAGTTATTAGCGTTAGTGTACTGGATGTGAGTACAGTAAGAGCGTATATTAGTTCCATAGCCAAGTGACCAAATCCTCCTGGGAGGTTTTTATACTCAGATGGGGGTTACGCCTTCAAATTCCTGAATTTAAATTTTATACATAGATGTTTCAGTCGATTTATCGTATCGCATCTAAGGGTTTTCATAAATCTCCACTCATATTCACACGTGTTTGAAAACAAAACACATATAAAGCTTTGAGATAGCTTTAAGTATTTACTTCCCCAAAGTATTCTATCCGTACCACAAAGAAAAAAAGCTGACAAACTGCATAAAAACAATAGAAACTTTATTTAATATTTTCAAAATATTTCAATTATAACATAGTTAGTGCGTCATATTAGTAACTAAAAGGTTTTCATATAAGCTTCCAAATAGCATATACAATATTATTTTGGTACACTTGAGTGCAAATCAAACAAGTAGGGATAGTATTAAATATTAAAGCATTACATTCTACTCAGTGACGGTTACACGATAAGTGCAAAAAGAGCACGTTAGAGGCTTTTTAAAATTTTATTTATTACGTAACATTTTCCATTTATCTGGATAGTGCATAATAAATAATATGCATTTAAAAAGTTAGGATTGATTAAAAAAATACATATAGAAGAGAGTATAGTAAAAGGACTTAAAAAAATAATTCCGATTGTTTGAAAATACTATTAGTTCAACGACGATTTGGCATTCACAGCTAATAACTGGAATTTTTATATTGTGGCTATGTTGTACTAACAATGTGAACGATTTAACACGGATCTCTTACATCGACTATTACATTTTTACAATAAATTATTTAAGCGTTGATTCTAAAAATACACATTAACTGAAACAACTTTGAAATTGCAAATGTGACATTGATGATTATAAAAGAATAAAAATAGAAAACTATATTTGTAATACACTACACGTACATCTCACATAAATTAGGGATGCTTTTTGGTAGTTAAAAACTTGAACCTCCTGAATGTACATGGACTCTTTTTAGGTCGTAATTTGCGACTAGTCTTACAAAATTAAGCTTTGTTGATTGCTTGAATCTGAAAAAGCTCATAGCTTTATTTTGTTTCCTTTTAACAATTTTCTTCCAAATAAATGTCAATTCAATGTAAGACGTAATGTGTTTCCCGGATATATTCTAGAAGTAGTAACTTAAAAGCGTTTAAAGTTCCTGTATAAATGGTAAGCCGTTTGATAGAAGTCTAATACCTAAGTACGCGGTGTTGGATTACATGTTGAATACCCTGTAGAATGGTAGGAATTCAGTTTAAAATATGAATCATTCTTAACGGAGTGTTCACATGACAAACAAACTACAAAATTGCGTTAATTTATCAAAACAAAAGAATGTTATGAGTGGGATGTTATTCGGCAATATGATAGGTCTGTCTGTATGAAACTTTGTGTTGGTAAAAACGAAAGCTTTGAGCTTCATAGTTTTACCTTCCATTCACAAAATGATTGATCGTCGTTCACAACGCATTACAAGACAACACGCTTTTTTCTCATGGCGGGAAGTGGTAATTCGTTTATCCAAAGGAAATAATCTGTTATTATTCATTTATCTCACGAACATTATTATTGCCAGTGCTGCGGCCGATTCGTCAAAGGCATTTTGATCGATTGATGTTTCCATCTTTTACGTTGTTTATGGTCAAATTGATATTTTGATAACATTTTTGTAAAATTACAATTTTCTCCCTGAAATCCGAATATTATTTAGAAACAGTAATATTTTATTACATATATTACAGTATTATTTAGATGAAATAGCAGTCAGTTCGTAAAGGTAAAAAGAAATGGTAAGATATCTATCGCAAACACTTTGTAGTGCCCGTAATGAATTCGCGCGCTGCAGATAATGCCAAGGCACTTATACGTGTTTGATTTGCACGCTACAAATCCGCGGTTGCTTAAAAGTCTTGGCCGAGAACTATGAGCTAAAATAATTAGTACTGGATGTTAGCTTCTAAAAACGACTGTTAAACTAATTGCGTAACTTTTAAACAATTTTTTGATGTCCGCTATCATTTTTATTCGATTTTACTTCTTAAAAGCGTGGTCAAATAATCAATTAATAAAGCACACAAATCGATGTAACTATAACATTATTAACACGTCTGCTTAAAAACACATTGACTTACATGATTGAAGTTAAAATTATAATTAAAAATCATTTTACACAACAATAGTGATATTTTAGCTGTTTCATAAACTATCTGTGTACCCAACAAGTCAAAGTAATGGATTTTAGACAATAGTTTGTCAGTTTGTTTGGGAAATAGTAAATACTTTGTGAAAGATAGTAAAGGATAGTTTGTAAATTATTATAGTTTATTTCAAGCGTAGAAAATTATATAACAAATCAATTCTTTTTTTGAAAGTTTACTATATATTGATTGAATTGGCATTCACTTGGTAGAACTCCATTATAACACGGTGAAAAAATAGCAATGAGTTTTAGTTGTACAATTTTTTTAAAGATATAGCTGATAGCTATTTCGGCTCACGCCATCGTCAGAACATTTGCTTATCTATATATAGCTATGTAGAAAAGGTACACAATACATCTTCTCTCCTGTTTTAACAACCTAGCTTGTTTCTTGCTCGCAATAAAACTAAAAATTTTCAAAAATTGTAAATGAAACTAAAAAGGCGGCTATATCAATAAGTTTACATATGGCACGGAAATGGTCTTTTACGGAAACAAAACGTTCCACTGTAGTGGGTTGAGCAATGGCGACCGACATATATTAGTTTGTTCGTTAATAATCTTTTGTGATAGTTGATGTTTATTGATATCCAGCTGTTCTAAAGCTGTTATCTTGCGACATTTATTACAAAGAAGCAAACAATTAAGTGCTGAGTTTGAATTTATATTATGCGATTACTTTATAACGTGATTAGCAAATTGTGAATCTGTTTTTTTACTGTTGAATAATCTGTTTGTAAAACTAAAATACATTGCTATTTTTTCACCGTGTTAAGTTTATTATTTTCTAACATAAATAAAATCGTTAATAAAACGTTGTTTTAGGCCACCCATTATTATTCACTTACAGTGCACTCTCGATTATCCGAGCTAATACTGGTGAGGATGGTCACGGATAATTGAAAAACACGGATAATCCGAATCATCAATTTTTTATTTTATTTTCGAATTTAATATCATATACACAATACACTGTTTTAACACATTGTTTATATATTCATTGATTATCAGGAAAACACAAAAAATATGCAAAAATATAATATTTTATCATAATAACAAACGTAGTCCCGAGAGTTGACAAATATAGGCAATAAATTAACAAATTTACTGCGGGCACTCGCGCCGGATTATGCACTTCACTGGAAATGTAAATAGAAACGCACGTGAAGTACAAAGGATTTTAATTCTTGACTCATTCTAGTCCCATAAATTGTGATGTTTATTCCGGTATCTGCGAACAATAATACATTCAAAACACACAAGTGGTTAAAAAAAAATCACCGATTAGTTACGTAAACATAAACACATCGCTAAATTCATCTTTTTTTTCAAACAACGCGCATATTCAAGATCGCAATTCATTAATGCGTCTTATAATCATTATATTATAGAAAAAAAATCAATAAGATTATAATTTATATATATATATATAAATATTTATTTTCAGGCACCAATAATCTGCAAACCGGATAATCCATACACGGATAATCGAGAGTACACTGTACTTCAATTCAAAACATCGTAATTCGATAGTAGTCCTAGTTAAGTGTATATTACCGGAGTGGTCAAAAGCTAGCAAGCTGTTTTTGTTGTGTGTATGGTGGAATCGCCAAGGGATCATTCACTATGAGCTTCTGAATAGGAATGAAACGGTGACTGGAGATGTGTATGTTCAGCAGCTGCAAAGAGTTCAAGAAAAACTTTTGGAAAAACGCCCTGCACTCGTCAACCGCAAAAATGTCATTCTGCTGCATGATAATGCTAGACCACGTACAGCAAGGGTGACTCAAGAAAAAATTTTAGAACTTGGCTGGTCTGTTTTGCCTCATCCACCATACTCTCCAGACCTTGCTCCAACAGATTACCACCTTTTCTGTTCCTTATTTTTGAATGGAAAAAGCTTCACTTCAGAACAGGGAGTAAATGAGGCTCTCATTGAGTTTTTCCAATCAAAGCCTGCCAAATTTTATGAGGAGGGTATCGACAAGTTTAGGACCAGATGGGAGCAAGTTATATTTAATAATGAATAATATGTTTTAGCACGGTGAAAAAATAGCAATGTATTTTAGTTCTACAGTTCCATAACTATAGTTCTGACGATGGCGTGAGCCGAAATAGCTATCAACTATATTTGTTAAAAATAATTTTGTAGAACTAAAATACATTGCTATTTTTTCACCATGTTATAATGGAGTTCTACCAAGTGAATGCCAATTCAATCAATAATATGTTTTAGATTTGTTTTAAGATTTTTAAAATGTTACTGCAAAATAAATGTATTAAAAAAAAAACGGAAGTTTTTTATGACTCGACCTAATACATCGCTCAGAAAATACGTTGCGGAAGAATATGAGATAACATTACCTCCCTGACGTACAGCAAGCAACAAAGGACAATTTTTAAGCTGTACAATTTTGTTGAGTACTTCAGTACAAAAATTGTTCAGGTCCACGGACCACGCCGCACTCTCACTGAACCCAACTTTCGGTCGTAAGATAAAACTGAAGCGCTTTGTTCGCAAATCCGCGACCTCCCATTGCTGCCCCCATCACGCCTTTGTTTTTCGCATTTTTTTTTCTTGCTGTCGCCCAAAATGGTGTTTGCGTTACGACAACTCTGACTTTAATCAGGTTTAGAACGTCTTTTTGTTTCGACTAATTGGCTAACATAAAACTGCGACGTAACTTAATTAAATATTGATTTCTTGTTAGTGGAAGCTTGTTAGTGCAATACTATTCCTCCGATTGTGTTGTTTCGAATCTCAATATATTGTTTACATTTTGATTGATCACGTTTTTATGAATCGAACAAAAATTTCTAATTAATAAAATGAAATAAGGATGAACTAGGTAATGACTGAAATAATATTTAATTTGTAGGATAAAAGGCTTATTGAAAAACGAATATTAACAGCTGATGGCAAGCATCAACACATGAAAATAAATATAATTAATATTTATTCAAGTGAAATAGAAAATTGATAATATTTTTACCAAAATATATGCATAGTTTATGATATGGATATGAAATTTCAAGATCAAATTTGAATTTTTGAAACACTATAGTAATCAACATGTTTTGTTCCTAACAACCTGGGTTTCGTCTTTTGGTATCTTCAAACAATCTATCACACGGATGCAACAGAACTGATGTTCTACATGTGAATACGTACAAAGTTTCAATAAGTCAAATTAAAAAAAAAAAAAATGTGACGAGCTGTAGTATCACAGATATAAAAGAAGACTTAATGAATGTTTTTTTGATTCGTACTAGCTTCAAATATTAAAAATGTGCACTGCTAATGGAATTTATCACAAAAATAGTGTTCCTAAGAGAATCACTTGTGATTTAAAATTTTGGAATATTATCCACATGTATTGCCACTAACGACCCGGGTTTCGCCTTTTGGCATCTTCAAACATCCTATCACACAGATGCAACAGAACTCACGTTTATCATGTGGAATCGTACAAAGTTTCAATAATTCAAATTAAAAAAAAAAATGTGACGGGCTGTAATATCACAGATACAAAAGAAGATTAGGGTTGAAAATAGAGATAGGGCAGAACTTGTGGTTATCTAATCGTTTCCGCTACACCCTATTTTAGGGTAGGTTGGTTGAAGCTAATTTAAAGTATTGCAAACAACTTTTCCTTGAATAACTTAATTATAAATCGACTAAAACACAATTTGTAAAAAAAAACGGTATAGGAATTCGATCTATTGAGCACCGTGACCGTAAAAAATGACGCTCAGACAAAGGTTAAAAAATTATTTAATTCTGTGACTAGTCTTATCTAGATAAACAAAATGGTTTCTGTTTATAAAACGAAAAGTCTGATTATTTTTTAGAATTCGCGTAGAATTACTTAAATGTATTATAGTGTAATCTATGGCTATAGATCATAACAGGTTTGTCTATGCTAACAAGAAATCGTAAGCTATTTTTCTGTTTGCATAAGAGTATATAAGTTCTTTTTTTAACAAAACACATTTGTCTTGACGATAGGGTATTTGTTTTGTACTAACACGTTCTATATATTGTCAGTATTCCATAAACTGAACGCAATAATTTACTTTTATTATGCATAAAATTTTTAGCCATTATGAGTGATTTTACATAGGCTTGTATTTATTTTTCTCTCACAAGCGTTGTATTTTAATCAATGCATTTTAGTTATAGATTCAGTGTTTTAAAACTATTGTTTTCATAAGTTGTTCTGTTAAAATGGGAATTATAATATCTTCATATATATTTTTCTCTATCTGTTTGCTTTTCTTGTTATTTAAATTGAAAAGTAAATTTTGCGAATAACATAGTTTTCTTTGTTTTTTTACAAATATCATAAAAACATAATATTTTTATATAAAATGTCAATTAATAACTATTATTTACGAATAGTGAATAAAATTTCAGCCGTTTCAAAATAAATTTAAATATTTATGCTCTGTTACAGTGATACGTGGAGCTCCAAAAATAATTTCTAGATATAAATTATTATATCGTGAGTGAATCCGAAATACAAATTGATTAATTTAATTGTAACTAAAATAAAATATCAACCAAATTATATATATCAGTATGCTATATGAAAGAATATAATTTACTTGTATTGATAACGGTGGGTTTGTTAATTTATTTTTGTAAACATTTAAGATAACAAAAAATATCTTGAATTGAAAAGTCTGCAAATATTATGCTCCTTATAATCCTTAATAATATACGCAAAAGATAATTATAAAGTAAGTTTAAATAAGTTAAAAGTATATTTTATGTATTAAAACAGACAAATATAAGTCTTTCGCTGCTCCTCAGACCATTGCGAGGGACTAATGAATTTCTGTAATAAATCATCTCCGGCTAGTGCTTGTTGAACATTCCACCTGGTTATTTTAAATTTTAGGTTGTTAAACAGAAGAGAAGACATTTTGTGTACCTTTTCTACATATCTATTAATAGATAAGCAATTGTACGTTTAAAAATAGTTCTGACGATGGCGTGAAACGAAACAGCTGTCAACCATATCTTAAAAAAATTGAAGAACTAATAAACATTGCTATTTTTTCATCGTGTTATTAAAACAAACAAAATTCTTTGTTAATTAAATAGAATTTCTTTCATTTAAGAACCAAAGACTTTTTTCTTAAAATTTTATAATGTTAATAGAGTTACTTCAGAATTAAGACCTTCTAGGTAAAAAATATTTCAATGAAATTCCATCACATTTTACCGGCGAGATAAGAAACCGAATTACGTCCCATAAATTAAAGACATGATATTAATAAAACCTGCGAAACAAAGCTAAGTCACTTATAAGTGTTGTGCGGGGGTGAGCACTTTGCAAAAAGCTCTATCTGCTACGAGCGGTCTACGGCAGGCAGTGCGAAGCCTGGCCGGCGCGCCGAGCGGCAACCGCCTCAAACTGAAATGTCAAGTTAGTATGTGTCGAGCGAACGAGTGGCGTAGACGCTGCTACACTTCCCGCTACGATTGCCGTAGCATTCTCGCGAGCGTGTTTCAAACGGGAATCGTAAAATTCCCGAAATCGTTTTGATATTAAATCAAATATATTAAGAATAATTATATACTCGAGAGTTCGGGTGGATTATAATAATATTAATAGTTGTTTAATTACGCGTGTTAATATAAATACTAAATGATTTCCACGAATATAATTGAATGGTAAAATATTAACGAATTTCTATAAATTGTATTCGTAAATTATTGTTATGAAGTGATTGTTGGTGAGTAAAGAATTTTATCAATTTAATACAATATTGTGTCAATTTATATAGTATAATTTATTTAAGTGATAAGGTGTCTCATTAAAATTAAAATTGAAAATGATTTAGTTTATTTAGTTGTAATGGGATGAATTTGAATAAAAATTGTGATTTTATAACGTAAATTATTGGTAAAGGCTTAACGGAGAAAGTGAAATCAACAAAACAGATATACTGTAAGTATCATAAAAATCTTTGTCAATTTTACTTTTTTACACATGTATACAAAAATTAAAGCTTCGTATAAATGAAGAGGTTTTATTATTGATTCTGTGTTCAAGAAAATTTCATGCAATTTAATACGACAGAAAGCAGTCAGCAAAGATTATTGAATGTACACAATTTGTGATATTGGTGTTATTTTTTGCCCATAAATGAGAATTATAGTTTTATTCGAAAGTTTATACAAGAGTGACCTTGATGAAATAACCAAGTTCAAGGAAATGACGTAGGAACACACGTCATGGAATGATATGTAAAGGAGATAGCGCAAATATACCTGAATCGGCATTGGGAGAGATAAAACTGTTGATAATTATGAAAAAGCAACACAATTTCGAAATTGAATAAATGTTCTTTATTGTAGGCTTCCCGCCAAAAATGAATTGTCTATGGGTGTTATTATCATAAAATTAAGAGACTAAAATGATTTGTCATTAATTCTGGGGAAAGAAAATATTATTTTAAAAGATATTCTTTGAAAGAATAAAAATGAATTTTCACCAGTATACAGGAAGTTCTTTAGATAAGATAGTTATTAGAAATTAAATAATCAAATCGTCTTCTTGTGATTTATTAACATATAACATGTCTAAAGCTTCATAAAGCTCATTATTTGAAAAAATAATCATTTCAGATATAGAAATTTAAATTTCAATAAATATGTGAGTATTCGACTGCAATCAAATTATATTTTAATGATTAAATGAAACCGGTGAGTTATAATATAAAAACTCATAAAAGAGAGGTTTTTATGTAAATTGTTATCCGGTGATTGAACGGTCAAAGAAAAATGCTTATTATTAGACAAAGCTTTCTCCAATAAAATTGATAGCAAAAAAGTTTATATTTGGAATGATTAACGTGAAATATTTTCATTGAAAAAATATATCCATTCGAAGTTCTTGTTGATATTATATAATATATAAACGAAGCATAAAATAACAATAATATTAAAAACCTAAATGAATGACGGTTTTTTTATGATGAAGTTAAAGTGAATCGGTTCAATATTCGGCTGTTTATTTGTATGCATGATTAGTTAGAAGATCTTAAAAAACGTAAATTTAATAAAATTAATCGTTTCATTCAAACTATAGCACCACTAAATGGTCGGCATCATGAGATTGTCAGCGCAAAGAAGACAACAGTTTTTGGTCTTAAGATATTGATCATTTTTCGATAATTTTATTGCTTATTCATTTCATTTCTTAACCTTAACCTTTTAGAATTTACAAAGTCATTCTGACGATTGTATGATGCATGCAACAATAACTTTATTTTAAGTAATAACAAAACACTTTTTAGTACTTATTTCCACAATATATTTTATGATCAGAATCGGTTTCACTTATTGCGAGCATTATTAATTGATAGAATAAAAATTACGCGCAAGTCTTTTCATAAAAAAAATTGAGTTAAAAGTGGCAGGTATACAAAACCATGGATTCAAGAAGTAAGAAACAATTTACAGGAAATCATTAAATATTAATAAAAATGAATGGTAACATTTTATTTTTATTCTATCAGTTGATAATGCTCGCGATGAGCTAAACCAGTTCTAATCAAAAAATACATTGTGGAAATAAGTATTAAAAAATTGTGTTTTTATAATAGTAAATTTTGAGTCAAAGACAGCAGGTATAAAAAAGCGTGGATTCAAGAACTAAGAAAACAAACAGCTCACAGGAAATTGTACAATAAGTAAATTAAATGTTCACAGTCACTTATTAATAATTTTGAAAAAACATTATGGTAAAACAATGATCAATTTGAAATCTCAGATTAATCATGAAAGACTCTTTTATAAACAAAATAATTTAATAAGTTGATTAATCGTTTTATTGATTGGATTGGCATTCACTTGGTAGAACTCCAGTTACGGTGATAAAATAGCAATGTATAGCTTGTAGAACTAAAATAAATTGCCATTTTTTCACCGTATTGATTGATCGTCTTGTATTTACAATACGTTTAAAAAATAGCAGTATTAAAAGTGAACAACAATGGCTGTCGATTGTTTTAAATACTTTATTTGTTTTATTTAATCAAGAATTTTACCAAGTTTGATTCTCTAAGCAAGAAAAATCTGTTTGAAAATAAAAGTAAAATGCAAAATATTTAACACTCATGCGTGCTCATTAATCCGCTTAGCCGTATTATGAAAGAATATTGCGAAGTTACTGTGGGTTGTGGTATTTCGCTAATCTCTAAGATGAACAAACAGCTTATAATAATCACGTTGCTTTTGTACAATTAAACGCTGTGTTACATAGAAATTAAGGGCCACACGATAAAGCTTGCGGAAAATATTTTAGTACAGGCTAACCTAACCTACCCTAACCGTGCCTGTGATAGGACCAACGTAACATATCATGCCGCCTGAATTGTTAATGATGGAACAGTCATGTCAAAAAATTGCCCTTCCCAAGTCATTTAAAACATTTGTCGCAAATTTATTTTTAAGATTCCTTTTCACAGAATTATATGGTTTTCATATTTCAGTTAACGAGCTTTTTCAGCGGTACATTTAAATCAAACTGAATTAATAATAACGCTTACATAATAGACAAGCTTTCAAGATTTTTGTTCATAAACAATCAGTTTGTGGATTTAACTATAATAATAAAAAAACTTATCGATTAATAAAATAGTTTTTCTTTGTAGTTATTGTAGCTCATTTGGTATTCACTAATGCTAACTGTTTATTGTGTGTCAGTTCTGTTGTATCCGTGTGATAGATAGATAAAACATGTGGAATCGTACAAAGTTGTAACAATTCAAATGAAATACAGTAGTTAGAAATATTCGTACAAAAAATAAAAATACATATGCGTTTAAAATTTTGCGAAAAATGAAAAGAGATATACCTTCTGACTTAAACGTGGTTCTTTTTAACGTATATTTATAACAAATATATTTTGGTCAGATTATTGATTAATTCAATTTGTTTTACGTGAAGTATAAAGTACAGAGAATTGGGAAAATTAACTGGTTCATTTCATTCATAATTCGCTAGCTATTTATTGTAATTTTGAACAACATACAAACAAAATTTCTTGATACAATTATTTACGATATTCTTAAGTTATAGGGTAATATTTTTACATTTTCAACCACGCAGAAGAAGTAACTCTTTTGTAATAATATGTATTTTGAAAATCTTAGTACTATTTGTTTATTATAGAATTAATAATATCGATCGTGGTTGCTTGATGAAATTTCAGTATCGAATTTGAATTGTTGATTGGATTCAAACAGATAAACAATTCAAAAAGGCCAAAAACCTAATCGTGGGTGACAAAATATGTGGAAATATACAAAGAAAGTTTCGTCAATCATTTTTTTATTATTTAGAATCATTCGTATTCTAATAAGAATTCACGAATTTTTCAAAATTGCGAGGAAAAGAATGTTAACGATAAATAGGTCAGCAAACGCTTGTAACAAATGCTACAATTTTATTGATGGACCGGTGAATTACTGCATTTTTTCATGCCGGCTGGAATTTTTCTTATTAAAAAATTCTCCTGATGACTAATTTGAAAAATGTTTCATCTTCTTTCACTAATAAATCAATATTATGGTTTTACATTGGTTTTTTTGAAAGTTTGTTATGAAAAGTAATAAAATATTTTAAGTGGCATTTTGCAACTGATTTGTTTACTGTTTATGAAGTTTTTTTCAAGCTAACAAATGTATATTATTCATATATTCTGTATAAGAAATATCACAATTTTCAGTATTTAATAAAGTTAATTCTTAATTAATAAAAAATTATTTAGGCAAAAAACGAAAATGTTTTCCAGGGGTCGATCACCAATTGTCAAAAAATACTACACTTTCAATATAAAGTGATATTTTTATCACTATCGAACTTTTAATAGTTATTTGTTATGTGGCGCTACATTCCAAAAACACTAGTTTAAAAACACCAATCAATACTCAATATAATCGAAATACGATGTTAATTCTGATAAAATATGTGATTTGAGTGCGAAACATTGCAAAATTACTAATATATTCATCAATATTTCGATAAAAAAATGCTTCCGCGCGCCCACTACGTGCTGGTTTGTGATAGCGTCGTTCTGAACTGTCAATATTTTGTGGGAAAAATCGATGTATTATATATTTGAGTTGGTAAAAGCATGCACTGTAAAATGGCGATTAAAAGTATTCAAAAATTTTACTAAGATGACAGTGGCATTCCAATTTTTTAATAATATGTGAATTAAAAAAAATGTAGTTACTTTTTCATGACCTTAAAAAATTTGAATTTATTCCTTTATCATTGTCTTTAATATAGTTGAAAACAAGCGTAATGTACTATTAGGTAAACAATATTGGCATTTACTTGGTAGAATTCTATTATAACACGGTGAAAAAATAGCAATGTATTTTAGTTCTATATTTTTTTTCTAAGATATAGTTGATGGTCGTTATTTTGCGACCTTTATTACAAAGATTTAGAACAGCTGGAAATCAATTGATATCAATAATCACAAAAAAATCTTAACGAACAAACTAATATATGTCTGTCGCCGCTCCTCAAGCCATTGCAAAGGGCTGATTCGTTTCTGTAATAAACCATTCCCATCCAATAAACCATTGCCGCCTTTTTAGTTTCATTTCCAATTTTTTTTTAGTTTTATTGCTAGCAGAAAATAAGCTAGGTCGTTGGAGAAGAGAGAGGATTTATTGTGTACCTTTTCTACACATCTATATATAGATAAGAAAATGTTCGTTTAGGCATAGTTCTGACCATGGCGTGAGCCGAAATAGCTATCAACTATATCTTATGAAAAAAATTGTAGAAATAAAATACATTGCTATTTTTTCACCGTGTAAAAAATATTCAAATGTTTGGTTGCGTCAATAGAAAACGTTTTTCACATAGATATAAAATTTGATAATAATTACGTAAGAGCTATTAATTTGACAGAATATTTTGAACACATTAAAAGCTTGTTTTGTCGTACGCCAAATGGAGGTTTATGTTTCCACAGTGTTCATCTGGTAACATTAATTATCATTTCTATGAAGCACATATTAAAATTAATATCGTAATAAAGTTATTGTAACAGCTTTTCTACTTTAACGGGAGATTTGATTGTCTCAATAAAAGAGGAAAATAAATGAGTGACACAACACTAACAATAAATAAGAAGATTTTATCTTTTTGGTTCCCAAATTTATTATACACTATGTCATATTATGAAGTTAGATCTAACATTCCACTTAGTTTGCTAGATTTATTAGCACTTAATTAATGCGTATTTTATTATTGCCGTTTATAGTGGAAGAATCAAAAAGTACAACCACCAAAAATACCACATTTCTTCATATACTTACATATGATATAATTCATGCGTGAATTTCATCAGATATTGAAATATTTGAGAGTAAACTAACGTTCAAAAATCACTTTAAATCTACAAAAAAGCGGTGCATATATCAAGTTTTATCCTATGTACCAGCAAAGTTTTTTTGATTGTTAAAATTTTGATTTAATATGCAATGCTTAAATAAGATATATACTGGTGAGTTTGCTTTATTTTTGAGCTCAACGTATCAAAAAAAAATGTTGAAATATTAAAATGATATTAATAAACATTGTTTTGCTTTGGGATAAAAACAAATGTGTATACAACGGATGTAAAGACAAACTGCACTCAAATGTTACTAATATTTTTCTCACCGATTTTAGAATTGCTATTGGTATGTACAGGCATTGTTTTATCTTGGATTTGAGAATAGAAATTTAAATTTAATATTTTAATAAATTGGCGAAATGATTTTAATTCCTGGCCAATGTTTGTGGCCAAAACGTTGGCGTTTTGATATTTGAATTCAACCAAATGTATTGATTTGTGATTTATTAATCGTCATTCCCAATAATCAATCTATTGTGAAACATTAATCAAAATCCAGAAAGTTCGGAAGTTTTTTTTAAAACAAAATATCAGTATGTCGATATCACAAAGAGTTCGCAGTATATTTGAAATATATGGTTTTGTTAAAATAAGATTTGTTTAGTATGTTCTTTATAGAAATTAAAAGTGTTAATAATCTTTTCTCATTTAAAACACAATCATTTTCAAAGTAGACAAAAAAGTGTAAACTGACAATTTTCCTAGAGAACCAATTTGAATTGTATCACTTCCACTTGAAACAATGACTAGGATCGGTGTCACTTATTACGAGCATTATCAACTAGTGCAATATTAAAAGGATTTATATATGTATACATTTTTTTTATATTAGATGCATTGTTAAGATTTCATCTGTGTTAATTAGATAATAATGCTTGTGATGGGTGTAACCGCTCCTGATGCATTAGAATTTAGCAGTTTTGTAGATATCCAAATTGTTTTATTTAATAAAGACTTAATTAAAATCGATATTAAAACCGTACCTGTACTGTAAATGATGATAGTTTGACGATATTTCACTGATAAAATATGAAGCGTATTTTTGCTCATGACTGTGTATGTATAATACAAAAATTTTCAAACTAACGTTCTCAAAGACACTAACACGGCGACGTAAAATGATATTTACGATCTCATTATTTATGCCGATATGTCTTAGACAAGGGGCTAAATTTTAAACATTATATTGAAAAAGATTTCCTGCTGAATCCATCGAAAATGGTATATTATGTCACTTGCTTTATTATAATATCATTACAGCTTTTAGGCAGTAGGTTTATTCAAAAAAAAATATTAGCCGAGGACACTTATGCAAGCCAGTAAAGCATATATCGCTGAAAAATATCAAGGATGATATACGATAATGTGTTTTTAACGATAGATTTTCAGGATATTGTAATCGATCTCAAAAATATGCTGAGAGCTCTGAGAAAAATTTCTTTGGATAGTGTTGGCGGAATGGCTTTTGAGAATAAGTTTGCGATTCAGTACTTCGGTATTATCAGCTGAAAATTTTAATAAAAACGCATTTTTTATTACTTATTTCTACAATATATTTTATGATCAGAATCGGTTTCACTTATTGCGAGCATTATTAATTGATTGAATAAAAATTACGCGCAAGTCTTTTCATAAAAAAAATTGAGTTAAAAGTGGCAGGTATACAAAACCATGGATTCAAGAAGTAAGAAACAATTTACAAGAAATCATACAATATTAACGCATTCCCTGTTGAGCCGTTTAAAGGATATTCCAACACCTAGACTTCAAAAATTTATTGAGTTATATTGGTTTGAAAAAATCTTATTGAGTTTCTTGGGACATATCAAGCAATGTATCAACTCAAAATTTAGCGAGGACAAGAAGGTTTTAACCACTGTTAATTCATATATTTTCGCGTATCAACTATCAACACAGAAAATTCAGCTGTCTCAGCCCTGTTGACAAAAAAAGCTTTTTTTAGACGGAGTCGTGTTTTTGATCAATGTCAAAATCGAAGTCTGTGTTGTATTTTTTTGACGACTATAAAATCTTTTGATACTGAAATAAAATCGTTTGCAATAATTTTAGTGTAATGATTGATGTTTTTGGTCTTATGTTCATTAATTAATGTCTTTAATAGTAATTTTGTCACACGTCAATTTTGTCGATTGTCACACGAAATTTTAAATGAACATAAGTCGGTCGCCGCTCCTCAGACCATTGCGAGGGGCTAATGCCCTCCCGTAATAAACCATCTCCGTCCAATATTTAAGCTTAACACATTGAAATTGCCACCTGTTTAGTTTCATTTACATTTTTTAAATTTTCCAGCTTTACTGTTAGCATGAAATAAGCTTGGTCGTTAAAACAGAAGAGAAGATGTATTGTGTACCTTTTCTACACAGCTATATTTAGATAAGCAAATGTACGTTTAAACATAGTTCTGACGATGGCGTGAGCCGAAATAGCTATTTATTTATTTACCTATAACTACACGGTCCAAAACATACAAATTATCAATTCATTGCTTTGCAACGTTAACATATTTAAATATAAGGTGTTGGAAATTCAACAAATACACAGTAAAACAATCAACAAGGATTGCAAAATAAGTCAACCAAGTAAACTCATGATATATCTACTTTAATTGAAAAAATAGCATTCGCCTGAACTCATGTCGTCCTCATGAAATATGTTAACACCCGAAGCAATACTGTTGAACATTTTTAATGCCCTTACTATTGGCATCCCCATTGGCAGACTGGTTCTACACTTTAGAAGAACAAACAAATTATAACCACGATTTGTATATCAACGCTATCAATTATGTCTAATGAAAATTTGTAGAACTAAAATACGTTGCCATTTTTCTATCGTGTTATAATGGGGGTTCTATCTAGAAAATACCAATTCAATCAATGAAATTTTGTGTCTGATTATATGGTTCTGTTAAGCTAAAAAGCAAACAGGTTCCTCAAATAAATGCAGGTTGCGCCATGCGGTGTGCTTCATTGATCTTTCCTAAATGTTTGACTAGATGCGTTATGACGTCATGAGGACCGAATCAACCTAATTTATGGGAGCAACTACTGACGTCAACCGCATCCCGCTCGCTTTATTTGTGCATATGAATCTTCGGCACTGAAGTGGGTTGTATATTTGATGAATATTGGCCATACTTTAACACAACAACCATCGTCATGATCTTCATTGCTCACCGTAGGATGCCACGAACCGTCAACGCGGATTTATCGTCGAAAAGTCGCAGACAGAAATTATTTTGCACACTTTTTATAGTGTACGACATTAGAATAAATTTATTTAAAAACTGTATTTTCTTAAAAAAGATTGTGAGATGTTTTCTGCTGGCGATGTCTCTGGGTAAAGTTATGGCCGCTTAAATAACGCTAAACATATTGTTAACCTCTAAAAAGCTCGCTTTAAAATATTAATATGAGTCGAGTAAAAGCAAAACCGCTATGGCATCTTTTTCATAATATAAGTAAGCAGAGGTGTTTTTTTTTGTTGTTGACTATAGTTTATTTATAACGAAGTGTAAATATTTATAGTTATCTGATAACTGATTGATTGGATTGGCATTTACTTGGTAGAAACCATTATAACACGGCGAAAAAAGTAGTTCTAATGAAGGCGTGTGCCGGAATAGCTATCAACTATATATCTTATAAATTTTGTAGAACTAAAATACGCTTAACTGCTAATTGCAATATGTAGGCAACAAAGAAATAAAATGTAATTTTTCGTGTGATTTTGTTACATTTCACAAGTTTTTGGCGTCATTTATTATGGCAAGTGATTTATAGAATAAATATATTTTTTATGATTGATTCCGGTGATATGTGGACAATTCGGGTTTTGCATCAAGGCACTTTATGTAGCGCCCAGAATTTACAAATGCATTAAAATAAGTCTTCGTAGAAAAAATGTTTCAATGAATTGTGTGTGTCTTAATTTATTAAGCACAGCAAAACAATGCGCAGAGTACGAAGTTGAGTGTGTGTGTGTATGTGTGTGTGTATTCGCTAGCGAGCGTGAGAATTAATCGAATGTTGAAAGTAGAATGACAAATCAGTTGATTTTGCCCTTGAATTTCCTCTCTAACCAATATTGTTTAAATACAAGTAATGAAAGTAGAACTGTGAAAATAATTGGTATGTTTAATCATTATATAGAGTTATTAATTTGGTTTCTAAAATACATTTTCTAAATGCGTTATTTTTTACATTTAAATCATTTAGCTGACCTAATACGCATTAAATTTATTCATTTAAATTCTAATGTTAATTTGATATATTTTGAGTCTGATTGAAAGTAAAACGCGTAAACATATTTTCTCAATCGATAGTCTTTGAAAAACGATGGAAATTAATTTCGATAAGATCTCTAACCGATACCTTATTACGAACAAATATCGAAAGTTGCAGTAAATCAATGAATTGCAGCAATTGTTTGACGATGTCCATTTGGGCATGGAGATTAATGGTAGACAGATAAATGTTCTTCCCCATGCTGATGAGACATTGCTCCTGGCGGTAAATGTCGCAGATCTTCAACGTCTACTGAGCAATGTAAATAAAACAAGTAAGATTTATGGTATTTCTTTGAACTTTTAGAAATTATCTTTTTGATTTTTTGTAAAGTAATGTTCTCAAATCACTGCTTGTACGTATATGCCAGCCATTGCAGAAGTTGGATAGTGTAAAACATTTTTACAAAGAACAGTTTATCATTTGTTCTAAAAATGTAATGCTATTTAATTTTTACCTGCCTTTCGTACAGAATGATGTAGTTTTTACGTATTATTTTATGTGTTGAACTATCTGTCAACGAATATGTGAACAAAGCCAGTAGTTAATTTCAAACAAAGTTTTCTTATGGAGAATTTTTCATGTAAACTAGTGAATACACTACCTTCTGATATCTTTAATATGTTAACTTTATCACGAAACTTCAATTTACGATCTTCCAAAACGACTTTGTGCATTTTATCATGTTTTATGGAATCACAGCCAAATTTGAGTAACCAAAGCGTTCAATATAACAAGCCGCTCTTAAAATCAGCAAACCACTTCTTTAGCATTTGTCACGATGGAGCAGAGTTCGAATAACACTTGAAAATTGATTGAGCGGTATTTTTGTCATTAAAAAAAAAGCATTGTTATATCAACTTGTCAACTATCAATTGTTTCAAAACTTATAATGCTACGTAAATTATTGATATAGCCGCCTTTCCAGGTTCATTTACAATTTTTAGTTTTATTGCGAGCAAGAAACAAGCTAGGACGTTAAAAAAAGGAGAGAAAATATATTGTGTAGCTTTCCTACAGAGCTCACGAACATTTGCATATCTATATATAAGCAAATGTTCGTATATGGCATAAGCTGAAATAGCCATCGGCTATATCTAAAAAAAATTGAAGAACTAAAAAAATTTATATAAAGCTAATTTTTTAACCGTGTTATAATGGAGTTCTACCAAGTGAATGTCAATTCAATCAATAAACTTATAAAAGATTTATTTATTGCAACTATACGGTAGAAAACTTACAAATTATCAATTCAATGCTTTTGCACCGTAACATATTGTTCTTACAGATGTGTTACTACACCATTAAAACTTGTAAAATAATAGTGTGATTGTTGTGAATTTTTGATATATATTGTTTGAAGCTTGACTCTATCTAAAATCATACGAAACTGTCAATTGTGACGATATTAATGTCGTCATACGAACTTGTTGAGTAATGTGTTATGTCTTTTAATATGGCAAATAATCAAACGACAGTGTGACTGCAATCTCTGTTTACTCCATGCATGTTGCTGTCTGCTGTTGTTGCGAGTACACGGTGACAGTAAGTGCGCGCTCTTTGCGATATATTGTATCTGTAAATAACCATACTAACTACTGGCTGGTTTAGCCGCTAATTATAATGCGGAATATAAGCCATTTCACATTGGACGTCGCCATAATAGTAGCACACTGCCTGAATTTATGCAGTCGACTCAGTGGCTCTCAAAATATTTTGATTCTAATATATTAAACATATTCTTTTATTTTTTCGCAAGGAAATAATGATACAGTTATTCCGGTGATTACTTCTACAGAATAAAGTATGTTTTCACAATTTTCGGCAGTGACTGAGTGTAACAATATTGTAAATAATAAAAACAACATTTTTGAGTAGTTATATCTATAAAATATTTGATGATCAGAACCGATTCAAGAAACCGGTCCTGATTATAAAATATGTCGTGGAAATATGTACTAAAAATGTGTTTTTATTAATTAAAATATCATACATTTCCACCAAAAAGTGACAGTTAACACCTTAAAAGTCATAAAAATATTGAAGTTGGCCACCCACCCAGCGCAAAAATATTCCCGCTCTTTTTAAATTTATCGAGAGTCCATTTTGTTTAACGTACATACAGCGGGGGCCATTTGCAATATTTGCTTATTTAAAAGAACTTAAGAGCTTCATAAAAAAAATCATACGAATTTTTATTACGCTGAAGTTTTTTTGTTTTCAAGATTCGAGTGTTTTTGGTAACGTCGTCTTATAATTGATTATCGAAGCATTTAAAAATTAACGATAATATTCCATAGTATGGATAACGCGACAATTTATTTTTTCTCTTAAAACGGGACATCTTGTAATTTTATATAATAATATTTGTATAGTATAGTGTTTCTTAAAACTCGTGAATTATTGAAAAGCCTTTTTTTAATTTTTTACCGTCGGTTACTGTTTTTCTGAAAACGACACATTTTGGTGCCCCGAAGCAGTGCTTAGGGACAATAAGACAGGCCATCTTAAAACTTAAAAAAGATTTTTTTATTGTAATAACTGCATAAAGCTTCAGACAGAAGTAAATAAAAAATGGATATTGTATAACCAAGAATTTGTAGAAGAAGAAAGAAAAGATTTTTTTTTATCGGAAAGCAAGAGAGGAAGTCATCCTTTTTTTTTCGCTTGACTTAAAACAATGTTTTATATTATATTGAAATATGTAGGCAAGTATTTTTTTTGTTAATTCCGTAAGCTAATTTATTTCTTTTAATAATAGAAAACTTATGATGACTTTATGCTCACAGTTTGAGATGCAGCTGCATTGTTTGGCTAGTGTAAGTGCAGTGAAATGACACAAGCGTATATTAAAATACTCAATCGTTAAATTATACTGTTAGCTCATTTCTCCGTCAATTAAAACAACATTTGACATTTCAAATCCTTTTAATGATATGTGCATTTAAGGTATCAAATGGTATTTACGTATTTATGATTGTTTCGAAGGTAAAGGTAATCCAGTTTTAAGGATTGTAAGGTTGTACCGAAACCGGTATTTCGTGGATTTACATTTTAATTCTTTTACTGTCAAAATCTGAAGCATTTGTTTTTGCTTCGAATTTGAAGTGCAAAAATATCGAAAATATTCAGTATCCTAAAGGTATCGTTAAATGGCTACAGTATGCCTAAAATCAATGAAAATATTTTACTTATTATCTATTACGTAGCAATTAATAATACATAGATTAAATAACTAATAAAAATAGTATTTGGCTGAACTTACTCTCGTCTACTTGGAATTTGTTTAAATTCAAAGCAATTAATCCGTCAATAAAACCGTCTTAATACCGGTAATAAAAGTGTATGAAAAAAATATGAGTGACTGTATGTAGATGTTTTGTATTAAATACTGATATTTATATATATCATATGGATGACAAATTGGAATTTATAAATTAGTTATGAAGAGGATGTAAGCCAAAATAGTTATTAACTGTATGTCTTATAAATTTTGTGGAACTAAAATAGATTGATATTTTATGACCGTGTTGTAATGCAGTTATACAAAGTTAATGCCAATTCCATATATAAGTATAATTTATGATATCGACTGAAGGTGCTTGATGGAACTTCAAATTCAATATATAAGTCTTTTGATTAAATTATAAGTAAATTAATGTTGTAATCTTTTAATCTTTATTAGATTCTTCTTATTCGCATTCAATGCTCGATAGTAGAAAAAGTTTACTAAGATATCTGGAAAAACAAATTATAGCCAAAAAAGAAGAAAAGGTAATATTAATCTTTGATTTATCAGTCGTTATTCGAGTATTTAATAGATTTAAATATCACGAAATTTTGAAAACAATAAGAGTAAAAAAACCAAATTTTTTTTAGATTTAAAATTCAGTTTTTCAGAATGAAAAATTGTTAAAATACCGGTAACCCGGTTTCGATAAAAGCTCTTTAGCCACCCCTATTTAAACTCAAACATTGTAAGCATAAATTAAAGTTGTTCATATAATATTGTGCATAAAATGAACAATGTTTGTTTGATCACCGTACTTTTTATTACACTTGAGATTAAAGCGAATAACACATAAATCTATCGTAAAGGTACGGTTTAGGACATTAAAAAAGGCTAATGCATATTTTAAAAGACTCTTTTTAGATGTTTAGTAGAATGAAATAATTATAAAGTTGAAATCGCCTGTGAAAAATATTAATTAAGTCTAATGAATATCGTTTAGTCAAGTAGTCAATATTATTCTATTATACTAATGCCCTTTCAGTTCCTAGATTATGAATACAAATTAAAAAAAAAATATTTATATAAAATGAACTTTCAATATGTTGATCGATTTGTATGCAACTATCTGAGAATATATAATTTTTCCTCACCGATGTCCTATTTGGTTCTGAAAGTAAAGCTTTAGGGCATAGGTTTCCAAAGTGGCCCATGACAAATCTCATTTAGACTCGTAGGGAGGAAGAAAAATGGTCGCATTCAATTTACTAGATTGCAGTAAAGTGCGAATTTAAAGCCATATTTGAATGCCAGCAGCTCTGGCTTTAGAAAGATTTTACTGTTGGCTATCCTGTATTAAGTTATTGACAACATTGTCTTCTTTATATCTCGTGGAAAGAGATTTGAGCCCAGTTGTTACCAATCTTTTTTCGAAACAAAAAAAGGACTCAGTTTGCTAATCAACAAACGTGGAGATAATTTATGATATCGAATGAAGGTGCTTGATGGAATTTCAATATAAAATTTGTATTGTTACAACTTTGTACGATTCCCCATGTTTTGTCACTAACGACAAAATCTGTTCGTGTCGTCAGTTCTGTTGCATCCGTGTGATAGAATACCTGAAGATGCCGAAGGGCGAAACCCGGGTCGTTTGTGACAAGACATGGAATCGTACAAAGTTGCAACAATTCAAATTTAATATTGAAGTTCCATCAAGCATCTTCAGTCGATATTATAAAAACATTTTTTTTTATTTTGTTGTGTTCATCAAGATAACATATACAATGATATAATTTATGATATCGACTGAAGGTGCTTGATGGAATTTCAATATAAAATTTGAATTGTTAAAACTTTGTACGATTCCACATGTTTTATCACTAACGACCCAGGTTTCGCCTTTCGACATCTTCAGGCATTCTATTATACGGATGCAACAAATTTACTGGTTGTTACCCGGGTCGTTATTGACAAATCATGTGGAATCGTACAAAGCTGCAACATTCAAATTTGATATACAATGATGTTCCTCCGATAGGAATCAATTATATTTTTGTGTCTGAACTGAAAAACAATTTATAATGAACTCGTGTCAATCGTAGTAGTTCCAATATTATGTTTAAGTTGTAACCAATTTATATATAAAAAAAAAATACTACTCGTCCGCATTTTAATTTCATTTATTTACACTGTCCATCAACAATAAATAATTCTTCGCGAAGAAAATCGAAAAGACGTTGTCTCAATAATGCTTTAAAGCCATAAATGCATTGACAGTAATTGCGAAACCAATTCCCCACTGCCAACGTTTTGATCTATTATTCGTTCGCTTCGCCGCTTTTCTTAAAAAATCAACGATAAAATTATTCGTAACGCAAAATTGACACGTCCATTTCATTTTATTGAAAATCGAAATATTTCTTTCTTATCAAAAAAAAAAAATCTTTTTCAAAAACGATTTTATTGTGTATTTGCCTTGTATGTGTGTGTTTTAAGATTGTTTCATAAATGTGTTACATTTACGAACAAGCGTGAATTCAAATTTTAAAAAAGTGTTTTTTTGTGCTGTCATGATTGAGTTGGAACAAATGAATCGCAGCCATTTTCATTGAATGTCAGTTTATAGCGATAGGTTTGTAGGTATTTTTTGAGAGATACAATGTCATTATTGTATGAAATGACGCCATTTTGTTCTCTACGTTATTTTTTTCTTTTAAATTTTCGATAAATTTATATTTAAACGTCAAAATGACCGCACGAATATAATACGTCATTATATATCAAGGTTGTTTTTTGTTGTTAAAATTTACTTACTTGCTAATTTTACAATTCATACAGGTACCCTGTTTCGATAAAATGTATCAAAGTTCTACATGTTTTTTCATAAAACTTATTAAGGAATTTAAAAATAGTATTCAATAATTACTTCAAGTTCTGTGGTCGAGTGGATAATGATCTTCTAAATGGAATTTATGTATGGGTAATCAAAAATTTTTTTTTTTTAGTTGATTTATTAACCCTCAGACTGCTAACGTCTCAAGTGTTGAGACGGCTGATTTTTCTGTGTTGATTCCCAAAAATATACGAGTTAACAGTGGTTAAAACCTTCTTGTGCTATCGCTAATTTTTGAGTTAATGCATTGCATGATTTGTCCTGACAAACTCAATAAGATTGTTTCAAGCCAATATTATTCTATAAATTTTTCAAGTCTTGGTGTTGGAATATCCTTTAAACTGCTCAGCAGGAACGAGTTAATACTTCATGTTTGAATTCATTTTAACAAATCTGACCTTTACTTCAGAGCGTTGCAAGAGCAATTAACTAACTACTAGTCCTTCCATATTTCCATTCGTATGAATAATTGAAAAAAGTTATGAAATAAAAATCATTCCTCAGCAAAAAAAACTTTTGTCGAGATGGTCTATGAAGTATATATGAAAGATTCATGAAAAATCTGCCCAAGCGATTTTTTATATATTTTTGAGATAAATTGAAACTTTCATGATTTATATTACTTCATTCTTTGAAAAAAGCTCATGAATCTATCTGCTAACAACACGAAATTCCAATATATAATAATATTTATACCATACATTTTTTTATTAATTTTGAAAGTAAAATGATAGATCGCAGATAAAAAATGTTTAAATAAAGAATTTCGAAATTTTAAATTAACTCTATAATAATTGTTCAACAGCTTTTTCCTGAAATATTTTTTGTCTATGTTATTGTAGAAACAAAATGCTACACTTTACTGCAAGTATTTTAAATTTTGATCTGGTGTCGTAGAATAAGAACTTATAAATGATGATTGTTTTTTCAAGAAATCTCTAATCATGCAAAGTTAAGTCGTGACAATGTGTAAATTTTGTGTTAGAAACAGAATTTGAATGAAATTTATATCGGAATTCTACGACTTGTTTTAATGAAGACATTAGAAGTAAGCTAATTTGCATAAGAATTAATGAAATTTCTCACGATATACTACAAGTGATTTTTCAGGTAAAGGGTTGAAAGATCTGAAAAAAAATTAGAATCAACGATTAAAAGCTTTGTACTAATTTAGGCTGAAACCCCTAAGTCGAGTGCTAATCACAAGGTGGCATAATATATTCAGATTCGTAATGCTAACGAATGTTCGCGCAAATGGCTTTAAACACGAACTTACATTACGCTGTGTGAACTCAATTCTTCATACAAAAATCAGGAAATTATGCGAAGCACGAAACGGATGAACATATTAAGCTCTTTTTATGTACCAAATTGTCTTACTTAACCCTAATGAGTAGTAATAATATACCTGCGCACCGTATCATACTTAGCCAATGAACGGTCCTTGGGCAGTAAATGTTAGATGGTATGTATTGTTAGACCTCTTGCACACTTTCGGCCACGCCGTAGTTGTCAGTATAATAGTTCAATGACTTCTATAGGTAAGAGAAACATGCATATATTTTAGTATTTATGTGTCACGTTTAAGGTGTTAACTGTCACTTCTTGATGGAAAGGCATGATATTTTAAATAATAAAAACACATTTTTTCGTACTTATTTCCACAATATATTTTTTGATCAGGACCGGTTTCGCTCGTCGCGAGCATTATCAACTGATAGAATACAATTTACAAACAAGTCTATTTATACAAAACAAAAAATTTATTTGAGTTAAAGGTAGCAGGTGTACAAAACCATGGGTTCAAGAACTAGGAAACAATTTACATAAAATCATACAATATTGATACAAATAGAGTAAATTAGTATAAAAATTAAATTTTCACAATTACTTATTAAGAATTAGAATTACAATTATGGTAAATCAATAATCCATTAGGAGCTCTGAACAATCAATAAGGAAGTAAGGAGTGGGAAATTTTAATGACGAAAATAGCCCACACTTACTACTTAATGGAATAAAATAAATTAATAAATTAATTAATTAAACATACAAAAAAAGTATTTATGTGTGTTCACGTTTACTTTTATTTGTATTTATTGTTAAATGATGACAATTGAATTGAACAGATAAATTTTTCGCAGCTTCTCAGACCATTGCGAAAGGCTAATAATGCATTTCTGTAATAAATCATCTCCGGGCAGTATTTAAGCTTATTGAAAATGCCACATGTATAGACTAGTTTAATTTAAGTTTAAATTTGGTTTTTTTTTGTTCGAACGATATAAGCTAGGTTGTTTAAACAGAAGAGAAGAAGTATAAATTATGTACCTGTTATATACAGCTATTTATATAATACAATCCGTTTAAACATAGTTCTGACGAAAGAATGTTACGAAGGGGTACTAGCTATCAAATATATTTTATAAGATTTTGTAGAGCTAAAATACATTGCTATTTTTTCACCGTGTTATAATGGAGTTCTACAAAGTAAATTCCAATTCAATCAATCAATAAAATAATTGAATTCAGTTGATAATGCTCATTATGAGCTAAACCGTCCCTGATCATAAAATATATTGTGGAAATAATTACTAAAAAGTGTGTTTTTATTATTTTAAATATCATGAATTTCCGATCAAGAAATGACAGTTTACACCTTAAAAGTGTATTAGCAATGATGTAACAGCGGGTTTCGCATTAGTTCGTTGAAAAAATCAATTGTATTTGTTAAATTTATATTGTATCAGAGTGTTACATTATATTTGTTAGTTATAGTTACGTCTATCTGTCGCAATATAAGATCAAAAAAATGTTACTTACAAAACAATTTTTATTTTAGTATTAGTCGTCCGCGATTTTCTTTATTTTTTTTACCAGTCCGCAGTTGTAAAAAGGTTGGGGAATACTGGTATATATTATGCTTACAGCGACTATTGTGGAAATCTATATTTCCCCTTTTCCCCTATCTTTCAAACGCAGATAACTTCAAATCCTTTTTCACATCACTGCGTTGAGATGCTTATATCAAAAAATGCCCCAAGAGCGGAAACTGTTGTAGGACTTATTTATGCCTTCTATATGAGATATAATAAGCCCAAATTTACATACAATCATGTATAGTATGCCCATTTTTTTAATCTCACTAAGTTGGGACACTCAAAGAATGTGGGACACTGCACACTTATTACTTTTACTTTCAATACAATAATGCTAATGTTTGATTCATGTTATATTAGGTTAATCATTTATATTATTTATTTGAAAATGACAGGTATGCTTTGTAAGCGCATAAAATATATGAATTACCACATTTGTTTGGTCATAGTTAACGTTCATACGTTTTTTGCTGGTACTCGACTCTACGGCCGGGATTAGGTTTTGAGCCCTTTTTTAAAATTGTTAATGTAAGTTTTTAATTTTTCGATAATGGGAGATTTTGTCGTCTCACAGCTGTGTTCGGGAACGAGTGAAAACAGAACTTATGGTCACATTAGTTATGTATCTTTTAACTGAAAATTTATACAAAGTTTACTTGAATACAACAAAACCATTTTCATCTGAATACATTCTTGTCTAGTTGTGATATCCAACTCAGAGGCAATACATTGAAAATAAAACACTTACAGTGGCATATTTACTGACAGGCAGGTTATACCATGTTATTCGTGACTTCTCAAAAGCTATCAGAATACACAATTTGACATCGCAAAGTATGAGAGGATTACAGTGAAACCTCGATTTTACGTTTTCCAAGGGACCCTGAAAAAATAACGGTAATTGCGGGAAACGGTTAATGCGGGAAAGCTTCAAATAATAATAAACAAGTAAAATCGTAAAAAATATATATTTATTAGTTACTTGTATATACTGAATATAAAATTTATTTTTTAAAAAAGTATGTTATGTTCGTTTGCTTCTTTGTTATTTGGCATTTTAATCGGAACAAAGACTTGTTGCTAAACTTGTGACTAAAAGTTTGTATGTACAGGAATCATTATTACTATGAATTTTAAACAACTGTACATTTGCATCATAAACAATAATACGCGTGTGGATTTCAACCCAAAAAATAGCACATGCGTCCAATGCGTTACGTCCAACATGTACAGCAGATTCCAACGTATTTAGACATAACACCTGCACTCGGCTGTGTCAAACTTGCTTGCCGAGATACGGAGAAATATGCAATAAAAACGGTCAATCGGGATAATATTTGTGACGGGACCAAAATATTTAGACGGTTTATCGAGGAAATCGGGGGATCGGGAAACAGTCAATGCGGGATTATTTAAAAATGTTCTTATAGGAGTTTGAAGGGACTATAAAAAATAAGAGTTCCATCCGGGAAAACGTATTATGCGAAAACGGTTGATCGAGGTGCCACTGTATTATTTTAACCTTGTATAAGCCGAAAGAAATTTGTATTGCAAAATTCTCAACGAGCTTTCAAACTTTAAGCATGTGAATTAAAGCGTTTTTAACTATTACTAGTGATTTGAATGTTACAAAGCAAATATTTTTTTAAATTTTAAGTGTTAAAATTGCGAATTATTGTTTGAAAGTTGTGTCTATTTTGGGCGACACGTTAATGGATTTGAAACTATTTTATCTTTTATTTATCAATGAAAACAAAAACTACTTCCTTCATATCTTTTTCGCATTATAGTTTTAATTATATAATGTTAGTAAAAGTCGTGATTTATTTCAAAAACACATTTATTTGAGAAACACAAATATTTAAAACATCCGGATAACTATCGTACGGCCGTCAACACGCCTTTCCGCGCGTTGGAGAAATTAAATTTTCCGGTGTCAATTTGATCATGAACGAAAGCTTCGACCACCCATCTGGGCGAGGGTAGATAACATCTCATAACGACGTTTCGGCAGGACGCTAAATAACATTTGACCCCGCAACGGTTTCCCATGAGCGTAAAACCAAAATCACTTGGTCATCTTAATGGGATATGTAAATGTAAACGCGCAGAATTAATGTCGTAGGTGAAATGTGAATTATTAACTACATCGATGCTTACAGTGGGTCACTTCGCCTCGGCCCGGCTTGCGTCGCATAATTGTTAATCTTTGATAAGAAATTCGTCGACTCATTATTAGTTTAGGCTTTTCGAAGGGTACACTGAAATATTTAACAAGATTCACAAGCGACGCTAAAATTGTATGTGCGGTCAACGCGTGGCGCCGGTACGACCGTTAATTTATATTTATGTATACCGACTGAAGCATATAAAAACTGCAGATTTTTCAGAAAACGCTGACAATTATAAAGAAATATGAGAGCGTTTGTAAAAATTTATTAAGTAAACAGAAAAATAATTAAAAAAATTTTAGTAAATAGACGTGTGTTGTTTGTATGGCAAAAAATGCTTGATAAACCTTTTTATAACGATGTTACACAAATTTCGTATAGAAATAACAAACTGATAAATAATTATACCATAAATGTGGAAAATTGTATACTTAACAAAATCTAAACATTTTTTAATTAAAAAAAGAGACTACATAACCAAATTAAGTTCAATTAACGATAGAAAAGATTAATTAAAAATACGCTACATTAAAAATCAGCATTTTAGAATCAAGTTTGCATTCGAGGTTTCCTTTTTTGAAGCTTGAAAATAGAACAAGAAAAGTCAAATGGAATTCATTAGTACTAGTTTAAAAAGATATGAATAAATAATTTGAATTGTTGAAACGTTGTACAATTTCACATGTTTTGTCACTCACGGCACGGATTTCGCCTTTCATCATCTTTATGATTCTATCACACGAATGGAATAAAACTGAAACATTTTAAACGGTTTGTATCGATTGTATACAATCGAAATTACACTGAAAAACATATAGGCTTTAAGCTAGGAGCCAAATATATATATATGAAATAATTATAGATTTAATTAAAATGACTATTTTTGTAAATAACGATTTTATGTATAATACATAGCGTTGATGAGTTTTTGATTCAAGGGTTTTAAATGGAATAATCAATTACCGTTAAAACGCTTTTTGGTAAAGTATTTGATCGCATTTTCTTTTGTAACATATATAGGTGACACAAACTGTGAGCATTATCAACTGATTATAAAAAAATTCTTACCTCTCCATTAAAAAGTGACAGTTAAAACATTGAAATACAGTAGAACGTCGATTATCCAGACCTCAGTTATCCGGCTTTTCGAATATCCGGATTGGTCAAAATAAATAAAAATATTACGAATTTGCAGATATGCACGTGGCAAATTGAGTCCTCTGTTATATTTGGGGAAATATCCGGATAGTATTCGTTATAATTTTTAATGATTTATTTTACAGAACATTTTCGATACTCAAATAAATACGAGGCCATTTCTTTAGCATAAAGTTTTATTAAGAGAATTCACCCAAATTTGTCATCTACTAATGATGAAATCTTAAAGCACTCTGATGTAGAAATAACACCTCTCTCGTTTTCGACTTCTGAATTGCAACATGAAATTAGTAATTCTATCTAATTTCTTGCGGAAACTGACAACAAAACAAATAATCTGAAAAAAGATTTTAAATGTATAGATCAATTAAAAAAAAAGAACTTAGAAGTTAGACGTGTTGCCTAGAACACTTCTAACAATAAAACCAACATCAACGGAACGAGTATTTTCAACACCAGGACAAATTAAAAGTAAATTACGATCAAATTAAAAATATGATACGTTTAATGCTCTCTTACTTTTAAAATTTGAATTGTTAAAATCCGAATAAGTTTCGTTATATTATATATGAACTCGTTTTTAATGTATTATTTTAGTACATAAATTTATATATGTAGTAATGTAACGCGGTGAAAAAAATAGCAATGTATTTTAGTTCTACAAAATTATTTAAAAAAAATAGTTGATAACTATTTTGGCTCACGCCATCGTCAGAACTATGATTAAACTAACATTTGCCTATCTATATATAGTTGTGTAGAAAAGGTACACAATACATCTTCTCTCCTGTTTTAACGGCCTAGCTTGTTACTTTCTCACAATAAAACTTAATTTTCAAAAATTGTAAATGAAACAAAAAGCGGCATATGACAATAAGTTTACATATGGGACGGAAGTGGTCATTACGGAAGCAAATCAGACCACCCACAAGGGATAGGTTGGACTAATGGGGACGCTATTATATTAGTTTGTTCGTTAAGAATCCTTTGTGATAATTGATGTCTATTGATTTCCAGCTGTTCCAAAGCCGTCAGTCTGCGACCCTTACTACAAAGATGCAAACATTTAGTCGCTGAGTTTGAATTTATATTATGTGATTCCTTAATAACGTGATTAGCGAATTAGGAATCTGTTTTTTTTACTGTTGAATGATCTTACATGTTCCTTAGCTCGAGTAGATATACTTCTTCCTGTTTTTCCGATATAAACGGATAAAAATGAGCCACAGGACATTTTATAAATACCACTTCTGAGTGAGAGTGTAGTTAAGTACTTACTGAAACTATCCGGATTTGTCCGGAAAGTTTCAGTTTTACTGTTCGGATAGTTAAAAATGACTAATAGTTGGAGTTCCTAGTATCAACTATCAACAAACTGCTTTGTTAAATATTAAGACATTAGCAGTTAGAGTGTTAAAACTCAGGTATCTTCCGACAAATTCCGTAAAAAATACTTCATTATGAGTCTAAAACATATTTCACATTGTTAGCGATCATTGTTGAAAAAAAATCTTATACACTCTGAAAAAACCTGGCCTTGTAGTCTGAAAAATATGGTGTTATGCGTTTATACATGGCAGTAATGTCGTATCACGCCCAGCACGACGTGATATAACATAACTCTCGCTTGCTAAATAATTTCCACAGTAATCTGGCCGCTCCGAGGAGAGTGCGCCCGTCTTGTGTAAACTCTCTTTCCATTGGTCTCACGCATTACAACTACTTCCCTGAGAATGGGACGTTTTTGATGTTCAACGCCGCAGGGCGCCGCTGTGCTTTCAGCGCGAGACGTTTCATCACATCCGACAAAACTGAAAAATTTACGGGCCAAAATGTACGAATTTAGTGAAAATTATTATATAAAATTTCAAAATGAAACAAAACACACTATTTCATTTGTATATAAAATAAAAGTTAAGACACACATAGATAAAAAAGCTCTGTCACGTCTATTTTTCTATTATGAAAGCTTCACCCATTTGAGTTGCGTTACAAGTAATTAATAGCTATCTCGACTCACGCCATCGTCAGAACTATGGTTCGTCGTAAGCCGAAATAGCTATCAACTATATGTTTCTATATTTTGTAGAATTAAAATACATTGGTAATTTTCCATCGTGTTATAATGGAGTTCTGCCAAGTGAATGCCAATTCAATTAATGCATTAAAAATATTATTCAAAAATCGTTATCATTATTTGTTCGTTATTAAGAGTAAGTTATACGACAAATTTAACTAAAGGCATTTCTTGAGTACGTTTTGTAATGGAGAATATTATGTCTCGAATGCATAACAATTTGACTTTCATAGAGTTAAACGCCAAAAATGCTATTTATTGTATCTGTATACGAAATAAATAATTTTTTACTCGGAAGAATTTTGGTTATGACTTTATCTCTGTTTTACAACGTGATAACAGAAAAAATCACAATAGCCAGCTAAAATAAATGTATATAATGTATTTTATATCTAATTTAAATGAATTGTAGCAAATATAAACCGAAACGTCAGATATTTTGAAATCTTTTTTTAAAGTCACACAAGTGAAAAAGACATTATCTATGACTTGAGATGTTAATGTGACGAAAAAAAAAGCGATAGTAAACCTTCGGATATTTATTTGATTGTTGCAATAAAGCTGTTTTATCTTGAACACAAAGTTCGCTAATCTATCAATATATAAGGCAATTAAAAAAATATCAAAAAATTTTAAGGTGTAAGATTTCAAATATGGAATATTTTGCATTGAGAGTTTTTCTTTATAGAAATAAAAAATTTGATCATTACGAAGTTAACATTATAGTTTTTTTTCTAATTATAAAGTATGAAGACACTTGAAAAAAGTTGGTGTTTTTGAGATTGAGACTTGTATAGAACGTGTCGTTTCGATCTTTAAGCCATGATTTTATCAAAAATGATTGTTTGATATAATGAAACGCTTATGTGGCAGCCAGCCCTAAACCGTGTTTGCGATGAACTATCACGGCGAGATGGGACGCCTCGATGATGAGTGATAGCAGGCCTTCTTCTTGTCTCCTTCACTTGCCCTTTCGTGCCCCCAAGTTCTCCCTACGCCCCCAGACTAGATAGGGCACGATCGAGGCCAAATCTATCTTGTACGTGCGACCTGTCATAAACAATTAAGCAGCTTGCACGACAAATTTGCCCATTACTTTTATCATGTAACATAGATTATGGTGGATTACATCATCAAAAGCTAATGCTTTAAGTGACGAAAAACTTTTAAGATTTTTAAGAAATATATTTCAACACAATTGATCACGCCCTTTGCCTTAATACAGTGTTTCAGCGCAGAAATCTTATGTGAAGTTTATCTCAATACAAGCTTTTTAGTATAAATTAAGTAGTATAAATATAAAGATCAAAGGATTCTTGGTTATCTTATCAGTTAATAAAGTCTCTTTTAAGGTGTTAACTGTCACTTCTTGATGGAAAGGCATTATATTTTAAATAATAAAAACACATTTTTTAGTACTTATTTCCACAATATATTTTTTGATCAGGACCGGTTTCGCTCATCGCGAGCATTATCAACTGATAGAATACAATTTACAAACAAGTCTATTTATACAAAACAAAAAATTAATTTGAGTTAATGGTAGCAGGTGTACAAAACCATGGGTACAAGAACTAGGAAACGATTTACATAAAATCATACAATATTGATTCAAATAAAGTAAATTAGTATAAAAATTAAATGTTCAAAAAAAAAAAAAAATTTAATAAAGTCTCTTATTTAAGGTCAGATTGGTCAAGAGAATTTAGTCATTTGATACACCGATACATTCTCCATAGTCCAGTAGTCCAGTAGATCCATTAGTCAATTAAAAAAATGTATGATGGTTTTAAAACTAGGGTAAAATCAGTGAATACAGGAATTGAAAAATGATCGACACAAAAATCACTTCACTAGGTTCAGAAAATTCTGTTTTTTATTCGCTTTATAAGTCATCACCACAACAGTATAAAACGTAATTTATTTATATACATTTAATGAAAACTTCAAAGCAAATAATTAATTTTGAATATACCTATTTTAACCTTTCATAATCTTGAGATGATTTTGTATATGTATATATTTGAATTGAATGTTAGTATAGTTCAGTGGTTGGCAACCTACTACCCGAGGGTAATTGAATTACTCACTATGACATTTTGAATTACCTACCAAGAAAATATGATGATTCATTGAAAATACCAATAATTAAACGAAGTCAAAACCAACGTAGCCTTTAATAAAAACGTTTTTTTTTATATATGTTTGTTTTATAAGATACATTTGTATTTACACATACATACGTGTATATATTTCATTTTATGACTGTAAAATTGTTTTTTAAAATATCGAAATTTTTTACCCAGTCTCTTAAAAGGTTGCCGACCAATAGTATAGTTTGTATAAACGAGGGTATTTATATGTGTGAATAACATTTTCGGCAAAACTGTATTTGAGAATAGCAGTTTTAGATGATTAAAATGTATTTTAAAATAGTCTATTAGTAGTAGCAACATGTTAAATGTATTTATATGTAATTTATGATATCGACTGAAGGTGCTTGATGGAACTTCAATATTAAATTTGAATTGTTGCAACTTTGTATTGGTATTCCATCGCAAGGATGCAACAGAACTGACAGTCAGTTCTGTTGCATCCGTGCGATGGAATACCTGAAGATGCCGAAGGGCGAAACCCGGGTCGTTTGTGATAAGACATATGGAATCGTACAAAGTTGCAACAATTCAAATTTAGTATTTAAATGTGTTGTTTTCGAATAGAGGTGTTAAAATGATGATATTCAGAACAATAAAAATCATTTAAACAGAAGAATGGTGCGAGAGTATAAAAAACAAAAACTCTTTGAAATTTGGAATTTCTTTTATGAAAGTTGTACAACACATTGTGGAGTTGTTTGTGATTGAGTACAAAACTATGTCATTTGTCATACACATTATTTCGTGACGTTTGAAGTCGTCGTTTCACGATTTCCGCCACAATAACGCCGGTGTAAATGTATTGTCTAATCAAAGAGCGGAAGAGAACAGATGGGGTATCAATTCCGTAACGCTGGCATGGGAATGAGGTATTAGTTGGTTTGCCATAGCTTAACGATGGCCGATAAGTAGGGTATTAATGAAATCCAGCCTTTGTAAGTAACTATAATCAAAGATACAGTAGATTTTAGCTTTAAGCATGTCATTGAGAAACTTAGTCAAGAATGTTTTTACACACAAAGCATACTACGACATCAAAATACTTGATTATGCTTTTTTGATAATTCAAATACTCAAATATTCGAATATATTAAGCTCTTTTTTGGTATTCGATAACTTTATTGAAAATTTGGTTAAATTAGGAATTGAAGAATATAAAGCGTATTGTACTTGTAAATCAATATATTTAGATTTTGTATGATGTATCAGATAACTTTAAAATGATTGCCGATTTTTGCTTTAGTAACAAAAGCGGAATATCGAAATTTTTCACTAGAAGGTGTCGCATTTTATTGGGATAATAATATGTAAACATATATTTTTTTAAAATTTTTAACTACCGGGAGGTTTTTGTAAGGCGGTAACTCGTAGACCGGGGATTCCTTCAACAAATTTAAGTCTTAAATTGACTTTTTTATAATGAATATCATGTTAATAAAAATTTCACATTTTGTTTCGTCAATTATTTTTCTTTGATTCCAAGAGATGTTTCCGTGCGTATAAAATTGTATATAATTAAAAACAGGTGATATAAGCTAGCTATTGAAACTTTAAGCGTGACACGTTTACACGTCACAACTATGTGTTCGGTTTTGTGAGTAAAAGATTATGGAACACACTTAAATGCTTACGGCAGTAATCCGGTAAAATAATATATTTTTATTTATGATTAAATAAATACGTTGTATAAAACGAAATAATTAAAATATTTAGATTTGATTTTCAAATTTGATATTGGAATATATTTTTTTGCAATGAATATTTGGTGAAGCTATAATAGAAGTGATCGATATTTTTATATTATAAGAAAACTGATGTACAATATTTTCATATTTTTATACGGTTTCGTGTTTATTTGTTATTTCTTAGTTGATCAAATATTTTATGGAGTATATAGACGGAATAATTTTACCAACTAGAATATTATAAACTAACCTTTACAAATAGCTTGCATGCAAAAATCTTCTACATTAATAACTCTGACATGCAATTTTATGAAATAGCCGGTACGTCAGAACAGGTTAAAAATAAAAAATGTTCGCCAACAAATTAATTATAACCCATTTTTTGCTAATTTTATTATTATGCAAAACATGCACGTGTTCATAAACAGCACGAACAAACATTACCAACAATAAAAAATGTATTTTATGAACAAAATTTGAGAAGGTATAATATTATGCATAATTCATCATGTTGGCGCGAAGAAGGTAAGTAGAAAAAAATACAGTGGTTTCACTTTACTGGAATACCGTTCAAAAATAAGAACTTCTTAAATATGCCTAAAATATAATATAACTGATAAAGCCTGAACAGGAAATCAATGTTAATACTTTACGGTCCGCACATTTTCACTAAATAACTACACCGAAATAGTTTTTTCATTTTTTGATTTTAGACCTCATGTATATTCTTCATCCATCTATTGACAAATTTTGAAAGTTATAATAAAAATTCAAATTAATTTTTGGTAGTATAGCTACTCGTATCCGAAGACGCCACATTGTGCGTTCCCGGATCGTAACATTTGTCTCAAAAATGACGCCAATGTGGCGTCCGCGGACCCTAAAGTGTTAATATACACCAATTTGTACAATAATGAATGACATTCGACTTGCCTTTTTTTTTTCAAAAGCGACAATATCTATTCAATAATTAAGAGTTGAGAAAAGCGACTTTTTCTTTCTTACACCCACAACTTCTCTTCTATCCGTTAGTTTTATAAAAAAATATTCAGTGACTTTCTGAAAATTTTTGAGGGTGTCTTTAGTTTTTTTCATAGCTGGGAGTGTATGTGGAACAATTGTCCAAAAATTGATAGCATGCACTTAAGTGTGTGAAAAATCAGATTACATAAAAAATATCTTATAGTTTTATGTATGTATACTTGTCAAATAAAAAAACAAAAATTTATTGTAAAATTTCCTTATCAATTTAATACCAATATATATAACCTTTTAGTATGCCGCAAAATTAGGAAGAATTTTGTTGTGTCGGTGAGAAAAGGTTGCGGAGAACTGCTCTAGGTAACTAAAAAGCGTCAAACAGTTCATATCTACTTTCCTCCTAATGAAGTCATTTTTTTTACAGGTGGCCAATCGGTCCAATGGATGGTTAAACCGACTTACGTAGGTTTCCATTTGTGCATATGACTATTTAGGCTGTTTTCATTTCTACAGTTAGATCATAATAGGCATGATTATAATGAAAACTACACCTAAATTGAAAGCACTTTACCGCGTTAAATAACAGGATTGGTTTATAATTATATAAAATAAAGGTTTCGCCGTTGATAAAAACGTATGACAAATGAAATATTTTTCATGTAGCAAAAATAATTAATTGTTGAATTTAAATATAAATTTGATATATGCGTAATGAAGCAATCACATTTTTGCTGGCAAACAATTGAAGAACAGATAGCGATGTGATTTTATATCCAGCCGAGTCTCCTTTGTTTTTACCACGTTCGAAATATTCAAGCGATTCAAATATATAAAAAAAGCAATTTGAAAATTCGCGTCACGATCGCTTAGGGCAAATCCTCGTGATTTAAAATGGCGTCGAATAATTATTTTAAAAAATCACGTAACACTGAACCACGAGAAACACGGAAACACAAATAAATAGTGTTTATATAGGTATTCACGTACACATTTTGCATTATATTTTGTAAAAAATAAAGCGTTTTATATTGTTCTATGTATACCAAAAATAAATATAATTATTTGGATAAAAGATTGAGATGCAATTGTTTATGTTTGTCAAGTTTATGTACTCGAACGACACTTATCGGACAAAACAATCTAAGGAACTTTTTAACATGAAGTGACAGTTAAAATCTCAAATATGATTATGAATCTTTAAGAGATTAAATTATGATCCGAGCTTTTGACTGATAAGGAACGATCAATATGTAGTTAATTTGTGATAACAGCGACATCTTGTTGCGATGATGAACAAAACCTATTTTGTTTTTTCTATGGCTGTGTAGCTGTTAAAAAAATACACGACACTGAAATTGACTAACAACACGACTTCGACAAAAATAAGTTAATTAATATTCACTTTTAATGCGTTAACTGTTACTCCTTGAATAATAAAAATATTTTTTTTAGTACTCATTTCCACAATATATTTTTTGATCAGGACCGGCTTCGTTCATCTCGCAAGCATTATCAATTGTATTCTATCGGTTGATGTACTACTGTGTTACGTACTAAAAATGCGTTTTTATTATTTAAAATAAGTTAATTATGTTTAGCACGGTGAAAAAAATAGCAATGTATTTTAGTTCTACAATTTTTTTACACCATCGTCAGAACTATATTACTATATATATTAGTTACGACAATGGCGTGAGCCGAAATATCTATCTATATAATATATCTTGAAAAAAAATTGTAGATCTAAAATACATTGTTATTTTTTCACCGTGTAATGGAGTTCTACCAAGTAAAGGCCAATTTAATCAATTAATTATTTTTAATATCATTAATTAATAAAAATATTTGTTTTACGTTTTTCCGACCTTTTCTATATATGTGCATTAAATTAAATATAGACCAACCAATCCGACAAATTGTTCATTGAGATAGTCTTCAAAAAAAAGTAATTTGTTTTTCACATCAACTCCGACTCCAAAGCTCTGGTTTTTTCACTGTAAAGCTCAAGCCCATTTATTTCAAAGTTGTGGAATGCGAGGTATTGTATTGTCATTAGCTTTCAGATTAATAATTACTACATTAAGAGATAAGGTTATACCAGCCTTTACACTTTACACACTTACCTTCAGTGCCACAAAATATTATGAAGCATAGTCACAAAGTGGTATATCTAAAGCCTTAAATAGACCCTTTAGCCCTTAATGTTCATGCTCTTACAAACAGAAACTATTATTTGTTGTAAACCCCAGGTCAGTCCGTTGGGATTAACCCTCAAATCTACATTGCCGCATTAGTCCGATTGCCGTTTCACGAGAGAGCCCCCGCTCTAATGAACGCCTCCTCTGAGAACCACTTCTCAAAATGCTAGATAGATCATGTTGTATTAACTGAAAGCTGCATGTTTACCAACCGCGCGATAAATATACGCGCACGCACTACTTGTACAATCTATCTCTTCTGTGCAGGCATTTCAAACTATTGCTGAATAAATAATTTTCGTTTATTATAGTAAAAACGCTTTATTTATACGTTCAAAATTCCAAACATTTTCCAACGAGCCATAAGTCTTATTTTCATCATAATCGTAAAGTTTTTTTTAACGCGTTTAACGCAAAACTAGCTGGCCCTTTACGCGTTACAGCGATCTCAGAGTGATGATAACAAACATTATATTACTTTTAAGGTGTTAACTGTCACGTCTTGATGGAAAGGCATGATATTTTAAATAATTTAAACACATTTTTAAGACTTATTTCCAAAAGTGTATTTTGGATCAGGACCGGTTTCTCTCATCTGCTACCCTTAATTCAAAATTTTGTATAAACAGACTTGCTTGTAAATTTTACTCTATTAGTTGATAATGCTCGTGATGAGCGAAACCAGTCCTGATCAAAAAATACATTGTGGAAATATGTATTAAAAAATGTGTATTTATTATAAAAAAAAAAAACAATTTAACTGTTAATAGTGTTGTTTTATTTCAATAAATTTAATATTTAGAGGGGGAGATTGGGGAAAAAGTGGTATGCTAGAAACATTAACGGGAATACACTCAAGGAATTTGTTAAGTTTTATATCGATCGGATGAACGGTGTAGTAATGCATAAAGGGCAAACGCACATACATCCATTGATATTTATATAGAAGAAGAATAGATTATACATAATTATTTTTGGAGAAATGGTATGCCAGAAATTTTTGCGGGAGTGTGCTTAAGAATTTTATAAAGTTTTATATGTATCAGATGAATGGTGTAGTTAAAGCATTACGTACAAATACACACCCATTTATTGATTTATTATATATAAAGAAAATACAAGAATATTATATTATACATCGTTTTTTTTGAAGGAGTATTATGTAAAAACCTTTGCAGGTGTGTAATCAAGAAATTTGTATAGTTTCATATCTATTGGATAAATGGTGTCGTAACGCATAAAGGACAAACATTGAATATTATATGTATATATAATCTATATCTGATATGATTTTAATATCTACCAATTTTCATTTGACCATTTAATATGTAGTACGTTACCGTTCATAACCGTTTAGTGTGTGCCAATTCAATTGTATCCATGTGATAGAGTGCTTGAAGAATTTGAAATTCGTAACGCGGTATATGGAGTTGCAATTCATGTGGAAATTTAATAAGTTTCAAAAATTTTAATTTTATTTAAAACATATTTGTATGGTGTATAAATTATGTTCTTAGATTTTTTAACAATTTGTTTTGTATACTTGGTTATTATCAACTGAATTTTTTTGTTTAAATAACGTTGTTTTAATTTATATTGTATCTGTAGAGCAAAACAAATCATGATATTCATGACATTGATTGAGTAGTAGTATAAAAAATGTGTTTTATTACGTTAAATTCTCTTTTCATCAAGAAATGAAAGGTGAAAAACAAAAGTCATAAATGACTAGCAACTGTAAGATCATATCGTATTTTCTGTAAAGCCTTAAGTTTGTAATGCCTGCTAGAATAAGGGATAGCTGTGGAGGTGTAAATAACCCTTCGAATCTATCAAATTCAATCTCTAACAAAACAGAATCGTATCTCTTAATAATGTAAACAGCATTTAGTACTTACTTTGTTAAGTGCGAATACAGATCGATTGTGAATTGTTAAAATGTGAGTGAATGTATATTATGTATTCAATACAAGCCCTTGACCAAATAAATACGTAATAATGGCATGTGTAATATATTAAACTCTCTCACAAAGGCTAAAAACGAAGATGGAAATCCTCAACTGTTTTCAATGATGTAAATCAATGATGAATGTTTGAAGATGTATCTTGTAAACCGTAAAGTGTAGTCAACCTTTTTATTGTAGTACAAATTTTAATCACCCATTGTTCCATAGTAATTGTGATTAATAAAGTAGGGAAGTAGTTTTTTCTTTATTTTTTAAAACATCTACCGCCTACCGTGAAAGCTAGAGCGCTAACTAGTAGGCGGTAGCGATACGGTCGACTGCCACTGATGTAAGCCATTTATATTTTATCTGCAGTTCTTTACCAATTGGAAATTTTCAGAGAAAGACAACGAACTGGAAGAAATGTCTAAGGCGACAATACTAACAGCGAGATCTGTCGATCATAACGACGTGGTTACATCTTTGGCAAATTACAAGGCTTTCAAAAAATTGGCGGCGTTCTAAGTAAATCAAATGGATTTTTATAATTATAGTGACTCAACCTAACGTAACCTAACCTGTGGCTTTTTATAACGTAGAAATATCTAGATAATGATAACAAAAGAGAAGGATTGCTCAAGGCGATATAATGATCAACCAGATCAGTCAATCATAAAGACATAGTAGCATCATTGACAATTTTGCAGTATCTTGAGAAATCAAATGGACTTAAACTCCTTAAAGCTCTTGAATAAGCTTTTTTTAAAAGTATAATTGAAGTATATTTTCACACATACATTAAAAATACGAATACTTTATTTTTTACACATCTTATTAGATTGTATGCTAAAGCAAAAAGGTTACACATCCCTGAATCGAAGCGATGTTGTTATTGTTAAGGATTCGTAAATATTATACATCGAGCAAGAAATAAATGCTGCCCAGATTGAGAATTAAAGTTTTTTGCAGTTTTGCATATTGTTCGAAGCACGTACTAAGGTGTGTGCTTTCAGAGAGATTTTAAAGTTCGACGAATTTACGAGTTTCTGCAAACGGTTAGGTTAAAGCAAAATACATAAATATTCACGAAACACAAATGAAAAAGAAAACAGCGTTTCTCTAAGCGTTTCAAGTGTTCTCTGCCACTAAAACACGATACTATGTGCGTCATTGAAGTTAATGCATAATAATCCTACTATTATAAACATAATACTTTACTATCATTTTTATGCAAACTATTAATCGTATGTCAGTTCTATTGCATCCGTGTGATGGAATACCTGATAATGCCAAGAGAAATCACTCAGCTTATGAGTGACAAAATACGAGGAAATTCACAATTCTTCAACAATATTAAAATTCCATCAACCATATCGCAAAATATACTCATAACATATTTGATATTTCCATGCTTTCACTTTGAAGGTGGTAACTGTCGCATCTTTGATAGAAAAAAAAAATATTTTAAATAATAATAACACATTTTTAGTACTATTTCCATTACTATATTATTACCATATTATTTTAATACAAGTACAAATAAAACAAAAATAGACCCCGGTTTTCGTTTGGAATTCAAATGGTTAATGATCAACAAATGTGATGTCATATTAGTTGATAATGCTCGCGATGAGTGAAACCGGTCCTGATATTGATATTTATTATGGAAATACTAGTGAAAAAAGTGTTGTGATTTTACCAAAAATCCAAGACTTTCCAAAAAGCTTATGACATAACATATTAGTTTTACAATAAACAAACCGAGGTAGTTAAGTCAGAGTTGTTTTTTTGATTATTATAATCATCAGTATAACGAGAGAATCTGATGACTTTTTAATTACGTAATTTTGAAGAATATTTCAATGAACAATTCGCTGGATTGTTTGGTTGATCTTTGATTTAATGCACACAAATAATAAAGGTAGGAAAAAACTTGATTTCGGAGTTGTGTTGTTGGTAAATGTCGAAGTCAGAGTCGTGTTTTTCTAATGATTCCCCAGCCCTGCTTATCATTCATCACCGAAAGGTTGAGAACAAGGAAGACTACCATAGTTTTCATTGTCAAATATCATGCATTTCAATTTGTTATGATGATTGCGAGAGAGCTTCGGCAAAGTTGGTGGGCGAAAGCGTCCATTTGTCAAAACATCAAAATTGATTGAACCAATCAATCCAGCTGGAATTCTTGGTTTAAACACCAGCGCATTTTGGAGATATAATTCCATTCCGCAATAAGTGGGGCAATTACTCAGGAGTGAAGGGTGAAGAAATGAATGCTGGGTAATCATCTATGGCTAGGGGATGATGAATATGACACCCCCTCCAATGACGCCGTGGAAGAACGTGCTATTATTTTAATATTATATCCGGTTACAGCCACGTCAATCGTTGTTTTATTATAAGACAACATTATATTGAAATAAAACAATATTTTGATATTTAAACCAATTCAAAAAATATAAAAATCATCCATTGTTTTAAAAGAAACACGGCGATCTATTGTCACACTTAAAATAACTCATAATTAGTCAGAAACTGTATTCATGGCTTAAATCTAAATAGCTTTCACTTTTAAGGTGTGAATTGTCACTTATTGATGGAAAGGCATTCTATTTTAGTAATAAAAATACAAAGTTTCATACTATTATATATTTTTATAATCAGGAATGAGTTAAAAATTATCAGGTATACAAAACAAGTCGTCCAAGAACAAAAAAAATAATTTACTGGAAATTTTATAATTGAAATGTTGCATGTAAGAAATGTTTTTATGTATAATACAACTGTTATGGAAATCGATGGTTTTTTTTACCGAATTGTTTATCCAACACATTACTTGGATTTTTAGATTTTTCATTAGATACAGCTCATAACAATACATATAACCGAAATCAATGCACGTACTGGGGTTAATTGTTTTCTTAATTTCAATGACATAATGTAAAGCATTTTTTCGGGCTTAGCATGTTAAAGGGATTTATAAAAAGACGAGGCACCTGGAAAACGACATGCTTTTTTTTAATAAGATGTCACATCATATACAAAAGAATTTGGTCAAATTTACTTTTTTAATTTTGTTACCAAATATTGAATTTATAACTTACATTATCAATCACTTCAATGAGTTACCCAAAAGCTTCATTGTAAAATTTTTGCAGCTAATTTTATGTTTTTTTTTTTAAATTTTTAAATCAGTTTTGAAAACTGACATTTTTACTTTAAAGTTTTAACTATCATTTCTTGGTGGAACGGTATGATATTTTAAATTGTGAAAACGCAATTTTAAAATATATTTTATTATCAGGACAGGTTTCAATCATCAAATATGTTGTGTGTTTAGTAGTTACAGACAATTAGGAGACATTATTTTCAGAATGCATTAATAAAATTGAAACGTACAATCATTGAGAGATTATAAAATCGAATAGATGCGGCCCTAAAATAAATTTTAATTCTAAATGTGGTCTTTGGATTTTGGACCACTGTTAGACAGTTCTGTTGTAAATCATTATAAATTTCGTGGAATGACCCAACATATATTTGCATATCAGGTACATATGTATAAACAAAACGCGGACTTTTTGTTGTTCGAGTTTGTATGTTTTGTTTTGTTTGTTTACGTAACAAATCAGAACACATCATCGATTCAAAACAACGTAATAATTTTTATGTTACATTTTGATGCGAGAAATCAACACTGCAAAAGTGTTTATTATGTAAATTAATTAAATTTGCATCTATAGTGTGTTTGTTGTTTTGCGTGGATTCATTAAATATTATTGAAAACTTGTTTACATTTCATGTAAACGTCGATGCGAGTACAATTTTTTAAAACAAGAATATAATTTAAATTTTGTATTATATTATTGTAGTATATATATAAACTATATTTTATTTCGATTAATTATTTAAACACATGGTGTCTTTTTATAACACCTTGAAAAAATAGCAATATATTTTAGTTCTACATTTTCTTTTATAAGATATAGTATAGTATGCTCACGCACTCGTCAGAACTATGTTTAAACGTACATTTGCTTATCTGTATAAAGCTGTGTAGAAGCTGTGTAGAAGAGCTTTACAGGCGGCAAAGATGTCTTTGTAATAAAGGTCGAAAGATGACGGCTTTGGAACAGCTGGAAATCGAAAGGTATCAATTGTTACACGAAATTTTAAGCGAACAGACAAATCTAAATCTTTCGCCGCTCCTCAGACCATTGCTAGGGTCTAATGCATTTCTGTAATAAATCATCTCCTGCCAGTATTTAAGCTGATTGAAAAGCCCGCCTGTATAGTTTAGTTTAATTTGAATTAAAGTTTAGTTTTTTTTTTGCTAGCAAGATATAAGCTGGGTTGTTAAAACAGAATAGACGATGAATTGTGTACCTTTTCTACACAGCTATGTATAAATAAACAAATTTACGTTTAAATATAGTTTTGACGATGGCGTGAGCCGAAATAGCTATCAACTATATTTGTTAAAAATAATTTTGTAGAACTAAAATACATTGCTATTTTTTCACCGTGTTATAATGGAGTTCTACCAAGTAAATGCCAATTTAATCAATATATGTCTTCTTATATCTTTCGTTTGCGGTAAGTTATTTTATGATTGTGGCATTGATTCTGTTGGTGATGACAGCGGAACCTCGATAAAGCGAACTGACAAGGATGGGGTATGTAAGTTAAAGTCAGAAATCCGTTATAAGGATACATTTTTTATTCGTTTTTGGATGATATATCCAGACAAAGCTCATTGTAGAGAATCGCCATTGTTCGATGTTGACGCGCTTGCTTTGGGTAATCCTGCTTTGAGAGAAGAATTTTGTTGGCATTTTTGAAGTCTGCAGTTTTTTGTTATCAGATTTCTAAAAATAAGAAAGTGAGCGTAGTATCGAAAAGTCAATAAGTATTATTATATTGCTGAGAAACGGTGTAACCATTGAACACTTTGTTTTTTAACGTGTAGTTTTTACTTCTTCGTTATCGATTCTATATGCGAATAAAATAAAAAATATATATTGGTTGAATTACCATTCATTTGGTAGACCTTCATTATATCACAGTAAAAAATATATTTCTAAAAAATCCGCAAGTAAGCCGAAATAGCTTTCAATTATAAACCTTATAAATTTTGTGAATTAAAATACATTGTTATTTTTTCACCGTGAAACAAAAAATAATTGTCACTTTTCAGAACGCTGTTTATTTGTAATGATAAATTAACTCTCAGACTGCTAACGTCTCAACTGTAGAGACCGCTGGTTTTTCTGTGTTGATAGTTTATTTCCAAAAGTACATGAATTAACAGTGGTTAAAACCTTCTTGTACTCGCTAAATTTTTACTAAATGCATTGCTTGATTTATTTGTCCTGACAAACCCAATATGACTGTCTCAAACCAGTATTATTTTATAAATTTTTAAAGTGTAGGTGTTGGAATATCCTTTAAACGGCTCAGCAGGGAATAAGTTTGTATTAGTCTTCTTTGTGACTAATCGTAAAAATATTTTTTTAAGAATTTTTCTTTTTAATTATTCCGTTATTAGATGGCTCGAAACACATATTAAGGGTAGTAAAATTTATGTTATAATAACTCTTAATGACGCTTTTCATCTGATAGAGTTTCATAGCCCTAATAAAGTTCATAGTTGGTTAGTCAATTTTATGAAATGTATTGGCGGTACAGATAGCTTGCATGTTGAAAAAATCGAATAATTTGTTATGATATTCATAAATAAACAAAGGTTGAGTGTACAAAAAATATCATCTTAAACAATTTTTATTTAAATTGAATGAATGGGGATTTACTTGGTAGAACTCCATTATATCACTGTGAAAAAATAGCAACGTATTTTAGTCCTACGAAATTCACAAGATATTTCGACTCAATCTTTCATCAGAACTATGTTTAAATGTACATTTACATGTTTCTATATAATACAGCGGATCGCAATTAAAAAAAATCATGTTAACTCTCACTTTCAGAAATACATAAAATCAATTTGCCACATTTAATATTTTATTATCAAATATAAAACCAGGAGCTCGAAGTGAAATGCCTTTCACCTGGACACTGGGCTTGCCAATTCATAACCGGCCATGGCAAGTTCAGCGGCAAACTATTTGGGCTGGGTAAATTGGTTGAAAGGCCGGATTGCACTTGTGGACACAACCATCAGGACGCTAATCACGTACTGTGGGACTGCCCCGAGATGAATGCCGAGCGAACAGAGCTGTTTGCTGTGGTCCGTCCTCATACAGGCCCAATAGGCCACGCTGACTTAGTATCAACCAAGGCCAACTTTGAGGCATTCGATAAATTTGCAAGATCATACGGGGAACGAGACATTCTCGATTCGTCTTTAGATTCAACGCGTAGCACATTAACACACGTTTTTTTTCTCTTCTTTTAAGCACAATAGTGCATGGTTTAACGATCGGTCCGTGCAGCTCTGTATCGGGCCAAGAATATGAGGAGTAAAATCGATTCTTTTTATTAGTATTGCGTTATGGAAGGCGGCCGTGTAACAACGACTGCATACACATAACGGGTGAAGGTGGGACAACCAACTATATAATATAAAACTAGGATTTTAGAACAGAAGAGAAGATGTATTGTGTACATTTTAAAGATGTTAAAAATCGTTCATAGTTCTGATTAGGGCGTAAGCCGAAATAGCTATTATGTAAAGTATAAGCTACATTGTTTTTCCACCTTGCTACTAATTTTAATATGCCATAGTAGATTTTTTTAAGAGTTCAATAGCCACTAGGTTTTGTCACTTTTTAGTGGAAATGCATTATATATTGAATTACGAAATTATTTTTTAATTTCTATTTCCACAATTATTTATGATCAGTACAGATTTTGTTCATTGCAAGCATTATTAACTGATAGAATCCAAATTACAAATAAGGCTACTCGTACAAAATTTTGAGTTGATATTTGACAGGTACACAAAACCAAAGGTGTAAGAAATTTTTTGTAACGTTTATAATTTTTAAGATTTAAGTTGTAAATTTTAAAGGAAGATTTGAATTGTTACAACGTCAGTTCTTTTGCATCAGTGTGATAAAATGCATGAAGATGCCGAAAGGCGAAAAGCGGATCGTTAGTGACAAAATATGTGGAATCATACAAAGTTGTAACCATTCAAATGTGATATTGAAATTCCATCAAGCACCTACAGTCGATATCATAAATTAAATGGAGATGTCATTTTGTAAATCTTTCTTTATACAACGCATTTTGTGAAATAATAAAGTAATTTAGTACAATATGATGCATTGCTTCTTAAATAACAAAAAGAAATATTGCCCCAGTTTTCACGTTGTGTAATTCATTTAGTTCCCAGGGGAGGCGAGTGCAAATATGACAATTTACAGTTGACTAGTTTGCACACACAAAATAATTCCAGTTCACTGAAGATAGAAATGCAGTACCCGAGTTTCGATCGAAATTGCAATTTAATGTTTTTATTCAGCGTGAAATATGAAAATGAATATTTTTTTGACACGAGCTACATTTGAAAACTGGTAAAGTAATTTCAATTATTTTTTCAATATAATACTAGTGGTAACATAGCGATAAACAAAAAAAATATTAAAAAATTTAGAAAATACCTAACCCATCTAAGTAATTGTGTGTATTGTTTTTGTAATATACATGGGTTTTGAAGACTAATGGATATTAACATAATGACATATTTATCATTTAAATAAGTGGTCGGTATCCTTTTGAGATACTGAGTGAAAAACATCAAATTGAAAAAAAATGGTTAGTGCGGGAATGCTGCAACGTTAGATAATAACGCAGTAAAAAATCAACGTTCAGTCACTTACTTCAAATAAATATGCAATAATAGACATTATTGTTAAGTCGTTAGAAGTTTTTTTTAAGAATTGGCATTTTGAATATATAAATAATATATCATCCTCAGCGGGTAACTCTAAATGTTTTACTGTGTAATTCAATTATACCGCGAGTTATAGGTTGCCGACATCTGATTTAATTATGCATATTGTTTTTTATGCTAGTAAAAATGATACAGTATAACACATAGTATACATATTATTTAACAGTATTCAAAGTAAAATTTTATAATTGCTTTGGCGATAACGGTAGCTAAAATAGTTAACAATATATCAAGCATTTTGTAGAGCTGAAGAAATTCTTTTATTATATTTTGAAAATATATCTGTTAATATCATTTTGAGTCAAAGTAACAAAATTCCTATTATATGGACATATTGATTTAATTTGTAACGGATAAGATTCTTGTTTTAAAATGGTATATTAAATTATGTAATAAATATAAATTTAAACAAACTTGCGAAAGTCAACATATTATACTAAATGCTGTACAATCACAATTATATACTATATGCGATTATTACTACATAATAATAGTGACATAAGTATTTGCTTGTTTTCTACTTAGAGTTCTCAATTATTATGCGATATATAAAAATAAATTGAAATTAACCAAGTTACATTAAACATATGGCTAAAAAACAAGGCTGGAGAGTTGAATTCGTAAAGTTGCGGTGTTTTTGATCAATTCAAAAGTCGGGAAAATCGAGCGACTTCTAAAGCTTTTTTAATTAGACGATTACGAAGAATATTTCAATGAACAATTTGCTGGATTGGTTGATAATCTTTAAATCAATACACATAAGTAGGAAAGGTAGGAAAAAAACCTGACAGAAATAAACTTTTTTAAAAGTCGTGTTGTTGGTCAACGTCGGAGTCAAAGTCGACTACACAGCTCTGCTTATCATTATCGCATTGATGCAAAAAAATGCGTTGTAAACGAATATATAAGTAAAAATATTTATGAAACTCCGAAGCCGATATCATTGGTATCAAAAGATGTACGCACGTATATTACAAAATATTCTACGGGCAGGTTAAAAAATTCGACTCATATCCGATTTCCAAAAGCATTCATAGTAAGACAGTAAAAACTTATTCACGGGATTTCGGTATAGTCTGAACGGTGGAAGTTTTTTTTTGTATGTTCAATTGAAGCAAGAATGCTTTTAGGAATCTTTTCATTGAAATATTACACAAAGAAGAGCCGGTTCTTAAGTTGTCTTTTGAAACCACCACATATTTATGACGTCTCCGCAGTATACTCGAGGCAAGCAAATCTTCAGACAGAAATTTAATTCTTTTTATTAATAATCTTTTATTATTTAAACATTCTAATATGAATATTTTTTATCGTATTTGAAAGAAGCTGGGCATTTAAATATTTTTAATATTAACAGTCAGACAAAAATAAAAGACGTGAAATAATACATAAATTCTGTTTAAAGACATTACGGTACGCACATTTTTGATGAATAATACACCGAAATAGTTTTTTTCCTGTTTTAATTTAAGAATTCATGTATATTCTTTATCCATCTATCGAAAAATTTTAAAAGTAAAAGCCAAAATTCATATTAAGTTTCGGTAGTATAGCTGCGCGTATCCGAAGACGCTACACTATGCGTTCCCGGATCGTAAAGTGTTAATATGGTTTCTATTATATAATCTTATACATTAAATTAATGTTTGCCTTTTTGGTTTGTTAATTACTACGAAATAAACACTAAATAATTTGCATTATTTGAATCTACAATATTCTTAAGGTTAAGATCAATTTAAAAATAAGCTAATTATATTTAATATAAGAAATTAGACTGTGATATTCTAGAAAAATAAAGAAAGAAGTTTTTCTGGAATTAATTGTCAGATATCATCAAAAGAAATAAATTCACAGTCGAACCATTACTTATAACTGACCACAATTAACATATTGTTGTAATAAATAACTAGAATATCTTAATTTTCATCAGCTAGACAAATTGTTTTTTGCCGTCTGGAATTTGACCTGTCATGGTTTTTGAGTTCAGATTAGAACAATAATAAATTCATAGTGAATTTTAGTGGTCATGTATACCCAACGTTCAAGTATACTGCAACTGTATCAACCATATTATCTACTAAAATGTTGGTGCACGTGTTTTTTGTGTTGGTTGAGTCAGCTATTTTATTTGCAAACGTGATAGTGTCATAATAAATTAAGCGGGATAGTGCGTGTCCCAGAATAAATTGTTCTAGTAAAATTAATATATTATGTTTATTTCAAAAATACAAAAAAAAAACACGGCTAAAATTTACCTACTCACTCCATAATAATTATTTAAAGAATAAATGATTTTATCACAGGTATTATTTTTATACAGCAACTAAAATAATAATTTGGAAATCAGGGAATCGAAAATTGGTAAAACTAAAATAAATAGAATTAAAAAGCAAAATATTAATTCTGGCAACTTTGGACTTGGACGTGGACACGAATTGAAATGTTTTAATATGCAATTGATAATTTACCGCCAAACCTGTGTAAAAATTAAAAGTTATTTGAGTTCGAAATTTAAATAAGGCAAAATTAAATAAAAAAAAATTTGGAATGTAAAAATAAATATTTTAAAACAAAAGTAAATATTTTTTAAAATTCACCTGGAATACCAGAAATATTGATTCGTAATAAATAAAATTCATTTCAATTCGAAAAATAAACAATGTTTGTAACTTTGTTTGAATTACTTGAAGCATGCAGAACAATTTGTTTCAAACTAAACTGTTTCTGTTTCATAAAAAATAATGAAAAAAAGACGTGGAATCAGAAACAATGTATGAAATAATTTTTAATACAAAGTGTATATTTTTTTATAAGTGTTTTAATTGGTGTTTTTTTTGCTTGAATTGTTAGACGAATTATGTACATTACAGTTTTCTTAAAAATTACAGCAAACATAAAAAAGAATTGAAATTTAAAATACTTATTTCTTACGATAGTTTGATACCGAAAAGCACTCAACCATTTCTTATAGAATTTATTTGGTGTTTTCTTTACTATAACAAATTTAAAAAAATGCTAATTTACCCTTAATATAAAAATATAATTTAATAGATAATGTATTTTTTCATATCATAAGTAAAAAATAAATAACAAGGTAAAAAAGGAGCAATATTCTTTAATTCTACCAAATTTATAAAATAGCTATCAACTATATCTTACAAATTTTGTATCACCGTGTTATAATGGAGTTCTACCAAGTAAATGCCGATTCAAATAAAAAAAATATTTGTGCATGATTCGATGGATTTCCACCTTAATTTCAGTTACATGACAACTAGTATTTTTATATGATAGACAAAATTTTATTGAAAAATAGACCAATGCAAAATTTAAAAGTTTGTGTATACTGGAATAATGTTATTCAATAGTTTTTATTATTGATTGAATCAAAATGTATGTCTTTGTAATGAATTGAAGAAATATGGTATACATCCAGCTCAGTGACCTCCAAACTTATGAGCTACTTTCAGAAATTGAAATTGTCTGGTGAGCTAACTATACATATTCCTTCTTTATAAGTGGTGATACAAATGAGCGAGAGAGAGACAAAGTGTATGGTGCAGTTCGCATCAATCATAATACATTTCTGACCGCGTCTTTATTTTATTTCGTATATGTGCAAATTGTTATGCCAAAAAATAATATTACAACGGCAACCTTTCAAGCATTTCATTGAAATTTTAATCTATTCATTTTCTTATTTTCGGATTTTTATATGCACAGAGAATTTCAAAAGCACATTTGTAAATATGATAAAATATCCTACGCGAGCTATCGGTAGCTGAGCGACCGTTCGGTGATCACTGACGTAGCTTAAGTATATGAATTTATATTAAAGCTCTAAAATAGCGCTTCTATAATGATCACTGAAAAAGCTTTTCCAATGTTATTTTGGCAGTGACGTGTCATATGTAATAATTTATATATACATACGACTATTAAGAAAGAATGGGTCACTTAATAGCCTTTAAGCTGTACACGTGTTCGCTAGAAAAGCGTAGCAAATCCGTAGCACGCTACCGCCTATATGAAATATGCTTAGTGCTACGGCAATGAAAGCAAAAATTAAATTATCCATTTTTAACCTCTACGCGCCGTCGTCTATGATTTCACGCGTGCAGAAGTATTCCCTTATGACTTTTCCACGTGTACATATGTAAGTTGAATACCGAACTGGGCCTTTTTTGCTATAAAAAAAGCTCTCAGACATTAAGAATAAACAATGGAAAAACTTTAAAATGGTGGGTTCTACGTACCTGAAAGATGGTATTAAATTGTTACGAGGTGGAATATTACTTTTTATGTGTTTTTTTACAAGTTAATATGTAGTGTGTGATGTATTCCACGGAAGAAAGAAAATAAAAAATATTTAGAAAAAAATATATTAGCAACTCGGCCCTTCAGTCGAGTGGTCAACACAGTTTCCTTTAATTCTAGTCCAGCTAGTAGCTGTTTAGGCTTACGCCATCTTCAAAATTATATTTAAGCTTTTATTTAGATAATGCCTCTAGAAACTTTGTATTCTACATTGAGACCAAAAATGTGTTAAAAAAAATATTTTTATAGGAGATTTCAGGACCGGATCAACTGATATGTAATAATGTTCGCAATGAGCGAAACCGGTTCTTATCATAAAATATATTTTGGGAATAGTACTAAAGATGTCTTTTTCATTATTTTAAATATGATGAATTTCTATTAATAAGTTTTATTTATTTATAATTAATTGTACGTTACAAAAATTACAAATTACAAATTCATTGCTTTTGCAACGTCAAAATATTTGAACACTTGTGTTGGAAATTTAACAAAAAATGAAAAAACAAACAATGAGGATTGCAAGTTAACATATTAAAAATGGGACATTTTTAAATTATAACGATATTTTACATTTTTTAAATGATACATAAAGAATTACGCTGTATGCAATTAAACCTTTTGAAAAAATAATATGAGATAAGAAATAGAATATTTTTTGCAGAAAGCCTTTGTAATTAAATTTGTAAAATAAACTTGTTAATTGCAAAACAACTTTGACGTGTTCACCGCCAATACATGAATAGAAAGTATATATTTGTATTTTTAGTGTTTTGAACTGAAACATTGTATTTTTTAAATGTTAATAAAATTGATTTAACAAACCACATTTCATTTTGTAGTACTCCCAAACTTTTGAAATCAAAATTTCTATCATTTGGGCTGATTGCGCGAATTACAAGCATTATAAACTAAAATTCCCTTAAATAAATTGACGTTTATTAATATTAATGTTTAAATTATAAATTTTAAGTCTTATACTGGAATTTCATTCGTGTGAAAATTAAAGAAGAAGGGAAAAAATGTCAAAATTGAATTGTTACAACTTTGTACGATTCCACATATTTTTTTAATAACGACCCGGGTTTCGCCTTTCGGCATCTTCAGGCATTCTATTACATGGATGCAACAGAACTTACGTCAGTCGGAAGAAGTCATAAATTATTGAAAAAAATGTCGTTTTAGCACATAAAATAACTGATTAACGATTGTGTTTTTCAATTTATAAACATTTATTCTTTAAAATATTTAATCGATTTCAAATTAACCATCCTTAAAATGTTATAGCTCAGTGTAGGTTTTATATATTTGGAACATTTATTTATGATTCCACTGTGCAACAAATATAATATTTTCAAGAAGAAAAAATTATATGATTATAAGTTTTCAAATATGAAATCGTGTTGAAGTTATTTATTTCAAATGAAAAAAAAAAAACCACCGCACAAGTAAATAGATTTATGGTTCGAAATGAAACTCGAAAAAGAGGTGTCCTTTTCGTTTCCATTCTATTATTATCGCGTGAGCTAGAAACTTTATGTTATCCCAAAGAAGAGTTTTGCTCAATATGTCTCAATTAAAATTCAAAATTAATTCCCATAAGGGTCATTTTATAAAAGCCGTTTCTCACTAAGCTCATTACAATTTAATCGATCAATTTATTGTATTTGAGTTGGAAATGGAATTGTTCGTGTGAGGGAAGTTCTAATTGAAATAATAATAGATAAATATGCTCTCAGAGCGTTTGCGAGAAAAGATCGAATTTTCTGAAAGTTGTATGTATTGCTGTTATGTTTTCAGCCTGATTTAGAAGTAATTATCAACGTAGTACGGTTCTCTAAAACCTTAGATTTGAAAATCTGATTGCTTTTAAACAGTTAACGCGATCGTGTTCTATGAATTCAAATATAGAAACAGTCAATGATATAATTTGTTACTACTATAATTAGAAAAGCTTTTTGTCTAACTAATGGTAAATAAAAGTACATTTTCATTAGTAGAAACTTTTCTTCTTGAATCTTAGAAATTTATCTATTTATTTGAGTAGACGCTTTATTGGTAGCTTAGTCTACACGAAAAATAAGTGAAAAATAATTAAAATGTCACATAAAGAAAAGATTAAAGAATCAATTAATTAGATATTTAAACAGAACTCGAATAATCACTTTTAAGGTGATAGCTGTCGTTTCTAGTTTCATTTTATTTAAATAATAAAAACACAGTTTTAAAACTATTTTCACAATATATTTAAAAAATAAAACAAATAAAGAAAAGCGGTGTGTTGCGGGAGCAAAGCCGTTTTCGTAACTCGTCCATCTTTTATTTTATTTAAGAAAAAGCAAGGTCAACAATAACTTAGGCAGACATCTTAAAAATAGTAAAGATAAAATCAATAAACTGGACAGAAGCGGTATTTATAAAATGTCCTGTGGCTCATGTTTATCCGTTTATATCGGACAGACAGGTAGAAGTATATCTACTCGAGCTAAAGAACATGTAAGATCATTCAACAATCAAAAAACAGATTCACAATTCGCTAATCACGTTATTAATGAATCACATAATATAAATTCAAACTCAACCCCTAAATGTTTGCATCTTTGTAGTAAAGGTCGGAGAATGACGGCTTTAGAACAGTTAGAAATCAATAGACACCAATTATCATAAAGGATTCTTAACGACCAAACTAACATAATAGTATCGCCACTTGTCCAGCCGTTGCACAAAGGGGTGGTCTGATTTACTTCTTGGTTGATACTTGATTTACTAGAAGGATCACTTCCGTCCCACATATAATCTTATTGTCATAGACACCTATTGTTTCATTTAGAATTTTGAAAATTTAGTGTCATTGTGTTAAAGTAACAAGCTAGGCCGTTGGAACAGGAGAGGGGAAGTGTTGTGTGCCTTTTCTGCACAGCTATATATAGATAAGCAAATGTTAGTTTAAGCATAGTTCTGACGATGGCGTGAGCCGAAATAGCTATCAACTATATTTGTTAAAAATAATTTTGTAGAACTAAAATACATTGCTATTTTTTCACCGTGTTAAGAAAAAACTCATTGAAATAGAGTTCGTTTGAGCTTAAAAAAATGCACGTTAAAATTTAATTACTTTGTAAAGCCCTTAAATTATAAGTTAGATTAAATCGATTGTTCTACTCGTAATTTTTAACAGTGAATATCATCCTAAACTTAAAAATAAATGAAATATTTGAATCATTCTCATAAAAACAACTAAACTGAAATATTTAGATTTCTGAGAAGAAACAATATAGTAAAACAGAATGGAAATATTTTAAGAGCGAACGATACGCAATATTTGTAGAAATCATTTTTTGTACGGTTCCCGAGTTGTTTTGATTGCTAACAATAATTTACGTCATTTCCCGTTGAAAGTTTATGAGGTATATCTAAAATATAGCTTCTACGCTCTGTGATAGCCAAATTTTGTAGAAATAAACGTCCTTATAAAGAATGGTACGGCATAAGTATTTAATAAGAGTGCCGAAAGAAAATCTTGCGTAGGAAATATATCACCGAAAGCATATCGTGGCTGGAGAAATTTGTGGATCCGAGCCAAAGTGATTTCGTTTATTTCACTTGCCTAAAAATATGTTTAAAAAACTTCCCAGAAAACACCAGTATTGTTTTTTTATGAAAACATTTAAAAAAATATTTTCATCAAGATTTTATTGCTGTCTGCATGGAAAGACGTTAGGAAATGAGAAAATCTATTGACAGTGAAACCTGCGTCTCAGTGTTACTGAATTCGGCTTAATATATGGATGAGCTTTGTAAAATAAATGAAAAAGTGTTCGGCATTTCATCAATTCCGCTGTACTAAGCGTAGAGAGAATATTTGCTTTAGTAGAAGATAAAAAAAGACGTAATGGCGTCATTTCGGGAAAAGAAGTTAGTGTAGAAATAATATGGCAATGTCAAATATGTTGTTTTAGAATAGAAAATTTATACCATGCACCAGTTACGTACACCCGATTCTAAATTACACGATTTTTTACACAGTACCGAAAGTTTAAAACTTTTTTTTTTTGCTATATCACGGTTTTAAAAAACTAAAATTAATCGATGTTTTTATATTAGGTGGACAAAAATAGCAATGTATTTTAGTTCTACAAATTATTATTATTTTTTAAGATATAGTTGATAGCTATTTCGGCTGACGCCATCGTTAGAACTATGCTTAAATGAACATTTGCTTATCTATATAAAGCAATATAGAAAAGGTACACAATCTTCTTCCTGTTTTAACGACGTAGCTTATTTCTTGCTCGAAATAAAACTAAAAATTGTAAACGAAACTTAAAAGGCGGCAATATCAATAAGTTTGCATATGGCACGGAAATGGACCATTACGGAGACAAAACGCCCCCCCATAGCGGGTTAAGCAATGGCGATGTACATATATTATATTAGTTTGTTCGTTGAGAATCCTTTGTGATAGTTGATATATATTGATTTCAAGCTGTTCTAAAGCCGTCATCTTGCGACCTTTATTCTTTATTGTAGAAGTTTTTATGTTTTTAAAAGTTTATAAAAATATGCGTTGCATTATCATGTTTACCAGCGGTCGAAAATCGAAATGCATTGGCGTGTCACAAAACAGATAAATTAAAGAATTTTACACTTGTGCGTGCCGCTGAAATAAGATTAATAAATTTCTTGTTTATGAGACAATTTTTTTGATAATAACAATGCACGCGACATAAAAAGACATCATGAGAATAATAGTTAAACATTAGTGACTCCATTGACGTTCAATTTTAAAAGTTGATATCTCAATATTTGGTTTTAATAAATTGTTACTTCAAGGCGTGAAAACGTTTTTTTTTTTTGTATGCAACAATCGTAGCACGCATGGTATATGTTGCCGAAAGCTTGTTTATATTATATATTCGCTATTATATATTAAATAAATATCTATTTATATAACATTGTAAACCAGCAATAAAAGGCAATTTTATTGTCAATTATTGAAACTAAATGAATACATTTCTAATGTGTTAACTGTCACTTCTTTATGGAAAGGCTTGATATTTTAAATAATAAAAACACATTTTTGGTAGTTATTTCCACAATATATTTTTTGATAAAGACTGGTTTCGCTCATTGTGAGCATAATCGACTCGTTCCTAACGAGTCCTGATCAAAATATATAGTGTGGAAATAAGTACTATAAAATGTTTTTTTTCAGTAGTATAATAAAAGAAAATATTTTACTAATTAAAATTGAATTTGAATCGAAATTATTTTGACTTATGGAAATATTTTTGTTTATGAGTAACTAATAAATAAGGTTTCTTTGAGTAAAAGAAATTCGTATAAAGAGCTAATTTTAACTAGTGGGAACATTCTACCATTTTTGTATAGGCTTCTTTATTGTTTTTTGTATGTATATTACCTATTGAAAAATTATTTATAAAAATAACACGAGCGATTATAAAATGCTAAAACAGTCCTAATCTTTAATCATAAAAAATCTTCGACTGTTATAGATCGGCAGTAAAAGCGTTTTACTCAAGGGATCAAAAAGATCCGACTCTAGGGAAGAGCTTTATTCAATATTGATTGTTTATTTTTACAAAATTTAAGAGCTTTAGTATTGGGTTATAAGCTATTGAAATTCAACTAAGGAAGATAGCTTTTTAAGTGTTAAAATTTGACCGAGTATCAAAAAAATTCTGCCAAATTGAAATGTAAAATTTAATACCAGGTATATATTACATTTTTGGAAACTTAAATTTTCTTGGTTATCCTTACTTGACCTAATTTGGACAGCTGCGACATAAACTAAAAAAAGTGCAATATTATGTATTATACAGGGGTTTTTCATTGTGAGTATTTTTAAAAGTTTGATTAAAACATGTTTATTTATTCAAAAAATAAATGTCATCTGTTTATTAAAAACTGTGGTTTTCAAATTGTATTCCGCCGAACCTCGGGGTTCTGTAACATTTTTCCGGGGGTTTGACGAGTCAAAATAAATATTGTAATTGTTTAATTTCATGAGTAAAGTAATGATAAATCAGTATCCAATCCAATAAAGAGGAAGAAACCAATTATCTAGATATCATATCTTCGACAAATTTGATTTTTTTACATAAATTAAGTATAACACATATATATTTTCAATATTATTTTTAGATATGTTTTTCCAAGGATTGGCGAGGTTCCTCGAAAAGAACTTATTATTCTAAGTGTCCTAAGGTTTGTTGAGTACTGATAGTATTATATATAGACTGCTAATGGAAGTATCTTATTGTTCACTTTTAAGGTGTTAACTGTCACTTCTTGATGGAAAAGCATGATATTTTATATAATAAAAACACATTCTTTGGTACGTATTTTTCTACGAAAACTCCTTGTAGCTCAGTTGCTCAGAAATCAAAGACAAGACTAGTGGTTAGTCAATTAATTTTGAAAACTCCCATCGTATTAAATATAAAAATATGACATCAAAAACACTAATGTGTTATAACGAAAACCGTTAATTGTTTGACAATTCTTCTCTAACTCGAGTTTGTGAGGTTTGTAATAGAAGCCAAATAAATGTTTATATGTACACACTTAAAAATCTTTTATTTAACAGTATTGAATAAGGCTATTTATAGAAAACTGCTAGCTTTAACTTAAATATTTAATTGAATCGATAACTAGCTTTACATTGGTGACCCATTTTGTGACAAATCAAAGTAGAGGTACAATTAAAGTTTTTTGAGGATTTTAAAATTCTGATCAATAAACTATTTTTTTTCAGATCCATGGTGTCTCGATGACGCGATGACGTCAAGATATGAAGGGAGATAATGTGATGGAGGTAATGGATTTAAGTAATCTAAATTAAAAAAAGTTACTTTGAGTGATTTAATAATTCTGACGATGGCGTGAGCCGAAATAGCTACCAAATATATTTAGAAAATAATTTTGTAGAACTAAATAAAATACATTGCTATTTTTTTCACCGTGTTATAATTGAGTTCTACCAAGTGAATGCCAATTCAATTAATAAGGTTTAATGATCGATTGATAATATTTAACAAAAATTATTTTTATTTTGTCATTTAAAGAATATTTGAATCAAACAAATATAGTAAATTTTTTTTTGGCTTTCGATTACTTTTCTTAGTAGAAGAACGCCGCAAATAATTTCAAAAGTTGCCCCTTATAGTTAAACCCATTTTGCTTGTTATACAGAGGTTGAATGTATTTGTGTTGGAATTTCTTCATATAATTCAAATCAAAATTAAAGGGGGGATAATAAAAAAAATGTTTGAGAGTCACTAAAAACACAATACGTACATATAATATAAAAATCTTTCAAAATTCGAATAGAAATAATCGTCTTTTAATTAAATTGGCGTTCACTTGGTAGAACTCCATTAAAACACGGTGAAAAAATAGCAATGTATTTTAGTTCTACAGAATTATTTTTTAAAATATTGTTGATAGCTATTTCGGCTCACGCCATCGTCATAACTATGCTTAAACTAACATTTGCTTATCTATATAAAGCTGTGTAGAAAAGGTACACAATACATCTTCTCTCCTGTTTTAACGGCCTAGCTTGGTTCCTGTTCGCAATAAAACTAACAATTGTAAATGAAATAAAAAGGCGGCTATGTCAATAAGTTTACATATGGCACGGAAATGGCCCATTGCAGAAACAAAGATACAGCAGACAGAGGAGTCAATAATGGTGACCGACATATATTAGTTTGTTCGTTAAGAATCCTTTGATTAACGATTGATGATCTGACGAAGGCGTGAGCTGAAAAAGCTATCATCTGTATTTAAAAAATAGTTCTGTAAAACTAAAATACATTTTTTTTACCGTGTTAGAAATAGTCGTTATGATTTGCTTTTATTTTACCGTTTTATAGTAGAGTAAAGGTCAAATATTCGAGTACAGTTCTTTGCGGGAGATTATTAATACTTCACAAGATTCAACGTGGATTTGATGTTGAATAAACGGATGGAAAAAAATCCAAAACAACTTCAACAAAAACGTATCTCAAACGTTTGACTCTTAATAATGTTTTAAGCTCAAATGTAGTCGGAATGAAATGATAATTGTCACATATTTATGTGCTCGTTTCGCCCTTCTTAATCGCTGTTTCGGAGGAATTGGCGCCCAACGACCGATTAAAGCAAATTATTGAATCGTTATTTTGACTGTTAATTTAGTGTCGAAGTTAGTCGACCGGAGATAAGCGGAAGGCGTGTGTATTAACAAGAACAGAGAGTAACAACCAAGCCTCTAACTTAAATTTACATGAACCCGAAAAATATATAATAATAATTGATTGTATTTTAAACGAAATTATTTATTTCTTAAACACTACCTTAAACATGAATTTAAAGTATCATTCTCATAAACAATAATTGATTAATAAACTAAAAACATACCTCTATGGTCTAAATACAGAGTATATACAATATAATAATAACATAAGCTATTGATATACAATTTATGGAATTCCAACATAAAATTTACATCGTTAAATCAGTGTTTTTTCATCCACAATCCAAGCTTTGCATTTTGGCATCTTCGTGCATTCTATCACACGGAAGCAACTCATATAACTGACTTTAATTGACTACAATAGACTTAAAATTCTACTACATTCATGTGATAGAACGCCTGCAGATAACAAGTGACGATACTCAGCCTGTTAGTTATAAAACATTGGGAAAGGTATACAGTTACATAAATCCAACGACCCGGGTTTCGTCTCTTGGTATCTTCAGGCATTCTATCACAACTGAAAATCTTGTTCAATGATTTTAAACATTTTTTAAAGCAAATTCAGTGTGCATTGCTATGATTTCGTAATTAAAACAATTTCTAATGTTAGTTGTATCTGGTAAAACATTTTTTCATTTCAAAACGATGCCCATAATTTCCTGTTAAGGTGAGCGGAGATATGACCTAACTCTTGTTTCTGAGTAGTGGTGGGAATTAAATAATTGTAGAATCCATAGAAACTAACCGATCAATAATGGAATCGGTATTTAAATATAGATATTATAATGTAGTAATAAACGAACGATAAACAATATTGAAATCAAAACATATTCTCAATATATTGATTTCTGATAGCACTCATGAATTTTTTGTCGATTGATAGATATGTGTTGAAAATACTAAATACTTGAATTTTCCCCAAACTCTATAATGATAACGGCCACTTTTTCGTGGAATAGCATTATTTTTCATAATGTATACCATTTAAGTATTTTTATATTATGAAGATCTTTAACGGTTTTGCTCACCGCGAGCAATATCAACTGATACAATTCAAATTGAAGTAAAGCTTTTTAAACAAAAAATAAATAAATTCTACACATTTATTAGAATCTTACTAGATTTAATTATAATGGTAAATGATTGTAATGCAAAATAAAAAGGAAATATTTACAATTTGAGCAGTATAAATTAAATCGTGGAATTCAGTAAAGAGCCTTCAGAGAAAACAAATTATATATCGAAGACGTTATTTTTATTATTTTACTTGTGAATAAAAAATGTAGTATTTTTCTAATAATTCTACAAGTAAAGGCTAAAATAAAAATTTGAATTCCATTAATTTTTAAGTTATATATAGTTTTAATATAAAAAATAATCTTTTGATGTATCGATGCAAATTATTCGATAGTAACGATACGGTGCATCCTTACTCTGATGTATGAAACCATACAGAAAGCCCGCGTGGTGCAATGGCTCCGAAATTTAAGGCGTAATTTGGGTTGAAAATTTACATAATAGCCAGTGGGAAGAGTCAAAAACAGAGCTTATTAAAATACAGTGTGGGGGAGAGGTTTCACTCAGAGATTTTTAAATAAAAATTATTATTCTCTTTGTGCAGGGAAGAAGTTTGTGCTTTATAGTCAAACCAAAGATGTAAGATAAGATATAAAATTCTTTTGAAGTAGTTATTTACCTAATTGAAAGTGGTTGAAAATGAGGATTAAGTGTTTAAAGACTGAATGAATTGATTCGTTTATGAAAGTATACAGTAAAGACATATTCAAATTAAAATTATTATAAATACATAAAAGTGAACTTTCAGATATTGAAAATGTAGATATGAAAAGAAGGACCACTTCCGTCCCACATATAATCTTATTGTCATAGACACCTATTGTTTCATTTAGAATTTTGAAAATTTAGTGTCATTGTGTTAAAGTAACAAGCTAGGCCGTTGGAACAGGAGAGAGCATGTGTTGTGTGCCTTTTCTGCACAGCTATATATAGATAAGCGAATGTTAGTTTAAGCATAGTTCTGACGATGGCGTGAGCCGAAATAGCTATCAACTATATTTGTTAAAAATAATTTTGTAGAACTAAAATACATTGCTATTTTTTCACCGTGTTATAATGGAGTTCTACCAAGTGAATGCCAATTCAATCAATATATTGAAAATGTGTTTACTTCAACAAGTTTTACCACGTACGAACAGGACTTCGTCTTTCGGCATCTTCAATATATTATATCACACGAATGCAATAGAACTGATAGACAGTAAATTGATTGCATTGCTAACACACAGGCGTGAGGAACTGAATGATGCCAATTTGAATAATTCCTTTAAATAGATACACAAGTATAACATTCTTTTAACAATATACAATATAGTAAATGAGATTTATAAATGTGTATTTTTTTTTCAAAGATTTTTTAAAATTGCTTTTTGACTAATTTATATTGTGAATTAAAATATTTAGTTTGTGTTTGTCAACGTTTTATTTACTGTGGCCTTTTGAAATGAAAAGGTTCTCTAACCCTAGACTAGATGAATTTCACACAAAAAATATAGATTGTTCTATTGGAAGAAAGATGTACGAAATATAAAATTTTTGTAATAACTATTGATTTCGATATTATAATATTCGATTTTAGGAACAAAATGGGAAGTTTTAATAAGAAATTGAACAAATTGTTTACACGATTATTGTTTTCAAAATTGAATGTAATTACAATATATTTTACTCAAAGGCGTAAGTAAGGTTTATTTTTGTTTTTGTATAATTGTTTGTGTATACAAGCGATGGAAACAATTAAATGATTCCATGTGATAAAATGCACAATGCGTGATTGTCAAAACATATGGAAGTGTACACAATTTCAACAATTTGAATTGATATTAAAATTCTTTCAAGCACCCCGGTTCAAAATCGTAAGACATTAAACTTTTTTTTTGATAAGATTTTAAGTTTATTGTTTTAAGGGTGGAAGGAATAAGCAATATTCATTCATATTGTGCATTTTAATGAGACGGATTTGATAGAAAGATTACGATATTATTATTAAGATTTAGAAAACAACTTAACACTTGTCACTAAGATGTATTATATAATATCTTTTTTCGATTTTTTTGATGATTTTTAATATATTTTACGTTGTCAACATCATATTATTGACGAATATATAGGCTTTTATTTACATATATGCTATCCGTATTGCTAAATATAAAGTAAACTAACCGTTTTGTTGCCTTAAAAAGCACTCGTTCAGCGTTCACGTATTAATTCTTCTTGCCATCAATCATTGTCGTTAAGCATATTCAAAGTCGTAGAATGCAGACGAGCATAGATTCGGCTATAATCCATTTAGGGATAAAGGCTCCCAGAACTGGCGCTGTTCGGATCATGCCTTTCGACGCGTGATAGGTTTGTGACCCCACTTAACGCGGGATTAGGGACGAAGGCGTCGCGGCGCTTCTGAGCCGACGCCGATACCACTTATCACTTGCCTGGACCATACGGCAATCTTAAAAAGCTAAAATAAGTTCTTTGTTCCTTAAGTTGCAGTCTTTTCATCAATTTTCCCATAAAATTACCGCCACCCGTGGCATAAACAAATAACATAAGTTACGTACGAAATTTCCTAAAAGTAATGATATTTTAGAAAAAGTTTCACCTAAATACAATGACCAATAATCAAATTTGAATTGTTACAACTTTGTACGATTCCACATATTTTGGTCACTAACCCGGGTTCCGCCTTTCGGCATCTTCAGGCATTCTATCACACGGATGCAACAGAACTGAATAAAAACATGTGGAATCGTACAAAGTTGTAACAATTCAAATTTCATATGGAAATTCCATCAAGCACCTTCAGTCGATATTAAAAATTAGACCAATAATAAGTTATTTATATATGACTGGTTTAAAATAAGTCACATAAATTGTTTTTCATAAGATGGAAAGAATGAAATGTAAATTTTTTGTTCTTTTTCTTCCAGTTTTGACAATTTCAGAAGCTTCATTAAAATTAAAATAAATGTCAAATAAATAAACAATAAAGTAAATAACTGTACAGTAGCTTAATTGTTGTATATAATCTCTCTACATCTCAATATTCAAGATTGGGTAGTAAAGAGTAAGACAATATTAATATTAACGACTACATTTTGTAAATATTAATGTATTTTATATTTCTTTTAACATATTTTTTAGTCTCCAAAGGTAAGTAGTGAAACCTTAATTCTTCAGTTCACACAATGGCGTGGGCGGCAAACAAAATATTGAAAAGGTCTCTTTTCTTGATATTTCACTTTATTCGAATGTTTAAGGCAATAAGTAAACATCACGTGACTTCTTAAGCTGATTTTTGTGTTCCTTATATCTATATCAAAGTGGGCAAATCATTATTTACGACATCAATTTCTCATCACCACCAGCAACGTCGTTAAGTCTGGTATTAGGAGTCGTTTCCTGTAGCTTCAAAAGTATTTATATACTGTAGATTGTCTCAGGAGCAATCACCCAAGACTTGGATTTATTTACAATATAAATAGGCTGTCCCACCTTCACCTGTTATGTGTATGCAACTTCTGTTACACGTCCGCCTTCCATAAGGTAATATTGATAAAAAATAATCGATTTAACTTCCAATTTTTGGCCCGATACAGAACTGCACGGACCGATCGTTAAACCATGTACTATTGAACTTGAAGGAGAAGAAAAAAAAGAATGAAAAAGAAAATGTGACCTACTCAGCCACTTAGCTTACGTGATATTAAATATTCTGTGTATCTGTGTTCTGAAAGTTCTAAACAGCTTAATCTGATAAGCGTCGAATCTAAATCCGAATCAAGAATATCTCGTTCCCCGTATATTTTTGCAAATTAATCGAATGCTTAAAAGTTGGGCTAGGTTGACACTAAGTCAGCGTGGCCAATTGGGCCCGTATGAGAAAGGACCACAGCAAACATCTCTACTCGTTTGGGATTCATCTTGGGGCAGTCAATAGTTTATCTCTATAAAATGTTGAGGTTCCACACGTTTCTTTAATAAAAGAGTTAACAGAGTTATAAATAAATACAAATATATCTAACTGCAACGAAGTCCCAGAGATATAAAATTATTATGACGTAGATATACGATGAAGCTTTCATACTGTTCTAGATAACATAGTTCTAATTCAATAATATGGATAATTGTAAGCGAACTAAAATATTTGTCACGTAACACTGAGGTAACTAATAAAAAATATACCCCTTTTTTCCGTTCTTGTCTCAAATGTGCTTTTCCGTTGACAGCAAGAGAATATGCTTTATTGTGTCTCGCCGTTAAAAAGCCAAGTAAGTATGCGTGTGAAATTATTTCTGATTCAATTATGCCTCGTTTATGGATGCAATTTTTTTTAAATAATGTCTATTTAGAGGTGCTACAATATTTGAAAATGGACGCTGAAGTTTTACACTGAAGTAACCGATCATGTTTTGAATGTTAATTTGTTAATTCGAGTTTGGCTTTTATCCCATTTCTAACTGAGACACAGAAAGGATATTGCAAATTTTTTTGCGTAAAAATAGTTTCGTTCATGTTTATCGATCTTATCGAGATTAACAGAAAACATCAAGAAATATTTTAGTATAAAAACTTGCTCCAATACAAAAGATTTCACTGTTAGTTTACACTGAAATCTGCCGTCTTAAAAGTGATACGTCAGCAGTCAGAATTAAGTGTTTATTTTTACTTAAAATTAGAATGTAAAAAGAAACGTTATTTTTAATAGCATTGTTAAAATTTCGTCTTCGTACATGAGAAAATAAATCAACTTGAACTGTTTAAAAAGCAATTCGCTCTTCCTCATAAAAACAATTTGAACTTAAAGTATTTCACGGTGAAAAAATTTCACCGTGTTATAATGGAGTTCTACCAAGTGAATGCCAATTCAATCAATTAAAGTATTTCTTTATAGTATTGGATTTGTCGTCAATATATATTTTTTAAGTTTAATTAATTTTTACCGGGAATTAATTTACAGGAACACACGAAAGGTGAAACGACACTTTCCTCTAAATTTATTTAGAGGAATATAAAAGGAAGATAAAAAATTTAATTAAAATATCAGTTTCACTTTTCGTCTCGTGTACCTATGTTTCCAACTATACGATATAAAAGATATTACAAAATAAAATACTTCAACAATTAATTATTAATCAAATATATTAAGATTTGATAGTCTTCAAATCTGCAAATCAGGTTATATATATTGTATTTCAGTACAAAAATTAACTCTTACGCGATAGTTTTTCGTTGTCAATTATCTTATATATTTAAACGTAATAATCGATACAATGTTAACAGTTGAGAGGTAAGCAGTCACAGGTTTTTGAATACATAAACGTGGGATGGGTATTCAATAATAAGCCACACAGAATTTTGTGTAGTTTGTGTATCCAAAACTTTATTTAATCTATGTATTCATAGTAAATTAACAAAAATTAATGTATGTTTTTAATTTTATAAGAAACCTTAATGATTTCTTATAATTTGACTGTTAGGTAAAGTAACTTTGTGGATCGGTTTAATACGTGGGCTGTACACTGATGCGTAGGTAAGATAAAAGACAACTAGATAAATTATTCTACAATAACATTGCTGTGACAAATAATCTGTAAAAGTTATATGTAAAACTACAGAGAGACAGTTTGTCTTGATTTTGATATAAACTAAAAGTCTGGATTTTACTCTATTCCGAGTCATTTATCAAAATCAAAACTTTAAGCGAACGAATCTCTGGGTGGCGAGCGTTGGTTCATTTTTATGATACAGTTTGAGAAGATGCTATCGGATCTTGGAATAGCTTAACGTTTCAAAAAAAGCTCTTTTGTTCTGTTTCATCAAAAGCTGGTTTATTTTTGTAAACATCAACGTTAGCAACTGGCAGTTTGGCAGGTAACTGTCTCGTATCTAATAGGTAAAGCTTTAAAGACATGTCTGCCAACCTTTTTTTTGAATCAAGGTTCTACTTAAAGGTCAAAACCATTGATTCAATTATTTATTATAAAAAGATATATTAATGTTTTGCAAAAGTAAACATCATATAAACTTTTAAGTAAGCCTTTGGAAATGAACCCAACATATATACTTACAAAACAATTAAATTAAAACCTTATACTGAGGTTCAGTAATTATTTGAACATTAAAGATCTCCTAGAATGCGATGAAAAAATCTTAAATATTACAGAAACAGATATCACATATGACGAAAGATAACTTTTAAGGTGTTAACTGTCACTTCTTGATGGAAAGGCATGATATTTTAAATAATAAAAACACATTTTTTTAGTACTTATTTCCACAATATATTTTTTGATAAGGACCGGTTTCGCTCATCTCGAGCATTATCAACTGATAGAATACAATTTACAAACAAGTCTATTTATACAAAACAAAAAATTAATTTGAGTTAAAGGTAGCAGGTGTACAAAAAAAAAAACATTATAATGTAACTTTTTATAACAATCATAATCTTAGTCGAATGTTACTTAACACGAAAGATAAAATTAATATTTTAAATTATTAAGAAAGATAACATGAAAACTAAAATAATTATAAAAAGATCACTGATTATTGTAAACGTATTTTACTATTCTATAAACTCCACGATACTTGCATTCAAATACAAAAGTGGTTTATTTACTTCATTATACTATACGAGATCTTAAACTTACTACAAGCAATAATTGGTTATCATTATTATTAAATTAATATTGTTGAAAGATATTTCAGTTGTATGTTTGGTTCTAAGCCTTAGGGTTTGTGTTTTCCTCCGTAATTAACTCCTTTTGTATATAACCGATGCAAACAGTTTATTGTGTGTCAGTTCTGTAATATGAGTGATAGAATGCTTAAAGATGGTAAAAGACAAAACCTGGGTCGTTGATGACAAAACATGTACAAAGTTTTTAAAAATCATATTTAAATTGTTTTATTAATGATTTCGATTTTCGCGATAGTCCTCAATCAAAAAGAACTCGAAAAAATCCTTAAATGAACCATTTGAAATTCGCCTGAGTGATAGAATGCATGAAGACGACGAAAGGTAAACCCCGCGTCATTAATGACAAAACATGTGGAATCGTATAAAGTTTCGACAAATCATATTTAAAAATTAATTATTAGTGAGGTCTTTCGATCTTCACGATAGCTATTATACAAACAGAATTCGAAAAAATCCTTAAATGAACCATTTCACCAAAATCCGCATCGTTTATGGCAAAACATGTGGAATCGTATAAAATTTCAACAAATCAGACAGAGCTCGAAAAAATCCTTAAATGAACCATTTCAAATTTACCAATTAAATCGAGTAATTATTCAAATAATATAGTCTATAATGCCAGAGACTTATTCAAAATGTTGAATGAGATTGAAATAGAATAATACACGTCACCAACATTTACACGAAGATTGTGTAAGTAAATTAAAACATTGATAATAAAACGTCATTATTATTCTGAAATGAATCGGTTAAGTCATCAGGCATAGTAATAGAGCTTTTACGTTACCGCCTGTGCAGAAATAGTAAAAGTTTACAAGAGTTATAGGCTCTCATTTTGGGGGTTTATTCTGGAATGTGCTCATTTCATGCACCGCTCGGTCCCCATTTTACAACGCATAGCCTAACCTGACGTAACAAATAATGTTTTCTTAGGCTGTCTACCGGCATACAAATTTACAAGAGCCTGCATGTGAAGTGTGATGTATTTTCCTTTTTACTTTGCCCACTTTTACGGATATTCAAGCCTCGCGCTTCACGTGACGTACGGTATCTTTATTACAATATTATGATATGACAAGAAGTAACTAAATGTCAACACTTTTACTGACTGTATTAAAATATTCACCAGTTGCCTGCCATCTCAATCTACCGAAAGATAAGTGGAAGTGGTATAGAGTTAAATGTAAATAATTTTATATTGTTGCAGATGTAAAGATTTTTCGTCAAGCTTTGTTAGATTAGGCCAGAAAAACTATATTTGTGTCGGAGACATAAACAATATAGCAATGTATTTTAGTTTTACAAAATTTTATATGATATCACTTTTATGGTGTTAAATGTCACTTATTGATGGAAAAGCATGATATTTTTAATAATAAAAACACACATATTCAGTTGACAATGCTCGCGATGAGCGAAACCGGTTCTGATAAAAAACACATATTGCAGAAATAGGTACTTAAATGTATTCTTATTATTTGATTTATAAGATAAAGTTGATAGCTATTAAGGCGTGAGCCGAAATAGCTATCAACTATATCTTTAAAATTTTGTAGAATTAAAATACATTGCTATTTTTTCATCGTGTTATAATGGAGTTCTATCAAATAATTATAGTACTTAGTAAGTATACCAATTCAATTAAGGATGTTAGACTTGTTTTTTTTTGAATAATAGAAGCACATGTTTTAGAACAATTTCTACAACATGTTTTATGATCAGGACCGGTATTATTCCTAGCGAGTTCCATCTACCAAAGCATACCAATATCATCAGTTGATAATGCTCGCGGTGAGCGAAACCTGTTTTGATCATAAAATATATTGTGAAATCAGTACTTTAATAACACGTATTTTTATTATTTAAAATTTTATGCTCTTTAATAATTATTTTTAGTTAAAAAATAATCGTTTATTTGCATAGACGTACATTCGGAGAATGTGATCACAAAAAACGGCTCTTCTGTGTATATATATAAACAGTGGGAGATCGGTTAACGAACATTATCAGTTTGAAGATCATGTTCGCAATCCGAATCGTTCGTTAACCGATTATACTATTTACACGCCTCATTTCGTCTTGGAAATGACATCACGGACCGAATCAAAAGCGCGCCGTTATCGAAAGTCTGTTGAATGTAAAACGTCGATTAATTTTACAGATAGAATTAATGGATTAAAAAGATCGTTTTAGTTCATTATACGAACACGAAAATCTTTTGTAATAGTGTTCGTTTTCCGAATTCTTCGTTAACCGATCACCCACTGTATATTATGTACACCTCATTAAACTTTTCCGAAACGAATGACAATAGATATGATCTCTCGAAAGAGAAATACAAGTTATGTCTATTCCCCTTTCTGATAAATCGCATATACTTTAAAATAGATGCAGGTTTGTGAGCCCTACAGGTAGCAATAAATTACTTTAGGCGTTAGTCTAATACAATGTCGTGTGTGTGTTTTATATCCAAATTATGCCACGAGATTGTGAACCCTATATTTTTCACTATTTTCGGAAAAAGTAAACACCAAGAATTCTCAAACTTTGAGAAACAGTTGAAAATAAACATTTTTAAATGAATGCATATTTATTTATTATTTAAATGAAAAGTAAGTAAAATGTAAAGATCAGGACCGGTTTCGCTAGTCATCACTTGATAATGCTCGCGATGAGCGAAACCGATCCTTATCAAAAAAATATATCGAAGAAATAAGTACTAAAAAATGTGTATTTATTATGTAAAATAAATGTAACATATTAAACGTGAAAATAATCAATCAAGCAAAATATGAATGAATATTGTTTCAAACCTGTACATTCAATAGCATATAATAGCACTTATGAAGCGTCTCAATAGAAATTAATGGCTACTTTTAGTAGTTTTTATACAATGCTGAAGAGAGTTAAATGAAAAGGATTTTGCTTAAAGAGGACTAATAGCAAGCAAATCGTTCTCGCTAGGTCTTATTTTGAGAAATAATAACAATTAAAGCATCAATACTTTCGAACAAATCATATTTAGGATTGTTTTTTACTGGCATTCATGCCCTTTACACCATTACTAAAAAGTTCATTTTATTGATTAAATTGGCATTTACTTGGAAGAAATCTTTTATAATCCGGTGAAAAAATAGTAATGTATATAAGTTCTACAAAATTTATAGCATATAGTTGATAGTTATTTCGGCTTACGCCTTCATCAGAACTATCTAGTTCTTTTGTTTTATTGTATAGTTCTAATGAAGGTATACGTCGAAATAGCTATCGATTATATATTTTGTGAAAAATAAAATGGTTGAAGATGCATCGACGACTGTCAGTTTTATTGCATACATATAATGTAAATCCATTCATCGAATACTCATTAACAGTATTAATTGTTAATAAAACTTATCACAGGCTGTTATTATCATCGAATGAATAGTTTTGAAAGTTATTTTAGAATTATGTTTGGATCTAAGCTTTTTTTCCCTTCTAATATGTAACCGATGAAAACTGTTTATCGTGTATCAGTACTGTTGCAACTGTGTCATAGAATGCCTTAAAATGTCGAAAGATAAAACTCGGGTCGTTAATGACTACAATTGTAGAATCGTACACAGTTTCGACAATGCAAATTTGAAATATATATATTTATTATTTAGTTCAAAGAGACACGAAGATATGATGAGTATGGCTTATGACGTAAGTAATCTATTCAACAAAAAACATTTCGAGCTTTATTGGAAAATTACATCTTAACAAGAAAAAAAAACATTATACTGATGTATCTGCCTTCTTATATTTCCATTAAAAAATAATACCGGATCAATTTTATATATATTTCAACGGTTTGATGTTTGTTATAAATATATTTATGTTCTGTGGATTCTAAAAATACATTATGCTCTGTTATACAAACGGCTTTGTATTACATTTTTATATATTTTCGGTCGTTGTAGGTATTTCTAAGAATGGTTGGCCCACAAGTGTAGTATTAAATATAAATTTTATAGCAACTTGTGGGATAAAATATAAAATCAGTTCGTTTTATTCTCTTATTCAAGCTATATTATTCCTTTAAAATGTGATTGTATTTATAAAAAAATTACAATCAAGTAAATCGAGTTTTGTTGATTCAGTAATAACAATCAAAATGTAGATTTTACTATGGATTCAGTCTAATAAAAAAAGTATATAAATCATATATAAATAAAAATTTGTTTTTATGAAATTATATTGCTGATTGATAAAAATAAAAATAATGTATATTCCCCACAAGAAAAAAATAAAATAAAACATTTATAAAAATATTTATGTAGAGGGGTATATTTAAATTATATATAAACATATTTTATTGATGAATGAATTTTAGGTTCAATACAAAGCTTAGCTTTATACAAAATATACCTACGTTCTTTTTATACATTTTAATTCTACTAAAATATCTAATAAAACAAAACAAACATTTATGTAGAGGGATAACTAAATAGTCACAAATTTATTTTAATTATGAGGGAATTTTTGTTTCAATCATTATCTTAGCCCTCTTACAAAATATACTCTCGTATGTTAATGTATTATAATTCTGTTTTTTTAAATCCTCATTTTCCCTCAAACTTCACAGATATACTGAAAATACAAACAAATTTATTGAAAGAACCATGTGCAGTTATTACTAACTACACATGGTTCTTTCAATGCTTCAATTTCAATATTTTCAATTTCTTTGCTCGAAAAACATCATCGATCAAAATAAAATTCATCAATTTTTTTTTAAAACTTATAAAGACTATTAGAAGACTCCTCTTAGGATATAATAAAAGAAGAGAAGGTGTTTTGTGTACCTTTTCTACAAAGCTGTATATAGATAGGTAAATAAACGTTTAAACATACTTTTGATGAAGGGTAAGCTGAAATATGTTAGTAAACTATAAAATATAGCTATTTTTTCACAGTGTCGTACTATTAGAAAGGATTATTAAATTTGTTATCTTATATAATTAAGTTAACGATTAGTCTTGTTAATAAAAAATATCATAGGCAATTGTGCTATTCATAAATCATTATTGGATCAATATTATTCAATTTGTTTTAGCTACCATTTAGTTCTTACCTTAGGGTCTGTATTTTATTTCAATTAATATCTTTAGTATATAGGCGATGCTAAGTGTTTATTGTGCGTCAGTTCTGTTGCACTCGTGTGATAGAATACCCGAAGATGACAAAAGGCAAAACCGGGGTCGTAAGTGACAAAACATGTGGAATCGTAAAAAATTATAAACAAAACTGACAGCTCTTTTCTGCTAGACGATATTAACTGTTTATTGTGCGTCAATTCTGTTTATTATGTGGAATCGTACAAAGTTGTAAAAATTAAAATTTGGTATTGAAATTCCACTAAGCACCTTCAGGAGATATCATAAATTATATCAAAAAATTAATAAATTTCGTAATGTGTCACGTTTCATTTTCATGTGTGAATCGATACAAAAATGGTTAAGGGTTATTACATTCTTAGTAACCTGGTCACGTAGAGTCTGCTTACTTTGATGTAACTAAGTCAGCCAAATACATTGCCACTTAGTTTACACAACTAACGTAACCCCTTTTTAGTGCAGAGATATTTTTTATTAGATTTTTATTGATAGTGGAGGTATTGAAAAAGAGGTGCCATTAAATAAACTTTTAAGTCCACGGTATTAACCCTTACTCAGGCTTTGGCCTATAACTTTGCTTCTCCACAATCTTCCTCGCTTCTTTGAAACCACCTTCCTTTCGTATCCAACCCTCTTACTCTTTGCTACAACCTTCCCCGCTGTTTCATCTGGCTGGCCGCTAAATCAGGGCTGTCGAAATCGAAACACCCTTTTGTACCGCAAAGAAAATGAATCGTTTATGAGATTTTTTTTTTTATGATCTCGTAAATTTATTTACAGAAATATTACACAGTTTTTTAATGCTATATCTTTGATCACTCTTAAGGTGTTAACTGTCACTTCTTGATAAAAGGCATGATATTTTAAATAATAAAAACACATTTTTTAGTACTTATTTCCACTAATTATTTTTTGATTAGGACCGGTTTCAATCATTATCAACTGATGCTCGCGATGAGCAAAACTGGTTCTGATCAAAAAATATATTGTGGAAATGAGTACTAAAAAATGTCTTTTTATTATTTAAAACTATCTCTTTAATTCGTCTATATGAAGTTCGCCAGAAAGTAACTTCTTTTGTTGGTCTCAATTTAGGTGGATATCAATTAAAAGTTGGTTGTCCCACCTCAACCCGTTATGTGTATGCAGCTGCTGTCACACAGCCACATTCCATAGCGCAATACTAATAGAAATAATCGATTTTACTCCTTATATACTTGCCCCGATACAGAGCTGCATGGACCGATCGATAAACCATTTACTATTGTGCTTAAAAGAAAAGAAAGAAAGAGAGAAAAAACGGAAAAGAAAATGTGACTTGCTCATACGATTAAAAGTTGGTTGTCTCACCTCAACCCGTTATTTGTATGCAACTGCTGTTACACGGCCGCCTTCCATAACGCAATACTGATAAAAAGAATCGATTATACTCCTCATATTATTGGCCCGATACAGACATGCACGGACCGATCGTTAAACCACTATTGCGCTTAAAAAATGAGAGAAAAAAAAGAAATAGAACGTGTGACTTGCTCAGCTACTTAGTTTACGTGATATTAGATATCCTGTATATCTGTGTACTGAAAATCAGACGTGGCGGAAGAGTTTAATGTGCTCCGCGTTGAATTTACAGACGAATCGAGAATATCTCGTCCCCGGTATGATTTTACCAAATATTAAAATAACACCGGAAACCTGATTGAAATCCACGAAGTGGCAACCCTGTTTGCTATTACCAGGAAAGCACTTGCCGCCTAACTGTCAGACTCACTCATTCGCTCTGAGGAGAATCATTAGTCAGGAAAGTTACAAGTTATGAAGGAATCTCCTCTCCCTCTGGCCGGCCATTACAATTCCACTAAGGAAATTAACCATTACGTTATGCTAACGTATATTCATTACTATTTCTGAAGGGTACACTCTAAATACACTCCATTAAAATTATTTATCGAGAGCGTTTTGAATTAAGCTCTGCTTCATTTGAAGAAAATGTTATTTAAAAATTACAAGTGTAAATATACAATGTCAGTTGCTAAAAAAACTATAACTTCACTCTTTTGAAGTTAACAATAATGGTATTTTAAAAACAAAAACGTATATAACATTCATTTTTATCTTTGTGACCGAAAACCATAATTGTTAGAGTCCTTAATTATTGTAAGAAGCTAATTTTTACCGCCAGATACAAGGGCTTTTTGCCTGGTCAAAGTTTTGCCTAAACAGAGGGACATATTCTGAAACGAAGTTTGAATTTAACCTTTTAAGTAAAATAAACATTTTTCTATTTCGCCTTTGTCATATCGACCGAAGAAAGGTATAAAAACTTAGTAGATGCAGAAAAAAGTTGGTGGCGCAAAAAAGGCTTTTTTTGTGATGATATCGAGCCGAAATAATAGTATTGAATATATTTAACTCGGAAATGTACGAATACTAACAAACTGATGATTCATTCATCCAATTTAATATTATTAGAAAAATAGCTATAATGTAGTATAGGTGTCAATTTCTGATTGAAAATTTGATAGGGTATATTAAAAAATGGCAACTAAATTTAGAATCTAACTCAGCATTTGTAGTTTATATTATCTTGATAGTAGAACGTGTACAACATTTTATTTTGGTATTATCAATAAAATACATCTTATAAGAACTAATGGTTATGTCTCGTCTTTGCTATATTTCTCATTTGTAGTAACATCTACTGCTTTTATAATTTAAACCAAAATGATCATTATTTTGACACCGTACACGCAAATATAAAATGTATTTTTGTTGACGATAATGTGAAAAACTGTCTTTTGTAAAAATATGCATGAAGCTTTCGGTATGAAATCGTTTTATGTGAAATTCAGATATTGTGTTTTTTTTTAATTGTTATATGGATATTCTATTTTCTTGCAAACTTTTGATACGTTGTTTTGGACGACAGGTGTACAAAATCATGCTGTGTCTTTTTCAAAAAAAACACATTTGCAAAAAAAGCTTATCAGTTAAAGTTTAAAGCTCGTGATACATCCATGGACACAATAAATATATCATGACTGATGAAGGTTGTTTATTGGGTAATTTTTCATCTATTTAAACGTTATAAGTTATTTACTGCCTAATGCATCCGTGTGATGGAATTCCTGAAGATGCCATAAAGTGGAACCCGGTTCGTGAGTGTCAATACATGTGGAAGTGAAATACAAGATTTTTTGAGTGCTATAGACATGTGTTTTAATAGTGATTATATGAAAAAAGATATTTTTTTTATATTTTAACAAATTTAAAGAATTTATTATTTATTTTTAGCCAACGACCATACCACGTTGTAAACACCGGCTCTCGTGCGATCACCGAAGTTATTGGGCGCGGATAGTGCTTGGATGGGTGAAACAGATGTTCTCTTGGCTATGGGAAGGAAAACCCAGACAGAAAACCGAACACCAACCCGCCTGGGCAGCGTGGTGTTGCTATGTCCAAACCCCCCCTGAAAAAAAAAGCAGGGGGAGGCCTTCATCCAGCAGTGGATCGACCCCGGCTGATGATGATGATGATGAAAGAATTTAATTTCGAAAATAATGGAATTTTTCTCCGGGTCATGACTGAGAAAACATGTAGGAGTGTACAAAGTTTCAACATTTCATATTTAATAACGAAATTATATCAAGCATTTTTAGTCGATATAATATAAATATATTGAGAGCTTATTCATAATTTCTCGATTTATAATATTTAGGGTTTGCCTCAAGTAAAGATAGATTTTTGCAATGCTATAAACATGTGTTTTAATAGTAATTAGATAAAAGATGCTTTTTTTTTTGAATATCTAATAAAATGAATTCATTCAAATAGGCGTAACTGCAAACAAAGAATGTCGCAAGTTTTCAACATCTGGATAAAGAAGTATTTAATTTAAAGAATATTATTCTAAACAATACAAAAATAGCTTCAAAATCCATTAAAACGAATGTCGTACATTGACAGCTGTCCAAAATATACTTTACTCAAAAAGGTGTATTAAAATAAACGTGGCGTCGATCAAGCAAAAGTTAAAAACTTTCCACGTATATCTTGAAACTCGTAATAATAAGTACGCGTCAAAACGGGGCGAAAATAAATGGCGGACCGTAAATATATTTATGTCAAATGAAATTTATTGATTGTGATATGAGGTGAAGGATTGTCGTGATGACGCCAGGAAACGGCCGCTTCCTTTCCTCCGGGGAAAGAATTTACTTCCACATCCTTTTGATTCCTTTCCCCGCCTCAAAACCTTTTCTCCTATGATATATTTTATTTCTTTGACAGGAGTTCTTTTTATGTAAGCTAGTTGGTTTTTTTTTATTTCAATATATTGTTATTCAACCAAAAGAGATTCATTGTGTGTGTGTGTTTGAGGTTATTTTATTTATTTTTATTGGTTAAATAAACCGCTAAACTGGACGTATATGTTATACGCCATGTTACCAATGTGTATACGAATGATATTTTATATTCTTATGACCATTATGTGGCTTAAATTCAATGGGATATAAAAGTCGGCATCAGATTTTTATTTTACGTAATCCGAAGCCATAAATAACGTTTTATATGCATTGTAATAAATTTTGTGCAAAATTTTACGATATTTATATTATCCACCCCACACCGAGTCTGGAACCGTATGATCAATCTCGTCCCCTTCCTTTAGTTTTGTTTTAAAGATTTTAATGTATAAAGTCTAAAAATCTCAGTTAATAAAACAAACAGATCCATTAAAAAAATATGCTGCACAAGACATATAAATCTTTTTGAAAAGAGTCTTTCAAATAAAGAACATTAAAAGATAGTCGTAAGAACAATATATCAAACATCACTGCCTAGTCTCAAAATGTGCCTAGCCACAAATAATGGTAAAAAAATCTACAGTTTGAATATTGAGTTGGCTTCTTCCACAGAGTCAGATAGCTGATATCACAATTAAACTGTATATAGTTTTTTAAAATTCCACATGTTTTGTCACCATGTTTCGCTTTTCGGCATCTTCAGGAATTCTATCACACGGATGCAACAGAACTGACACACAATTAACAGTTAGCATCTTCTATATACCAAAGGTATTAATCACAGAAAAACACAGACTTCAAGGCAAGAACTAAATGGCAGCTAAAAATAATTTTATTGTATGTATTGATCTAATAATAATTGACACACTTGTCTGTGATAATTTTCACTGACGATTATTCTTGTTAATGAGTCATTCTTGAAAGGGTTTTACAAAAAATAATAATCAACTGTAATTAATCAAATATTTTCTTTTTTTTAAGAAATACCTAGATATTTCAATTTGGCAAGAAACTATTCAATATCTCAAAATTGTTTACTAAAATTCAAATTTATTATTATATATTGTTTTTCACATTATAAAGGACGTTAATCTCGTTTAAATACATATTAACTCCTATATTTTTTTAAATTAACCAGATACGTGATTAATTATTCCATAAAACGTATTTAACCATGATTCTATAGCAATTACAGGGCAACTATTGTGTAGTGCTGTTTTATTATGATAATTTTTTGGCGCTTTGGATTAAATATATTAATATTTAGATGTACCGGAAATGTCAGTCGGTTATTGTTTCTTTGTTGGTCTGCATTAATTTGTCAATATTATCAGAAAGTCACTTCATTATCATAAGTAAGTGATTTTTTTACTTCTTAAAAACAATTTCCGCCACCTTTTAGACCTGCCTGTTAGATAAAGGAACGTCAAAATTTATTGTATATTACATACTCAAATCATGACAAACTTGACACCAGATCGATGAAATTCGAAAAATTTTGCGTAGTCTATAAAACGATACAAATAATTTTAAATTGACTATAACCCAGCGACTGCGCATATATGCTCCGGAAGTAGACTCGATTAAATTGTAGCAAAAGGCTACAAAATGCTACAGAAAATTGAAAAAGTTTCTCGAGCTTTTGTAACGATTGTAATAACTCTATCGATAAATAAGTCTACAATATTATCGTAAAAGGAACACAAAATGCGAAGCCACTCTCTCAGACTAGATGTATGTAGTCCCAAAACTTTTCACATCATGATGGTATTAAATTTATCGCATAGAAATGATTGACCAATGTGAAAGAATTGTGTCTTCCAAGGAATATTTTTCTTGAATAAATTTCCATTTGTTATAACAAAGTGGAATATTTTATAGCACACAAATGTTACTTGAATTTTAATTATTGACTGAGTGTGCTTTTTAATGGTATAACATTTGAATTGTTAACGTGTTGCCGAGTTCTATAAGTCATTATATTGAAAACCAAAGCATTTTTTTATTCACTTGGCATCAGTGATATTATTTCCTTAAATAAAACATTTGTGTAATTAACAGTCAATAATAAATAATAAGAAACATAAAAAGAAAATATTTCAATTAATCAATGATCAGCTAATAATTTTTGCGTTGAGTGAAACCAGCCCTGATCATCGAATACATTGTAAAAATAGTAGTGTTAACACGCTGTTTACGGTGTGCACAAATTTACGCGTTTCAGATTCTGCATGTAGCACTTTATGTATTAAAAATATTTGTTAAGCTTCATAATTTATCTGTTGTATTGCCTTTGCCCTGTAGCGGGGGGATAGTGTTACTGAAATACAAAAATATTATTCATTCTTCACTGATTTAGAACATGGCTTAAAATTTTTGAGTAATCAACGCAGACTATACGACAATAATACCCGTAATCTATGTGTTAAAAAAAATGTGTTGTTATGATTTTAAATATTATGCATTTTCATCAAGAAGTGACAGTTAACACATTATAGACATTTGAATAATCTTAACTATCTCAAGACTGTCATTGTGAGATCATACATAGTTGAAGATATTGTAAGATAAATAAAAAAAATGTTCCCAAAACTACTGCTCATTATTTGCAGACAGCTTAAAAATTTATATTGTATACTAGGATGCAATGAAAATGTTTAAGGATACCGACCAATAACTGAACAATTCAGCATCATTTGAAGACAGCATGAATAGAAAGGTTATAGCTAAGATGGCACTAGTTATAAGCTTATAGCTTTCGCAAAATCACATTTCAAAATATTGAACGGGTTGAGTTTCTGCACACCGTAAACAAAAAAACATTTTATGATGGAAATTGAGTTCGTGAGATCCGTAACGGAAGCTAACGGCGTTTACCACTGCACCACGTATCCAGTATATGATGAAAATAATTCTGCGGTTAAAATACACGTGTAGTTGACAGCTAAAATATAGATTATGATGAAGGCTGATATCAGATTATGATGAAGGCTGATTCATCATGCTCTATTAAAATGTAGATGCGGTAACCGTAAATTGAACAAAGCTATAATCTAAATAAAACCCGTCTATCGAGTACCACTATTAATTGAAACTACTTGAAAAGTGAGATATTCATTACTTTTTTTTGCATGCAATTAAATTTACGTATTCAAAAAAAGTTTAAGAGTCTTTCAATCGAAAATATTATAGTTTAACATTAAAAGCAGTTTAAAAAACCTACATATTCTACTGTATTTTGCACAACTTGTAGCCCAACACATTTTCGGACACAAATAATCGATTGCCAATATAAAAATAAGGTTTTTAGTGTAGTATTCTTAACGTTTAAATTTATACTGTATTTTACAATATCCATAGAGTATTGATATAAAAACAATACACAGTGACACTCAAATTCTCCTTTTTCAAGTTTCGTTTCACCATGAAAATAAAAACAAAAATACTGGAAATTTTCATTTAATAAAATATTTTTTTCACTAAAACCCTCATGTGTAATAAATAGTTTTAGTTTTGATGAATTTATTGTGATTTTTTGGTAAAAATTCATTACATTAAAATAAATTAAGCATTGATTTTAGTCATTAAATAATGCTCGTAATGGTCAAAATCGGTCATTATATAAAAATTGTAAACTTGTATAAATAGTAATAAATATTCACTCGAAATTCAGTTACACTTAAGTTTAATCAAAGAACCTTCAAGCTTTTATGCTATTCCATTAGTAGATTCATCAGCTTATTTAGAATAAAAAATGAACAGAAAATATTCAACAAAATGCCCAAAAGCGGTAAACTTTATGGCGAGTTGAAAATATTTGGAAGATAGATCAAAGAAGTCAATAAATCTGATTATTCAACAACTATATATATAAAATGTGTATGACATGCGGGAAAATTTTAAGTAAGGGAACTTGAGATGTCAGTTCCCCTGTTTTGAACAGCTATACAATTACTGAACAAAATTTGAATTGTTGCACTTTGTACGATTCCACATGTTTTGTCACTCTCGACTCGGGTGTCGCCTTTTGGCATCTTCAGGCATTCTATCACACGGATGCCACAAAACTGAGGTGACGTCACGGCAGTTCTGTTGCATAGAATGCCTGAAGATGCCGAAAGGCGAAATCGGGGTCGTTAGGGACAAAACACGTGGAATAGTTCAAAGTTGTAACAATTCAAATTTGACATCGAAATTCCATCAAGCGCCTTCAGTCGATATCATAAATAAAAGTATCGGTTGAAAGTTATTATTGCACTTAAGTAATCCGTTCTTAACGTTGGATAATGAAAATAAAAATATATTTTTACACGGTGAAAAAAATAGTAATGTATTTTTGTTCTACAAAATTATATAGAACTCAAATGCATTGCAATTTTTTTCAGCGTGTTATAATGGAGTTCTACCAAGTGAGTGCCGATTCAATAAATAAATATATTTTAGTTTAAATGATTTTTATCCCTTTAAGGAATGTAGTTCAAACATGAAAATTATTTAATAAGGTTGTTTTGCAAGCTTTTTAAAGAATTTTTAGAATTTATGTCAATAAAAAAATCGACTATTCAATACAGAAATTAAAACAATAGCTTTGTGTATTTAACCTTGTATTCTAAAAAGCCAAAAGAGCACTTGAGTTATGAATGGTCTATAAAAAATGAACGCGCGAAAGCTCAAGTAAATAGAATTTTTACCCTTTGAAAGCTGATGTAAAATATTAACCTACAGAATCAATAACGGCGTCTGTTCGTTTTTTTTTAAATTGAGCCAATCATAATTTATATAAAGCACTAATCCACCAAGCTGTGGAGCTATTACAGGAGCTATTAACTATGCAATATGCATGCCTGAGAGCCGACTCTGCCTAATAGGCTGGATGTAAAAATGTTTTATAAAATTCCCCGATCAATTTTATTTTATAGCTGCTTTCGCACTGATGTAGCTACAGTTTGTGTCTGCGAAATATAATGTTGGCTTCAACTCCGGTGAAATATTGTGCTTTTACAGCGTTAATTTATTGGGTATAAATAACAGAACGTTTAAAAGTCAATATTCAATCCTGTAATAAAATAACTCAAGTTTGATTTCTATTTTAGACAAATTTACACTTTTATATTTACTTTAGAATTTTAACGTAAAATATGTATTTTAGACGTAAGAATTCAAAATATTTAAAATTTCAAATTTAAATTGCTGAAACTGTGTATAATTTCATGTAATGTTTTATTTTTTATTGCACAAGTTTTACCTTTCGGATTCATCAGCAATGACATACATACATCTGTGTAAGTAAAGTATGTGAGAAGATTCATGTGAACCAAAATTACTATGCATTGCTCAGCTCTGCAGCGAATAACGTTCGTCAACAACAAGGCAACAATAATTCAAAAAATCTATACACAAGAGATTTAGGAGACCTAAAAAGCTTTGATGCTGACGCGTCATAGATCTTAACGCTCCATCAATTTGACATCCCAATAAAAGTCATATAGATTATTAGAAGAAAATAACAAATACCCAAAGATTAGAAGTTAAAAATATGTCTAAAATATATGTTAAAACTAATAATTTTATTCTTAAGTTCAGATTTGAAGGAATTATTTTTTTCACCAATACATCCTAATGAAAGAAGAGAGTTAGGAAAGATCAATTGCTTGTTTAATACAGACGTTGAAATAAATTGGGTTTAGTTTTTCCGTCAAGTTTGTAAATGTAAAATATTAAATTATCCATAATGTTTATAAATTAAATAGGTGTGAAATGACTTTGATGCTAAATTTGGACAAGGTTTGGGCTTATAAAATAGATAAAAGCAGAAAGCTTTCGTATGATAGAGATTCTTCGAAATATCGTGTATTGTTCATTCGTGAGCGGGCAAGATTAAGAAAAATTGATAATGTTTATCATAAATTTGATCTAATAATATTTAACACCGAGAAAAATAGTAAAAAGACACGCAAGATTACGGATTAAATTTGTAAAATATGACAAGAAATATTTTTATATTCATGACGAGCTTTTGAATATCGTGTCAAGAGTTAATTTAAAATTTGAATCAAATCCATTCATCCGATGGGGCTCATTCAAATCTCGCAACGTTTCAGTGTCCCTAGAACAGTATAAGCTGCAATCTAAGCGAAGCTTGTGATAGAAACATCGTTTCTATTCTCGGAGTGGATACAGTATAATTAATTCCTCCGGACACGATAGTACCAGTGACTTACGCTTGGCTGGCAGGCCATCGTCAGCATAAATTACAATCGGTGTACTTATATTTGAAAAATGTAGCGATTCAGCGTCACATCGGGTTAACTCTTCAACACTTTACAAAAAGCATTTAAGGCATGTTGAAAATCAAAAAAAAAATCACGTAATTCGATCTTTAAAAACTGTTAAATGGACATATATAATAGTATTATTTAAATAATGAAAACACATTTCATAATACTTATTTCCTCAATATATTTTTTGATCAGGATCGGTTTTGCTCATAACGAACATTGTCAACTAAGTAAAGTGAAACCGGTTAAGAAAGTATATTGAGGAAAAATTATTGAAATATGTAAAATTTTAATTGTTACAACTTTGTACGAGTCCACATGTTTTGTCAATAACGACTTAGGTTTCGCCGTTCGGCATCCAAACGTTACTGCCTAGTCCCAAAAATGGTAAAAAAAACCTACAGATTGAATGTTGATTTGGCTTCCGTCACAAAATCAGATAGTTGATAGAATTGTTACAATCAAAATGATAATATCACAATAATTTATTTTTACACATTTGAATTGTTACAACTTCGTACGATTCCACATGTTTTTTCACTAATGACCTGGGTTTCACCTTTCAACATCTTCAGGCATTCTATCACACGGATGTAACAGAACCGACGCACAATAAACAGTTAGCATCGTCTATATAGCAAATGTAAAAATTACAAGAAAACACACACCCCAAGGCAAGAATTAAATGGCAGCTAAAACAAATTTAATCATACTGATATAATAATATTTAACACAATTGTTGCATGCGTGTGATAGAATGCCCGAAGATGCCGAAAGGCGAAACCCGGGTGTTATTGACAAAGCATGTGGAATCGTACAAAGTTGTTACAATTCAAATGTGATATTGAAATTCCATCAAGTACCTTTAGTCGATATCATAAACCAAAATATGTGTTTTTATTATTTAAAATATCATGATTTTCCACCAAGAAGTGACAGTTTACATTTTGAAAGTGATATAAGATTTTTTTTTTTCACAGTGGATATGTTATATGTGCATCGCCTGTGGAATAAGATCCATTAAACATATAATTGATATGATTAATCTCATCACGTTGAACCGTGCAGTTTCAAAGATATTTATGAAAGTCTGAAAAAAATGTAAAATAGTCGTAGTTGATAGAAAATTATCACAGGCAAAACTGAAGGAGCCATGATATCGAAAAACAAAATTTGACATAATTCTCGGATGAAAATAATACTCTAATTAGGAGGGAAATTCAGTCAAAAATATATTCTTCAATAATAACAACACTTTTTTGAATAATTTTTAAACAGTAAGTATTTAATGATTAATACAGGATTCGCTTATCACGAGCACTATCAACTAATTTCGCATCGCAAACTTGTTGTTATAATTCGAAAATATCATACCTTTACTCCGAAAAGTGACAGTTAGCATCATAAAAGAAAAAAACATATTTTAAAATTACTATTATAAATTTGATTGTTTCACGAGCTGCGCTACTTAATTTAAGTTTATGCGTTACAAGCACTTCAAATATAACGTAAGATGTCGGGAAATATGTTCAAAAAAACGAAAAACACTCTCACATGTCACTCGTTTTAAGAAAACCTCTGGAATACAAACCCTTTAGAAAAATCATATTCGGTCTTAATGTGCAGTAAATGGACTTTTAATGGATCTTGTCACAGCAAGAACGACTTGTTACTCAGTTTCTCAGCGTATATTTATCAGAGGGAGTGGTAAATTTAAATAATAAAACGCGTCACGGAAAAAGTAACGTGATTACCTATCATAAAATTAGAGCCACTAGTCTATGAAAGCAAACATATACATTTAAGTGTGTTATGTTGTAGAATATGTATATATTCAATACTACGGACTAACTTCCTTTTTTGTGTATACGAATTTTCTTGGACACGAAAACGAAATGCGCCCTTTTCATGAACATTCTTTGAGTTATGACATTAAAATTGAGATTGATTGCATGTACTTTATTTAAGTGCTTAATACATATTTAAGAAACCAAAGTCATTCATGAAGTGACATCGAAAAAAATAAGTAAAAACGAAAATGTAAGTCAAGGCAAATGTTACTTTCACGGTGAATAACTATTTGACTCATGGTATAGTCATCTTTCTATGGTTTTTATGGTATTTTTTTATGAAAGAGATGGTTTTTTTTAAATTATTAAAAACACAAAAATATTTTTTCAAATGCGCGCTTCAAAATTTATCATATTCGAAAATGAAATTCTCGTAATTGTACAAAAAGCTCTTCTTAATTACGATTCAATGACAGTACAAAATGGAAGAAAAACATTTTACATGATAATTTTGTGCCATACATCAATGAATTAAATAGTACATAAAAACAAAATTTACCAGAAATTTTGTCATGAATAAGGAAAAAAATGAACAATTTAATTATTCGATTCATTGTTTCGTGATATAATTATAATATTTGGTCAAAGTTTTTGTATTTTGAATTTATTATGAAGAAAGCACGAATTGATAAAAAAAAAAAACAAGAACAATTTAACCTTGTGAACGCTAGCCTTTTAAAATTTGAGACGACCGACTTCAGTGTGTTGACAGATGATAGTCAAACTTGTAAGAGTAACGTTACCTAAACATTTGTGCTAAAGCTAATGATTGTATCAAAATATACTCTTATTTGTAAAAATTATCTCCATAAGTTTATTCACCATCAACAATACTGAATTATTGTAATATATAAAAAATTCAGTTTTTTTATACCATTAACAGCATTGCTCGGCAGCTTTATCATTAATTTTAAACAACCTTAAATGTACCAATTATTGAAATTGCTGTAAGTTAAGTTGTAAACTGTCTCTTCTTCGTGGCATTATTTTAAAATAATAATTTAATTATTATATAATACAACCTTAAATTTTAAAGATATTAATTTCGTAAAATTAAAGAAGATAAACAAATTCTGACGAGGGAGTAAGCCGAAATAACCATCAACTATATACCTTATACATATTGTAGAACTTAAATACGTTGCTACTTTTTCATCGTGTTATAATGAAGTTCTATAAAATAAATGGTAATTCAATCAATAAACTAACTGCGTCTAAACTTAGATCGACAAAACAATGGTTTGAGATAAAGGTTGAAGCAAAAATGCGACTGAACGTTATCGGGTAGTAAAAGCTATTGTGATACTTTAATTATTTTTTTGTACTATATATTATATATCCGTTCATCGTAAGCATTATCGACTGAGTATTACTATCGGTTTTTAAAATAAATATAAAATGGAAATAATACTAAAAATTTGCTGATTGAATTGGCATTCACTTGGTAGAAATCCATTATAACACGATGAAAAAATAGCAATGGATTTTAATTCTACAAAACTATTTTTAACAAATATAGTTGATAGCTATTTCAGCTCACGCCATCGTCAGAACTATAGTATATACAGAACTAGTTCTGACGATGGCGTGAGCCGAAATAGCTATCAACTATATTTGTTAAAAATAATTTTGTAGAATTAAAATACATTGCTATTTTTTCACCGTGTGCTAAAAATTTGTGTATATCTTTTGACATTTTCCTAAAATAATTCGCCAAGCTTTCTTTTAAGTGGTAAGCTTTTCGAATCAAAGTGCAAAGTACAATTAAAGACATTCACGCCGTTATGATTGTTTGTAAAGGTCGCATTTAATATTTGATTAATAATATTGATCATATATATACAGTGAAACCTCCATTTTACGTTTTCCAAGGGACCATGAAAAAATATCGGTAATTGCAGGAAACGGTGAATGCGGGAAGGCTTCAAATAATAATAAACAAGAAAAATCGTAAAATATATTTATTTATTAGTTACTTGTACATACTGTATAAATAATTTATTTTTTAAAAAAGTTCTTTATGTTAGTTTGCTTCTTTGTTATTTGGCACTTTAATCGAAACAAAGACTTGTGACTAAAAGTTTAGGAATCATTATTACCATGCATTTAAAACAACTCATTTGCATCATAAACAATAATACGCATGTGGTGGATTTCAACCCAAAAAATAGCACATGCGTCCAGTGCGTTACGTCTAACTTGTACAGCGTATTCCAAAGTGTCTAGACATAACACCTGCACTCGGCTGTGTCAAACTTGCTTGGCGAGATATGGAGAAATATGCAATAAAAACGGTCAATCGGGATAATATATGTGACGGGACCAAATTATTTAGACGGTTTATCGAGGAAATCGGGGTATCGGGAAACGGTCAATGCGGGATAACTTAACATTGTTCTAATGGGAGTTTGACGGGACTATAAAAAATAAGCGTTCCAGCCGGGAAAACGTATTATGCGAGAACGGTTGATCGAGGATCCACTGTATATAGTATACTATCAGCAGCAACAAAGGGGTGCTTTATTTATAAAATATTACAAAAGGTTAATTCGTGGGAATTTCTTGCGGTAAAAAACAATTAGAAACATGAAATTCATCCTAAAAAACTGTGTATTAAATAATTTTGTAACTATTATGAAAACATAAGTCTACTGTGCAGTTAACAACTTGCAGGTCACAAACTGAAAACTGCTAATAATGACATGTGATAAAATTGGTTACTATTGATTCCAAACAATGATTCTAAAAGCTTTAGCTTGTCAATCATGTAAAATTAGATACATGGTCAGTTTGTTTGCAAAAATAATCCTGTTGCGCTATTTTGTTTTGCGTATATGGCCATCTATTCATTGCAGAAAAATTTGTTGAATTGATTGTTAAAAAAAGGGATCGGCTTAGAGCTTTTGTAAATTCCGAAATGACGAAAATTTTACATCGGATATGATCGAAATTTTTTTTACACGTTCGAAGCCATCGGACATAAAATAATTGAAAGAAATGCAATTTGTTTCAAAAATAGATAGCAAATAATTAAAAATTTTCATTTAGCTAAGTTTTTGTAATGCTTGTTTGAGCGTTTTGATATATGTATCTAATTTTCAAACAGTTCGAATGTTTACTTTCCAGAATTTAAACAGCGTTGAAATAACTACACTATTATTTAAAGCTTCATTATTGTCCGTCAAATAGCAAAAACAAATGCATAAACAGCTCGCAGTTTTTTAAGAAAAAAATCTTTTTAAATGTTGTATGAATAAAGTCTATTTGTCTCAAATCGAGACAGATATAAAATGCACGCTTGATTCGGTGTACATTTGATTTGTGGATTTACAACGCCTGCTTGTAAAAGTTTCAAAACCAAATAGAAACATGTTAAAATAAAAAAAAATATTAACAACAAAAACCAAATTAATACAATTAATGAGTTTAGTATACCCAAGCCATATGTTGCAGTAATTTTGTATATATTAAACTTTAGATTGTTGACAATAAAGGATACATGGCTATTATTTAAGTGTAAACAGGTTATTTTCAACCTATGTATGAGATCACGTCAAGTTTAATAATATTGTACATTAAGACAACGAGATTTGAACAATTTATTCAGCATATGTTATTAAAAAATAATATCTATCATTTATTCAATATCCACCTAAAACGCCTACTTTTATTAACAAGCTAAAACTAAATGCTAATAAATGACATTTAGAGCAAATGTCATATTAAAATTAAGCCCACTAACATGTATATAATTTGTTGACGAAAGTAAATACAATAGCAAACAAGCACAATATTTAATCAGTTACACGCTATGTCGGAATATATTCAATACGTATGCGTTGATTCTGTATTGACAACACTTGGAACTGTATTGTATGATAAGAAAGAATGTTTAATCATCTTGTTTAGTTTGAATTAGAAAAATGATTTTATTAAAAAAAAAACGATGTTTATCATTTCATATTGAAGCGATTTTTTTTCGAAAAGTCAATAAAAACTATGTTGAAAGCTTTTTTACTTTTTAACGACTTCATTATAAAAAATATAACAAAATAAACTTATGTCATCAACATAGATTAATAAATAAAAAATATCGAAGAACATCATAAGAATAATATAAGTTCCATTCAAGTATGGAATAAATAAAAACATTATTTATTTAAGAAAACAGTAATTTAACTTTTTGAACGAATTGCTAATGCTTCGTTATTTTGGAGAAGCGAAAAAATTCCTTTTTTAATAAAAAAATAAGTATATCACTCTTTCCACTTTTTAAAGTTATCTCAATTTTATCTCCAACTACTAAACTTTCAAGGTATCTTAATGATATTAAATATATTTCATTATTTCTTGAATTTATTAACAGAACTGGTTGTAAACGAGACACAGACAAGGAAATTCTTTTTCTAGTTTGCTTTCGATGGATTTAGTAGCTTTACCTTCAGCTTGTTATCAAAGCTTAAAGGGAGGTACTTTGAGATCCCAATTTTCAAATTGTTTTAAAAGAACACTTGAAAAAAATAAAGGACCAATTTAAGAAGAAATGATAAAAGTATAATTAATTATAACACGGTGAAAAAAAAGCATAGTTAAAAGATATAGTTGATAGCTATTTCGGCTCACGTCATCGTCAGAACTACGTTTAAACGAGCATTTGCTTATCTTTATATAGATATATAGAAAAGTTACACAATAAATCTTCTCTTCTATTTTAATAACCTAGCTTATATCGTGCTAGCAAAAAAAAAACTAAATTTAAATTAAACTAAACTATACAGGCGGCAGTTTCAATAAACTTAAATACTGTCAGGCGATAATTTATTACTGAAATGCATTAGCCCCTCGTTATGGTCTGAGGAGTGGCGAAAGACTTATATTTGTCTGTTTGTTTAAAATTTCGTGTGACAATTGATATCTATTGATTTCCAACTGTTCCAAAGTCGTCATCTTGCGACCTTTATTACAAAGATGTAAAGACTTTTCTTTTATAAAGTGATTTGCAAATTGTGAATTTGTTTTATTTTTATTTTTGAACGAATCAATAAATAGTATGATTAATTGTTATATTATAAAAAAGCTCAAATTTTATAAGTAAGCTTTCCACATGGTTATACTTCGTAATAGGTTCTAAGTGAAAGCATCAATTAACCGCAAAGCTTCGGTTTTCAATCCAACAGAGACATGACAGTTTAATCCAAAAAATGCTCTGTTTCGCATTTTTTTTTCGCCTCACCCTCTCTCAAATTTACTCTTTGTATTTAACAACGCCCTTGTTAAATTTTTGCGAGTTTCATTTGCCTTTGTACTGGATCTGTAATAAAAATATACTATATATAGAAACGAGGAATGAAAGCTCTGAGAATTAATTATTTTTCAAACTATGAAGGACTTTTCCTTGAAGAAATATCGTTGTTGAATAACTTATAAACAACACATTTTATTTAAACAAGGTGAAATTTGTGAAAGGATATTTCCCAGAAATGTTTATTAATAAACGTGAAATTACAGCACCTTCAGTATTAAACACATAATTGGAATAATAGTGAAGGTATTTTGACTACTTTGTGGTGTAGACAGTTTTTTAAAATCTGTAGTGATAATCATTATAGGTGAATCAGAAGTTGCCATTCGGTGAGTACTAGAGACAACCGACATACAAAACGTTAATCCTGTTATTGACTTAGTTGTGAGTGTGATGCTCTCAAGAAAAGAACTATCTGCATTAATCTAGTTTCATTAAAAGAATTTTTTGTTAACGAGGCTTAGATATTTATGAGCGTTTCTTTAGGGTGAGTTTATTTTTGAGTGCGATTTTTTTTGAATATCGTATATTTTAATATTCTTCAATTTAGTCGTATTTTTTTTGACCAATACGTAAAATAACAGGCACAGAAACACTGTTTATTTATTTATTTATAATTATACGTTACAAAAATTACAAATTATAAATTCATTGGTTTTGCAACATCGAAAAAATTGTTAGAAATTTAACAAATACACAGCAAAACAGACAGTAAGGATTGCAAGAAAGTTAATTAAGCAATTCTTAACGAACAAACTAATATGTGTCCGTCACCATTATTGACTCCGCTGATTGATGTATCTGATGTATCTTTGTTTCGGTAATGAACCATTTCCGTGCCATATAAATACGTACGTAAACTTATTGATATAGTCGCCTTTTTAGTATCATTTACAATTGTTAATTTTATTGCGAACAGGACACAAGCAAGGTCGTTAAAACAGGAGAGAAGATGTATTGTGTACCTTTTCTACATAGCTATACATAGATAAACAAATGTTAGTTTAAGCATAGTTCTGATGATGACGTGAGCCGAAATAGCTATCAACTATATTTTAAAAATAATTTTGTAGAACTAAAATACATTTTTTTTTCACCGTGTTATAATGGAGTTCTAACAAGTGAATGCCAATTCAATCAATACAATGAATTAAGCAAGCTCATGAAACATCTACTTTAACTGAAAAATTGTATTCGCCTGAACTCACTTTCGTCTACATGGAATATGTCAACATCCGAAGCAGTACTGTTGAACATTGTTAATGCTCTTAACATTTTCATCCCCATTGGCAGACTGGTTCTACACTTTATTATTATATGAAAAAATTATGTCCACGATTTCTTAAAAAAATATCCGGAACACACAAACTGATATTGTTAAGGATGACAGACTTCTTATTTTGGCCTCGAATTAGTCGAAAGAAATATGTGGCAAGATGTATTTCTCTTCGATTTTTCAAACTATTAAAAGTGAGCATACCTAAAAGAAAGTCAGTTGGTGAATGTATGTTGATGTGCTATAGTGATAATGATGTTGTGTGACCTTTAATATTTATGAAGAAACTCTAAAAGCTTTTAAAGTAATTTCAATTAGCAAAAATCGAGACACATAAAACCTTAAAGTGTTTTGATTTACGTTAAAAATACCGATGTTTTTGTGCTTTTTTTAATCTAATGAAATGTGACGTTAAAGCCCCGTGTCTTTGGGAATCTGCACAAATGCCATTTTGTGCGAGTTTATAACAAGTGAATATAAGTTAATCGGATTCAATAGCAATTATTGTTGGGTGCTCTGGCATTTTAGGGGTATTTTTTACCCTTCGGCTTCTACGCGTGACTCATTTTACTGCCGAACGGTCCCTTAAATCTAACTTTAATCCGCTTCCCAAAAAGCCCATTTTATCGGATCCATTTTGATGATAGCACAACACTCACTGACTCTAAAGTACAAACGTTTGTTTTGTTACCTGAAATGGCTCTTAAGTCTGATACATTCTGTATACGTTACAGATACATGCGTTCAATCGACGTTTTCTATTATGACGAAAAAGCTTAGCTTCACTTTCTTAGATGTAAAAATAACTCGAGTTCTGCTGCATAACTAAGATCAAAAATATTAATTTATTATCAAATTTGATATTGTATTTTTTTACCCAAAAGTAACGTTACTTGGTAAGGATTGTTTTAATTTGTGATGTAATGCTGATATTAATATAAAATTTAAATGACTTTAAAGGTTATCTGTCACTTCTTGATCAAAAGGCGTGATATTTCAAATAATAAAAACACATTTTTAAGTAATTCAGTTGATAATGCTCCCGATGAGCGAAACCGGCCCTGATCTAAAAATACATTGTGAAAAAAAGCACTAAAAAGGTTTTTTTATCATAAAAAATAACTTTGATTATTCCATGTATTGTGTTTTATTACTATTGTAAATTATTTTTTTTAAATAATAAAAACACATTTTTTAGTACTTATTTCCACAATATATTTTTTGATCAGGACCGATTTCGCTCATCGCGAGCATAATCAACTGATAGAATACAATTTACAAATAAGTAAAGTAAAGTAAATTAGTATAAAATTTTATACTAATTTACTTTATTTGTATCAATATTGTATGATTTTATGTAAATTGTTTCCTAGTTCTTGAACCCATGGTTTTGTAAACCTACTACCTTTAACTCAAATTAATTTTTTTGCGTTAGAATGTTTGAAAATGCTGAAAGGTGAAGTCTGGGATATAAGTGACAAAAAATGCGGTATAAAGTTTCGACAATTTCATTTATACGTACTTGTGAAATCTATTGCATTTTTTTTCGTTTAATCATTGAAATTGGTGCATCAATTTGTTAACTAGTGGTTTTATGTCAAAGAGTTGCTTATTGCGGTGCAAATACAGCGAAATTAAAAACAGCTTTAAGCTTTTTAACTTTTTTAAATAAACCTTTGAATACTTTACTTAAAAACGTAAATTTACCTTCTCTGTTTTACGATGGAGTTTTTTCACATTAATAAAATTTCGCTCGACGAAAAACTACCAAACGTCACGATAAATAATATACATAACTATCTTTGTAAAAATACAACATTTAGTTCTTGATTTTGTAACATATAAACGTACAGTTTTATTATTCTTAGGTAAATAAATTTGGTTTATTGGTGGAAGAGGCACATGTTTTGAATCGGGATTTAATACTGAGTGGCTTATACTATAGCAGGGATGTAGTATGAACGCCATACAAACGAGGTCAAATTTTTAACGACATACGCAGTTACGTTTGCGAGTGGAATATTAAATACTTATGAAAACATCCAAGAATGGATTTTCTTGGCATAGAAAATAGTTAGTGTCCACTTTTGATATTCCGGAATCACATATTTTTCAATAAAACGTTTGAAAATGACCAACGTAAGTCCATTTTTACGTAAATGTGGCGAAACAAACAATGAAAAAGTGACAGGGGAAATAATTAGTTCTGTTTTATGACACGACTTATATAGAGTGTCGTATGATAGTTGGAAATTTTATGTTGAGAATCAAGTTACACTTACTTCAGATTGGTTTTTTTAAGAAAATTTAATCACTCATGTTTCCAATATGGAAGATATAAGCTCTGTATTGGACTGATATTTATACTGATTTTCAATGATGACCACTTGACAATTATATTATAATTATATTATTTCGATGTCAATTATAGTCTGAAGTTTGTGCTTAAATGTAATTGGTAAAACATTTTTTTCGTTCGTAAGTAAATAAAATGTAGAACCGAGTGCGTTGCTTGCTTAGTTCCATGCCTGGCAACGATTATGTGTATGTAATTTTAGTCCTGTTTGATTGGAATGTAAGTAGATTTTTTTAAAACGACCGGTATTTCTTACGGCGAAGATGTCAAAAGGCAATATCTGAGATTTATATCTGATGTAAAAACTCTTAAATGACTTTCAGTATTTAAAAAAAGAGTACTACTCGGTTTTAACATCGTAAATATGACTTTTCTTGGTTCACTCCCTTATCTATCGTTCGTGCATATGTGTGTATAAGTAGAGCATATGGGAAGGTATATATTATATACATTTATAATGCACAGTCTCAGCTCTGTAGCAGATAGTCAGCAGACAGAAAAATGACACAAAAACATCTGTAAAAGTCAGAGATGAAGGAAAGTTAAAAAAAATTGATGTTAGTGCATCATAAATCTTAACGATCCTTAAAATTTAATCTTAAAAAATAATCCTAGAAATTTATTGATTGAATTGGCATTCACTTGGTAGAACTCTATTATAACACGGTGAAAAAATAGCAATGTATTTTAGTTCTACAAAATTTTGTAGAACTAAAATACATTGCTATTTTTTCACCGTGTTAATCCTAGAAATATTAAAGTAAAAAAAAACGTTATTTAAACTTTAATTAAAATCTTCAGGTATGGTTTAATATTTATTTAGTTTTTTAGCCGACACAAAAAGTCAAAAAACAAATTGAATACGCAATATCAATGTTTTTATGTCATGATTATTATTTCGTTAGTTAGTTGGACGTTAAAATTTACTCAAAAGCTTCCAGAAATGATTGGAAATTTTTTTTCACAGTGAAAAAAATCGGTTAAATAACATTGTACATCGAGCTTTGTAAATTATTTGCATCGTAAATAAAAATCTACCTAGTTATATGATGTATCGATTTTATATTTTTTCGGTCTTTTCTCTAGCCAAATTGTAATTTTTTTTCATGACTAAAAATGTATATTGTATTTTTTATGTTATCAACTAAAGGTGTTTGATAAAGTTTCATTATCAAATTTGAATTGTTGAGACTTTGTACGATTCCATATGTTTTGTTACTGATGACCCAGGTTTTGCCTTTCAGCATTTGTCAGTTCCGTTGCATCCGTGTGATAGAATAATAGATAAAACAAACTTTCAATATATATTAAATGGCAGGTGTCAAAATTAGGTTAAAGTAACGTCATAAGACGATAAATTTACTATGGTATTAGGAAAGTATTTTCATTTAATTGATTGAATCAGTCAGTTCTGTTGCACCCGTGTTACTGAATTACTGAAGATGCCGAAAGGCGAAACTCGGTTCGTTAGTGACAAAACATGTGAAATCGTAAAAAGTTGTAACAATTCGAATTTGATTGAATCGGCATTTACTTGGTAGAATTCCATTACAACACGGTGAAAAAATAGCAATGTATTTTACTTTTACAAAATTTTATAAGATATAGTTGATAGCTATTTCGGCTCACGCTATCGTTAGAACTGTCGTTCGTGAATATTAGTTCTGACGATGGCGTGAGCCAAAATAGCTGTCAACTAAATCTTATAAAATTTTGTAGAACCAAAATACATTCCTACTTTTTCACCGTGTCAAAATATTTTCAGTTTTAAATAACTATAATTTTCATTCTTGGCTGGCGATATATTGTTGTATGGTATAAATATACCAATTATTTTAATTTTTTTCAGATGCCTGTTGTTTTGTTGCTGCTACTGCATCTGTCATTAAATGGACCTGATGAAAGCCACGCAGTTAACCCTGGTATGTACTTAAAGATGACTTGAAGCCCCATGAAAATATTTTTTGGAAAAAAAATGTTTTCTTAATTTAATCTATTTCTAATTTAAGCTCAAATATATATAAAAAAACAAGTATATTGTAGAATATTTTACTAAATACAAGTAAGAGTTGATAAATGATGGCTTCTCTTGTCAGCATTAAAATGACATAACAATAAAAATGTTGATTGATTAACAGGACTTTTTATTTCGTGTTATAGTATACTAGTATAATATTATCATGGAAGAACGCTTGATATGACTACACATCAACGCTAAATCCATGAATATGGTTATAACATGAAGCGGTTTAAAATTGTCAAATTCATGAAAAATGTATATCCGTTGCTTTATTCATGAATTATGCAAAATATGTACGGAGTACTGAATTGGAAATGAATTTCTTTGCTAATTCAATGAACTAATCAAATTATATATACACGCTCTGGGGATGTTTTTTTGCAACTAAATTATATGTAATTTGACAATATATATATAAAAAAAAGGTTATGATAGTGAAGGTCAACATGGTAAATAAAGTACTCGACGAAACTTCTTCAACGATTCTAAGAGTAACAATAAGCTTGGTACATACTTTCACGTTACTAAAACGCTAATTTAAAAGAAGCCATAAACGAAATTAGCTTTGCGAGTAAATTTAATGACATGAAAGAATATATTAGTACAAAGTCGTTAAACTATCATGAGTGCTTTCCCTATACTTAAACTTTAACCTTTGGCAATCAAAATGCATTTAAATTAAGGAAGGTAAACGTCATTTATGACTCGCATAACACATGTGGTGGAAGAGTGTCGAAATAACATAACGTTAATAAAAGTATATATATTATCAAAATGACTGAAATTATTTTCTTAGTTATTTTTTATAGTTCTAATTAATATTATTACATTTAATGATGAGAACCCATCAATAATCGTACGAAAATTCAGCTTTTGTCTTTAAGTATCTTCGGAAATTCAAATGCATGGACTAAATCAAAGTTACGCTACTCTGATAGTCAGTGAGATGGTAAAATTATTTTAGGTTTTTATTGAAATATTGCTTTGAAAAAATATAAAATTAAGCAATTTATTTAAAAAATAAAGAACACGGCGCCGATCATGAAATATATTGTCGAAATAAGTACGAAAAAATATGGTTTTATTGCCTTAAATATCACCCCTTTCCATCAAGAAGTGAGAGTTAATTCCTTAAAAGTGAATACATATGATATTTATTAATTGCAAAGTAGTGGTTTCCAGTATTTTGCCTAAATAAAGTCACTAGTACGTTATACACAAAAGCGTCGGTACATTTTGCCATTCATCGAAAGTGATGTCGATAATGTTCAATGATTTACTGTAGAAGATACCCCTTTTTTGAGTGAATGACGGGCTTAAAACGTTAAATACATACTTAACAATGTTTAAATACTATGTAATTATTTGGTTATAACAGTGACGTATAAGCGAAACGAGTTCGACTCTATCGTAAGCAATTTAGTAAAGTATGATTTGAGGTTATAATATTAAAGCCCAATTGCTTCGTAATCTGTCGGTGTAAGCAAATTTATTTTCAATGCTGAATCAGTTATACGGGGGCGAATGTATTGAGCCGAGGGTCGAAGATGGGCTCCTCAATTTTTACGATTTTGAACAGGTGTTGCTAGAGGAATATCTTACTTCGGCATTCCGGTAAACGCGATAGCACTAACTGTTAAAAATAACGGAAGCCATTTTGTTGAAAACATTCAATTTCAAGATGGCCGCCAAACTTCAGCCGATATTTGGTCAATACTGAACACGGATACTTAAATTAAAAAACTTACATACGTTTCGATTATATTGTGACTCATCAATTATTTTTGCATTACAGCGGTAACATTGAAATGAAGAATAAGAGATTTTTATAATTGAAATTTGAATAAATATTATAAAAGAGTTCAGTGAAAAATTTACAACCAATTCAATTTAAACATATTTCACTATTAAGTTGTTAACTGTCACTTTTTGGTGTAAAGGCATGATATTTTAAATAATAAGAACACTTTTTTTTCGTACTATATAAACAATATGTTTAAATGATCAGTATTGGTTTCGCTCATAGCTATGATATGATATTAAGAACCTGATGAATAAATATATTGTAAAAAAAATGACTAAAATAACAAAAAAATAATAATACGTATTCTATTTGCCAAGAAAAAAAATATAAGACGAAAGAAGCATAAGTTATTTATGTACATATTTGTGTTTCAATCGTAAAATTCCGGTTGTATTAAACATTGGTGGTAAAGATGTAACAAAGAATATTATATATAGTATATTTGATTGATAAAAGAGTAATGAGATTTAAAAGGTCCTTCGAGCGAGCGGTAGTCTAGCAATAGTGTTACTTATTAAAACTGTTAAGTTATTCATGTCAGAGAAGAGTATAAATTGACGCAAATATCTTTAAACGCTTTACACATACGGCATAAAGGCAAAAACGTTAACCTCCGCGTAGCGTCGCGTGGCCGCTACGCCGTAGAAGTCCATAGCCTCCACAGCGCATATCGTAGAGGACCGGGGGTGTTTAATATTCAAGTTGGGGCACGTTTCGGCCATCGAATTCGACACGTCTTTGCTGGAGGGTAAGAAACGCGGCAAGGAGACGCCGGGAAAGCCTTCAAAGGGGTGATATCGCAAAAACTAACCTTCTTATTAGTCTCTTAATTTTGTGTCCATTCCTCCATATTTTTCATTCGGCAGAAAGGTATTTTCACCTTCTAATCCTTTCTAATTTGTGGTTACGTTTGCTTTTACAAAGAAGAGTAAAACCTGTTTAAAAATAACTTTAACCATTACCATACATATACCCATAATCGTATTCAAGTGGTAACTGTACGAAGTTGCCGTAGTTATTCTATTGCGCAATTAAGATTTCTATTATATTCGCAAAATCAGTTTAAAGATTCTTACATCGTATAACAATTTAAAAGTGTTTCAAGTTTCTCACAAAACTTTTAAACATCCTGATTATCAGACTTTTGGGGGATACAAAAAGGAAGAGAACTCTATTTGTCTCATAAATAAACTTACGAGGGCGTAAGCCGAAAAAGCTATCAACTATAATATATACCTTGTTATTTTTGTAGAACTAAAATACAATACTATTTTTTCATAGTAGTAAAATCAAGATTTTTCTTTAAAATAATCAAAACCAAACAAAATTAATTAAGAAATAATTGATACCTTTTGACTTATTCAATATTGATTCCTGGTCTTCGATTCGTCATTGAAAAACGTTTATTATTTAATTTAAAATGATATTTATTTGGCTTTATAAACTAATTTGATTATTAAATACATTAGTAATAAAAAAATATGATGTATTTTGATAATGTTTACTGTTGAGAAGTGTATATTTTGAAAAGAGCGAACCCAAGCATGACACATGTTTTTGAGTATCTGTTATGAACATACAGCGATATTTAGTCTTAACCTCCTGAAAAGCTGGGTGAAAGATATTTTAATAATAAAGGTGCTAATATTCTAATTATGTTAATCAGGGCTAATCAGGTTTTATTTTTATATTGCATAAAAAAGAATATCGTAAAAAAATGTTTTTAAGGATTAGCTACTAATACTGAAATCAGTTTTAATAATTAAAACGTTTGAAGTCAGCATGTTGGGTAAATGTTTAAGCGAAGAAGCACATTGTGTCGAAATCTTTGTCGGCCTTTTATTCCAGCCCTCTTGTCGTTTGTTCTGCCTAAATATGAAATAATATGAAAAACGATTAAATAAATCACGGGCGATAAAGCATGCAGATGAGGAATTTTAAAATTCTTTCGGGCTTGCCTTACAAAGTTTGACACAAAAGAAAAACTTGAGAATGTTACCCAATGCCTCCCGATCCGAAATTTATTCAAAAATCGGATGATTTCAATTGAAAAAGTCGCAATTTCGACAAAATAATATAATAAATTGCTGCTTGATAGCGGAATTCATATTTGGCGCTTTTTGTTTTACGTCCGTTTTTTATTTTCTATTTGATTAAGCGAATCAATTTTATAGGCAGTATAACGAGATAGCGTCATTTAATAAACCTTAATTTCTGATTTATTTTGCAATGATAAACATTTTTTCAAGAGTAGTAAATATGAGTTTTTTTTAAAATAATAAAAACACATTTTTTAGTACTTATTTCCACAATATATTTTTTAATCAGGACCGGTTTCGCTCATCGCGAGAATTATCAAAATGCTCGCGATGAGCGAAACCGGTCCTGATTAAAAAATATATTGTGGAAATAAGTACTAAAAAAATGTGTTTTTATTATTTAAAATATCATGCTTTTCCATCAAGAAGTGACAGTTAACACCTTAAAAGTGAGTAAATATCAGTTATTAAAAAAAACAGAATTTAAAAGAATTGTTTGAAAAACTTTTTTGTAAATAATTTTTTTTACAAATTAAAAAAAAATGTGCAATATTGTTTAAATAATAAAAAAAGTCAAAGATTAGTAATGTTTCCAGCAATTGATAATGCTCGCGACGAGCAAAACCAGTCCTGATATAATAAATATTATATAAAACTGTGGAAACAGTACTTAAAATTGTATTATTATTTTACATGTAAAACATAATTAACACGGTGAAAAAAATAACAATGCGTGAGCCGAAATAGCTATATATAATATATATATACATCAACTATATTTAAAAAAATAGTTTTGTAGAACTAAAAGACATTGCTATTATTTTCATCGTGTTATAATGGAGTCAATTTATAAGAGAATGCCAATTCGATCAATTAAACATATTTCTTTTAAACAAAAGAGTGACTGCTAACACATTAAAAGGTGAATTGTTGAAACATAACACAATTCGACATATTTTGTCACTAAATCCACGTTTTTTTTTACTTTAAGTCAGTTCTGATTCAGTTCTGCATCTGCGTGTGATAGAATACCTCAATATGCCGAAAGGCGAAACCCGTATAATGACAAAATATGTGGAATTATATAATACAAAGTTTGAACAATTCAAATTTGATATTGAAATTCCATTAAGCAAGCGCCTTTAGTCGATATCATGAATTACCTATTAAGGTATTCAGTAATATTTAAGCGTGTAGTAGAATTAATAGAAAAATGTATTTTTAAAAGCTATGATTATTAATATTTTTGTAATCAGCAATACAGATATTCAAATAATTTAGAATATTATTTAATTTGTTTTTTAAACAATTATAAGGTCAGATCTATAGAAAAATGAATCTATTTGGTAATACAGTAAAACGCCAAATGTCCGTTATATATCAATAGGTTTAATATAAACCAAAAACATTTTTTGAGTATAAGAAATATTTAAATATAAATAAAAAACAAAACTGTATTGAAATGTCTTTGGATACTCGTCGTGAAGTGAGGTTGCCGTTTGATATCGACGTATATGTACGATATTTCTAGAATTCTAGTGCTATTTGTATGAAGTGATTATCATGACCTCAAAAAACAGTTAACATGCGACACTTGAATTCAAGCATGTACAATATTAACAGAACGTTTTTTTTATATTACATTTGGCCGGATATTTTGTCCGTTATATAGAGTTCTATTATATCGAGCTTTTACTGTACTATCATTCAAATTTTTGTACAAAAAATTCTCATTTTATGTGCAAAATAAGAATGTAATTTTATGGAGAAGATGATAGGAACAATTATGTTTATATGAGTATTATAATAGGATAAAATATGCGTTTTATCTTTTTCTATAATGTTGAGATATTTTTGAATGATGTTTCGCTTAAGAAATTTTACAATATTGAAAACATTTTATATACCAAGAAAAATTCAATTAATTTCTACTTGTAAAAAATCATTTTTAAAGTTCCTCGAAGTCAATATAATATTATTTTGTAAATTTTGCTTCAGTAAGACTCCTTCTTTGTAGATACAAAGTGATGTTCGCATGCAACAAACAAATGAAATATAAGCAATAACATTTTCAACGAAATAAACGTCGGCACGTATTTTTATTAGGACTTTAATCTAATATCCCTTTGAACGCTGCAAGTGAAATTCCGGAAATCACGTTTTTATAAGTTTTCAGAAAGACAAATTATCTCAGCTGAAGTTTATGAAAAACGCGTAATTTCGTTTTACGAAATACGAATTGACTATATTTAGTTGTGGCAGCCATGTACTGCTGTTTTTCTTCTTATTTGTATAAATCAAAACGAGATAAAATAATATTAAAAATCATCACAAATCAACAACTAATAAATAGAGTAACGATATAATAAAAAATACGTGATCCATGCAACAAATTATTGGCATTGAATTTGTACCACAAAACTAGGCAGAAGTTTGAAAATGGAGAACTTGAAATTGATTTTCTAAGCTGACAAGACGAAGTCACTGTATTTAAAAGTGTATATAACATATATCTAAGATCAAACTGTATATTTTATACAGATTTAAAGGTGCTAATTGTCATTCCTAGATAGAAAATTTGAAATAGTAAAACATTTGTAGTGAGATTTCCACAATTTTCGTGGCAATTAATTTCGCTCATATATGATAACCGGTCGTTATTTTGATAATGTAAAATTGTGAAGAGCATTAAATTTTTTTATAATATTAAAATACTTTGTAAAGATCTCGAAATATGGGCTTATTTTAATTCTGTGCATATGCGTTTATTAAGTTTAATCAAAAGAATTCGGTGATCCAAAAACAATGTTTTATAATGCAAAACGACTATTACTATCCATTATTATTATTACCATAGTGTATCAACCTATAGGTGTTATATTTATATGAACTTGTCAAAATAGTAAAAAAAAAAATTAAAAGTAAATGATTTTTTTAATTGAATGACTAACAATCGACTGGAAATCAACTTCCAGAAAAGAAATTCATAGAAGAAAAATCATAAATGAAATCATTTACTATTCCTGTAGTCGTAAATAAGCGTACATGACTCAAGGTTACTAAATATGGCGTTTTTGGCGTTGTCATAGCAACGCAAACTATGTTTAAGTCGTATATTTTTGTTCCTGTTGGAAAAGCAACTCTACAACTTTTATTAATAAAAAAATACAAATCCGTTTCTTTTTCTTGTATATAATTAAAATTAAAGTGTTCCTCAACCACAAGTATGCTGACAAAATTGTATTTTTTTTAAAGAATGCTTTCATTGAATTGGTGAACATATGGCAAAATTATTGAGTTTTAAAAATAAAGTTGTGAAAATTTATTAAACTGAAAACATGTGTGATAAAGCAATTTATCAACTACAACATAAATTGAGTAATTTACAACAAAGGTATACATTAGCCATAAATCATATTTGAAGGCTGTGTTTTATTATACATAAATTTTTATTAAAACTTATTATGCCATTCCAGCAAGGATTAAAAAAAAAGAATATTTTACGTTATAAAAAAAAATGATACAATGACCAAAAGCGTTAAATATTTAATCCAGCCTAAATCCAGCACTGTTGGTTTGCCGGCTGTACGATCGCGTGGCAATTCGAGGGCAGAGCCGCTGCGTGAATATCGAGTGGGCCTTCCCATTTCGCCCAACCCACTACCATAGGCCCCACTCTTCACGGATATATGGCTCTCAGGTGCGGACCATTATTGAAATGTCATTGGATTATAAAGTAGCCCAATATGGAAAGGTATTTTTCACCTCGCAACTCTCACTTAGAACCGATTCTTTCCACTTGCTACGCGACCCAAAGATCACGTCATAAGTGTAATTGATTTTTGTTAGCGTAGGAAACCCACTTTGGGGCGAAAATAAAATTTCATTGTCATGCAATACTCTTAGTGCTATGCAAGAATGGGTTAGTTTATTTTTGGGTTCATTCTATAGATTTTTCTCGTCAATATTGCAATGTACATTCGTAGTGATTTATTTGTCTATCACACATACGTGGAAATAGTAAGTAATTTTGAATATATCGATTGAGTTGTCATTCACTTGGTAGACTCCATTATATCACGGTGAAAGAAATAGCAATGTATTTGAGTTCTACAGAATTTTATAGAATTAAAATACATTGCTATTTTTTTTCACCATGCTAATTTTGAACATCTTTTTAAAACATATAATTCTGTCTACATTGATATGATTTCGTAATTAAAACAATTTCTAATGTATTCTAATTTAGATATTTTTAAGTATTATACATACGTATTGTTTTTTCAGCGACGCTAAAATACAATTTTAACTATCTTCTAAATTTTAATTTGATTAGTATGAAAAAATTCCAACACAAGTACATTTGACCTCTCTTTAACATAGAGTATAGGTGCCAATCGTTTAACTACTTCGAGCGATTTGCTTTTAAAATTATTGGAACGTCTGCCAATGGGGATACCAAGAGCATTAACAATGCATAACAATATTGCTTCGGATGTCGACATATTCCATGTGGACGAAAGTGATTTCAGGCGAATAATAATTTTTTAATGTGTTAAAGTAGACATTTCAAAGCTTGTTTGGTTAATATTCCTATACATATCCTTATTATTTGTTTTGTTGTTAATTTTTTTAATTTCCAACAAAAAATGTTTAAATATTTTGACGTAACAACAGCAATGAACTTGTAATTTGTATTTTTTGTAACGTATACATATAAATAAATATGAAATAAGTAAATACACGCATATTTCTCTCTTCATGTCAGAGCATGTGCAAAGAGAGATTGTGCCTGAGCGGTAAGTATTGAAAGAATTTTTAATGCATATTACATCTGCATTTTATTTCTTTGCGTCTCATTTCAATTCTTCGTCAATTCGCGCTAATTATATTGAGCGTATTGTATGAATGTGGGCATGTTTCCTTGCAACGTTTTAATACGTGCTAATGTTTGTTTAGCTATTTTTTTTTTTTTTGGGATATCAAATTCATGGAGCGTTAAGATCTATGACGCGTCAGCATCAGAGCTCTTCAGGTCTCCTCCATCTCTCATATATAGATTTAACTTGTTGTAATTGTTGTGTCATTGTTGACAACATTAGGTCGCAGCTGAGCCTTGGAACCCACAATGAGTGCAGTTCATGCGGACACCATACGCATTACATTCACTCATGCATACGCGTGCACACAGGCACACACACAGCCACACGCATGCATATACAATACGTAAGGAAACAAAATTAGAAAGTCATTTTCAGATGCCGAGGTTGTCCATGTTGGGATTAAGATCTGTAACAACAAACCTATGGCGGGTCATCGAGCAGAACCGCTCTCGGCCTTAGACGATTACTCGGTACTGTCTCATCATAATTATGTAGATACGAAATTGTAGGGTTAATACCAATCTTATTGAAATTTTTTGTCAAAGATATCAAAGATATTTGAATTCGTTGGGATTAAAAAGATCTGTTCAACGTTTCAATACACGTACACCACACGTTGTCATATATATGACTTATTTTTAATTATCACTTCTTATTATGACATTAAAAATAAAAAAATACATTTTTAGTAATATTTCCTAAATGTATTTAATATTTAAGACTTATTTCACTCATCATATAAATTATAGAATTAGGTCATAAATAACGTGTTACTATTAAAATAATAGTTTTCTTTATATTTACTTATATTTATTATACTTTTTTTTAAAAGATATATTTGATAGCTATTTCGGCTCACGCTTTCGTCAAAAAGAATTGCCTGGATAGCTGGATCGGTTTCTTTCAATTTATTGATTGAATTGGGATTTACTTGGTAGAATTCTATTATAGCACGGTGAAAAAAAGCAATGTATTTTCAGGCAACTCTTTAATATTCTGAAATAGCTATTAACTATATTTTAGAAATTTTGTAGAACTAAATTACATTGCTATTTTTAACCGTGCTACTAAATATGTGTTTTTATAATTTAAAATATCACGCTTTTCCACCAAGAAGTGACGGTTAACACCTTGAAAGTGAGAAAACTTTCTATAAAAATTAAGTCTGATTTGCCCTTTTCATTTTAACACGTTTGATTAAAACCAATACTGCTGTAAAAATTATCAAAATAATCAGTGTAAAATATCTTCTACATATCACAACTTAGCATGGGTTACGCAAAAAGCTGCAATGTCCTCGAAATCGCAAACGCAAAAAATGTCCTCGAAATCATTGAAATGATATGAAATTTTTTCATAATTATAATGAAGTGTGAATCACATTTAAACTAATGGCAGTTAAAATTATGGGCCTAATACATATTTTGATAATATTATATTTTACATCACAAACTTAATGTAAGTACCTACGTTATGACGTCGTCTATTCTCAAAGGCAGCGATCAAATGAAAAGGTAATTTAAATCAGGAAATCGAAATGTCGCTCAAGAGAGGAATGTATGAATGAATGGTCCTGTAAATTTCAAATGTTCATTTCCTGGAAGATTTTTTGGAAGTATTACAATGTTTGAATTTAAAGCGATGATATGAATATGCACAGGCGGATTTATTGTGATTGTTGAGTGAAGTGGAGAAATATTGCCGATGAAACGATATGTTTCAACGCGAATTTGAATAGTGTTTTCTAAAAAAATATTTATTCATTCATTTTGAATAGAATATAATGGTTTATTTAATATTATTATTCAAAGAGATGGTTTTGTAGCAGACTGGTCAACGCTTCTATGTGTTCGTTTTATATCTATTGTACATACAGAATATTTCATTATTTGTTTTTTTACAAATTAGTTTGCGTATACTTGCGAAAATTCAAAAACACTCTTTTTCGTTTATTCTTGATTGAATTGATATTCTTGAGTTCGAATTTAACATGTATATACAGATAACCTAACTGTATTTGTTAACTCTATATGTTTTGGGAATACTTGTATTTTGTCAGCTTAATTAATTAAACAAATATTAAATGCTAAGAATAGAGATTGAAAAGTAATTAAGTTTTAATTGAAAAGAATAACCATTATTTTTAGTTTTTATGCTTTTTATGAATAACAATTTAGTGACACGATAAGAAAATCTTGAAAAATTATTAAATCGTATAAATTGTTATCGCTTGGCAAAAATTATTACAGAATAAAACTGATTTTGCCCAAGGTCTTCAAGAGATACTTGTCTCCATAATGCAAAAATTTCATATATTAAACTGTGATTTATATAAATAATACTATAATATTATATCATGGTGAAAAAATAGCAATGTATTTAAGTTATTCAAAATTTATAAGATATATAGTTGACAACTGTTTTACCTTGCACCCTCATCAGAACTATGCTTAAATGTACATTTACTATAGCGGTGTAGAAAATGTACTCAATACATCTTCTCTTTTGTTAAAACATCTGATTTTTATATTTTAATTCTTAATTATGGCAAATTGATTTTACGTATTTTTCGAAGTGAGAGTTACCCTGGTTTTTTATGTTGCATGGGAATAAACATAAGCAATTTACTTAGTTGATTTTTTTTCAAAAAATGCAATAACCTTCGAAGCGATGAAAGATTTATATTTGTTTGTTCTAATTGAACGATTAGATATTGACAAATATCAGCAATCCAATGATATCCGTAAAGTACATTGTCTTTTCTATATATAAGTAAATGTACGTTAAAATATAATTCTAATGAAGGCGTAAGCCGAAGTAGCTATCAAATATGTACATTACTATGTTATAGAATTAAAATAAATTGCAATTTTTTCACCATCTTATAATGGAGTTCTGCTAAGTAAAATTCAATTCAATCAATACTAATAATTTATTATCGATTTTCACGTATGAAAGCATTAAAAGAATATCAGATAAATATAAAAACAGTCAACTGTGTCTAAAAATACTTCGCAGAAGAATGGCGGATTAATTTCAAAGTACACAGAAGAGATTTTGTATAAAGATTTATTCTTGGAAAACTGAACGAAAATATTTATTGTGAAGCATACCAATGTATTAGTATTCCTGGGAAAAGCGTTAATAAAACTCGTCGATATTTGCTGGGAATTATTATTCAAAGCATTTTCTTCAAGTGGCGTGCCAGAAAGATAGAAAAATGTAACCGTTTCTGTATCGGGAGTTGTCTAAAGACGTCTTTAGTAGCAAAGAATGAATGCACTTACTGAGCTCGGTCGTTAGCGCTATTGTACCGAGTTATTCCTTTTAAACCAGAGATGCATTTCTTTTCAGACTTTTGCTGTATACTGAACTTGTCGAGAAAGTTTTCAAAAATACAAAATAATAAGTTTGTTCATAATACATATTGTGTATTTTCATTGTTGCGATATGTGATACACAAGTCGTATCTGGAGATGTTATAAAATTAATAAAGACTCTTTCATCATTAATAAAAAAGAAATTTATTAAATGCATATTATTGTCGATTCAGACTATTTGAATAGTGTTAACTGTCAAAATTATTTGTCTTGATGATGGAATAAAACCATTTTTTTTATTAATCTTCCAATTATAACGATGACTATTACAATAAAAAAACATAAAAGAAAACGTTTTAAAATATATTGAACATTTTGATATAAATAAATGAAAATATATATTTTATATTAAAAGACTAATTTGTTATAAATCGCCCTATGCATATGAACGTACGTGATACGCAAATTTTGACTATGCCATTTTGCGCTATCCCGTATCCCGTACGCGCATGAGTAAAATAATGTACCTTAAAACTGCACACCGTTCATAATACCCAAGCGTCTCAAAAACACTTGACTACAAGTCTTCACAAGTATTTTTTAAGAGCAGGCGAAGTGTGCGGTCAGTTTTTTGACAACTCATAATTTTCATACCTACTCTTTATAAGTCAGGGGCGCGTATATCATGGCTTATAAAAAAGTGATGTTTTTTGCATATATTTTGAAATATTCGTTCGGTTCATATTCTTTTACGAAAAAAAAAAAACACTAACTTTAGTTAAATTTTACTTAAAAGAAATAATATTTTTTTAACTGATTGAGCATTCTTTTACCTAATTTTGAGAACTTTGGTTCGCTTCCCGGTAGAAGTTGTTTTTCTGAATTATTATTTAGTTAACTTATGGGTTATTCCTACACATTGATTTGTTCTATTCATACTACTTCTCAGTAACCCCATGAGAACAGAAATACATAATTCAATTGACTTAAAGATTCCTAAAGCCATTTCTTCTTTATTTTTTGTAATATTAAAGGGAGCTGCCGAAAAAATACAAATACTCATAAAAACAAATTTTATCAAAAAGAAACTAAGTTGAAAAATGTATTAAAATAAGGCGGTAAAAAACTAGATTGATAAAGTTGTACGATTTTAAATGAAACGTGTTTTTCTAAGAGTCTATGAAACCTTTCATATAAAAATAAAAAAAAATATTATTTTAGTTAATAGATATCTTTGGTATTAATTGTTGTGTTATATCACCATGTCAATTATTTCAAAATATGTTCAGTAAAAAGATTAAAGCGTTTATCATTTCTTTTTTTACAAAATATCTTTCAGTTCTATTTCAAAAATAAAACAGAATTGAATTTATAGGAGATGTATTTAATTTTACTGGGTTTATAATAAAGATTGCGGCCAACAGATTAAACCACCTACACAAAATGTAATATTTAGGTATGCATAAACGGAATACAAAAGAACTTGCGTATGGCTTTATTCGACTGTTTAAAAATTACGGTTCTCCTGTAGGATATTAGATTTCGCGAGAAAGGCAACGTGTACCTGTGTCGCGCATTAAAAATGTATGTAAAAAGCGTTTGGGAAAACAGATGCAATTTTCACCTCTCGTCTTGGATCCAATTCCGAGAAATTTTATTACATTCGCGTTTCAAAAGTTTCTTTGAAGCTTCTTTGGCCCATAAAAGGTAACACCTAATGCTGGGTTGGAAAAAGTTTGCCCGTGTCAAGAAATCGAAATGACGTTTCTAAAAATAGTACTAATATTAAAAATACTGATATATTTTGTACGTCCATCAATTTCCCAGTAAATCCTTTCCACTAAAACACATTTTGTTACTAAAGTAAAAATATAGAAGTGTTTTTTCAACCGTTAAACCAATGTATGAAGTTATGTTAAAGTTAACCGAAATGCATTCAATTTTGGATACAAATTTTTTGAATATGAAGAAAATCATAAATTATTGAAATTGATTCAAATTTGGTTTTTCTGAATATTATGATTTTGTCATAAATATATATACACATATATATTGATATAATTTATGATATCGACTAAAGGTGCTCGATGTAATTTAAGAATCAATTATGAATTGTTAAAACTTTGTACGATTCCACATGTTTTGTTACTAATGACCCGGTGTTTGCCTTTCGGCATCTTCAGGCATTCTGTCTCACTTTAGTTCTGTTGCATCCAATTCTTTTTTACAATTCAAATTATATATATATTGTATATAGATTGTTACACTGGTTATCTAAAAAAGTTATTTGAGATACATACCACCAATTTTTAGCTCAATTGTCTTAAAAATCAGAAATATATAATTTATGATATCGATGATATAGCTTTTGTAATTTCAATATTAAATTTGAATTGTTAAAACTTTGCACGATTCTTCATGTTTTTCCACTAACGACCCGAATTTCGCCTTTCGGCATCTTCAGGCATTGTATCACACGTCTGTTTTATTATACCCAATTCTTTTTAACGATTCACATTTGATATAAATTTATAGTTAAACTGGTTAACTAAGAAAGACATTTGAGATACGTACCACCAATTTTTAACTCAGTTGTCGTAAAAACGTAAAGCAACATAACTGATGAAATTGTATCGTTATAACAATCGAAAAAAAGTTCTGAATAGTTTTGATTGGTTTGAACTTTTCTAATAAAGCGAGTGAATAATCCACAAGTTCATTTTGTAGGGAATTCAAAAAATAAATTAAAAATAGAATGCAAAATTTGTATAGGCTTATATAATAATAACGTCGACTGACTCTTAAAATCCAAAGTTCCAAGTAATTTTCAATGAACGACGAACATAAATGAAATTCAAAAATAAAACCATTACGTAAAGAAAACTTTTAATGTCATAATTGCGAATTCCCCCACGCGCCGCGCTGACGGCAACTTAAAATCGAAAACATTTCGATTTGTTGAACGCAAATGTCGCTAAGCGAGTCGAACAGGACCGGCAAAGCAATTGACAAAATTCCCCGAAATGTTCCAAATAAAAAGACAATTCATTTAAAGTAGAACGAAACAAAAGTTGAGAGGCTAAAGAAGTTTCCTGCTTGGATATGTAGGTACAGCTGTGGGCGAGTACTTGGTTTTACGGTGAATGTATATATTATTTTATTTGAACTTTTTTGTCTTCTTATTGCGTTTTACATCAGTTGTCACGAGTTTTTTGGGACCCCGAAAAGGTTTGTGGAAATTTCATTTCAACATTTTAACGACAGCACGTGGCGATTTTTTTTGTTGTTGTTTATTTATTAGATTTGTAGTATCCTCCGACACAGCGATTCTCAATTAAATGTAGTAACGGAACCGTTTTATGTCGTGTACAACAACGTGGAACACGTAAAGTATTTTTACTGTTTCAAATTAACGAATACGTTCGTTGTTTGTGAAAAAAATGTCCATTTGAATATGAATTGTGAGATTTATGAGGAAATCTTTTTTACACACACACACACAATAAATTTCGCAGAAGTCCATTTGTATATAATATTTTCTAACATCGATTGAATTGGAATTTACTTGGTAGAACTCCATTATAACACGGTGAAAAAATAGCAATATTTTAGTTCTAACAAGTTATCGAAAATGGTTATCATCTACAAGTATTTCTAATTTATGTTTTAAAATCTAATATCTTCATTTGTTTTGTATTTTACAATCCGTTATTTACCGTTTAGCATCTTAAAAATTCTAGTTCAGTGAACTGACAGTGAGAAAATTTTAAATATTATAATTATATTTATTAGTCGAATTAACATCTGAAATTATATAAATTACTTTCAATTTTGAAATAAAAGAGATTCATTTTAATTTGGGAAAATATACATTGCACGAGAAAAAGGCATAGAAACCCATTAGTGTTTAAATATAAAAGGGGAAAAAATAATGGTAAGGGATACTTAAACAATTAAATTTGATTGGAAAATATATCAGATGATGGAGTAATGTATTTTGTATAATATTATTTAAAAGATTAGTTAATTGATACAGGAGTTATTGATTGGATTATGTTGGTATACGAGTGATTGGTGTGATTGTAAATGGCTGGCAAATATCGATGTATTGTTATTTAATATAAAAAAAGTAGAATATTTAAAAAGATTTATTATTAGAAGGTTTTTAAGTCATAAAAATATAATTATAAATAAATATGTTCATGAAGTATATCTTTATTATAAATTAATAAATCGTTAGATAACTGAATTTAATATGAAAAATAGTTTTATTTATGCAATACTATGGCGTATTGTGAAGGAGTTAAAACCTGAAAACATTGTATGCAACATATATTTGTCTACAGTGAAGTGCTTAAGTAATCTTGACAATAATTTTTAAGATGATTTTCTATTTTGGAAAGATAACAAAAGCATGCCGTCAATGGGAAAATAAAATTTTCTACAGTTTGAAAACACAAAATACTTTATGATAAATTATCAAACATATATTCAAAACCAATAAGTAATTTTTACGTAAATTATCGCCCATAAATTCAATCCTCAAAATATAAGGCAGACGAGTGTAACACTAATCCTACCCCAAACCTTTCACTAAAGCCTTACTTTCATGGAAATATAGAGATTCAGCAACCGAATATGAAACGGAAAAATCAAATGGAAATAAAACCTGTTGGGTTTTTGAATAGGCACATATGCTCTTCGTATGATTAAAAACATTTTATAATCACAGGTAAAAAAAAATTAATATTAAGCACTAAATATTTTGAGATAAATATATATGTGTTTACTTGATTTATTACAACATTATTTGACCTAGTAAAGTAATTTATATAAATGTATAATATATAAAATTGCTGATTAAAAAATTGTTGAAATATATTATCATCTCTTATAATATTACACAAAGTTAAGCTAACTCAATGACATTTCCAACAAAACCGAAAAAGCTATCAATATAACTATAATAAATAATTTATTCAGTTCTCTGACAGAAAGATCTTGTTAATAGGCCATTCTTGAAAGGGTTTTACAACAAATAATAATCAACATAACAAAATCATAATAAAAAGATCGTTAATGAAGATCATTACAGGCAATTTTGTTAATTATTATAAGATTAATTTATCAAATATGTTTTACCTGCCATTTACTGCTAGCTTTGGGGTTTGTGTTTTCTTGTAATTAATGCGTTTGGTGAATAGAAGATGTAAACTGTTTATTGTACGTCAGTTCTGTTGCATCCGTGATAGAATGCCTGGAGATGCCAAATGACGAAACCCGTATCGTTAGTGACAAAATATGTAGATTCGTACAAAATTTTAACAATTTAATTTGATATTGAAATTTAATCAAGCAACTTTAGTCGATATCATAATTTAATATAAAATGTTCAGGTATTGGCATGTTTATTAACAATACAATTGAGTGACCCTCGTAAAATAATTGCTTATCCAAAGTGTTGGCGTGGAAAATGTATAACGCTTTAATTATCCACTCTTCCAATTCCTTAATATTTCGAGGAGCTTTCGATACAAAGTTTTGCCGAAACGTTCATTCGATGTTGCAGTTATTTCAAGTATTTTTCATTTAGTTCAAAGAGATTTCGTCTGAAAGCCAGAGGCCGACACTTGAGTGATTTCGTCAACGTCTCATCGGCCTCTCTCCATCTAGGAAAGTCGATCTTCTGTAAGGGCTTGGGGTATTAATTAAATTAATAATGATCTGGAAAGCCATATTAAGGGGGCACCCTCCCGATAATAGTATTAAATTGAACACTGAATATCTTGTGCCATGGAAATAATTATTATTTATTCGTGTATTGATGTTTTGATAAATCTAGAAGGCCAAACGTCTCAGTATCGAAATGTTCGTAAGGTAAATATTGAATTTGTCTATTTTGCGATAAGTTAAAATTATGTTGTTGCCATGGCGATTTTGCCTTGTTAGCTGACTGATGTCGGAATTAAAATATGTACAATAATCGTCTGATGCGAAAATAGGAAATCATTATTTAAAAATTCTTTGAAATATCGATGCCAATTTAAGGTGTTTACTGTCAATTCTTGATGGAAAAGCATGACATTTTAAGTAATAAAAACGCACTTTTTTGAGTACTTATTTCCACAATATATTTTTTTACCAGGACCGGTTTCGCTCACCGCGAGCATTATTAACTGAAATTGAGCAAATTTAAGTACATATTCAATTGATCTATTATTAAGTGTAAACGATGTTAATCACAACAATAGAAATAATATTTAAAGCACGATTTTTGTATATTCTAATGTTATAAAGATTTATTTAAATTCTTTATGTAAATCAAAAATGTGACAAAAATTGCTAATTATAAATTGTGGTCATCAAAAATTGGCAACGGATCAACTAATAAACTCAAACGAAATCTACTTTGCAATATTGAAATAGTATTTATCTGAAATCATTCTTGTCCACGTAGATTATGTAAACATCCGATGTTATTGTATTGATTTTTTTTTACGCTGTTACCAGTGGCACTCCTATAAGCAGGCTGGTTCTACATTTCAGGATAAAAAACAATTCATATGCACATTTTCTCGAAAAAATGATCAAGAACATACAATTTTACATTATTAAGGACAGAAAATTTTTCTTTTTTATTATTAAAAATATCGTGACTTTTATTCAAGAAGTGACAGCTAATACATTAAAGTGTTTATTTTTTGTAGAAATAAATAATTATACAAAAATATTTTTTTTTTAATTACAATCGATAGCCTTGCTTTTAAAATGAAAATGTTAATTATATAGACGCTAGTTCTAGTCTGTTATCAAAATTATGAATTCATTACCAAAACAATATGTTGTAATATTTAAGTTCCTTGTATTATATAAATCAATTAATAGCTATGACAAAATTTGAATTTGGAATATTCTGATGTACTTACTCAATGTTTAGTTATAAGGGACGGACAAATTTTTTGCAAACGAACCAGATTGATTTTTTAAAAAACACGGAGAGAGCTAGCAAAAAAACATTCGTGTTGTAATTTTATTAGAAAAAAATTTGGCAACTGGATTTCATTTACGATCGTGTTTATTTTGATTTTTATGTTGCTTGAACTACGGTGCATTTAGAAACATGAGAATCTCTGAGAAATAAATAAACACCTGGCCGCCTTAGGCAATTGAATTGGGAAGCTGTATCAAGGATTTCACTAGGAAAACTACAAGAGACCATAGACGTGAATTCTGTATCTATCTATAAATATTGATATTTTTATGTTAATTGTACATATTGCATTTAAAAATCAATGAGTATGTAAATCGAGCAATTTAATATCTATAATTTATGATATCGCCTGAAGATGCTTGTTGGAATTTCAATAAAAAATTTGAATTGTTACAACTTTGAACGATTTCACGTGTTTTGTCACTAACGACTCGGGTTTCGCCTTTCGGCATCTTCAGGCATTCTATCACACGGGTGCAACATAACGATCTTGTTGGTGGGTCATTCTTGAAAGGGTTTTACAACGAATACAACAAAATAATAATAACAAGATCGTTAATGAAAATTATCATAGGCAATTGTATTAATTATGATAAGATTAATATGAATAAATTTGTTTTAGCTGCCATTTACTGGTTGCGTTGAGGGTTGTGTTTTCCTGCAAATAATACCTTTGGTAAATAGACGATGCTAACTATTTATTGTACGGCTGTTCTGTTGAATCCGTGTGATAGAATGTCTTAAGATGCCGAAAGGCGAAAATCGGGTCGTTAGTGATAAAACATGTGGAATCGTACAAAGTTGTAACAATTCACAAAAAATGTAATATCTATTGTAAAAGTGAAAGAATCTTTCGGTTATAGCATTTGTAGGGTCGTATCGGCGTATTTGATGTCGTATTAATTACTCTGCCAAACTAATTAATGTGTTAGATATTTTAAATATTTGGTTTTAAGGAAAATATTTGATAATTTCGACACGTATTTTGATACTAGAATACTCATCAATATTCTTCCATTAGGGTGTTTAACTTCACACATTGTTAGAGGATATCTTATCATGTATGTCAAAGAAAGTTTATCTGACAGATCCCGCTATTACTCTTAGTGGAAAAGTATAAAAATCAAATTTAATAAATAATCTCACGATGTCATCAAGTTGTCAAAAACGATTTTGGCTGTGAGCATATTTCCATTTAAATATATACCTCTTAAGGTGTTGACTGTCATTTCTTGATGGAAAAGCATGATATTTTAAATAATAAAAACACATTTAAATACTTAAATATTGTAGAAATACTACCAGAAAAGGTTTTTTTACTATATCAAAATAAATTAATAAAATACCATTTATGATATCGACTGAAGGTGCTTAATCGAATTTCAATATCGAATTGTAATTGTTACAACTTTGTACGATTCCACATGTATTGCCTATAACGACCCGAGTTTCGGCTTTCGGCATCTTCAGGTATTCTATCACACGTCAGTTCTGTTGCATACAATTCTTTTTTACAATTCAAATTTGTTATATTATATATTGACAGTTATACTGGTTAACTTAAAAAATCATTTGAGATACGTACCACCAATTCTTAGCTCAATTGACGTAAAAACGTAAATCAATACAGCTGATAAAATTGTATCGTTATACCAATCGAAAAAAGTTCTGAATAGTTTTGATTGTGCGTCAGTTCCGTTGCATCCGTGTGATAGAATGCCTGAAGATGCCGAAAAGCGAGACCCGGGTCGTAAGTGACAAAACATGTTGAATCGTACAGAGTTGTAACAATTCAAATTTAATAAAATATCAGTCTTAAGCGATAGAAAATCGTCAAATTATTCATTAGTCTCCATTGTATTCATTAAAAGTAAAAAATCATTGGCTTCTTCATTACATTAAGATAAGTTTGGCGTTACGGTAATTGTTTATGAAGAACGTTATAGTAACATGATCTTTTCATACCAATATTAGAGTTGATTAACACGTGAATGCAAAAAAACAGTGCGGTTTAACTTCAAATATAGCCAAAGTTACAATTTCATTGATTATTGGTAGAAAAATAGTAAACCTTCTTGATAAACCTATTGCATCAGTTTAAAAATGAAAATCCATCTAATGATCGAAAAACAGGATTGGTCCTATTAAAAATTGTGACGTTGATCTTTACAAGTAAAGAAATATTATATTAAGAGAATTATCGGTCAAGTTTTTATCAAATCTCCCATATGAAATGTTTAATTTTAATATACAGATTTGACGCGCTGTATAATATGGTATCCTTCTGAGACAATAACAAGACATATATTTACATATTAAAATGAACTTCAAAATGTAAAATTCTTATTTATAACGAAATTATTCAAATTCTCGGAGTAAACTTCTTTGGCTTCGTTGAGAAGTATCTTCAATTTCAAAATTTAACTACAACGTAGGTTTTCTTTTTATCCAGTAAATTGCTGAAGTTTTTCATTTTCAAACAATATTATTTATTTATGAAAATGATATCCATGTCTGTTTTTTGTAAATGAAAATATGATATTACACATAAGTAATGGAAAAACTTCAAACGTTAGGTTCTTGGTCAATAAGTTAATGTTGTCGACTTCGATTGCGGTGCTCGCATATGTGATTCTAGTAGCTTCCTCGATATATATGTTGTGTTTGTTTTTTATCTTTAGTGACAGAAGTTATTCGCTGTAGAGCTGAGCAATTAGTAATGGAACCGGTTTGCTTGGACACAATTATATTAACTTCAATAATAAAAACACATTATGAAACAGACCTGCTTTAATATAATGTAAGTTACCTTGACACTTAGAACAATCAATTCGATGAATTTGTGAAGTATAATAAGACAAAAAAGTGTTTTTTAAGTTTCTCTATTAGAAGAATTCGTGTTCTACGTAGGGTATGGAAATGGTTTATATAGAATTATTAATATTTATTTAAAAATTAACATTGTGACTCGTGAACTAGCTTGATCATAAAGTACTCATCTTTGTAATGATCGCGAAGCTTTTGATGAAAGGAGAATGTAATTTAATTATAAAACATAAGTGACAAAGAATCGTCGGTGACATATAACGCTAACGTGACTTCAGACTTAAAGCTTCGTCAAGTGGATAAATTGTAATCATACATAATGTGACTGAACGCAAAAACTGATACGTTTTCTTTGAAATGTTGAACAGTAAGCAACGTCTTAGAGCTTTATGCTAAAATGATTAATTTTATTGAAAGCTCTCTTTTTTATATTATTATGTATCAATAAAAAGTGTCGATTTTTACGTAAGGCCAAACTAATTTCAATAAAAGTAAATCGGACATATTGTAAAAGTAAAAGTATATTTTGTTAAATGTCTAAGTAAATGTATATTTTGTTAAATGTCTAAATAAGTGTTTATTTTTTGTTTGATTTTATCGTCTTGTGTTTAAATAAAATAAAATGTTTATCATTTGTAATTGTCGAAAGGAAGTTAGCCAAAAATTAGTTCTTGAAATCTGTATAAGTAAACGAATAAGTTAACTGTAATAAAAGTTCACGTGTGTATTAAGTGGTTTTTGAAAGACAAGCCTCAAGATACTGAGAGCTTTTCACTCAAGTCCATAAGACTTTTAACTCTGATGGATTTGAATCTCTTTTCAGGGAAAATGTTTGTATGTTTTGTGAAGTTTATTTTTACTCACTCGTCTTTACATATACGTATAAAATTTCTAGAAATTGTTTAGGAATATACGTCAACGTCAAGAGGTAACCGCCTTTTTGAGCTTTTGCCGTTGATCCTTCCGGGGAAGGAGGAATTTTAAATTTATAATTTTGTACGTTCCTTTATACGTGTTATTATTTCATTGCCGTGATTCCGTTTTGCCATTTCTCACTTCAGTTGTTTCGAATTATTTGAGTCGTGTCACTCGGGAGATTCTCCGTCTTATTCTAATGCCATTCTAATTCTTGTCTAAGATTTTCATTTTATTAAAGATTACTCAGTATTATTCAGGAATTTACCTTGTAACAACATTGTGTTCCATTTAACGTCTCAAGAATTTCAGCGTTTTATTCAAAATTAAAAAGTCTATAGAATGTTAAAATTTAAAATGACATTTCGTTTCTTCTACATTATACGTAAATTGAGGCTACTTCTAACTTTTACAAGCAAAAAGCAATTTCAAATCAAACTTTTAAATCTAGGTCATAGTGATAAAAATGTATATTTATGTTGTCATATGTGTCCTGAAATTGGATATTTGTGAATTAACTTGATAATACAAATAAAATTGGTATTTACTTTGCAAAAATCCTCGGTGAAAAAATTGCAATGTATTAATTGAATTGGAATCTACTTGGTAGAACTCCATTATAACACGGTGAAAAAAATAGCAATGAATTTTAGTTCTACAATTTTTTTTATAAGATGTAGTTGATAGCTATTTCGGCTCATGTTATCATCAGAACTATTCTGACGATGGGTGAGCCGAAATAGCTATCAACTACATATTACCAAAAAAATTGTAGAACTGAAATACATTGCAATTTTTTTTACCGTGTTAAATTGTAATGTATTTTAGTTATAAAAAAATTATAAGGTTTACAGTTGATAGCTGGTGTCTGATCCTTTTTAATGCAATACCATGCGCCTGACATGGTTTAAACTTTTTTAAATCTTTAGGTTTTTTGTTGTTGTTGTATCATTGGTGCGTAGAAATCTCTTGATGGTAGGGGTATTGATTTTTGATACATTTACCTAAAGCTGTACAGGATTTTCTTTTTTTTTATTTATATAAATGATGTGGCTACCATGTTGTGTTTTTTTACTCTCAAGAGGAGGTCAAACGATCAATGCCCGAGATGGTCTTGACGTTCTCTCTTTGGAGTCGTGTAGTCATTTTCTTTTTTCTTCTGCTGGTTCCTATGCACTCTTATACCAGTCAGGTATCCTGTTAAGGGAATTGATCTTTATCTTTGAGTTAGCTATTTCGGCCTACGTCCTCATCAGAAACATGTTTAAGCGTACATTTACTTATCTATATAAAGCGGTGTAGAAAATGTACACAATACATTTTCTTTTCTGTTCTAAAATCTTAGTTTTATATTGTGTTTATAAATTCTTAAATGCGGCAAATTGATTTTATGTTTTTTACGAAGTAAGAGTTATTCTGGAGGTTTTTCTTATTGAGATACATATAAAAATGACGTATGTTTGCTGTCACTTCAAGGTTTGTTTTAATTTCACACTTATAACTAGTTAAATATGTTGTAAAAAATGACTTTTCTGCAGAGCGTTTAATTGATTAAAATTAAGGAGAAATAATTAGAGAAAATAAAAAAGCCATAAACCTTCTAAATAAAGCCAAGCCAACGCATGTCTTATCTTCATTGAAAAGAAAACATCTCACTAAATCATTGATCAAAAAAAATATACTCCGTGAGTTGATAAAATTTTTTGGTCACTTTATTTATTGACGTTTTATTTAAATCGAGCTTAAAGTATAATTCACTGTAAAGAATTTTCTGTATGAATAGTATTCATAAAGCAGCATGCAACTGCTAACCGTTATAGTATTAAATATGTTGACAATGTTGACTGCAATCTATTATGTTTGACATTTCCCTTAAGAGTACTGCATTTCCTAACTGAAATGTTTCTAACTGAGAAGGAATTGATTATTTTTTCTATTTCCGAGTGTTATTTGAAATACTTAAAATAAATTTTGTGTGACTGTTTTCGCCATTAATACGTATTGTATATTTTAACAATTACCGCAAACAGAAATTAAAAAAATGTATAATGTTATATTTGAGTAGAAAACACAACACTAACACTTACTTCTATATTTCACGCATTAGCGTAAACCAAATCATACTTGAGATTCATACATTTTGAACATTTTATCAAATGTGTCAAAAGTGATTCTTGTGTTCTTTTAACATTAATACAAAATTTGTTCAGATGCTAAAAAATTGATTAAAAGTTCAACCTTTACATTTTTATCGAAATCTGTCAGTGGTGCACTTCAACACAAGTGAATTGTTATCAATATAACGAAGTAATTGTTTTAAATTTGAATTGTTAAAACTTTGTACGATTCCTCATATTTTTTCACTAATAATCCAGGTTTTGTATTTTGTCATCTTCAGGCATTCTTTCACACGGATGCAATAGAACTGACGCATAATAAACAGTTATATCGTATAGACGATACCAAATACAATATATAGATACCAAAGGTATTAACTACAGGAAAACACAGACCTCGAGGCAAGAACTATTGTAGATGGCAGCTAAAACATATTTAATTTAATAATAATAAACACAATTTCCTGTGATAGTTTTCATTAACGATGTAATGCTATGTAATGTATTGTAATCTTGTTATTTGACCATTTTTGAAAGGAAATTAAAGTATAATTGGGGGTTTTTAACGATTAAACATCTAGTGATGAAATATAAGTATTTTCTTCATGAGATTGTCAATTCATTAAACCGTTCTCACGTAATGGATACAACAGGGTGAGTTGCGAAGATTGAGCTGATCATTGAAAATGAAATTTGAATTTAATTATTGTCCTCTATTAATTTCTAGAATCTCCTGATAAAATATTATAGTTATAGTTATGATGTAAAAACAAAAACCGATAAATTATATTTTTAGTAACAAGTAAGAGTAATATTATGACACGACTTTTTGAAACTGAAACGTCATGTTGTGTAAAATTGAGATCAAACGATCCATTATTCATTTTCAACAGGTTTTCGTTCAGCTTTGATTTTTGTTTAGAAAAGTATTTATCACATTCTTAAGAAAATAAAGCTATAAATGTTCCAACGAAAGCTCTTATTATATCAAAGTTGAAAGATTTTTATTTTCCGAACTATAAAAATCTCATTCCATACATCAGTGCAAGACGTGATATGCCAGCGCACAAATGCAGCGCGACAGAGTGAGAGAAACATGGGTCGCGGACGTGGCAGCGTGCGGCTCCTTTTTCGTGATCCCTGCCTTGCGTTCTTTGTACGTATTTCGTGAGACTGCATATTTTAAAGGTCAACCCCCAAGCAAAATTCTTTCAACTTCATAATTTATTTTACACGCCATTATTTTTTCATCGCTAAGGCTTAAGGTGAACCGCTTCTGGATAAATGCCTTTCCATTAAAACAGTAGAGTAAGGTCGGAAATAAGGTTTTCCGCTACAAAATGTTATGTTGTAAGTCTCGAAAGTTAAAATTTGATTTTAATAAAAATTGCTTAAATGAAACCAATAAGTATTTAATGCCTAACTAAATTTGTTGTACTTGTTAATAATTGACGTTTTTTACGATAGAATTTGGAAATGAAATTTTAATTAAAATTTTTTTATTATATCATTAAACTAGTTTTTAAATGTCAGTTCCATTGCACCTGTGTGATAAAATGCCTGATGATGCCAAAAGGCGAAGCCATGTTGTGAGTGGCGAAATATAAAGATATTTACAAAAAAATGAAATTTGCGTGATGTATCAACAATTTTTAAGGATTTTTGTCAACTTATTTCGTCATAATATTAAGAATTATTTTTATTACTTAACAAACTTTTATTGTAGTCTAATTTTTATAATATTTGAGTAAAAGTTCATTCAAACTTTCATTGAAGAATTTGTGTGATCACATATAAAACAATATTTTTTAAATACGTTATTGAGAAATCAAATATGCGCTAATAAAAAAAAATAGCCAGCATAAAAAAAATATATCAATGTGATTTTTTTTGTAACATTGCAATATTAGAGCATCTTTTTCTCTATTAAACTTTGTTCCATACGTCGCTACAAAATAATATGCATAGAATATTTTTTCATAAATATTGACGATATAAAATCTTTAACACATTTAAATGATTCACCTTTGAACTGGCGCTAGACTGAATGCTGGTTTTCGAATATGATAAGGGTGACTTTATAAGTAGCATTCAAATATTTTATTTCAAATTGTCAAAACGACTGATATATTAATCTGACGTCGAAAGAGTGAAAAAAATCGGAAATTTACGTTTTAAAAATCCTGCGATTCTTAATTAATACTTACACATTTTCGATTTTGCTTAATGTCATTATTGATTTTTTGACTTTCAACTTTTTTGCCTTTCGTTGAATCATATATCAAAATAAGTGCATTTGCAAGTACTTTACAATGCAAGTTGTAACTTGACGATCGTTTATTATTCGGCGACGCTAGACCGCAAAATGTGATAGATTTTCGAATGTGATTAGGGTGACGTTAAATGTAGCATTTAAACATTTTATTTGAAAACATCTAAATGACCGCTCGGATGGCCCAATGTTGTAAAATTAAAATAAATTGAAATATAAATCGAGTTGTAAACACAAAGTTATATTTATTATTAACGTTCAGAAAACATCTTCGAAAATCAGATATACTCACTGCAAACTAATAATGCAATATTTGGTAGGCAAGGCGGGTTATAATACAAGTCAGCAAAGTTGATATTCATGATGAATGGTGTTTGGTTGTAAAGGGGGTGGGAAAGAGTATGAATATTCAATCGATTTGAATAGTACGTATTCATGATTTGTGATTTATATACGTCTACTTAATTTATACGTTTGAGCAAGGACGCCACTGTCAGGTAAATTAGCATTTATCGTTGAACGGAGCTATCAAATATTTACATCATAATTATCAACAAGAAAACAGTAGAATAGTATTATATAATACAAAAAATGCATGTTATTAATCATCTAAGTTTTTGGATTTCACCCCGTCAGAACTAAATTAATTGGAAATAGATATGAAACATTTACGTTTAGTTTTTGTAGGACTAATATATTTAGCTATTTTTTCACCGTGTCATAGATATACTTTAAAGGTAGTACTATTTCCACAAAATACTGTGGATGTAGCAATGAAAGTGTGTAGCTTTAATTTGAAATATTATGAAATATATACACCCAGTCCTTTTTTTACGCGATTTTTTTTAAGCGAATTCGATTATACGCGATTTTTTTCCCAAATTCGTTTTAAAGAAGAAATTTGTATATGATGCTAGGCTTGTACGTTTCATTAATTTTTTAAATAGAAAATATGTGTATTTTTAAAACTTAATTTTGTAAAGCATTCCATTTTTTTAAATATGCATACTAGTGTAGTGTAGACTAGTGTATCGGATATTATACGAATTTATGTTTTAGGGTGTGTAAAGAAATATGCAATTGCGTAAAAGTTGGGATTTTTTTACGCGCCTTTTTTTGGAACCAATGTATCGCGTAAAAAAAGGACTAGGTGTACCTTAAAACTTTTGTAGAATTAATATAAATTGAAATATTTTTAGTTTATTTTAGGTTCAATTTAAGGTGTTCAATTGTCACATTTTGGTGGAAAGTTAGTATTATTTCCGCTATATACTAACCATATACGTAGATTTAGTACTTAAAATGTCTTGTTTTAGTTAAAAATTATGATTAAAAGTTATTATTATCAAATTGTATTTAAAAGACACGTATTTGGTAAACATATCGTTCGAGTGAATTATATTCAGTTGATTAATTTATTTACACGTAACTGTTTTCTAGAAGGAAGAGTAAAGAAGTAAAATTAGTCATTAAGAGTAGTACGGGAACTAAAAAAAACGACATTCGGAGTGAAATATTACGAAAGCTTTGCATTACTCTCTGTGGATTTCACAACTTAAATGCTCTTAAACAAACTAATGTTTGTTATATAATTTAAATTGATTCTTTTTATGTAGAAACTTTGGCCACATAAAAAATACTATTGAATTGATGTGGCTATAAGTTATCACGATGGATTGTAATTAAGTTGTTTATGAATACAAGTGCAACTTTACATAAATATGGGCTTAATAGTCGAACATTAATTACACTACAATCTTATTGATTTTTTATATATGTAAAGTATAATATTATTAAACTTAAGGTATTACGTTAATATTTGCTATAAGCAATATATTTGTATATTGTATTTTGGAGAAACAGCTCGTTTTATACAGTTTTTTAATTTCCTGTTAACTAGATTGCTTAGTTTAGTATAAAATATAAATGAGTATCCGGCATGTGTTGCAATGCTACTGAAATGAAGAAAGTGTTTGTGTTTTAATTCTGTTTCACGAATCGTTTGTTTTTATTTTTCCGTTTGTAGCGTATACGAATAAATTAGAAGGTTTTACGACAAACATTTCTGGTCAGGTCTGGTCTCTTAGTCAGTTCTGTTGCATCCGTGTGATAGAATGCCCGAAGATGCCGAAAGGCGAAACCCGGGTCGCCAAATTTTATATAATTAATCTAATAATAATTAATACGATTGTCTGTGATTATTTTAATTAACGATCTTATTACTTGAAAGGTTTTTTTCAACAAATATTAATCAACTAACATTAAAATATAAATGATTTTTTTTTTAGTGGCAAAACATGTGGAATCGTACAAAGTTGTAACAAACCTATTTGATATTGAAATTCCATCAAGCACCTTCAGTCGATATCATAGAGTTGAAATAATTCAAGTTTAAAAATGAATTAGGTTAATATGATTAAATGATTACTTGATTTCGTTCGATTGCATTTAATAGTGTTGTCAAACTTCTCTGTTATTATGAATTTAAAATTATGACTGTGATAATGGTCTGCAAGGCATCCGGAGGTCTCGTATTGCTGTCAGTCGTCTACTTGAGGGCGTCATTACGATAATGGTATGCTGCAGGGACTTAAGAGGGTCAACTTAATTCGCAGGGGAGCCCGACGACTTGGCTCCTTATACATCAACACGTATACTCGACAAACACAATACGTACTTGGCCATTGTAGGGATGCCGACGTATTCCCGACCGGAAAGATAAGCGTAATAATTGTCAATATAGCGAACGTTAGTATTGAATTCAAATTTATACACAATAATCAACGCATAGCACATTAAACTCTTCCTCCACGACGGATTTTCAGTACACAGGATACATAATATCACGTAAACTAAGTGGCTGGAAAAGTAACATTTTCTTTTTATTTCTCTTTTCTTTTCAGCACAACTGTTCATGGCTTAATGATCAGTCCGTGCAGCTCTGTATCGGACCAAGAATATGAAGAGTAAAATCGATTCTTTTTATTAGTACTGCGTTATGGAAGGCGGCTGTGTAACAGCAGCTTCAAGATGGAATTTCAATATAAAATTTGAATTGTTACAAATTTGTACGATTCCACATGTTTTGTCACTAACGACCAGGTCAGTTCGTGTCGTCAGTTCTGTTGCGTCCGTGTGATAGAATGCCTGAAGATGCCGAAAGGCGAAACCCGGGTCGTTAGTGACAATACTATTTTTCAGTTAAAGTAGATGTTTCATGAACTTACTTGGTTGACTTTTTTGCAATCCTTGTTGATTGTTTTGCTGTGTATTTGTTAAATTTTTTGTTCAAATATGTTGTATAACGTTGCAAAAGCGATGAATTTGTAATTTGTAAATTTTTTATCGCTTAATAATAAATAAAACATGTGGAATTGTACAAAGTAGTAAAAATTCAAATTTCAAATTTATACATGAATATTAAACTGAATTAAAACGAACTGTTTAATATTTTTATGTATTAAATGTAAATATACTGCATTTATATTTTGTATCTTTTTAAAGGTATTAACTGCCACTTGTTGATCAAGAGATATTTTGAATATTAATCATACTGTCGGTTAAATAATAGAAATAGATTATTAGAAACTTTGTTCCCTACCACATATTTTGTCACTAACAGCTCGGGTTTTGTCTTTCGCCATTTCACAGTACATTTTATGATCAGGACCGGTTTTATTCATCAGTCAATAATAATCGCGATATTTCGTGGAAATAAGTGCTAAAAAAAAAATGAATTGGCATTTGCTTGGTAGAACTCCATTATAACACGGTGAAAAAAATAGCAATGTATATTAGTTCTACAATTTTTTTTATAAGATATAGTTGATAGCTATTCCGTCTCACGCCTCCGTCGGAACTATTTTTAAACGTACATTCGCTTATTTGTATATAGCTGTGTAGAAAAGGTGCACAATACTGCATTTACACCAAAAATCTTGTTGGTAAATTGAAGAAATAAACCTTCAATTTTTACCATATGTAAAAAGAAAACAAGCTGTTAGTATAGCATTCTTGTCTATGAAATATAATATTAACAAAGATAATTTGATGACTTTTAATAGATTTGGCGGTAACTTTGTGGAACTTTGAAATTCGAATGAACTTTGAAGATTAAAACTTCGTTATTCCACTTGGTGTGTTACATTCGTGTTTCGTTTCTGTTTAAAAGCATCTTCGAAATAACTGTGTCCTATAGTTAATTATTCTTAAGTTTTGAATGTTGATTGTTTTATAATACTTAATTCAAAATTAACGAGATGTAATTATCATACTGCTCGTAATGTAAGTGTTTTAAGCTACAGCGGAACCCCGATCAACCGTTCTCACGAAACACGTGCTCCCGGATGGATCGTTCATTTTATTTTGTACAGTCCCGTCTAACACCCATAAGAACAATGTCAAATAATCTCGCATTAATCGTCTTCTGATTTACCGATTTCCTCGATCTATCGTCTAAATATTATATGGTCTCGTCACAAATATTATACTGACTGACCGGTTTTAGTAGATTGGCATTCACTTGGTAGAACTCCATTATAACACGGTGAAAAAAATAGCAATGTATTTTACTTCTACAAAATTATTTTTTAAAATGTAGTTGATGGCTATTTCGGCTCACGCTATCGTCAGAAAATAGCTATCAACTTTATTTAAAAAAAAAAATATTTTACAAAAAAATCCTCAATTTTATCGATTTTCGCAAAACCCTATTTTCGGAAATTAAAGAGGGGAGTGAGATTTTATGTTTTTTTTTTTGATTTTACTTTTTAATTAGTATTTTAGGCGTTCCCGCATTTTTCGTTTCGCAAGTCACTTAAAAACGTAGAATCGAGGTTTCCCTGTATACATCGTATTTATCAATAGATTATTATTTTTAAATTTATATTCAAAGCATGTTACTTAAACAATAAAAATATCATTGTAACTTTTTACTGTTTACGAATTCCCATATAACACGGTGAAAAAATAGCAATGTATTTTAGTTCTAAAAAATTATTTTTAAGAAATATAGTTGATAGCTATAGAAATAGCTATCAACTATATTTGTTAAAAATAATTTTGTAGAACTAGAATACATTGCTATTTTTTCAACGTGTTATAATGGAGTTCTACCAAGTGAATGCCAGTTCAATCAATAAATTCCCATATAGCTACCATTGAGTTTGCTTTTACTAATTATAAACTTTGTTTTTGGTGTGACGAATAAATAATATTTTAAGTGATCACTTATATAAACAAAATACTTTAGTTTCATGATATTCTAAAGACAGTTTAAAAGTGATACCAAACTTAAGGCTGATGATATACTATTAGATCTTGAATATAGTTTAACTCAATCTTCTCCTCTATGTAACATAATAAAACATCTTACTGTTTCCATAGTTTGAGATATAATTCATATTGCCAAGTGATGCTAATTTTGACTAGTAAATCTTCAAACTTCCATTTGACTATAGCACCAGTGTCCGATCGAATACTCCGAAGTGCATTGTCTTGAATAAAACATGTGCTCTAGAGACAATGGCAACTTAGGGCTTTGAAAGCTCTACCTACCGTGCAGAAATAGCAATTAGCCAAAATAGTACATATTTCATAATGAAATATTAACTTTAAGAATGTTTATTTTGGCTTATTACAAAAATTAATGATTTGGATTTCATTCAAATAAGCAGCTTATAAATAATAATTTAATTTAAGATATCTACTGAATGATTGGAAAATGTCTTATTTATTATTAGAAAACCATAAGTTTAACGGGTCGAAGATGTTAAATTATTGCAACACGGTATAACGTAAAATATTTTATCACGAAATTTAAAAATTAAACAGAGTCAAATAAGCTTCATATCCTTATTAAACGAGCAGTTAATCTTTTCTTGTTCTAATTTCTCAATACAATTTAGTAATTAATTATTATGACAACTCCTCAACAATTAGAGTTTTGTTGTATGGTTTATAATATTTCCGAATTTGAATTTCATCATTCATTTCATCAGTCATTTTTTAAATTATTTAGATGTATATTTAGCTTTAACCCTAAAGGTTAAAGGTCCATATATGTTAATATTGTGTAATTTTTCTTGTTTATAAGCAATTTAAATTGTTAATTGTCTATCAGGTGTATTGAATCCGTGTCATAAAATTCTCTAAGAAGCCGAATGACACGATCCAGGTTGTGAGTGATAAAACATGGTGAATTTATCACAATTACAACAATTAAAAAAGTTCATGATTGATATAAGTTTTTTGTGACTTGATTTTTAAATAGTTTGAATCAGCCTTCAATTTAAAGAAATAGTAACAACACGTACATAGGTAAAAAAAAATGTTGAATTAATTAGAATCATAGTAAAGTAAAGAACATGTTCCGCTCAAAACAATCTATATAGCTTGTATAAATTTTGTATATTAAAAAAAGATTATCATGGTTGTTATAACGATAATTAAAGTTACATTGTTTGTCTTAGAATATAACATACTTTTCCTTTTGTTCATAATGGAATGTTGTGGATCTTTTGAATCAGTGTTCCGCAACCGGTGTGCCACGACACACTAATGTGCCCTCAGATGACGCTAGGTGTTACACGGCCATTTTCCTAAAATAAAAATCTCAGGGAAACAGAAATAATTACTTCTTCGTTGGCAAAATAATCCTTATGTATATAAATATTATATATTATAGCCAACGACCATACCACGTTGAAAGCACCGGCTCTCGTGCGATCACCGAAGTTAGGCAGCATTGGACGCGGATAGTGCTTGGATGGGTGACCGCTAGGGAACACCGCGTGCCGTGTTCTCTTGGCTATGGGAAGAAGAACCCAGACAGAAAACCGAACACCAACCCGCCTGGGCAGCATGGTGTTGCTATGTCCAAACAACCCACCTTGAAAAAAAAAGCAGGGGGAGGCCTTCATCCAGCAGTGGATCGACCCCGGCTGATGATAATGATAATATAAATATTAAACACACAATCTAACGTGCAGTATATAATGTGCATTTTTAACAAAATAATAATAACAAAGTAAATAATACAGAAAGCATGAGTGCATGCTTTCGCATTTTTATAGATATTGACTTTAGGTGTGCCAAGAAATTTTAGGAAAAATCGTTTGTGTGTGTGCCATGGAAGACAAAAGGTTGCGGAGCGCTGTTTTAAATCATCAAATCGTGTCAATGATATCTTTAGTAAAATTAAAAGAATTGTAAGGAATGTTTGAATGCACAGATAAATAAATGAGCTGCATATAATGTGCATATATATAGTAGTACTTATACATGTAAAAAGCATATTTTTTGTTTTAAAATGTTAAATATATTTATATTTGTAGAAGAATGTGAGTTGGAGAAACTATTAAATGAATATATATATCTCAAAAATAAATATATATCATTATTACAATTCATGTTTCTGAACATATTTTAAAGAGTGTGTTGTTTGAGGAATATACAAAAATAATTTATTCATGCTTCAAATGATAATATCAGAATGTCGAGTGGTGTATTTTATTTTTAGAAATTACTAAAACGTGACTTTTTGTGTTTGTTATCGCTCTGAATGTGACAATTCGTTTTTAAATGCGAGAGGAAGGAAACAATCAAAGGCTCTATACAATATATACAATTTAGCTTTCTAAAGTATATATATATATATATATATATATATATATATATATATATATATATTATAAATAGCACAGAATGACATTTATATAATACATCCATTATCCTGTAAGCGATTTTATAGGGCTGATTTATGTGCCTCAGAGAAACAAGACCGTATTGTTCTGGAGTCTCGATTTTAGAATCTAAGATAAACTATAGAATTATGACTACAGTGCTACGATCTAGTATTCGAGGTGTTAATTGATTTAATTGATTTTTTAATCGTGAAGCCAATTGTATGATTTAACAATTGATTAAATTTTGGATTGTGAATTGGTGATGAGTTTATACTGTTAAAGTTTTTTGAATTCAAAATAAATTACACAGCTGATAGCATGAGGGGCGTCCGAAAAATTTATCGCCTGCAATTCAAAGCCAGCAACTAATTGCTAGCAGTTAACCGCCACGTCAATTGATTGCGTAAACAATTAACAGTCTATAGCGTAATATTTTACCACCTGGAATCAATGAGATGTGTTGGATCAATATGTGTTGAGATAACATATTTTCTAAATTCTTTGAGAAAAGGTTGATGGATAAGTTAGGTTCTTAATGTGAGGTAAGAGTACGTCATTTTCAATATAAGATAAATAAATCCGCAGGAAAAAATTAAAAAAAAAATACCTGGCGATTAACTATGGCAGCGATAATCTGTATGCTTTAAATTGTATATGCAATCAATTGACGCTGCGATGAATTGTAAGCGACTATTTTCCGCCGAAAAATGTTAGCACTCTGTCAATTAAATCTTAACAATTTTAATTAAAGATAAAAATCAACAATTTGGACTTTCATTTATAGTGTAGATGTAAGCTGACAAATGGTTTAATATAATGCTTTTCGAACTAAAATAATTCTTCTAATTTCTGGTTATTCTTTTTATCCATTGCTATAACACGATTGGCTTATAATAAATTTTAATGACTAAATCTATGTGAATATAGTTTTTGTTTAATAAAAATGTATTATTTAATGTTTTTTAAATGCGAAAAAATCAAATTATCGAACAAATATTATATGAAATTACGTTTGAATAAAGGTCGTGCTATGCTGTAGTTAACCTAATTGTTACCTTTTAAGGTGCTAATCATCACTTCTTGGCTAAAAGGTATGAATATATGAAGGTGTTATTTCCAAAACAGTTTTAATAATCAGGAATGATTTCGTTCACTATAAAATTATCAACCGATCTTCAACATTTGTATCTTCGATCAGGACTGGTTTCACAAAGATACAAAGGAAAACACTGCGCCAAGATTATCCAATCTCTAAAAACCTTTATAATAATCGGCTTTCTCAATTAGGTACTTACAAAAACATTGTTATGGTTTGTTATTCTATTTTTTTAAAATTATTTCATTAAAAAAACCACAACACATTTTTTTATCAGTACCGGTTTCGCTTATCGCGAGCATTATTAACTTATCAGCGAAATCGGTCCTGATCAAAAATTATATTGTGGAAATGAGTACTAAAAAATGTGTTTTTATTATTCGAAATATCATACCTTTCCATCAAGAAGCGACAGTTAACACCTTAAAAGTGATCTGTCCGTTCGATATTAATTTAAGTTGATAATGATCGTAATGTGCGTAACCGGTGATTATCAAATACAATGTGAAAATAAGAGTAAATATGTATTGTTTTTATTAAAAAAAAATATTTTGTTCAATTGATGGTGGTATTAAGTTATAATAAAAACGTAATTTAAAAATAACATTTATATAACAAGACTTGGAAAAATCTGATCCTTAAAAACATGCAAAACATTTGATTTTCCACATGATAAACATGTAGCATGTTTAATAAAAGGAGAATGCCAAGTTGACTTTCATCCTGCGTATCCTTGAACGTAAAAGTAAGACAGTAAGTAGTGTAGGGTTATCAGTTTCCATTATTAGTGGGAATGGAAATTCGATATTGATATTGAACGAAAAAGGTGGAAAATAATTATTATTTGAACACGAGAGCACCGGGCTCAAGTTATCTCAGATGTGATGGTTTCAGGAAAAGAACAGCACTTAGCTAATGATTTTAGGATAGAAAAAAAGTGAGAGAGTGCCAAAATCACAAGCCAATGAAAACGTATTTTAGCACGGTAAAAAGTATTACGTTTTAATAGATATTAAAACTTTCACCAACATAAAAACAAACATTATATTTAATTCAAGCAAAATTTTCAATAATATATTGTTTAAGAAACGATCAACTAAATGATGTTAATATTACATAACGTCAAAAATTTTGAGCATAATTTAAATATTAAATAAGTTATTGTTTTAATATTTGCAATAAGAAATTAGGTTAACCCAATCTGTAGCATTAATAAGTCATTAAAATAAATGCATTAGAGTTAGTTTTTTCCAAGGCTGTAAATCATTACAAAACAAACTCTAACTCCCATTAAGTCTTTAAAATTAACCAACAACACGACTTCGACTTAAAAAGTATTAATTTTGTCAGGTTTTATTTCCTACTTTGTTTATTTGTGTGCATTATTTTAAAGATCAACCAACGAAACTAGCAAATTTTTCATAAATTGTCTAATCGAAAAAGTAGTCAAAGTCACTTGTATTTCACGATTCTGACTTCAACTCCACAGCTCTAATTATAAAGACAAAATTACGTAAATTATATATAGTGTAAGAATAAAAATTGAAGAATCAAAATTAGTCTAACTGCTTAAAGGAAAATTTAAAATAAAATAAAATATTGTGTATACAATACTAAAACGATGACCTTAGAAAAATATTTTCAATGGTGAATTATTTGTAAATTAGTGACCAATATTTTAATATTATAACCTTGTCTACAAATTACAAAAAAATATTCTACGCACCGCGTAATGTTTTGATAAAAAAGTAACTGAAGTGTTATTAGAGCTAAAAAGTTGTTTGTAGGGTATTTCTAAGTAAGTGTTCTAAAATAAAAATTGGTTCATAGGTGAAGTATGTTTTGAAAAGCTTTTAAGTAACATAAAAATCTATTACATGATTTAAAACTTATTTTTTTTCTAGCTTAGATTTATGACTAAAAAATCAAATTGAATATACTTTGTATGTTACACACATGTTTTTAAGTGTACGATACGAATTATTTTAATACTTCTTTTTCGTATTAAATTAGATTTGATAGCGTTTTATCTGTAAACGTTCACAAAATTATATTTCAATTTAAATCCACTAAAATACCTATAATGCTCTTTTACATCTAAAAGAACGATATCAAAGCGTATATTATTACCTCGTTATTAGATTGTTCTACCTATATAAAATTCCTTTTTATACTCATCATTTAATACATGATATTACACAGGTAAAAATATATTCGATCCAAATAGTAATGACAATTAGATGATCTAAAAAGAAGATAACGTTTTTTTGGATCTGAAATGTTACAACTTTGTACGATTCCACATGTTTTGTCACTAATGGCCCGTTTTTCTCCTTTTGGCATCTTCATGCATTCTATCATACGGATCCAACAGAACAAACGCACAATAAATGGTTAGCATCGTATTTATACCAAAGGGTTTAATTAAAGGAAAACACAGACCCCAAGGCAAGAACTATATGGCAGCTAAAACATATTTGATAATATTGGTCGAATAATAGTTAACACACTTCTCTGTAATAATTTTCATTAACAATTAATCTTATAATTAGTAAATATTGAAAATAAATTAAAAATAATTGGTTTTTTTAACGATTAAACATCTAGTGATGAAATATAATAATTTTCTTCATGAGATTGTCGTTTCATTATCCAATCTCACAAAAAGGATAAAACAAGGAGGAGTTGGGAAGATTGAGCTGATCATAGATAATGAAACTTGAAACAACAGATAATAAAAAAAAGAAGTTGTTTTGGAGTTACTTAAAAAAGCATTCTGCTTAACGAGGATTGTTTTTAATTGAGATTTTTTTATATAGTCACCTGTAGATTTTTTAGAGCAACTATTCTGTATGGCAGTTGGCAACCTTGTTTACTTCGTCTCGAAAAGTTACCGCTTGCAATCTTATTTAAATATTCGATATTACGTTATGTCCATATTGACGATATCGAAAAAAATAATGGTGCGAGGTATTTTTGATTCGGGGCAAGTTTTGGAAACATTTTTGAATTCGCTTTGATCGCGGTACGCTTCGTTGGAGAAGTGATTTTATTCCACATTTACGTTACGAAGATGTACATATCTTTATGGCTAACCAACTTCATAAAATTTAAAATTCTTACACTTTCAAAGGATATTTTGTTATTCTTTTGAAATTCGCTTGTAAAAGTGATTTTAATTTATTTTATTTTAGCATTTTCACCAAAAGTTAAAGATTCGCTTAAATGTTATTAAACGAATTTAACTTTGAAAGCAATATTATAAAGGTCTTTGACACAATCTCTTTGCATTTCATATTCCAAAATATAAAAAAAACAAAAAGATTTGTGTAAACTAAATGAACGTAAATACTATCTCTTAAGACACACGTGTATCGGAAACAGAAAACGAAAGAAGAAGACGACTCTACGACTCCAAAAAGAAAACATCAATTAATTGATTGAATTGGCATTTACTTGGTAGAACTCCATTATAACATTGTTAAAAATAGCAATGTATTTTAGTTCTGCAATTTTTTTTATAAGATATAGTTGATAGCTATTTCGGCTTACACCATCGTCAGAACTATGCTTAAACGAACTTCAAGACCATCTGTGGCTTTGATCGTTTGACCTCAGCTCGAGGTTAAAAAATAAAAAAAGATTGGCAAATAGACATATTTATTATATTTAAGATTAAAAAATAAATATTTCAAATTATTTCTTGATTATTGTTGTGATGCATTTCGACAATAACAAACAGTAATAATAAAGTGTTTCATGAGATTGAAATTGGTCTAAAATAATTATTAACAATATAGCATGGTAGCTACAACATTTGCAACAATAAATGTCACCACCCTCGAAAGAGCTTTACGCATCAAGAAACTTACGAACCATCCAAACCTAAACTCTATCACTACCTGGGTACTAGTAACCATATATGATATAAGGTTTCCCATAAAGAGTTTTACATTCATTTAAAAATATATTAATTTAATATGGTAAAAATCATAGCTTATGAAACGCATCATGCACTTAATAACAAAAAACATTGTTAACATACAAATTCCATAAAATTAAGGAAAATTTGTGTATTCTATTGTATATCTGATAACGAAAGCCTAGAAAACTGAATTAATTATGTTAAAAATTTTAAATGCAAACAAATTTTACACTAAGCCCTTTAGCTTTCATAAAATTTTCCAAAAAAAGGTTCTTTTGCGGCTTCTGTCAATCAGTAAAAAATAGATTTTATGCTTAGCTTTTAGCAAAAAACATTTAAATTTAGTGTATTTTGAACTTTATTAATTGGGTAATACAAAAAAACAGTTAAAAATATCAATTCATGGCAATCGACAATAATCTATTCTGTTATTTCAAAGCCTCGAAAATTGCATTGAAATTTGAAAAAAAATGAACGTTGTTTTTTGTAGGTATTGTTCAAATAAAGACCAAATCGGTATTTGGGTTTCAGAGATTCCCCGAAGCGTTTAAATGATACGCGTCATAGTATATTTCTTTTAATTACTTTTGGCTCAATCTACTAATAAAAGAGCGAGTTTTTTTGGAATAAAATGATAATATAATTTACACAAACACTGAAAGCTTAAAAGCTTACACCATACAAAAAACACTTCATAACGAAACGAAATTGTTAAAAAATATTTTGTACGTAGAAAAATAAACTAAAGCGATGAAAAATGCCCTTTTTACGCATAAGTACCCTTTTTTAGTTGATGTATTTTTTTCTCAGAGTACTCTATGCAAGAGAGACATTATATTAGGCGATAGGATTTCCCCATCTCGTCCTAGACTCAATTCCATTAAAAACTTTGGTCGGGAGGACGGTGTCTCATTTTTGCGAGATAAATTTCTGTTGTTTACATCAAACTTTTTTATTAAACTCAAATGAACTGGCTGTACGTAGAAGCGGCGAAGGAAACATCTCGCTCCAGCAAGAGGCTTTCGCATCAAAAGTGCCCCTAGGCGGAAAATAGCAGAGGAATTCATTTTATAATAATACCTTTTTTTGGAGAACTAACTATGCGGAGTTCTCAATAAAATAATCCAAAACCTGGACGAAAGCATTCCTGAATAATTAAGTAATTTAATAATATTTTTGTTAAGTATAAGCAGAAGTCGTCAATTGGGTTTTCGATTAGACTATTTTTCTTCAGGAAAATCAATACATATTCTTAATTTTTTCAACAGCACCACTCATTGGGAACAATATTTAATAAGTTAACGCGGCAAAAGAAGTCACACTTTGCTAAAAAAGACAGTTTTTCTTGTTGTTTGATATAATATTGATAGAATATTAAGATTAGAGTTCTTGAAGTTTTTTTCATCTCTTATGTATTAAATTATTTTTCTGTCGTTGCCGAAGAATGTTGGTCGCTGCAGAGCTGAGTAATCCACTGCCAATCCGGTTCATTGTATGCATTATATAAAATTTATTTTCATTTTTCTTATTTACATTTACACGTTAAAAAAATAAAAATTACAAGTTCATTGCTTTTGCAACGTCAAAATATTTACACATTTAATTTTGGAAATTAAATACAGCAAAATAAAATATAAGAATAGTAAGAAAGTCAACCAATCAAGCTCATGAAAAATATACTTTAACACATTAAGAAATAGTATTCGCCTGAAATCACTTTCATCCACATGGAATATGTCAACATCCAAAGCAATACTGTTGATCATTGTTCGTGCTCTTACCATTGGCAGACTCGTTGTACACTTTGGAAGAACAAATAATATTTTTTTTGAATACTCACACAAACACATACACATACGAAGAGAACTAACAAATGTCTTTTTCAAGATGAAGATGTCATATGTTTTTTTTTCTCTGGTGGATAATAACAATTTTATTAACAAATCTACGAAGAGGTCGTCAAGCAAAGAAACTCTCAGTTTAAAAGCGATTGATATGATAGTGCTGTAACGTTTTTTTACATTGATGTGAGATTTTTTAACATTGAAGCTTAAGAAATTGCACGAAAGAATTGTAGATATTTAAAATCTTCTATGAAGGGGAAATTGCGCACGTACCATGAGTCGGTACATGTTTGCTGCAATGATTATTTTTAAACTGAGTCCAAAGTGCTAACCATTACACATCTATAGTGTTTTTAAATGATTTTTTTACGAATATAGGTTCATACAAGAGAAGCGTTCGCCACAAATCAACTAGTATATAGGTAGCCGAGTTTCAATAATACACATTTGATAACATTTTGATTTCGTTGATTTCCCCAATAAAAATATTGAAAAAAGAATTCGTCGACAGTGTAGAATAAATTGTTAATCAGTTCGTTAAGGTTTTAAGTAATCAATATTTTTGAAGAATGTTTAATAATCGCGAATTCGACTACGGCGAAAATTTTAGTCAGCCCTGTTGTATTATATTATATAATATAGTTATATACTTGTATAAACTTTGAGAAAGCCTCACGTTTTATGTTTTCCAAACTTTATTTGAAATTTGTATATAATCTTACCTAAGTTTGCCTATACATAATATGTCGACTTAGCAACTTATAAGATTTATATTGTGTTGGATAATTTTTATTTTTAGATAAATTTTCTCCCTCATTGAAGGTTTTGGTGGACAGACTTAAAGTCAATCTACAGTTTTGTGAAACTTCTTATTGGCTGTTGTTGTTTATGAGAAGACTTCCTGTACTAAAGTAAAAAAGAAAACATTTTTAAAACTGTCAACTTCATAACAAAAATCGTCGTTAATACTGCAATCTGGCGTATATATAACAAAATTTAAAATCGTATAGAAGCGTTAAAGAATACAAAATAAATATCTAAAACCACCAAAATAATCAAGTGAAAAATTATTGCCATTACAAATATTAAAAATACTTACAATTATTGTTAATAATTAATACTGGTAAAATTTTACTCATCTCTTGAACACTTTGACTATTTTGACGTACGACTTTTTATGTAATAGTATGAAAGACGATATTTTTATGGTTTATAATAACTAATCTTTTTTATAATTATTTTTATAACCAATAGATAAAAAATCTCTTAATTTCAATTAAAATAACATATTATATCCTAAATATGAGCAAAATTAAAATGTTATTAATTGATATAAAAATTTTGATTTTTTTCTTGCAACCAAATAGTGTGAAATATACGAATTATATAAATATTTTGACCATACGAACACAATGGAAGTTCGTTAGACTATTTTTTTTTTATTTTTTTTATTACAACTATACGGTACAAAACTTACAAATTATTAATTCAATGCTTTTGCACCGTACCATATTAAAATATATAAATATAAAAGTTCAACAAATAATATAAAACAATCAATAATGATTGCAAAAAAGAAAGTCAACCAAGTAAACTCATGAAATGTCTACTTTAACTGAAAAAATAGCATTCGTCTGAGCTCACTTTCGTCCACATGAAATATGTCAACATCCGAAGCAAACTATATATATATTTAATAATTTTATAAGAAAAGTCAATGTTTTTTGACGATTTCGATGAATTTTGGATCAAAGAATTTCGCTTAGTCGTTTCTTGTGTTTTTGTTTCTTTCTGGAAGCAGGTATTTTGTTCGCAAGAATATACGCTTTGGTGTTTTTAACTTTCTCCAATCAATGAATTAATTAAATTGTGTTATTCTTTAACTCTTGCTCATAATAAGCGAGTCTATCAGTATTTGATGAGTATTTTGAAAACTTGAAAATTTTATTGTATATAAAACTTTTCTTCGTTTTTCTGTGTAAAAATTATTTATGCGAGTTTCCAGAGATCGTAGCTAAGTAGTTAAACTTGCGGTTTTCGTAAGAGTTCTACACAAAAAGTAATTTATGTTCGTCAAACACGAATTTTCCGTTTTAGTATTAACAACTGAAAAAAAAACTTTTATTATTTTATTATTTATCCCCGTAATAAAATAACTATCTATAAAGCTGTAAAACATTGAATATTTCTGTTTGGTAGTCTTTTAATTAACGCTTGTAATAATTGTTTATAGTATATATAATAAAGTTATAACATAATCTAAACTTAAGAAGAATAATAAGCACTGTGACATATTGGAAAATTATACTACTAAACTAAGGCAGCAAGCTTAAATAAACGGTAAACACTTAGTATTTGAACATATGTAATATTTTGATTTTTAAATACAAATATGATTCAAATAAAATTAAAATATGAATGGAAACTTTTGGTAGTCATTAACTGCATAGACAATCATTAAAAAGCAGAACAATTCAGGCATTTACTCCACTTGTGTCGTAATGGATGAAAAGTTTCATATTTTCGAAAAAAAAAAACAATGCGTATTATTTCACATAAGTGATGCTACATTACTTGATTTTCTTAAATACACATAATGTATACGCGTGACAGATTTTTCCGGCCGCTTCGTCCTTGTCGCATTTTCCGCACGCTTTTCGCTGGCAATAATTTGATATTTCGCGAGGGGCTTTCCGGGAAGAAGGTACATTATAACGGATGATAGTTGAATTTCCTTTCCGAGACGTATTATTTCCCGCAAGTACGTTTCGTATCGAACGCGGCAAAGAAAATAAATCTTACGTTCATCCTTTACAAGCGGACGGTTCTGAAACTTTTCGTCACCCTTGTGTGACAACTTTAAAGTTAACCTTACCAAAGCTCTTCTTGTCAAAATATGAAAATTTTCGTAACGGGGGTGTCTTTATATGTGCCCACATATTTTTAGTATATTGCTGTAAATTTTAGAGAGTTTATTTATTTATTTATATTATTTGCATATCGCAATAAGTTATTTAAAAAAAATCTGTTAACTTCTTTGCATTAATGTCAATTTTAATGATTTGATTTTTGATATCGACTGATTGTGTACATAATAATTCTTAAAATCAAATTCGAATCGTTTTAAGCTCTTTACACTTCTTATTTTTTTTTCACTAACGAACTGGATTTTACCTCTTGGTATATTCAACCGTTCTAATAGACGGACGTATTCAATATGAATGTCTGAAAATCGGGTCGTTTTTGACAAAGTATTTAGTAGTTTGGATTATTAAAAGGTAGCGTATTATTATTGCACTATTTTTTAAAGGAAATCATGTGAAATATGAACGTTTAATTATGAAATAGCACGTTTATTTTGTGTATGGAAACGATCGCTTAAATGGAAATTTATTGATTGCTTATTGTTTCTTTATAAATAAAATGTAATAATTGTAATTAACGAACAAACAAATATATGTCAGTCACCATTATTGACCCCTCTGACTGATTTCTCTTTGTTTCTGTAATGGACCATTTCCGTGCCATATGTAAACTTATTGATATAGCCGCCTTTTTAGTTTCATTTACAATTGGTGGTCATAATGTTTTTATTTCTATTTTTATTGTTCTAGCGGCATTTGTCTATCATTTCAGTAATCATTTCGGAGGTTCATACTATCTAAATTTAGAGAGGACATGGATTTGCAAATAAGTAAAATTTTACTAAGAAAGAAAATATTAAATACAATAACATGTCCCACAGTTTGCGAAACATTTTTTTTTATATTTATATGGATCTATAAAATTTATTTACTTTGTATGCACATATATCATAGATTCAGATACTCTCGCGTAAAAAAATATGCCTATTTGGTATGTTTTTATTTGGTTGGCTTATTTCGTTCTCTATTTCAAAGCGTTTTTGAATGTTAAAATATTTTGTTTTTGCACTCAAAATGATAGAAAAATATGGCTTTATTTTTGAGCATATTTCTTAGGTTAGGTTTTTTAGTATCTTTGTGATATTTTTAAGGACTTTATAGTTTAATATAACTGTACACGTACCAAATATTTTGAACAATTTGTGCTTCGTTGCTATGTATACTTATTTTATGATATATATCACATTAGAAGCTGCCTGAACAAATTTCGAATGTTATCATTAATGTTGGACATTTAGATTTATATATAATACGAAAATAAACAATTATTTATAGTAATACCAATAAACTTCCGTTAAAACGTTATTGAGTAATTTACTAATGGAAATATCTATTTATTTTAAAATGTAGGTTTCGGTGTGATTTGATATCAGATGACTTTTTGTAAAAATTGTTCATATGGTCATATTGATAACTTATCTTATATTAAAATTATATTTCGAATAATGAAATGAGTTTAACTGTTCGTTTAATAAGATCATTGAATTTAGTTGGGCTATTTTCATATGTAAAACTTTTCAGAATTTTTTAAATTAAATTATTTTATAAAATATACATAAGTTAGATTACTCTTTTGATTATGAAAAATGTTGCATTTTTTAACAATTAAGCATCGCACGCATATTTATTATTAAGTAATTAATTATTTTTGTAACGGTGATTATAAAAATTTTTTTTTTCTATATGATTAAAATTTTGACACACATGTAAAAACATTCTTAATAATTAAAGACATTAAAGAAATTTTTAGTCAATTTTTACATCACTTCTTAGTGAAAGGCATTATATATAATTTTTGAAATAATAACAAAATAACAAATTTTTAAGCACTTTTTCTACACTTTAATATTTTTGAGTTTAAAATATTCGCGATGAGTGAATATAAATATTTAATTGTTAATATTCAACAGTACTAAAAAAAGATTTTTTTAGTGTTTAAAATAAAACACATGAAATACGTAGTGTAATATTGCTTTTCGTATCACTTACGTAAATATTTTTCATTAGGTATACACCATAAATAATTGTAATACTGGATAAATATTTAATTTTTGATATTTCCCAAACGTTGATTTTGAAAATAATATAAACACATTTATCCAAAAAAAAAATACTCAAATTGTAATGTTATGTATACACCCCATCATTCACTTTAACATGTTTAGAAGCTATGACATGCCATAATTATAATTTATCTTATTTAATTACACTATTATTTCACGAACATTATGTAAAGATGCAATACACATCTAATCAAAATTTGCTATTATCATATACATAAATCCTCTAATGAAAACTAAAGTCCAATGCATATTTCTTATTAAAAACATCAACAATGATTGATAATGTCAATAAACTTTCGATCTATATAAACGAATGCTTACTTGAAACAAAAGAGAGAACTAGCCTAAGGGTCCAGTAGCTCAATTGAGCGTATCAAGTCTTCTCTGTGTTCTGATTTTTAATCAAAATATATTATTGTGTGTATAACTCGTGTTATAAATAATAGTGAAAAATTTACAATCAATAAAGTGTTTTTATTAAATCCTTAACAGTAATACCTACTTTCAGCGTTAATAAGTCTTGCCAACGTTTTAACATAAATAATATAAAAATAGCCTCTAACGTAAAAAAACGCTTGGTCATTCTCCGTATACTCAATCTTGTTTATTAATTTGTTAAGTTTCTTACATGGTCTTGTAGACTGACCCTTCTCGATACAAGTCCAAACTTTTTTCCCACTCCTGGAAAAGCCTTAATATATTATTGTCGCTATCAGGCCATAATAGTATCAGCATTCTTGAGGGAAGTAAATTTATATTCTGTTGAATTGGTACATTATATGGACGAATGACAAAGTGAATTTTGTACAAGCTTTGGATATGGGTGGGAAAAAATGGGCCGAATCTTCCAGGAATTGAATAGTTTGGTTGAAAAAAAAAAAAACTGATATATAATAGATATGACTTTACAGTTTCTATGAAGAATATTTATATAAAAGCATTTTTTGACGATGAAATTATGACGCTCCTCTTGGTTTTGTTGAGTGATTGAATATTGTTTACTGACACTGACAATGTAATAAAATACATACCAAACTTAAATTATATTAAGGTTTCCGGGAAGTTTTTATGGCGGTACTTACTGAGCCGGGGATTTCTTTAAAAACCGAAATTTTGCAACTTTTAGAACTCAAAGCTAAACACACAAAAGACACAGTAGTGCTTAACACATTGGGAACTAGTTTAAATCAATGTATTACATCCAACTGTTGCTGTAAATGTAATACTTGAGAAATAAAATGATTCAGTTGAATGATTAGATATTTTCAGTTCCAATGTAAATCTATTAATTCATGTTCTCAATATTAAATATTATCGAAAATAAATTATATCCTAATGGTACACCTTGGCTGTTTGGTAATGCATATGATATGAAACAATTTTTCTTTTTTATATAAACTACAAAGTTATTGAAAATTTATCACAGCTTCTAGCATTTATTTTAATCCAACACATTTTTCCCATATGCAAATAATTCAATGTCCTCAACTCAATTATTGATAAATATCTTTTCCATGAAAATTTATTGGCTTATAAATTGTCATATTATAAATAAACTATGTTTAGTCGCACTTATTTATCTATATATAGCCGTGTGGAAAAGGTTTACAATACATCTTCTCTTCTGTTTTAACACCATAGCTTCATTGATTGATTGAATTGGCATTCACTTGGTAGAATTCCATTATAACACGGTGAAAAAAATAACAATGTATTTTAATTTTATAATTTTTTTTTATATAGTTGATAGCTATTTCAGCTCACGCCATCGTCTAGTTCTGAAAATACAATGCTATTTTCTTCATCGTGCCCATAGCTTCATATTATGGTACAAATAGAAAGCAGTACTTTGATGGAGTTCTATTAAGTAAATGCCAATTCAATCAATAAATTTGATGTTACTTTTGATAACAAGTAAAATAAACGTTTTACAGACAAATTTATCAAAAATTAATTGCTATATTATTACAAGTATCAGTTCTAATAATTTTATTTAATACTGACGCAAATGTGATATTTTAGAAGATTCAATATTTTTTTTTTTTTAAATAAAATCCAAATAAGCAACAAATTGGATGTATTATTCCTTTTGATAGAATAATAAATATAAGCAACAACTTTCATTGCGTAATTCGACTCTGCTTATGTCGTCCAGGTTCTCACGAACAGAGCTTTCGAAGGCGTGGAAGTGAGAGATGCGAGCGATTTTGTATGCGGCGAAGGAGAAAAAAGATCCCGGAATTGGCGGCGACAAAATTGAAAGCCGACCGCCGAAGCTGCCCTCTGACTCGAACCGAAGGGACCTGGAATACAAATAGAAAGACGCTTTCGCGAAAGCTCTCCAGATTTGGCATCGGGGACGAGTGACGACGGACGTGGTATCGTCACGCCCCATTGCGCCTCTATCGGATATACCAAAGTCGCCTTTGAGAGGAATCAGTATTGGACCGAAAATAAATACGGCTGTAAACGATCGCTATTTGTCGACAAAACCAACTATATATAATTCTAATAGGTTTATTTAATACCGTAATCCGATCATTATTCGTAAGATTTGTAGAAGAATACTATAAAATGTAAGGGAATCGACGGTTTATTTTTCAAGCAATGCCATAAAAAAGAAAATATAGATTTGATTTTGACTTTCAAGGAAATCTTATTCAACACCTTTAAGTATAATATTACATTATTTAGTTCCATAAGGGTTTATCAAATATTTCGTAATATGAGAATTATACATTTTTTTGATAATAATTACGACTTAGGCCATCTATTATTATATAGAAATCAACTTACCAGCTACAAAATTATTTTTTATATAGTAACAGCCTTTTTACGAATGAGCTGTAATCAGATCAAATACAATTTTTACTTTTTGCTAAAAATAACCATTTAATATAAATTTTGTAAGGTAGTAATTGAAGGAAATATTGATTTAATAATAATTTACACAATTGCCTGTGATAAGTTTCATTAATGATTTACAATCTAAATGATTCATTCTTGAACGGGTACTATTTAAGACGTTAAAAGTCCATGACATAACTAGAAACTGTCAAAAAATATTGTTAAAAATTGAAATTTGATTGCAAAAGAAAGTTCTATATACATGAAAAAGGTGTTTAAATATACGATAAGCATAAATATCAACCACGGTTTGTAGTTCAAAAGAGTTACAATGTTTTACTTACAACATCTAAATGATCAAACTGTAATATACATCTATCACGTACTTCCAAAGTAGTGACTCGAAAGATGAAGTGTGCAAATAATTCTAACCTCTTGTTGGCAGCATCAAACTAGCTAAATTTGTGTTATATTGGAGAAGGTTGTAGCGTGAAAAAGGGCTCCAATAAGACGTCTTTCAGTAAATACACTGGCACCTTTTTTCATTGAAGAAATGATTTTATCAAGACATTTTGGCCAAATGAAACATTTCAATTCTCACAAGAGCCCCAAGATTTATACGCACACCCCTGGGTTTATTTTCTTCCTGATGTTGATGTGTGAAAAAATACAACAGGAAAAGAAACGGCTCTCAAACGGTTCATACGTGATAGCATTTTACGTTATAATATATAAACGTCTAAAGCATGGATTCTCACGTGAAATTTCACTGTGGCCGCATTATAAACATCAGCCGTCTTATGGAAATGTCTCGTGGCCGCACCAAATGTGATAAAAATAGTTTCGATAATTATTTTTAATATAGTGCGTTACACTGGATGATCTTTTACAATATACATTTGTAGGTGAAATCGGCAAGATTAATAAATATTATAAAAGTCGAAAATATTTAAAAAAGTTTAAATTCATGTTTATAATGACATTTCATATTTTGTATGATAAATTTATAAATAATGTGTACAGCTATTTTTTTATATGGGGTTATTGATGAAAGGGTTTCACAGTGTATTAACAATAGTTTCAAGAATTTAAATGTCTTTTTAAGTTGAAGAAAAAAAACAACGCGTTATTCAAAAGCGATCAGTTGTAACCGTGATTGATTTTAACGTGTCTATGATACACTATTTTAGGGTGATCATAATAAAATTGTTATCTATTGTTATCAATTTTTCCATTCGGACAATATTTATTGTAAAATAATAATAAAAAAAAACAATACGTTGTTAAAGTGTGAGTGATCATTATAAGAACGATCATTTGGACGTGTTTTTTTAATTGAGCTGTAAAATACACCCACACCTCGCTTTACGGCCTAGATAAGTTCCACGAAACTTGGCCGCAAAGCAAAAAGCCGTATAAGGAATCAATTATGTATTCAAATACAAATTCATACAAATTCAATGGGATCGGTTTCAATTTTTTTTAAATATGTAACAATTTCATTTAAATTAAAAATACATACATAACATGTACATAAAATAATAACAGACTCCAAAAACCAACAATAATGTGTAAACAAAGATTAAACAACTTTATGTTACATTAAATATGTGTGTGTATACATACATATGTTTTTGAATAGCTTTAATTTGAAGACGATGAAGAAATGGTAACCTGCAGATTACAGTAAACAAGGGGAAATAGAAAAGAGTGGGTTTCGAGATTGCGCTTGCGCAAGATTGGCAGCATGTAGATATATCGACATCGAAAAAAAGTTTTTTTTGCCGCTATAGCGAAACATTTTAGGCCGTAAATCGAAAACGTGCCTTAATTGAAGAGGGCCGTTATAGCGAAATGCCGTATAAAGAGCGGCCGTATAGCGAGGTGTGGGTGTACAACAAAAAAGTTTTTTTTTAAAATTTTTAGCAATATTTTTTAAATTTTTATCAAATAATGTTAATTAAAGCTACACGTAACCTAGCTTTACATTCACTGGACTGTAATACGTTGGAACTATTATTATAGGGATGGCGTTACTCTAGCTCAAGAAGCGGCTTCCCGAATATTAATAAGAGCGGGAGACGTTCCTTAGGGGTTTAATATAGTAGCCTTTCGAAATGTTTCTCAGAGGTGTATGTGTGTTTTGAAAAGGAAAAATGTTATTTGAGCACCGCTGGGCTTTGTACCTGCTATGTCTGATCTGTGCTACTATTTTTTGAATATAATTTATAAATAATGGCATCTCAAATTGTTATTACAGACATGATGTTGCTAGGATTATTATTGGTACAGGTGTTGTAAAATAATAACATTATCGTCATACGAACAAAAATAATTGTATCATAATTGTTACATAGCTTAAGAAATAGTTGCACGAGAATTGATTAGTGTAAATTAATATAATGACTCTTTTAAATGTAGTATTTATATTTATAATGCAATCAGATACACACTTCGAGCCATGTCCCTAGTACCAAGCAAATAACTACCAATACTATAAATATAGAAAGTAAGAACTTTTCTGGCTATTAAATGATTGAATTGGCATTTACTTGGTAGAACTCCATTATAACACAATGAAATAATAGCAATGTATTTTAATTCTACAATTTTTTTATAAGATATAGTTTTTTATAAGATGTATTTTTATATGATAGCTATTTCGGCTCACGCATCGTCAGAACTCAACTATATCTTATAAAAAAAAATGTACAACTTAAATACATTGCTAAGTTTTCTGGCACTTAGAATTCACAAAAAACACATATGTTTATTTTGATATATTGTTTTTTAAATAGAAAATAGAGTTTATTGATTGAATTGGCATTTACTTGGTAGAACTCCATTATAACACGGTGAAAAAAAGCAATGTATTCTAGTTCTACAATTTTTTTAGTAGATATATTTGATAGCTATTTCGGTTCACGTCATCGTCAGAAATACTTAATATAAAGGGCTTTGCATTCTATAGTCCGTAGTTCTTAACGGTAATCTATATCTTAATTAATCTGTGTATCATAGAATTGTATGCAGAAAGTTTATGATTCCACAAGTGGAGAGATTTTGCGTGAACCTTAATATCACAAACGTAGTTCTGACGATGGTGTGAGCTGAAATAGCTATCAATTATATCTTGTGAAAAAAATTTTAAACTAAAATACATACTATTTTTTCACCGTGTTAAAAAATAGTGCTTAAAAAAATAAGTTACATATTTTGAATAAATATTTCAAGAAATTATCTATATAGTTAATCTTTTTAAGTGTACCTTATTGAAAACCATAGTAAGTGAAGTACTATATTCTCGGAATGTGTTCTTATGAAAACCTACAAACAATTTTATATATATCCTTTGCCTCATTACTGAGAATGGCCATTACGGACAATAAATGATTTGCCATCAATTTACCCAGTATATGTAACAATCTAGCGGTATCCTAGTTGTTTCAGACATTTCAAGCTATTTTTAATATATACGTGTAAATTTCTGTAGGGACTAGTAAAGTAAGGCTTACAATTAAGCATACATAAAGTACAGTGATGTTAAATTTGTAAGAAGTAAGCTTACAACCGTTGAATCGTTCACACTTTCATAATATATATTGTATTTTTAGAAATATTTGAACAATTGAGTAAAACAAAAATAATATCACCTTGTTTTTAGTACACTGTTAGTTAGAAAGAGAATAACATAGAGCGCGTTTTCATTCAAGAAAGTTTAAAACTTTTTCTAACCTTTTTTAAATAAACATCTTTTAAAGTTTGTTGCATTTTGGTTATTTTGATTGTTAAAAACATATTCAAATATATAAAAATCTGCGTGTATCTGAAATTCTGAAATTTTTTGATTAGAAATTTTCCTTCAAGTCGAGAATATTATTGTATGAAAGATTTTGTCTTATAAAAATGTGTAACAAAAACCATATTCAAAAACTCTTTATTAACATACAAAAAATGGTTATTTATTAGTGGCTCAATATGTGCTCAACCATTACAGAAAACGTTTTATTATTAGAGTATAAACTTTTTTTAAACGAATTATAAATTGTATAATATAATATATTGTTGATTGTGTACGTATGTTATATGACGTTACAGCTGTCTGGCAATGCGTGACATATTTTTTAATAAGACAAGTTTTTCAAATAAGGTTAGATTATAAGTAACGATGATGACTTAACAAAAGCTGAATTATTAAAATTCTTCATTGGTTTAAGGCCGCCATTAAATACTTTAGACATTGTTTGCTTTTCCTGATATTTGGCAGATGGCAAAACTATTCATAATTATTTAAATCTAGTCGTATTAAAACTAGTTTGAATTTTAAAATAGATATTTAATGGTGGAAAGTGATTTAAAAAAGTGAATTGACGAAATTCAAAAAGATAAAAAAAAAACATGGAAAATGAAGTATCAACCCAATAAATTTCATATTTATCTTAGCAAGACTATAGCCAAAATGTACTTTGTTATATGGGACAAAACTCTCAATAGTTTAGTTGAAAAAATACACTTTATACACGATATTTGTATCGATACGCGTGTTAGTATTCAGTTGGACTGTTGGGTTTCTTTACTTAAATATCGCTTTAATTTATGATATCGACTGAAGATGCTTGATTGAATTTCAATAACAAATTTGAATTGTTACAATGTTGTACGACTCCACATGTTTTGTCACCAACGACCCGGGTTTCACCCTTCGGCATCTTCAGGCATTCCGTCACACGCAACAAAACTGCAGCCGTGCGATGGAATGCCTGAAGATGCCGAAGGGCGAAACCCGGGTCGTTAGTGACAAAACATGTGGAATCGTACAAAATTGTAACAATTCAAATGAAATATCGTTGGTTAAATTATTTATTTTTATTTTAAATCATAATTTGTTAACATATTTTGTTAGAATATATAAAAAATATGTTTGTAAAAGTAAATTGCTGTTCTTTTCAGTCTCATATACATGAATAACGAAACGTTTTAATATGTTGAAACAGCCTATTAAGCTGGATTTCATAATAATAAATTTAATATAATTCTCCCTCGACTAAAATTTTATTTTTAATAAAACATAGTGAGAGGCTTGTGATATTAAAATTGCAAAAATAAAAATAAATAAGTGTGGCATAGCACGCTTGGCCGGGGATGATTTTTTGTTTTGCCTTTAGGAACGAAGCCTGCGGCGATTCTTCGTAGCCATGTCACACTTGCTCATAAATTCACTTTAATTCAATTTTCTTCACCTTACTGCCACCATTGGTGTAGCTGGGAGACGCCACACCGCCAAGCGACGCCGAGGTCGAACGACGCCGTCGCCCTACCCACAGGCGCCGTTGTTGGTGCTGGCTACAGTTTTCGGAGCTCTATTGCATTGATTCTCAAATTGTGTCCCGTAAATAGAGCACTATTATATTCAAAATTAAACCTTGTAATCGTCTTAAACTATTTAATGATTTAATGTTTGAAGAAGGCATAAAATTAGGTCTAACCTCACAAAGGCACACGTAAAAAAGCTTACTTCAAAAATCAAACAATAATTATACTTCGATATCTTGAATGTCTAAATTTTATAAAAAAAATATTCCATAAATGAAAGCAAACATATTAAAAAATTTTGATTGATAAAACATTGTACATTCCTAGATATTTTTTCACGGATTTAATGACCCGGTTTTTACTTCTAGAAGTTTTCATGTACACAGTCAAAAGTTTGCGATGGTTATATACGCGAAGAACCACACAGAAAAAAGATAGACCACTGGAACTTGAAGCGAAATATGTAGCAAAAATAATTTTGAACATCTAATGATATTAAGTTTTGCATATGATAATTTTACAAACAATACATAATACTAAGGAATTTTTGATAAAAAGATCATACAATAAACATCAATCAATTACTATGAAATGGTTTTGGGTTGTTAGATTCTTTGAGATACCTATTGTCGATGTGTTCTTTTATCTTTTAACCAAGAAGACAATGTGAATAAGCAGATTTTTTTTATAATTGGTATCTTAAATGTTTTAAATAATAAAAAACACAAATTCTGATGATGTAGAACTAAAATACATTGCTATATTTTCACCGTGTTATAAGTTCTTCTAAGTCAATACCAGTTCAATCAATCAATATATTTTTATAACTTATTTCCACAATAAATTTTACGATCAGGACCTGTTTCGCTTATTGCGATCATCACAAGCATCAACAACTGATAAATAAAACTCAGTTGAAACCGCTCCTGATCATAAAATATATTGTGGAAATAAGTACAGAAAAATGTGTTTTTATTATTTAAATATTATGCCTTTCCACCAAGATGTGACGGTTACACATTAAAAAGACATGTTAAATGTGTCATTTAAACACATGTTAAATTTTCCATAGTTAAAATAAGTATATTTTATTTATAATTATAATAATATATTTTACAATGTGACTTCGTACAAAGGGTCACACTTATTGCTTATACTAATGTAGCAAATATTTCTCTCTTGGATGAATCAGTAAAACGCATATAAACTATATAGACCGTATCGCTTTCACCAAATTCACGATGCGAATCTTTGACGATTTTGACGCGCCATTGTATAGTCAAGAAACGCGTGACGAGATAACCGTTGGAAAGCACTGTTCTAATTTAACATGGCTTATACATTTCGTTAAGTTGTTATGAGTCAAAAGTTTATTTCATTAATAGAAAGTTGCATTTTATGTTAAGCAGAGTTCTGAGCAATCTGTAATACTGTTTATTAACTTTATTAATACCTCTCATGGCGTAACATGATACATAATTCATGTTTTCGGGAAAATATTAAACTGAACCGTAGAGGGAGTTAATCTTTTATTTATTAAATAATAATGTGATATTTTTGTGAGGGGTAATATTCAGCTAATGTTAGGTTTGATTGAAAATATAACAATATATTAGATCGAGCTTTTGAGGTTATATTTCTTACTTGAGGTAAAATTCTTTACCCTTTTTTTTTTATAGAAAATCAGTCAGGTATCACGTTTTATCGCATAAAAAGTTATTTTATAATGGAAATGTATTATTTATGATATCGAATGAAGGTGCTTGATGGAGTTTTAATATCAAATTTGAATCGTTACAACTTTGTACGATTCCACATATTTTGTCACTAACGACCCGGGTTATATTTTATTGATAACCGATTATTATTTGTTGTAATACCCTCACAAGAATGATTCATTACAATATCAATCGTTAATGAAACTTAACACAGTAAATTGTGTTGATAATTATTAGATCAATGTTATTAAATTTGTTTTAGCTGCCATTTAGTTCTTGCCTTGGGGTCTGTGTTTTCCTTCAATTAGTACATTATAACGGTTTATTTTGCGTCAGTTATGATGCGTACGTGTGATAGAATGCCTGAAGATGCTGAAAAACGAAACCCGTGTCGTTAGTGAAATAACACGTAGAATCGTACAAAGATGTAAAAATTTTAATTTGAAAATGCATTATATTTAAATAAACAGAACATGATTTTTTGTTACTATTCTCACAACTTCATGAAATTATGTTTGGGATTATGCGAGCATTTATTATTAATATTTTACTCTAAGCTTAATTGTTATCAAAGTCTTAAAATGGTTAAAGCTAATTAAGTTATCAGCTATATATTTATAAAATAATTAATGTAAGCACTTTGCTATATAAACTATAATAGTTACATATAAATGGGTGAGTTTATGTGTGTGGGAGAAGATTTTAGAGGAAAAAGTTATGCATCAATATTATGAGGTTTTAATATTTTTTTTTGCCCAATCATATTTCCTTCTTAAGCTCAACATACAAGTATTGAAAAATTTATAAAATAAGAGAAAATTGTTGGAAACTGAAATATTTTCACGGTGAAAAATAGTGATATATTTTTAGTTTTACGAAGTTTATGAGATATATAGTTATTTTAGTTAATGTCCTAAAATAGCCATCAATCTTATGTCTTATAAATTTTAAAGAACAAAAGTAAATTGCTCCTTTTCACCGTGTTATAATGGTACTACCAAGTAAATGCCAATCGGATCAAACAATATTTTTAGTATTTGATTACAAAAGTTTAAAGACGTAGTTATAGTCTACAGCATAGGCTCCCAAGCTTTTTCGGGTGGCGACCCCTTTTCATAAAATCCATGTGACATGTGGGATATAATCCAAAAGTATAATTTTTTTTTTTTGAGTTGACCGTATAAGTTGGCGACCCCCCCCCAAAAAACCCTTCGCGACCCCCAGGTTGGGAAACTGTGGTCTACAGTATTCGGCGAGCGTATTTTGGGCTGTCATAGAAAATGTAATTAAAAGAAAAACGAATGTCGTGTTTTAGTACACTTGTGAAGTCTGTTAAATATTGTAATATGAGAAATAAAAAAAGAATTCGGATTATAATATTGTTCATCCAGCAGTATGACGGGTTTAATTTTAAATTGTGATGATTAAAATGAAAAAATAATTGGTAGTCTGGAAAGCTTTGCCGTATTTTGAAAAAGAGAACAAATTTCCTCGAAAACTTAATAACTGATAAAAATCAATTGAATTATGACATCTTTCAACCTTTCCCAAAAGTTTTTAATTCCTCTTTTGTAAAATTTTGTCGTAGTACATAACAATTCTTCTTTTCACCTTTTCGCAATTTATAAAATGCTTGCCATATTAAAAACTCTTCGTCGAGATGAAAAGATTGAAGTATAGTTGAACGTTTTACTAAGACGACGGTATTTTTTTGTATTTATTAATTATGAGTACATATGGACGCGTATTATCGTCAAGCAAGAACACGCCCAACTCGTGCGGCGTCCATATGTATTATCCAAAGCTTTGTCAATTTTTGTTTTCATCCGATAAATAATATTCATTTTTTTTACCAGTTATAAAATTGAAGGAAAATGCTTCACCTGGAACACATATATTATGATTTAAAAATAAAAAAAAACTAATAAAGTTAAAAAATATGACACGATTGACAATACAATACAATTTTAATATATGGATTACTAATGTAATAAAAAAATGAGTGTTTATTATCTGTGGTGAGAGAATATATGTAAATTTATCAAAGTATAAATGATAGTTGAAACTGTGGTTACAGCTCAAAGAACATGTCTATTTTACTTCAAAAACCGTCTGTCTATATATGTTGCCAATATGATTAAAACAATATCAACTTCACGATCACGAATCACGATAAGCAAGTGAGAAAACGTGACGTTCGTGATAAAAGAGCTTATGATCCAGGATTGGTTTCAATGGAAAAAGCTTCCCTTGAAGAATAATACATAAAAAAAAGATTAATAGAGCGCTCAGTAAACATACGTTTTTTTAAGATTAAAATTGAATCATTGACGGAGAAATAATAAACAAAAAAATTTAATACTTGTCAACAAATAACAGCATTAAACTGTTTATAAATATAAATTAATTATCCGTGAAACATTAATATGATCAATATTATTTAAAGCTATATTCAATACAATTAACGATATCGACTAACGAATCTTGATGGTATTTAAATATCATACTTGAATTTTTGAGAACGTGTAAGCTTTCAACTTATTTGTCTCTCACGATTCGGGTTTCGCCTTTCAGCGTCTTCAAAATAAATCAATATTTGCCAATCATTTACTGTAGGAAAGCCATTTGTTTAACGCGTATGAAGATGTTAAATTGTATCGTATACTATTTTATCAAAAAAAAATTATAAATGAAAATATACCCAACTAAATTTAATGTCTCAATAAAGCGAGAAGCCTAACCTACCTTATTCTTCCTTGCTTTACGTGCAATTAGTTCACAATCTGAAAAAATAGTTTTTACAGTAGATCATTTGATATTATTTAATCCTACCAAAATTCAATATTTTAAAATAACTAGGTATCCCAAAGTAAACATCTACCCAATTAAATTTTGAGGGTAGATGATAATTATAAGAACGTCTCATTACAAAGCTATAACACTGTATTGGTTAGATAACCATTTTAAATATTAAATTTTATCAAATCAATTGTTATTAAAATTATTTCAGATATTTATTTATCTTATATTTTGTATTACAGTTTATCTTTTTAGTGTTATTTCTCTCGTATATGAGTAAAGCAAACTGTTTAATGCTTGTCAGTGTAAGTGTATCTATAAGATACCGAATGATAAACTCAGGACGTAGGTGACAAAACATTTAAAATTTGTGAGATTTTACATGTGTTCTACATAAAATAAATTGTTGTTTAGATTGCGAACATTTATGATGATTACTTGTCGTGTAAAATAGTATGTTTATATAATTCTGGTATTGAATGAAGATGCTTGATAGAATTTCAATATATAATTTGAATTTTTGAAACTCCACTTGTAAGATTCCATATGTTTGGTAAATAACGACCCTGGTTTAGCCTTTTGACACTCTATCAAAGGTATGAAATAGAACTTACTCACAATAAACAGTTTGCATCGATTATATACGACAGTAATTAGCTTCAACGGAAAAATACAGACCATAAAGATAGGAAACAAACATAAATTTGAAATAATTCTAAAAACTGTTCATTTAATCATAAAAAAAAACAATTTTTAGATGATAATATTATGACTGCCATTTTTACTTTTCGTCAGTTCTGGTGCATCCGTATGATGTAATGTTTTTATTTTTATGGTGCTACTTCTTGATGGATAGGCATGACATTTAATGAATGATTTACTGAATTTGTTTTGGAATGTCTTTAGATGTCAAAAGATGCAACTTGTGTCGTTAGTGACAAAACATGTGGAATCAAAAAAAATTCAATAAATAAAAAATATTTAATTCTATTTTACCTTACCTGAATATGAAACGTGCCTTCGTACGTATATTTTTGGAATGTCGAAGCGAAAATGCATTTTAATAGTCAATGTGTAAATTGAATATTGAAAAGAGTGTTCAGCTGTAAAAAATAACATTTTCTTTAAGGAAGCTGATATTTTATTCCCTCCACTCCATGATTTAACACTTACGGTGTGTTTTCGGGTGAATTTCTTTTTGTATCAGCTGAACCTGAAATATATTTTTAAAAGTTTCCCATACATTATTGAAGGCAGAGTTCTCTTTGTGATTTATATTATGTGCTAAATCGTCAGAAGCTGCCACCAGCATCTGTTGCCCGGAACTTTTAGAATCTATAGCGTTAAGTAATATTTACCCCGAGTGGGGGTTGAGGGATTATTCTCAGAATTTCTGATTTTTGTAATTCAATACAAACATTGTAGGAAAAAAAGCGATTCCCTCTCGAACTTTATTGAAAGAGTAAAAGTTTATACTTAGCCAACTAATCTCATTTCTTGACATTGTAATATTTAAAAAAAAACTTTCAATCTTTCTTGTTATGTGACAAGAGAAAATTTATTATAAGTCACCAATTTTTAACGTAGTTTCTAACGTTTACTTACCTGTTATCCAAATATTCCCAGTTTTGCCGGTTGAAATCTTGAGGTATTTAAGTTCACTGAAGCACTTAGACTGACAGTATCGTAACAGTTTTGCATCTTTTACATATGTTAGAACAAGAATTCTTTATAAAATAATGTTTCTCTTCCTTAGCATAAGTGTAAAGAAATTGAATGATTCAAAATTAATATTGAAATTTTATCAGTTTATACTAGACATCGTAAATTATATATTTTTCTATATTATACATAAACATAGTTAACCTTATTGCAAATAATTAATACTTGCGTTTTTTTATAAATATTTTTAATTTTTATTTGTTATAATAGTAATGCTTTTTTCCAGTTATTATTTTAACTTAAAAAGCAACTCCTAAACTTTTAAACTTAAATCACAAAAATGCAAATCTTTGATATAATTTATAATATCGACTAAAGGTTCTCGATGGAATGTAAAATGAAATTTGTATTGTTTTTCACTAACGACCCTGGTTTCGCCTTACGGCACCTTCAAGCATTCTATCACAGGTCAGTTATGTTGCATTCGTGTGATAGAATACCTTGAAGGTAGATAGAATGCCTGTGAAGATGCCGGAAGGCAAAACCCAGTTCGTTAGTGATAAAACATGTGGAATCGCACAAAGTTGTAACAATTCAAAAAAATTCCAATCTTTGATTAATAATATAATGATTTTACTTTTTTTTGGAAGTCAATAATGCTCCTGTAAATGATGGAACCATATAATTTTAACAAAAAAAGTCAAAAGCTAACATATTAATTGTAAAATCAAAACAGAAAGACGATTGATCGAGGAAAGTGTTGATAACATTGTTATGTTATGATGTGATATAAAAATGATAACTAAAGTTTTCATGAATTATTATTATTTAAGGATTCTTTAATCAATTAATATTAACTTCTATGTTTAAAATATTTGTTATACCAAATAGGTTAATTATGCATTAATTGATTTAATAAGTATTTTTTTGATAGAACTCCATTATAACACGGTGAAAAAATAGCAATGTATTTTAATTCTACAATTTTTTTTTATAAGATATAATTGATAGCTATATCAGCTCACACCATCGTCGAAACTATGTTTGAACGCACATTTACTCATCTATGTACACAATTCATCTTCTCTTCTGTTTTAACGACCTAGCTTATTTCCTGCTAGCAATAAAACTAAAAATTTTGAAAATGTAAATGAAACTAAACAGGTGGCAATTTAAATGAGCTTAAATATTGGACGGGATGGCTGTTATGGTTTATTACGGATAGGCAATAGCCCCTCGCAATGGTCTCAGAAGCGGCGACCGACTTATATTTTTTGTTCATTGAAAATTTCGTATAATGATTTATATCAATTGGTTTCCAGCTGTTCCAAAGCCGTCATATTGCGCCCTTTTTTACAAAGATGTTGACGCGTAAGCGCTGAGTATAAATTTATATTATGCAATATTATCGTGGTTAATCATTAATTTAAAATAAATATTTTTTAAATAATATCCATTTTCAATGAGTTGCCAAATATTGTTGTTGGTGGCAAAAATTATTATGACTTACCTCACTAGTCAATAATCGAAATTAAATCAAAAAGTTACACACTGAAAAAAAAGCTCTCATTGTAAATTGCACACACAGGATTATATTATAGATTCGGGACACGAGTCCCGATCTCAAAATTTGTATTTGTTTTGTGTTTGTTGATTATTTTGTAAGAAATTTTGTTTTGTTTTCTTAAGGGAAAAAATCAAACGACGAATTATGTTAAGTTGAAGTTTGGAAAGGTCTTAAGCAGCGTTTCATTTTATTTCGTGTGATTTTGTGTCGATAAAAAGTCAGAGTCATCGATCTATCATTGTTAAGTTGCTCGATATATATATTCGAATGTGACTAAATTTACAGTTGAGTAGAAAAAAAAGTACTTACTTGAGTAGAAAAAAAAGTATTGATTTTATTTTTTATATAAGAAAGTTGTTTCTAAAGTTTATTTGGCAATAATCGATACATTATCATTTTGATATTATACAAGCATTTAATTCTCACAAACTTTCATTTTATAACAGCAACACTTTAATTTTGCGCAATCGCTGCGCAATAGTTTATTAAAAAATATCTATATCGTTTTATAGACTACGCAAAATTGTCGAATATCATTGATCTGGTGTCAAGTTTGTCATGATTTAAGTGTGTAATATACATTTTGACGTTCATTTAGCCAACAGGAGAATGTAACGAAAAATGTTTTCAATAAGTAAAAAAATCTCTTACTTAAGATAGTTAAGTAACCTTCCGATAATATTGACAAATTAATGCAGATCACAAAAAAAAATGACAAAAACCGACAGACATTTCCGGTACATGTAAATCTTAGTATATTTAATCCAAAGCACTAAAAAATGAATAACACAACACTTTATAATAATTGATCTATAGTGCTATAGAATGATGATTAGATGCGTTTTATGAAATGATTAATCACGTATCTGGGTAATATAAAATTTGACCGTATAGGATTTAATATAAAATTTGAATTGTTACAACTTTGTACGATTCCACATGTTTTGTCACTTACGACTCGGGTTTCGCCTTTCGGCGTCTTCAGGCATTCTATAACACGGATGCAACAGAACTGACACAAAAACAATTTAATAACTTTTAAATAGTGAACCAAATTGTTTTGATAGGAGTTCAGGTTTTTACAATTAAAATTTGGTATTTAAATTCCGTCAAGCATCATAAAATATCATAAAATATGTGTACGTATAAATATAAATCATTCTTCTGTTTTGTGTAGACAATTCGTAATATCTGATAATAAATATCCTATCATCGAGAAATGTATCGAATAAAAACTGATAACACTTGCCAAACGATGGCAAAGTTTGAGCGCACGTGTAATGCAGTTTCAAGTGTACCGCGCTGTTCTGATCCCTTGTTCTGGAAAAGCTCGCTTATGGATAGTGGAAGCTCTCACGGGTATGGAAGTATTTCAGAGTGAGGTGCCCGTTCAGATATTGCACACCTCACTACAACAACCTGCAAGAAATTTAATATCAAAGTTTGACAGCGCTTTACTCGCCACTCTTACTGTTTGCAATTTTTGTTGGACTCCGGCCAAACGGAAAAAGATAGCTTTTTTTTCATAGACGTTGAGGATCTGTCATGATATTGTGAAAATTCTCACAAAAATACTTCACGTTATATAAACCCTGAAATGAGTTCCTTTATTAGACTAACGTGGGCGTGAAAAATAATATATAAGTGCTTTAATTTTTATTGCAATATAAAATACGTTGACAATTTTTCACGTAAATTAATGTTTCTCAGAATTTAGAAGGCAACTTGTTTAACTGAAAGGCGTGTGTGATAAATTAAGAATATTATGGAATTGTACATAGCTTTTAAGATTAAAATTGAAGAATAACTTATAACACGGTGAAAATAGCAATGTATTTAAGTTCTGTAATTTTTTTTATAAGATAGAGTTGATAGCTATTTCAGCTACCATCGTCAGAACTATTTTTGACGATGGCATTCTGGCGATGACGATAAAAAAATTGAAGAACTAAAATACATTGCTATTTTTCACCGTGTTAAATGGAGTTCTACGTTCAAAAGAGTAGTGTACAAAAATGTATGTTTTATCTATTGATAGTATTTACGGACTCAAATATAAGACCAAATGCAATCAAATATAAATTTATCAAGCGATTTATAGTTTCCGTTAGAATGCAATAGAAAGAGCAATTGGTTAGCCAATGGTTATGTTCTAGACGCATTTTTCTACCAAAACTATCTTGGTAAAAAAAGAATAGTATGACTTTGTAAAAAACAGTTTTCGAAAAACTATTCATTTTTGATATCGTTTGAAGGTGCTTGATGAAATTTCAATATCAAACTTGAATTGTTGTACTATTCCACATGCTTTGTCGCTAATGACTTGTTTCAGTTTCTTTAGACTTTCGATCACATTGATGCAACAGAACTGACAAACAATAAACAGTTAGCATCGGTTATATACCAATGGAATTAATTAAGATTCCACATGTTTCATTACAAACGATCTTGGTTTTGTCTTTCGACTTCTTCAGGCATTCTATAATATGGATGCAACAGAACTAACACACAATTAACAGTTGGTATTGGTTAAATACTAAAGGAATCAATTATAACCGGGAAAAACAAGCACTTAGGCTAGAATCTGTGTTTTTCGCGAAGATTCTACATGTTTTATTTTAAACGACCTGGGTTTCGCCTTTTGGCATCTTCAGACGTTCTATCATACGGGTACAACAGAACTGATAGAATAGACAGTTAGCATCGGTTACATACAAAAGGAATTAATTAGAAAAGAGAAATACAGACCCTACGGAGATTGACAGGCGAAACCCGGGTCACTAACAGTGACAAAAAATGTGGAATCATACAATGTTTCAACAATTCAAATTTGAACAATTTATAATAAGAAAAACTGCCTTAGAAATTTATATTAGGTCAGTAGAGGCGTTAAAATACACGTTTCCAAGCACTTCTATTTATATGCATTAAATTAAACATCAACAAAGCATTTTATTGATTGAATTGGCATTTACTTGGTAGAACTCCATTATAACACGGTGAAAATATAGCAATGTATTTTAGCGAATTGTGAATCTGTTTCAAACAACAATGTAAAAAACCGATTCACGATTCGCTAATCACTTTATTAATGAATCACATAATATAAATTCAAACTCAGCCCCTAAATGTTTGCATCTTTGTAGTAAGGGTCGGAGAATGACGGCTTTGGAACAGCTGGAAATCGATAGACACCAATTATCAGAAAGGATTCTTAACGAACAAACTAACATAATAGTATCGTAATATAATAGTATACATTGCTATTTTTTCACCGTGTTATCAACAAACCAATTCGGCAAATTGTTCACTGAGATATTATTTATCTATGTCGCCTATTTTCCTCGACTTCATAGCACTACAACTCCGACTCTGGCTAAAATTCGATAACTCCAATGCCGAATCGACTATCCTGATTTATATACATCCACACCGTCAAAAGACAATACCACGAGATATATTTTTAACATGTTTAACCCGATTCAATATCAACGAATGATACAAAATCATTCCATTAAGTTTCCCATAAAAGGTGAATTAAAATTTCTTTTGTTCACAGGTTTCTACACTTCTGTGATAACTTTCTCACTGTGCTTTCTTTGTTTATAAAAAGATTAATATCACCAAGAAAACTGATTTATGAACGTGAGGTCTTGTACGTTTGAGAGATAAGTGTAACATACACCTCAGTGTAAAAGAAAGAAAACCTCATTTATTTTACGAAATATACAGCGAAGAGAAGTATTAAGCGACCATTAACATTAAATTTGACGTCGTTCTTACAATGTTATTCTCCTTATCTTTGTTTCTTTCTTGAGATGTAAGGGCAGGTCTAACCATACTGCTCAGTAAATGAACGGGAAGATCTAAGCATTATGTTACTGATAGTTGAGATATTACAAGAAATAGAGAAGTTTGCGTTAACGATTATTGTGAACTGCGAAATGGCAGTGAGTAAAGACAAGTGAAGTATTAAAGTTAATTTGTTATTTGATTGCAATTTTATTCGTAATATTATTTTATGGAAAGATAAAAAGTGCATAGCTAGACAGTAATCTATTTCTTCGATTGAAACTTGTAAAATAGATTAGTTTGGATTTAAAAAAACTGTTGTAGTGTAAATGAAAAACACACCTTTTCATTAATTACTGAAAATTATGAGCTTAATGTTAAGAAGATCCTTTTTTGTAACCTGATTTAACACATTTTTTAAGGTGTTAACTGTCAATTTTTGATGGAAAGGCATAATATTTAAAATAATAAAACCACATTTCTCAGTACATCGCGAGCATAATCAACTGCTTGCGATGAGCAAAACCGGTTCTAATCATAAAATGTATTGTGGAAAAAAATTGCTTAATTTTTTTTTATTGTTTAAAATAAAATATTTTTTCCGAAAATTTCCATATACATTTCGAGTTTAACAACTAATCAATCACATTAAAACTTTGACAATTAACATATTTTATTATTTGACATATTCAAATTGACAATTTATTTGCAATGTTTTAACTACCTTACTAATTATTTAATGTATTGTGCTGTATAAAATATTTTAATGCTGATTATTTGATTGTACATTTCTCACTCGTTATTATAATATTATTAATGAGAGTTTTGTGATTGCTCCTGAACTCTTAATAGACGTTAATTTGATTTAATGTTGTTGACAAATTAGTACTTACTACTACAGTCAAATATATAGTATGAATACAAATAAACTATTTTCTCTGTTCTTTAACCATTGGTTTTGTATATCTGCAAATTTTTTACAACAGTTTATAATTCTCACAATGAGCGTAACTAGTCTTGAACATTACTTGTAAATATTTAAATGTAGAGATATTACTAAAATATGTTTTTGTTATTTAACCACCTTTTCACCAGGAAGTGAAGGAAAAACCTTAAAATAAATTGTTGTTGGTATATCAACTTCTGATTTTTTCTCGCGCGATGTTAGTTATGTTTTAGAATTATAGTATTTACTTTTTATTTGGGCTAATAAGGTTAAACGAAGTAACTAGTAAATCAAGCAATGCATAATATTTAAACAATAAACTTTCAACTCTATACAAAATTATGTTATTACATTAGTAACCTGTAATATTAATGAATATAAAAGCTCGATATTGCCTGATACGAAAGCTCGTCTTGTTTTCATGAAATTCGATATCGTATATTGCAGAGTGTACTATGTGTTTTCGCGCCAGATGAAGGTATGTAGTTGACAGCTTATATGCTTTGAATTAGCAAGTGCAAGCAATATTGAAAACATTATACTATATTATGCCAACGACCATACCACGTTGAAAGCACCGGCTCTCATCCGATCACCGAAGTTAAGCAGCATTGGACGCGGATAGTGATAGGAACATCGCATGCCGTTATTCTCTTGGCTATGGGAAGGAAAACCCAGACAGAAAACCGCACACCAGCCCGCCTGGGCAGCGTGGTGTGCTATATCCAAACAACCCCCCTGAAAGAAAAGCAGTGGGAGGCCTTCATCCAGCATTGGATCGACCCCGGCTGATGATGATGATACTATATTATACATATTTGTTATAATGTTAAAGCATAACAAAACAATCATTGGCAACATACATATTAACAATTATCGTGTAAAAAGAAAGGTAATTGACAACTTTTAATTTTGTACGATTCCACATGTTATTATTTTACGTTCGTTGATCCGAAAATCTCATAAATTGAGTTTCTATATTACGTCACCTGATGTTTAATCTCCCCATTATCCACTAATTTCAAATAACTAAGTATATCAAAGTTAAAAAATACCCGATTATATTTTAATGATAGCTGATTATTATTTTATGTAAAATCATTTCATCAAAGACACACTAACAGTATTTAGTGTTTATAAAACTTATCACAAGCAAATTTGAATCGTTACAACTTTTACGATTCCACATGTTGTATCCGTGTGATGGAATGTCTCAAGATGCTGAAGGGTAAAACCCGGGTCGTAAGTGACCAAACTTAAAAATTTATGATTTTCAGTCGAAATCATGAATTTTTATCACAGGCAATAGATTGTTATTGACATCAAATTACTAGTTTAGAAAGTTGTTTCACATGTATGTTATGTTTGGTTCATTGCTTTAGGGTCTATGTTTTTTCTATTAATTAACTCCTTTCGTGTATTACCGATTTTGTTTATTGTGTGTCAATTCAGTTGCATCATAAATCAATTTTTATAACAAATAAAAAATGATTCAAGACAGCATAACTGCGGCTTTTAATTTTTATAATACAAACATATTTAACGTAACACATGGCAACATGAAAAAATTGATTTTTTCACCTATGTGTGTAAATATAATCGAAAAATGTTTAAATTTTGTCCACAAGTAAATCTCCGACAATTTGTAATTATAAACTTAATTTGATTAATGACAAATGCTGTTTTTGTACGTTTTCCTCATTTAACATATTTGCGGTAAACAAAACAAAACAATCTGGTTTCGTCTGCTCGCCGTTGTTGGTGCTGCAGGAAGCCACGTGCACCTGCTGTTAGTAAATTACCGCCCAACAATGGAACAATGGATGATCAGGAAGCATTGCATCTGCAGGTCCAAGGCGCTATATTTACACATCTACTCTAACTGTCACAGAGCCATTACGCCGCTAGTCTAGTGTCGAAATTGTACCACTAGAATAAAAATAGGATTATCACTCCGGGTTTCGAATATATTCCAAAAAATGGATTTTTTACTATATACATGGCTTAGCGACAATGCTTTAAGGTAGTTGACAAATCAAAACTTAAAACTTGTAGTGTACATATGCACAATAATGAATTAAAGATTCACGTTAATTTTATTTTACATATTATACAATAGGAAGAATTTTTAAGATGAATATTTTAATTTCTTTAATACATTTTCATACGCACTTAGCATATCTTTTTGTATTAACACGGTGAAAAAATAGCAAGGTTTTTTAGTTCTGAAATTTTTTATATAAGATAAAGTTGATAGCTGTTTCGGCTCACGACAACTATATCTATAGAATATAGATATAAATAAAATTTATATAAAATTTTGTAGAACATAAGTGCATCGCTATTTTTTCACCGCGTAATAATGGAGTTCTACCAAGTTAATGCCAATTCAATTAAATCTTTTTATGTTAAAATTCAAAATTTTTGTTAAGTTTGTATTACTACAAAACGTTTTTAATACAGTTATATGTAAGTAATAATGGCGATTGAAAACATTTATATAAAATAGTTGTCCAAAACTCCGCATTTAATATGACCAAATTAAAATTAAAACAAAAATAAATTGACTAAGCCTGAAGATGTTTTTTTAATCTTGTTTCTCACCACGTGGAATAAGAAAGTTATATAATATTTTTAATAAGTAAATACAAATTAATTTTTTTATGATCAAGACAACGAACATCAATTGATAATGTCTTTCCACAAAAAAGTGATAGTTAACTCCTTAAAAGTGTCGAACTTCCATTTTTATTTGAATCTAGCTGACACGTCACGAATTACTGCGATCTCGTTCGTGGATGTAGGAATTTCAAGGAAACTCGTTAAAATAACAAACAATTTTTTTGTTGAAAGTGTAGTTTTAATTCTATTTATTTACTATTTGGAGGAAACTATATTTATTTATTATTTCGGGATGTTAGAGAGTGTGGTATAATAAAAACATTTGCGGTAGTGTACTTAATAAACATGTAAAGTTTCATATCGATCGGATGAATGGTGCAGAAATGTATAATATTTATAAAGGACAAACATGCACGCGTCCATTGATTATTGATTTAATTGGCATTTACTTGGTAGAACTCCATTATAACACAGTGAAAAAAGAACAGGACTAGTTCTGACGATGACATGAGCCGAAATAGCTATCAACTATGTTTCATAAAATTTTGTATAACAAAAATACTTTTTTAAATAATAAAAACACATTTTTTAGTACTTATTTCCACAATATATTTTTTGATCAGGACCGGTTTCGCTCATCGCGAGCATTATCAACTGTTGATAATGCTCGCGATGAGCGAAACCGGTCCTGATCAAAAAATATATTGTGGAAATAAGTACTAAAAAAATGTGTTTTTATTATTTAAAATATAATGCCTTTCCATCAAGAAGTGACAGTTAACACCTTAAAAATAACAAAAATACGTTGATATTTTTTCACCGTGGTATTAAAAATGAGCTTTCACCAAAGTGCCGCTTAATCTATGGAATATTGTATTTAAATATTTTCCACCGTTTCACAGCCTTAAAACATGTCAGCTCTATTTCATTGCAAGCTTTATCTATTCCGGTAGAAAATACTAGTGACCAGGTGGATTCATTAATATTAAAAAATAAAACACAAAAATGTTTATGCATTTATGAAATCGATAATAAATCACGATGTTTTTGTAGTGCAATTGCCACCGAATGCACAGTGCATAGCACTTTAAAGTATTTCCCCATTCCAAGCGTCCAGTTTTCAGTCGCAAGGGAGCAGGCCTTGTTTGGACTGTGATGTATCACCTGCGCAACGAGACCTAGTACCTGTGTACATAAGTAAAGACAGCGACGCTCAACCATAAATTACAATTTTTTTTTGCAATTATTTGAATCGATTGAATTGCTACGGTCAACGAAAAGAGCACTGCTTTCAAAAGTATAATTTAAATGCTAAAATTTTTTGGATTTATTAAATAGAAAGAATAATCTAATATATATATATTTTCAATCTTTTATCTCAATTTTAGAACAATATTCGATGAGTATTAAGCATAAAACATAGATTTAAACACACATATGCTATATATTTTTGTTTAATTCAAAAATATTCTTTGAATTGTAAACGAAATATATAGAATTTAAGCAGAAACTGTAAAATTGCTTTTTAAAAAGTTCAAAGTTTTGCGTTGAACTAGCTATGCTCAAAAATGATCGACATTAACATTTCAGTGTGATTTATGTACATATATTACTTTTTTATTTATTG